>OY294039.1:33531135-34731686 GCA_958510855.1 Rhagonycha lutea | reverse complement strand
CGTCAATTAACCCAAGCAAGAACTCTTTATTATAAGAGCACACCAACATTTAAAAGCCCAGTCGGATCTGTTTGTCTGCTTCATAAATGTTCTGGTATATTAAAATTTGTTTATTATTTTCACCTCTTTAATCGATACCACTAATCCCCTCTCCCTGGGCCTCATGTGATGTTTTCATACATCCTTTGAAGGGGGAGGGTTAGGCAAATAAAAGAGTTTAAGGAGTACTTAGAAAAGAAATAGTTGATTTCGCTGTTTTAGACCTTTTCCCATTTTCCTCCGATTTTGGGGGTTTCAATTCAATATTTTCCATGAATTTATCTTTTTATCTTTATCTATCTTTTAGAGTCTTAGAGTATGCGAACCGTACCAATTATTTCTTAATAAATACATAAATAGGTACCGGTAGAATGGGGTGAATAGGATCGCTGGGATCAATATTTTAATGGCCCAGATATTGAGCCCTATTTGTTGAAAGTTCTTTACAAGGCCTACTATTTTAATCTAATTTAATTTGATGATAACCGAGTAACAAATCAAGACGTGAAAAATACTTTGCAATTCATCGTTTTCAATTCTATTATTTAACTGCCAGTAATCAATAACAACCCATAATTTTTGAATTCCGTTTTGATCCATTTTCTTAGGTACTACCAAAAGATATGAAGATCATTCCGACCTGGCCTCCTCAATGATCCCCTCTTCTATCATCTTTTCGATCTTCTAATGAATTTCCTCCCTTTACGAATGCTTTATGTACAACGGATTCGAACCTTTCTTTAAATAAAGTTTTGTTTATAAACATTGCAACAAAATTCTAGATCGCCTTGTAACGAAAATTTGTTAATAATTATTAACATTGGTTTTCGTTTGCCTTTCCTCCTATTTTTTTATAATGCACTATTTTATTTTGAACGGCATTATTCTTCAAGGCCGCTTTACCTGCAGTTTTATCAGCTCACATGACCTACCCCAACCAATAGAATACTAGCGCGTGGCCTTTGAGTGCCGATACTGCATTTTTCGAGGATTCTAATTCAGTCTACCTCGAGCATTAGGGTAAACCGCATCGACTTTTAGTCAACTTTTAGTTAAAAGTTCATGACCTCGTCTTGTAACTACTGTGTTACCATGTGGGCAGTATTAGTTTAAGCGGTTTTACTTTAATACCAGTTCTTATGACTCGAGCATTCCGAATATCTGGAATTTATTTTCGTCATTGGAAGTAACAGCTGTCTTTTGTTACCATCCATGCGCAGTGGTGCCACAGTGTTGTTTGTTTACGATCTTCAATTTGTCAATGGCGGGAGATCTGAGTAAATAGTTTATTTACTTCGTTGATGTTCCTTGTTGGAATATTCAAGTCCATCTTTCAAATGCAAGTAGGACCATCGTTTCCAATCTCACTACAAATAGTTAACAAATGCTTTGTGCTCCAGTAAAACCACCAACGATCGCGATAAAGGTGACAGTGCGCCGTTTGTTTGTTTTTTATACCAGTGCTTCGTTGAGTCAGATATCAGGCACGGTCTGTTGCGAGAGAAGAACATCGATTGTCATTTTTGATTGTGTGAATACCGACAGACGTCTTAAGGTAACCTATTATTGCTTTTTTCTTTTGTGACTTTGACCATGGTAATTGCCTTTATATACAAATTTTGATGTACTATAATTTTTCATGCACTGGTGTGATTCATCATTTGTTTGAGGCACTTTGCTACCGTTTTAACATTAGCTGGACCATTTTAGTTCAGCATTATAATAATTTGTATTTGCTTGTTAATAACACGTCGTACATTTACATTTACCTTATCAATAAACTTCGTTATTGTTTGACCTGTTTTATTTCGGAAGCTACTAAGATTATTTTACAGTTCCCACGACTCCGGCTCTCCCTACTTTGTAAAAAAAAGAAAGCTTAGCCTATATCAAAAGGGACAACACTACTTCTTAACCAGGATTTTTCTGGATTGTTTCCATCCTACTATTCTCTGGTTTTTGGTCAGCTCTCCCATTAGGGGTTGGAGATCAGAGGGTGGAAAGTTGTGTTTCAGCCTAAGCAATTGGAATTCCCCCACACCCAGATATACTGGTAAATTTGCGTGTGGTAGGCCCTGATGGAACAACTAGCTCTCTGGTAGTTGGGGGGCAAGGTGAAGATACGGTTTGGCACTTATCGAGGTAAATAAAACTAAATTGGAAAACAAACGTTATTTTATTCAGTACGGACACACAAAGAGCATCAGCCAATTATAAAACTGAACCAGGTCAAATGGCGTGAAGGTACCTGGAAGTACCTGAACAGACCTTAAACGATCTAAAATTAAACACGGCAATCGCAATACAGAGGATAGACTCACCTTAGATCTTTCGGTGCTCACAAATATTACCTTATACAGATTCTCTGTATTCGATTGGTAACTCAAAATGATACTAAAGGTATTCCACGATTCTCTTCTAACCAGTCCAAATGAACAAGACTCTCCTGGTATACGGTTGCTTAGCTGGAAGTTGGGAGAATTGGTCTCAATGTTACTAATAGTATACTCTGCTAATAGGCTCAATGTCATCCGCCAAATATGAAGCCCACAGAGTTACAGGTTGGTTACTCAAACCCACGGATGTATAATAGGTTATGTGAGGTGACGGCTACATACGGCATGGCCCTTGAACGTCGCCGGCTGTGTTAGACAAGGATATCCGAGGCGCTATATGTTTGAACGTGTTTGAAGCATTGTGGTAGTAGGAACAATTTAATTACAAATATTAAAAAGTTAAGAAATTTACATACTTTCATGAAATTAAGACTATTTGAACTCTTATTACATTATTTTATTTGTTACCTATATAACTATATACTTTTTAATGAATTATTTCCCAATTTAGTCGTTTTACTGGTCCTTTAATAGACAAGATTAAATTATATCATTAAATTAATAATTATTTTATATGCATGGGAATTTATAATAATTATTAATTTAATGATATAATTTAATCTTGTCTATTAAAGGACCAGTAAAACGACTAAATTGGGAAATAATTCATTAAAAAGTATATAGTTATATAGGTATAAAACAATGGTGTTTTTATAAAATAATTTTCAATCTCTTACTCATGAAAATCTTGTTGTTGATACTTATTACGAAGCACCCAGTACATCAGACCGTACTCAGCATTCACTTGTCGAGTTGACATCCAGTTGGTAAAACGGTAGCGAATTGACATCTGTGTTTATCCAGAAACCTTTTCATTTATCCAGATAAATAGTGAAGTGAACGTGTGGAAGTCGTCCAGTGTAGTGTTCAAACCTCGAATGTCGGTTTAAACAAATCTTTCCAACTTCTTAAATAAACCGGAACCATAAAACATCTGGCCGGAAAAAGTAACCTCCAAATTCCACATGTGATTCTTTTAAACCACCAAAATTAGCGAACATCTACTTGTTCGGTACGTACAATGAAATTTGATTTGTGTAATTGTACAAATCATCAAAATTAAACTTCTAAATGTAATTTCAGATACGAAATTATCCAAAAAGCAAAATGGCATCAATAAAGTCGAATATTGCTTGCGCCCACAAAGTACACGTAAAAACGTTGATTTACGAAATAATACGTTTCAAAAATAACTCACGCTTATCTCCTATCGCTTGTATAATGGTTTTTGTGACTACAAAAACTCCCAAAAATGGTCTTCTTGGGTAAAATTGCGAGGTAATCTTCGCAACCCCATGAAATGCATCATCTTCATCAACAGTCGGCGCAAGACAAGGCCTCGCCGCAAAATTGGCTTCATAGTTCAAAATAACATCATAATAAAACAAAAATCAGCAATAAAATCGTTAATATTCGCCACATTTTTACCGCGACAATTCAAATTTTCACTGTTTTCACATTTTAGATAACACTCACTTTACATGTGCGACAAAACCACAAAATCGCAAGAAATGCAGCAGTTCTTTATGAAATATTAAATTTGTATTGTTTTGTGTGTTAGAAGTAACAAAACAATCGCTTCCGTCATCTCAAAATTGCTTCAAAATTAAATGTTTACAATCGACAACATTTAAATTTAACCAAAATTACTATTTGCTCTTTTGATCGACTTTTTCACACTTCAATATGTTAGAATGAGCGAAGAGTACTAAGCCATACAACTTAGGCCCGGACCTGTATATGACATTAATAAAATACGGCCCTGACTAATAATTTAAAATGAAGTGTTGATTTAGGTAATGCCAACCCAAGTCGGCATTACTAGCGTGGTCATGAATTGAGGTTATAATATACCAGAATACAATAACGAACAAAAATAAAGTAACAAACTGAATAAATGGTAGTAAATGGAAAATTATTTTATTTATCGCAATTATTTTGGCTCGCGCTTACATCAGAAGTGGGATAAGGATCGACGTTTAACTGCAACAGGATAAATACTGACGTTTAACCACAGGATAAGTACAAATTAAAAATTTTTTACGGTTTGTTGCTAAATTTGTTTTAGAGATTAGATTAGAATTAATTCAAAGTATCGTATTGCTTTCTAAATTGATCAAGATATAAGATAACCCCACATAATGAAAAAATACGAAAACGTGCAAAAATAATCTAATTACATCGTGATTTTGAAAGCAGGAGTTGCGATTAGAGAAATTGGACGAAAATGTTTCGATAATCGGAAACCACATCAGCGAAACTGGGGAAAAGTTGGTTGAAAAATCTCCGTAATAAGTTTTCCAATCAGGAAATGTGGTATACGAAAATTTTGGGGTCCGAACTCCGAAACCAATGAGTAACTGTGGGCGGAATGGAAGCGATACAGAGTGGATGATAAAATAGAAAATTCAAAGTTTATACCGTTCCCAAGTAACATTTTCCCCCTGCTAGATATCTGCTAGGGCTCTGGCAGAGAAATTTCGCAGGGCCCTGTCTCTGTAATCGGATTGTAACAGGGCTCTGTCACATAACATGAGACAGAGAAAATGGACCCTGCAAACCCTCTGCAGAAAATTTGTCGCAAATCCTAACAGGGTATCTGTTAGGTACCCTGCCAGAGACTCTGCAAGAGCTCTGTCAGGCACTCTGCCAGAGTCTCTGTGACAGAGACTCTGGCAGGGCTCTGTCTGTCCCTGTTACAGAGACAGACAGAGACAGGTATAAAAAAAATATTAAATTTTAATAAAATAAATTTATGTCACATTTTTTAGAAAAATCAATTTTTATTTTTAGATTCTTGCAATCCATTGATTGTGTTATTACACATCGCATCGAACTAATTTAATTTAACTCTGGGGGTTTCAATTTAATTTACATGGTTACATTATTAATTATATCTATTAATATATTCTAATGCTTGGTATTCTGTATTATTGATTGAATTCCATTCTGTCGATGTTGTTACATATCCTGAAATAGTTATTTACATGAAAGTCAGGAAAATGATATATTACTGACGAGGAGCAATGTTGAAATACGAGGCACTTTGTGCCGAGTATTTTAGAGCTCCGAGTAAAGTGAGATATTTTCCTGACGTATTTTGTATTAAATTTTTCCAAAAATCGTAAAAAATCGAAATTTTTTAACAACATTTTTAAAATGAACAAAAATCAAGTTTGTCAATGTGTCAAAACTTGAACAACATTTTTAAAATTAGCAAAAATCAAGTTTGTCAATGTGTCAAAACACATTGAAAAAATCAATTACTGACATTACCGGACTAGTCAGTATAATTCAATTTCCCTGCGCGTAGATACGCAGGGAAGTGTTGTTTCTATGACGATTTTTGGAAAATAATATTTAAATTTAAAAATTTTTGTTACAATCCAGATTCGAACCTGTACCTACATCCATGACTGCTCCGTAGCCTCTCGTTCTTACCACTTACCTACGGACCCTACTTATAAATTATTTTGAAATTACTGGTAATATGATGGTCACACTTTTGTGTATAATAATGAGTGAACCGCTGAGAAATCAACGTATTTTACTTACCTTTTTTAATAAAATGGAAATTATATCGATGTAAAACATCGCAATTTAAAATATGATACAATAATTCGTAATTGTAACTGCAAATATAGATGTAGTAATAAAATTGAAAGCCCCAGAGTTAAATTAGTTTAATTACATAATTACACAATCAGTATGGATTGCAAGAAGTTAAAAATAAAAATTAACTTTTTTAAAGAATGCGACAAAAATTTATTTTATTAATATTTAGGGCCGATATATTTTGTCTTGTAAATATGGGTTACCATCGGCAAATAAGTTATAAAAATCAGATTTTAACTTAAAATTTCTAGAATAATTGTGAGTGCTGTATATATGAGAAATTTAATTTTTGATAACTAATATTGATCAAAACGAATCAGTAATAGTTAAGTTCAGCAATAGGATATTAATTTAAATTGTTGGGACTGTAAAAATGTAATCACTTTTTAACAAAATGATAAAAAGTTTTGTTGTTTAATTCTAGATCGTGGTTTAATTATGATTTCTTTAAATTGGATAAATAAACTGTTAAAATTTATAAATTGCACATAAATGACGTTTAAAATCGAAGCGGATTAGCCTTTGTATTTTGTATTTCTAATATTCTAGAATATTCTAAATGACCTGAACTAAAAATATTTTATCTCTCTCTCTCTCATAACAATATTTATTATAGCGCTATCCTACTTCGTTACATAGTAACTAGACCTACATTTTTGGCTCAAAATTACGAGGCGCTTACGAATTTTTTTATACCTGTAACTCATAAAAGATAACTGTCAATGTAGCTGTCTCTGTTTGTCTCTGTAACCCTGACAAAGTTTCTGTCATATCGTTGGTTGCTTGAAAACATCGATTAATTAATTTTCAATAAATCTCTGAAGATATTCATTTTAACAATCTTAACCAATATGAATGAAGAAAGCTTACATCGTTAACAAAATTCTTGATTCTGATTTGCTAAAATTTTAATAAGCATTGTGTTTATATCTACCTGTAGTAGGTATCTACTATTAAAAGTACAATATAGTATTTAAATTTAATGAATTGTTAAAATTAAAAGTAATTGAAAAATGGTAAAAAAGACAATTTTTATGAAGACCACGTGGTATATACGAGCTTTGCAAATTTCCTATAACAGGGACTCTGTCAGGGCTCTGCCGCAGAGTTTTTGCAGGGCCTTGAAAATTACCTGTAACAGGGACTCTGCCAGGGCTCTGCCACAGATTTCTTGCAGGGCCCTGCAAATTATTTTCAACAGAGACCTACCAGGGCTCTACCAGAGTTAATTTTCAGGGCTCTGCAAATAATCCGTTACAAATACCTGCCAGGTATCTGTAAGAGCTCTGTCAAAAAAACCCCGTTGTAACCCCCTGGCAGATATTTGCTAGGGCCCTAGCAGAGACATTTAAATTTCACCAGGGAAAAATGTTACTTGGGTTACCAACCACACTTAGCCTAGAAAAAAATTGTTATCGTATGTAATAGGTGGAATCGTGGAATAGAATCATATGCATCGTTGTTAAAAGAGTGTGTATAGTTAATCTGGGTAATTATAGAGAATTGATATTGATACTTCGCGAATGTAACCATGAAGCCAGAGACAACCAGTGAAGATCAACGAAACGTCATAATATGTTAAACACAGGTCAATTAAGAAATCAGCGGCTAACTTGTTTCACTTAGGGAAAAGATGGGCATTGAAGATCGATTATGGAAAAATCACCAAACTTAAACGTTGAAAGAAGTTACCCAGTTAAGAAGAAGTTTAGGATGTGGCGGAAAGGATCATGAGATTAAGGACTGTATTAATACCTCAAAATCGACTTGCTCACCTGTTCCTAAAAGAATTTAAGACGAGGAAAAGGAATGGGCAAACAGTCACAACAATCTACGTAGAATTGAATTTACGAAGAAGATTCTTAATCTTAGTTTTATTCTTTTTAACCCCCGACCCAAAAAGAGGGGAGTTATAAGTTTAACGTGTGTGTGTGTGTGTGTGTGTGTGAGAGAGGGTGTGTGTGAGGGTGTGAGTGTGTGTGTGTGTGTGTGTGCGCTCTTTGTTTGAGGACACGTATCTCCCAAACGGATTCACCAATTTGGCTAATTTTTTTTTTAAAATGTTCTCCATAGTCCAAGGATGGTTCTTACGGAGAGAAAAATTAAAAAAGTTGGCCGGAAAATTAGAAAAGAAAGAATATAATTTTTTATACCCCCCATAAACGAGGAATTCCCAGTAAGCCGCATCTAGTGCGCATGCACTACATTCATTATTTGACATTTACATTTAAAATTTAAAGTTCAAACCATTATTTTATATACAGGGTGGAGTAAAAATTAATATATTATATTGAACATCGAAAAATAAAAATTATTTACATAATAGGTGGGAGTAATATATAAACTTTAAAAGTCACTAAATAAAAATTAAATTACAAATTTAAAAAACCCCCAACCCCAAAAAAACTCTAAAATTAAACCTCTAAAAAGGATCTAACGCGACGGTTAGATCGACTTAATTATTATTTTACTTTTTAGAGGTTTAATTTTAGAGTTTTTTTTGGGTTGGGGGTTTTTTAAATTTGTAATTTTTATTTTAGATTCTTAAGACTTAAACTTGACCGCGAAAATGTTGTTCGTTAGGAAGAAAATGTACTTGGTTAAATTAAGAAAATGTAGATATCCAAAAAGGGTCAAGAATTTGGTTGTATTATTTGATGTAATGAAAGTAAAAGTGGGTTATGAAGGAAGAAGGAACACTTTGTTTGATGAAGTAGACTTAAATTTAAAAAAAAAAAAAGAAGGATATTATGTCGAAATGTGATTTTGTCATCGATTAGGGTCTAACAAATCAAATTACTTTAAAAAGAATTGAAGCAATTACACAGAGATGCCAACCACATGAGAAAGAAAAACTAGTGGTAATACCAATCAAGGGGTTTCTCAAATAAGAAACTCAAACGAAAATTGATTATGTTAACGTATTAAGAAAACAATAGATTAGAAAGCTAACTATTTTAAAATGATTACTAATCCAAGCAAATTAGAAAGAAAACTATCCAAGCGCCAGGACGATATGGCACCATCTTCAATATCGATGTATTCATTGGTCAAGAAATAATTCAATGTACTGGATGCAACGAAATTCCAGATCACCTAAGCAATTGGAAATATCCCCACACCCAGTTATTACTGGTAAATTTGTGTGTGGTCGCCCTGATGGAAAAACTATAGCTCTATGGTCATCAGGAGGCAAGGTGAGGATTCGGTTTGCCACTTCTCGAGGTAAATAAAACCAATAAGTCGGAAACAAAGGTTACGTTTATTAATATTTTCTGCTACAATAATCGCACACACAAAGGACATCCGTCGACTATATAACTAACTAGGTCAAATGGCGTTAGAAGTACGTGGACGTATCAAAGCAGAACATAAACAGTCCAAAACTAACCAAAACACAATCGCAATACAGAGGAATAAAACTCACCTAGGATCTTTTGGTGTTTACAAAATCTACCTTATACAGGATTCTCTGTACGCGATCGATGGTGTTAAATGAAAACAAAAGGTACTCCACTGTCCTCTTCTGCCAGTCCGAAACGAAAGGATCTCCTATTATACAGTTTGCCTAGCAGGAATTGGTAACGTAGGCTTCAAGATTACTGATTGACCCAAGGTCATGCGCCAGGTGTAAAAGCCACAAGGCATAGGAATATAAAAACCACTGTACAACTCTTGAGGTCCACGTTGCAAAAAAATAGAATTCCGATCTAAGGCGATACATAATTAGAGCCAGAAATAATGGTAAACGTACTTACAAACAGCTTACTACTAAGCTAGGATTAAAACAACAAACGGAAAAATCCGCAATTGAGCGCCGCGTCGTCAAGGTGACATAGGAGCAAAACAGGTGTCTTTATCCCAATTTGCGATATTCACTAAACGTAAACCAAAACGTACTCACAATCGCTCCTATTCAAAAATGACAGAACTCCTGATAACAACACCGCCATTTCTGCCATAGGCGTCGCCCACGGGAGAATTAAAAAGGAGTAAAATCCAGAGGCGCGCGAAAACAAACGTCAAATGACGATTTTACGTTACATAACTCGATACAAGAGAATATGGACTGAATCCCAGACAATTATGGTATTCAATAAAATAAAAAAAAAAATAAATAAACTATATGAGTTGATAGCATACTTGTTGATAGTGAGTAGGTCAGGATTGGACGAGTGGTTGAAAGATTGATTTATGAAGTTGTCACTTTTGAGATTTGCGGAATCAGATAAACCTAGATGAAACGAAAGTGAGAAGTGTAGCAGTGCATAAACAATTATTGAGATTTTGAATATCGGAGCAAGCCAATGAACACCGAAGGGAAGTATTAAACTTACTGTACTAATTTTCTTTTTTTTTTAGTCAAATTAGAGTTCCGATTAAATAATGTGGATGAGTAAATTCGTACCCCACAAAGGTAAATAATGTGGATGTGTAAATTCGTACCCCACTAGGTTAACATTAATTAGAAGTTAAAATGCAATCCAAACTAGTATTAGCATCAGTTAATCCAAATTATTATTAGAATTAGTTAATCCAGGTTGTGTTTTAGATGAGATTTATGTCACGAGGACGCGACAATTGCAGAATGGCCGTGTTAGAATGAGCGTGGAGTACTAAGCCATACAACCTAGGCACGGACCTGTATATGACATTAATAAAATACGGCCCTGACTAATAATTTAAAATGAAGTGTTGATTTAGGTAATGCCAACCCAAGTCGGCATTACTAGCGTGGTCATGAATTGAGGTTATAATATACCAGAATACAATAACGAACAAAAATAAAGTAATAAACTGAATAAATGGTAGTAAATGGAAAATTATTTTATTTATCTCAATTATTTTGGCTAGCGCTTACATATATAATTTTTATAACAAGTGATATCGACTTTGGCGCTGACGTAATAGACAAATATCTATGGATTACAAAAGTTTACAACTGTTTCTTTCTTCTCGTAATGGCTACATTTTATAGTACCAAATATAGCTCCATATTATTAAAAATTATTAACGAAATAGTAACAATAGATGCAAGATTACTTATCCTTAATATTGGAATTAACAATACATATAGATATAATAATCGAATAATAATAATAACTTTTAAATAATTGCTTTATTTTTAAATATCTTAGTGTTCGCACATTAACATGTAAAGGAAGACTGCTTATAATATGTTACACATTTTGCTACTACTACCCTTCGAAGAGGTAACGCCTTCTTCGAAGCTGGACACTCGAAACCCCCGGAAACATAAACAATTTCCATATGGTCCTTCTCTGGACATAATAATATGCCAGTAGAATAAAAATATTGTTTGGATCGTTTGGATTGTATGTTTTAGCATTAGCTTTGTTCCAACAAGCAGTTCCGTTATCGTTTACTACCAATAATTGAACTAGGAACTGCGCTTGCGTGAACAAGATTACTAAAATTACGCTCAATACGTAAAAGCACGTTGGAACGGTTGCAGTTCTGTTTTCAAAAAAAGGTGTGAGTGACATGGTTAAACGTAAAATTTTGATGCATAGACCTTTCAAGGAGGTACTTCAAAGTTTTGGGATTAGGATGATAGACACTGTACCATAACTTGTTGCCAAACCTTAAGCAATATTTTTAACTAAAAAATTTATTTTATCGATTCTACCTAAATCTAAAATTGCCCAAAATTTTAAAATAATGAAGACGAATAAATTTGGTGTGAAAACACGTGTTATTTTTGCTGCCACTAAGTTTAACCACTTGCAGAACGCTCGGTTCTTGATTCGAAGCAAGAATCGTTAGAACTAGTTTGACCGGTAATATTACTGATTCTAAACTCGTTGGAACAGCAGATTTATAGTAATCTAGAATTCTGTACTAGTAGTTCTAGTCTGTTGGAACGAAATTTTATGAATGCGCTTGCGTTGTAGTAATATTACTGGAAATAATCGTTGTTGGAACAAAGCTATTATGTTTGAAATCAGTACCCAGTCTTCTTTCGATTGGTATACAATAATGAGAAGATTAACATATTTATTTATTTACGCCTACAAATTTATTAACGCAATCTTGTTTAGAAGTTGGGTATATGCTTTTAGACAAAGATTTCACGCGATAAATAAATATTTTATTATTAATAAGTTACATTTGGACGAAGGCGCAGATTCAAGAAATGTAAATAATATTTCAATTGCACATCGGGAGTTGTGTGAAGTAGTAAAAAAAAATACTATAAATCTGGATTAATAATTTTGTTACAAGATTTGTTCTTAAATTTTGTTGTGATAGTAGTCATTAATTGTTATTTTTATTATCCGGTGATGAAAGTATTTACATTTTGTTAGCTAGTATATTTATTCATGGTATGGAAACCCTCTCAGTTACTTATTACGGCAATAATTTAAAAACTGAGGTAATATTTAGTGAAGCACAGACTTATATTTTTATTCAGTAACTTTTTGGTTACTTTTCAGGCTAACAGAATTAAAAGAGTATTGTTGAAAAGTATCTTATCTACAAGAACTTCAAAATTAAGAAAGGAGGTAAGGCACTTTCAAAATTCTTGATCAATTTTATAGTAACATTTTGGAATTTCGTCGGTTTGCAGGTATAATTACCCATGTCATAAATACATGGAGTTTGTAGATAATTCAACTCTGTATGCTAATAGTTCGGTCATTAACTAAAAAGTAAATAGTTTAAATCTTTTAGGGCGAGGATCACCAAAGTCAGTTAGATTATCCTCCTGCTAAATAGTTGTATATAATTATTGTTATCATGTAAGTGGGACCTTGAATAAATTTGACGTTTAATTTCCAAACGGAATCTGTCATTTGTTTCGAATTCGAATGTAATATAAATCACTCACAAAACAGTAAAAATAGTTAAAACAGTAAGCTCAAAGTAAATTATTTTCTAATTTACACGAGATTCTATGGTAACTTTCAGTTCTACAGATGACGGATGGCGTTTGGAAATTAAACGTCAAATTTATTCAAAGTCCCACTTACACGATAACAATTATATCCAACTATTTAGCAGGAGGATAAACTAACTGACTTTGGTGATCCTCGCCCTTAGAGTATAAATAAGTCATTGACGCTCTTGTAGACATAAGTCTACATTTCTCGGGTACTTAAATACATTTCTAAAATTCCCGACTTGGTCAATTCTACCTGATTAAGATCAGATCAGTAAATTTATAATATTATAATGATGTTTTAGCTCAACGGATTCTCTCTTCAGCTTTTACACGAGGACATTGAAATTAACGCTTGTGGATTCTTCACAATCGATTTAGGTTTCTTGTTTTCTGTAAATAAACAATAATTTCAATTTATTCTTTATAACAAATTTATTTGTAGACGATTGGAACGATTAGTACTTATATCATAATTTTGCTGCAACTTCGTGATTCAATAGTTCCAGAATAATTTTACAACATTATTTATCAAATTTTTCTTCTGGTTCGATACGTACATGTTAGAACATCGTGACAACATATTAATTTGCTTTCTTGAAATGTTTCACCTCCGTCTGTCAATATTTGAAATATCCGTAACTTTTTAGAAAATGAAAGTAAAATGTTGGAAATGGAAGCTCATTTAGGATTTAGCGAAGCTTTAACGTTTGACACCAATTTGATCCAAAAATTCAGAACAATAGCGAAAATAGATAATCATGTCTACAGTCCCACCACCCAAAAATGGGGATGGCGATGGATCTCTATTCTTACGTGTTTCTGGATCTACATACGTCTTTATGGTCTGCTTCCTTTTGGGTCTACGTCCTAACCCTCGCATCCTTTCAGTCGCTTCCTTTCTGCCGCGTCCATTTGTCCGGCAGCGCCATTAATTATGTCATTTACTCAACTATTATTGTTTAAATTATTAAATTTAAATTCAACAGATTTCTGATGAAGGTTGTAATAGTGTGGTGTTGTAAAACCAACTGCAAAGCCCCTAACTCGGAAACTGAGGTAGTTGTGATGTTTCGAGCACGCATTGGCCAAGTTCCGACCGCTTTGCTATCGGTAGTGCATTATCGAGACTACTTATTTCTACAGGAAAGGCTGGATTCTAAATTACAATTAAGGAGACTCGGGATTTTATACTGTTTAATAGATTCGAACACAAAATGTAAAAATATGATCTTGTTATGTGGGCTACAAATAGTCATATAGCCGCGCGTGTAGGTTTGTGTGGTTGTATCAAATCACCATTACATTTAGTATCAATTTTGCTAAATGGCGCTTTGACAAAATCTATGATTTGTCGTGTGGCACAATCAATAATTGTACAAAAATAACTATGTGAGAATAAAAAATTTTGACGAACCAATAAGTTGTTTGTTTGGGAACCACTGTGTTGCGAATCACGCCTTCGGAAGTTACTTCAGCAGTGGAACATCTGCAACCCTCATGTACCTACCAAGCGCTCGTGCGTAAAAGCCCCCGTGGTTGTTGCGTTGCTGGCCTCTTCAAATTTTACCAAATATTTGTGAACTCGTGGAATCGCAGTTATTCACGAACAATATTAGTACTTCTTGTGTGAATTAGTGCAATCGAACATCAAGATATAAAAGATATAATAAATTTCAAGTACTTTAGGTATTATGTATTGTGGTGTTTCAAACGAGGTACAGACTCCTGTTGTAGAAATAAAGATCAGAATGGGGTGAAAATAGTACCTTGGGTATTGAGAATAAATTCCGTTTACAAAGAGCAAAATGTTACCAAGACACAACACAAACAACTTGTATTTCGAGTATTTGTTATGCGTCTCTTATAACGGGAGAAAATTGGATTTGGTTTCAAGATCAAAATTGTGAATATTTGAAACGTTGGCCGGTTGATAAGAACGGGCAGATTACAACAAGATTGGAGGAATTGGTTGTATAAATTCGTACGAATATACAACAGCCCAAGCACAAGGATTTGGTCCAATTTAATGGTAAAGTTCGACATCGAACACGAGCAGACATCAGATCTGTTTGACACCAGCGCCAGCGGATGAACACGTAGCAAGGACACCACCTCACATACGAAGCGGAACAGCTGCTACAGTGAAACTCAGAAGTTCTCAAACGGTTTTTTTGGGGAAAGGTACATTTCGCCGAGAACGATTCTCCGAGAACGATTCGCCGAGAACGATTCGCCGACAGGCACGATTCGCCGGGAACGATTCGCCGAGAATAATTTTATATATTACATTTTTAATAATCAGTGGTGTGATGTACTTTTAAAATAATAACATAACGTAAATACGTTATGTTATTCTATAGTGTTTTTCGCAAAACGGTCTCACGTATCATTTTAACAAGCCGCTATTATTATAACGTGAACGTTATAATAAAGGTTTTCCTAACCGTTATAGTGCGAAATATAAATGCACCTAAATTTCACCCGTTATATTTCGCACTATAACGGTTAGGAAAACCTTTATTATAACGTTCACGTTATAATAATAGCGGCTTGTTAAAATGATACGTGAGACCGTTTCGCGAAAAACACTATAGAATAACATAACGTATTTACGTTATGTTATTATTTTAAAAGTACATCACACCACTGATTATGGTAAAATATAAGGTTTAAGAAGCAAAAAAAAAAAAGATTTAATAATAGGAAACTCAAAGTTTTTTTCTTTTAAAATCAAATATACTTTGTAGTTTTATAATTAACTTCAAGGTAGATAGATTAGTTAAATGTAGATTATTTAAAATTTTATTTAAAATAATAAAAATAAATTTACAGTTTAGTTACAGTTATTAATTCAAATATCCATAAAGTCCAAATATTCATTTTTTGTTAATGAAGGGGACCGTGAAAAGAGATATCCACCGGCCGAACTTAGGTTAGTGTTAGGAAACGATTTTTTTTTAATGTGTTACGCCCCGTTTTTTTAGTTAAAAGTTCAAATTTATTTTCTTGAAAATCATAATTTTAACCTGTAAAATTAAAAGAAAAATATTGCATTTAAGCTTTCAACTGCGGTATAATATTAGTTTTCAAAGGTTGAGCTTTGGTCAATCCCACATCTGGTAACGATACAGGATGTACAAAAGCCCCTCTGTCGTATGGGACCTATGTTAGAATTGTCACGGTCATTTAAATTTTAGAACATTTACTAATTTTGAAAATATTAGCGGCTTTGCACAAAGAACTAACCGTGAGACACTTTAAACTACTCAGTGATTTTGGAAAAACAACCCTAAATCCAGGAGGTTGACTTAATTCCTATGTAATGACCTATCCTCTTGAGCGGTTGGTCAATTTTAAGTCATTTTGTCCAATCAAATAATTGTATTTTATTTTTCAAAATTTGTGAAAGAAGGGATACTTTTGATTGTGAAAAAGAAGAAAGTTAAGTTCTGCGGAGGTTGTCATACGAACAAGATCTCAATTATGTATTAATCTAAGAAATTCCAGTTTATGAATTTGCTAAAGGATGAATTTCCTAGTTAAGAAAATTTGATCAAGTGGTCAACTTGGGATAAAGTTTTGAGTTTTTTAAGTAAAGTTTTGTGAATTAAATTTTATCAATCAATCTTGATAAATTGAGTTTTGGATTAAAATTGATTAATCCTTTTAAGAGACAATTTTGGATAAATTTTGAGTAAATGATTGAGTTTTTGAGTTTATTGTAATATTTATAAGTATTTGAGTGTTAAAAATATGCATATTAAAATTAAGACATTTTCAAAGTTTTTAAGCCAAAATTAAATAGTGCAAATTTAAGAAATTTTATAATTTGAAATTTAAATAAATTGGACTAAAATAAATATGGATCGAGATGACATCAATAGAAAATCTGCAGTGTTGCGTTTTAATTTTCTGTTGTTCAATGGTTGAAAAATGATTCAAGTTTGTATTTAATTTTTAAGGTGTGTAATTTTGATTAGTAATTTTTGGGTTTATGATTTTTGTGTAGAAGACAGATTTTGTTTAAGGACCTTGAATTAGAGTATCCATAACTGATAATGGCACAGTACCAATAGTAATTGGATGTAGTAATTTCAAATTAAAGTAACGACATGGAAGAACAACTTTAGCCTAAATTAAAAAAAGGAATTAATTATACTTCAAATTTCAGAAATTGACAAAAACCCTGACCTGCAAATTGTAATCTACATTTATAATACTGCAAGGTATTAAGTTGGGATATATCCGATTAGTAGGAATACGCAAAATTGAAGTCCAGGATTTTTCTCCATGTGCACCTATTCCACTTTCCACACATTTTGCAATTACATCAGGATCAGGCTTAATGTTATTTGTATATGAACTTTGAGAAATATACTCATAACTCTATAATAAAAATTAGGTTTAAAGTTGTTTTAAAAATATTTCATTGCATAAAATTACTTACACCAAAGACTTTGAACTTCACACATTTAATACTGACATTGCTCAGGTTTCTAACATAAGCTCTAATATAGACGTATTGGCCAGGAACATATCCACTAGTTCGCATAGAGAGATTGAACGTTATTGTACCTGCATCGTTGCACCAACAAGTTAAAATCGTTTTATCCTCAGAAATGGCCACAGGTTCCTGGAATAACTCAAATAAATTAACAAGTTAAAATGAGACTTATCAAAGTACCCTTATATGTGGTATAAAATTTAAATCAATAATTGATCCCACTTTTAAAGTCAGTTTTGCCTTATAGTCAAATTTCCATGGACGTTCCACGACAACTGTAACATAGTAGCGAATATTTCCTCGAGTTCCTTCAAAGGAAGACGGTAATCGCGTTGGTGGAATATAAAAAAATGGGTAAACATGCTTACCAGCCGGTAAACTAAAATCTTCGCCACCTAAAAGTTTTAATATAGCTCATGTCCTTTCACAATTTATTTTAATAATATGAAATAACCTTCAACTAAATTATAGTCAGCGTTCATGTAAACTTCTTCTGCAAAATACTTAAGAGTAGCCCTACGTCTTAGCAAGTCATCTTCATTCCAAAAAGCTTTAGCACATCCCCAAAACTTAATTCGAATGGCTAAAAACACAAAAATAAATAATAACAAAAAGAAGTTTGTATAAAAATTACCCCGGAGATTTTCTTTGCTATTGAAAGTACACTCAATTCGTCCTGAAAGCGTTTCGCCAGGATAGTATGTATTATTGTAATGGTCCAGAAAAATTTCAGTTGACATGTTCTACCTAAGATAATGAAAGATAGATATAATGAGACATCTACTACGAGATGTGGCTGAAGTTGTACATAAACTCATACCCATAGGTACTCACGCGAATTACGGTTGCCCAGTTGAGTCAAAAATTTTATTTTATTTCTTTGCTTTTTGCAATAAAACTCACAGAACTAACACAAATAAACAAAAATTAAATATAACTAATATGAAAAAAATATTTTTTCTACGGATAGGAAGCATCAAATCAGTGCAACTAACAATGCAGAAAATAAAAAATAGCGGCAGATGTATTTTACGAGATCCTCTAGTGAAGTTTTATACGTAGTTTTAAAATAATATTATAAATAACGGCACAAAATTTCATAAACAATGGTTATAAATAAACTTTATAAAAAAAGTAACAAATTTGTGTGCACAGCTAAGGGAGCATCTGTTGAGATTCCCACCTAAATTTCTGCATAGACGGACGTTTAAAATGCCAATTGGGCAAACTTGCCTAATTTAAAACAATCGTTTATGGGGTAAGGGTCTGAAAAACCTACCATTAGATAAATGACAAAATTTCCAAATGTTGTTAATAAATAATAACCTATTTGATAAAATTAAATTAAATTCGAAAATCTTTTTAAAGAAAAATGTCCTTTTGACCTTTTTATTCTATGCCCCTTTTAAAATTCTTTTTAAATTCTTGAATTATTTTAAACAATAATTATTATATTCCTTAAACATTTTATAGGTTTCTCAGTTTTACACAGACCGCAGTCCAACTGTTGCAGTCCTAAAAGTAAAATTTTATTTGGAACTTTGGAATATTATTCCATCAATCTAGTGATCATGATCAATAACCAATTTAAGGAGGATAATGTTTTCTTAATCGGATCGAAAATTATAATCTGATAAAATAGAATTTATTAAAGTTGAGGTTAATTGTACGGAACTTGCTCGGAGTACTCGAAATTTGAAATACTCGTAACTTTGCAGAAAATTAAAATAAAATGCTAGAAATGGAATCTCATTCAAGCTCAAACGAAGCTTTATCGATAGACATCAATTTTACAGAAACATTAGAAATAGGAACGAAAATAGAAAAACATGTCTCCAGCCACTCCCCCAAGTATTTGGCGAATAACTCCGCGACGGTCGATGCTCAAACGAAAAGTTTGGAAGCTCATTGATTCTCAAACGATGCTCAAACGTTTGACACCAATTTCACCCCAAAATACCACTTGGGGGGCTAGCATGTCTCCAGCCCCCCCCCCCAAAGTTTTCGTGAATAACTCCGCGACGGTTGAAGCTCAAACGAAAATATTGGAAGCTCATTGATGCTCAAACGTTAGACACAAATTTCACCCCAAAATTCCACTTGGGGAGGCCAGCATGTCTCCAGCCCCCCCCCCCCCCCCAAGGATTTCGCGAATAACTCCGCGACGGTTGATGCTCAAACGAAAAGTTTGAAAGCTCATTGATGCTCAAACGTTTGACACAAATTTCATCCCATAATTCGATTTGGGGATATTCGTGCTGGCGACATGCACCTCAAGATGTGTAGACTTGACTACACCCGATTTTGCATCAATTTTTAGTGGTTTCTGAGGTTGTATTTATCTCAAAAACAAGTTTGTAAGAAGATAGTGGAAGTTCCCAGCCAGCGAAATCAAAATCGTACGTTGTTTACGACATTTTGGTGAAAATACGCGAATCTCGCCCTTATGAATAATAGTTAGTTGGATTCGACCAAAAGCGAGTTATTTCTGGAATCGCAGCATTTGAGAGCTGATTACTTGTACGAGAGAAGACGTATCCGATTGATTAGTTAGTTGAAATAACTTTAGAGTAGCTTTAGAAATCGATAAAATTATAGAGATTTTTGAAATATTTGAGGTTAGGTTGACCTGTTAAACGTGGTGATATTAAAAAGTTGGATGAAAATTCACCAAAAAATTTATTGCATTAGCACCAAGATTATATTAGGTATGCTAAAAAGTTTCGGGCCTAATTAGACAATAAATGACATTAAAGTCGTTTATCTCTAAAACTACTTATCTGATCGCATAATCATATATGTCATTGGAAAAATGACACTTTTAGCTAAAAAACAAAAGTAGAATCATTCGATTCGGCTCATGCAGTTGTGAAGAATTGCCGATTAAAGATGGAAGTAAATAACGAAAAAATTCGCTACATTTTACAATTTTTCTTCGATTAAAGAGAAAGCGCTGCGCAGGCTTGTGAAAAAATTTGTGCTGTTTATGGTCCAGATGCTCTATCGAAAACAGGAGCAAAACAATGGTTCGCGCGTTTTCGTTCTGGAAATTTCGATGTCAAAGATGCACCACGCTCTGGTCAGCCAGTCATTGAAAAAGTTGAGGAAATGCTAAAAATTGTGGAACAAAACCGTCATGTAAGCACTGTAAAGATCGCCAAGAGTCTAAACATCAATCGCCAAACAGTTGCAAACCATTTGAAAATAGCTGAATTAAAAAAGAAGCTCGATATTTGGGTGCCGCATGATTTGACGAATAAGAATTTGCTCGACCGAGTTTCCATCTGCAAATCGTTGCTGAAACGTAATGAAATCGAATCATTTTGAAGCGAATGGTTACTGGAGATGAAAAATGGATTACATACGAAAACGTGGTACGCAAAAGGTCGTGGTCGAAGCGTAGTGAAGCTCCCCAGACGGTGACAAAGCCCGGACTCACCATTCGAAAGGTGATGCTGTCTGTTTGATGGGATTGAAAAGCTATCCTCTATTATGAGCTGTTACCAAGTGGTCAAACGATTGATTCTGCACGCTACTGTCAACAATTAACCAGATTAGAGCAAGCAATTCAAAAATAGCGGCCAGAATTGATCAATAGGAAGGGTGTTGTGTTCCATCATGACAACGCCACACCACACGTATCTTTGGTGACCCGAGAAAAATTGGAAGAGCTTGGCTGGGAAGTTTTGATGCATCCACCGTATAGCCCGGACCTTGCACCATCAGACTATCATTTGTTTCGGTCTCTCCAGAATTCCCTCAATGGTGTAACATTGGCTTCAAAAGAAGTCTGTGAAATTCACTTGGCTAAGTTTTTCACCGATAAACCAAAGAAGTTTTACAGTGATGGAATAATGATTTTGGCCGAAATGTGGCAAAAGGTTACCGAACAAAATGGAGCATATTTAGTTTAAATAAAGAATTTCAAAACATAAAAATTTGGTGTTTGAAAAACTATCTAATTAGGCCCGAAACTTTTTAGCATACCTAATATGTGGAACAAGACTATTCACTTCACTCCACAAATTACGTTATATTTGAATCAAAAATTGGGAGAAAACCGGTTGGACCATTATTATGCTTGACGGTGGCACTTCAATAGCGCATCGTAATGGCGACACCTGTATGAAATTCTAAAGACCTAGACATTACAGCGGCGCGGCGCACCGTATTGCAGCAACCAGTGGGTTCGTTAAAAACTTTATTATTTGTAATATCCCAATTATTTAAAAATTTTATAACTACACAAATAACAATAAAATTAATCAAACGGTCACGCAGATCTTATGGAATTTAAATATTTTGACCGTTTAATAAAATTTTCACACATTACACTGACGGTTGAAGGACATTTGTGTCCAAAAGTGACAAGATTGATTATTTTTGCTCGTTGTATTTTAATATCATTATACTTGATCAAACGCTAACGGTCTTTTTAATTACTTTTTGGAACCGTAACCCCCTACAGAAAATAAAGACCTCTGTAAATGTTCTGCGACAAAAAAGCAGTCGAAATTTTATTGTTCGAGTGGAGAACACATGAGCGTGTTCCATTGCCCGCATCAATAGGGGAGTGGACAGCTGGTTGAAAACACGACAATATTTATAAATTTTTCTTCTAGTTCGATATGTACATGTCAGGACATCGTGACAACATACTACTTTGCTCTCTTGAAATGTTTCATCTCCGTCTGTACCCTTGTTGAACCTACAGTTTAACGTGGTATTTAAACCACAGCACATGAGTTATTCGTACTGACAGTATAATTATTTATAAAAGTATTTCTCATAACTTCGGAAAAATTCACACCAAAATGAAAATTGTTAGAGACCTTAAAACCATTATTTTAAATGAGATTTCAAAAATCCTCATCGATTCCACCACTGCTAAAATTTTTATTCAATGTCAAAAAGTCAAATAATCAGTGTTTAGGAAATATCTCTCAAACTGTAAGTGCTATCGCAAAAATAGTTATTATAAAGTTTGCAGATGGTGCAATTCTCTACCAAAAAAGATCTGTCTACTTTTTTCCGACGAATGGTCATTCATACGACATCGCAATTTTAATAATTGGAAGTCATATTCTGCAATATGCAGTCTTTTCCACACAACTTTAGAGGTTGGATAAGAGAAGATTTTGGAAAATCACCTTCTGCGATAATGGCAGGAGAATCGAGTTTTCGTGCAACCTAATACATTTAACACCCTGTCATAAGTTAAGTTCGATCTTTGAAAATCGTTCATACTTCCACTGATTTACATATTTAGACGGATTCCTAAAAATACTCCAAGTTTAAAGAGACCAAACGTTAAGAAATGTCTGGGGTAACAAATTCAACAATGAGCTCATTTTGCAGTAAAATAGCAATAAACTTTTCTTCTAAAGTAAAATATAGCCCATAAGCAATTTTTGAAATAACTTTCAAGGTAAGCATGGTGATTTATGTAATAGTATAAAGAGTCGAAGTCAGCGAATGAAACAAAATAAACTCCTGAATCTGGAAAAAACTTTTTGTTTCTAATACTTAGTATGGCACTATTAGTTCTATTTTAGTCTGTGATCTATAGCAGGGCTATTCAGGTTTGTGTAACCAAAATTATTATCCCTTGTATATTTCGGTGTATTTTTACAAAATAGTATTTATCATAGTAACACCTAATAAAATTGTGTATTACTAGACGTTGCTAGGATAAATACAAAAGTGAATAAATACAACCAAATATACAAGGGAGTGTGAATACCCTTACTATTTAGACCACAATATTATAGATTATATTAAATAAATTAGACTCAATTTGATGATTAAACACAGGTTTGCTGCTTTTCAAAGTCTAAATGTGTTAAGTGTAAGTGGGGCAATTTCTTTTCACCCAAGTGTATTATTTATTATTTAGTACACACTTAAGGATATTATTTAATAGTAATTCAGTTTTAATGAATATTCACTAGTTACATAACATAAAAGTAAAAAGATATTTTGACATAACTAAAATAATATACTAGCAAAAAAATTTAATTCATTACCATTAAGTGCCAGCATAGTTGTGTGCAAATTTTCTATTAGTGTTAATCAATATGTCGCAACAGACCAATATTATATCAATCCGTTTGGTTGATGAAGATTTTTACACATCCATGATACCAAGTCACATTTTGGAAATGATAGTTGGTACATGTAACTTTAAAATTAAAGGATCATATTATGGAAACAGAACCTTTAAATTAATTAATATTATAAGTCCATATAAACTAATATCTCATATATTTTACCTATTTATTTCGGTGTACAGATTAATGAAATATAATTTTTTCAACAAAAGTCATCAAAGTGGCAATACACTTATTAATTGGTTTCTTGATTCTTACGATGTCTATTGCGATATAATTTTACAAATTTTGTTGTGTTTGAGTGCTTCTGTTAACCGTCATATAATACTACACTCTTGGAAAGAAATGCTTCTTTTGGATAAAAAAATGTTACGAGCACGTATTGTAAACAAAAATTTTTACGTGTTCATATTAATATGTGTATGGATTCTGTTGAATATTTTTCCAAATGTTTTTCTACATTTTATTGAAATGGATACTACCGAAATTTATATGAATAGTAATAATAACATAGAAACTACAATCATACTTAGCATTTTAAATCTTTGCAAATTTTCGATCACTGTTACGTATTTATCTTGGTTGTTAAGTTTAAATGAAAGATTTCATAATTTAAGCAACACATTTAAAAAGGATAACTATGTAGTTTTACCTACTTATTTAAAAGATATTCGGGAAATTCACATGAGTATGTGCGACATACTCAGTAATGTCAATAAAATGTATTCTTTACCTATGCTAATGAATTTATTTATTGATTTTTATGTTATATTTACTGAAGTATTTAACTTGGTTGGTCTGGTTACAAAGAAAACCTCATCAGAAACTTTTGTTGTTATGGGTTTCTTAATTTATTTTGCATGGGATGTCTTCGCTATAGTGCAAGTAGCAGATCTGGTGCTGAATAAAGTATGGTAACTTGATAAACTAATGAGGTACTAAACCAATAATTGTTTTGCAGATACACTTAATGAAAAGAGAGTTGCTGAAATTGTCTTTAGCTAATAAAAATTCAAATTTAAGAAAAGAAGTATACTTTAGTTTTGTCTGTCACTGTTATTTTTAATATTTCTCTTTTAGATTTTTGCGTTTTCCTTGCAGTTGTCACAGAGCGATGTGTCGATTACAGCTGGAAACTGTATAAATATTGATAAAACTTTGCTGTATGCGGTATGTATAAAATCACTCACATACCTGTCAAAAATATACAGTTTCCCAGAACGAAATTTACTAGGTTTTTAAAGCCAAAATATTAGAATTCGACCCATCTATTATAACCTAAGCGCTATATTGTTGTTTTAATAATTATTTTTCTTTTGTATAATACTCGTCTGTAACTAATTCTATTATTTTAGCTTTAAAAACCACAGTTCTTTTATTTTGGGACCCCTGTATTAACAGACAATGTTAGTTGTCTTGTAATTAATTATAATGTATTTTATTTCAGATATTTAGTACTGCTGTAACATACATATTCATTTTAATACAAACCATTGAAATTTAAATTGTTACGATATATTTCAAGTATTTTAGATACATATTATAATTATATTAATCTTTGAGTTACAACATTTATATGCAACAAAATGAATAAATCAATCTAGTATAACAAATATTTCTTATGAAGCAAAATACTACCATGAAACATTATCCCTGCAGTAGACCGAATTAATTACCAGGGTTGTAGCAAAGTAAACATTTTTTGGTTTATTTTTAACTAATATAAGTTATTTTTATCCATGAAAATAATTTGCTAGAAATTTCCTCCTCTAGTCCAGTCAATAGAGACATTCGTTATAGGTGTGACTTTGCAAAAATTCTGCACAGCATTGTTATTTTCAGGATCGTTAAGTAGGCTTATAAAAAGCTTAAATTCAAAAATGAGAATTATGAAACATCGAGCGCTAGCCGCCATCTTGGAAAACGCGTTTCGTATCATATCTCGGAAACGGCTTACTTTAGGATGAAAAACATGGAGGACCTTTTTTGTAGATAATTGAATTTCCCACCTTTTTTGTTCGAAACTTTTTTTGATTCAACTTACCGTTTTTCAGTTACAGCTCGTTCAATGTCGCAAATACAGGAAGTTTCATCGTTAAATCGACTTTCCAGGGAGTTACAGCGGATAACAGCGGATAACAGGAGATTTGCGACATTGAACGAGCTGTAATTGAAAAACGGTAAGTTGAATCAAAAAAAGTTTCGAACAGAAAAGGTGGGAAATTCAAATATCTAGTCTCCATGTTTTTCATTCTAAAGTAAGCCGTTTCCGAGATATGATAGGAAACGCGTTTTCCAAGATGGCGGCTAGCGCTCAATGTTTCATAATTCTCATTTTTGAATTTAAGCTTTTTATAAGCCTACTTAACGATCCTAAAAATAACAATGCTGTGCAGAATTTTTGCAAAGTTCATTTCTCTATTGACTGGACTACTCCTATTCTTCCACCATCGTGTTATTTATAGAAGCATGCCTGATTGGTCTGTTCAGTTGTTACCAACGACCAAATTTTACCAATCCAAATTAAGTTTCAGACCTAAGAATATTACGTATTTAAATATCTGTAATGAACATCCACACTTTACCAAATTTACATAATTTAAATAATATATTTGGGTTCTTATCGGCCTTAAGGGGTTACATGGGTTTTGCATGTTAAAATACGCATATTTTTCTAATTATTTTTTTTAATATAAATGAAATAATTATTTTATATAAACTTTTAAGAGCGCGCTGCAAATTTTGATGTAAAAACATGTTTCAACAGATGGCGTACCCTAAATATTAATCTTTTATAGTTATCTTTTCACCAAAACAGAATTCTAATCATTTATAAAAGTCATATGAATAAACGATAACTAAGCTAGGCAATAAGGAGTTTGAGCTTCTAATGTTGAATATTTACAAGTATATTCCAAAAAGATATGCACATGTGAAAATAATGAATATATTTAAAAATATTTATCTTTGAAAGTTCAAACTTCCTTATTGCCTAGCTTAGTTATTGTTTATTCATATGACTTTCATAAATTATTAGAATTCTGGTTTGGTGAAAAGATAACTATAAAAGATTAATATTTTAGGGCACGCCATCTGTCGAAACATGTTTTTGCATCAAAATTTGCAGCGCGCTCTTAAGAATATAAAAGAGCAACATCTGGACACTAGTTTATAAAATTTTCATTTGAAAATTTTGAAAATTCAGCCGTTGAGACCTGGTTTTTGGAAACCCTGTAGAAAGCAATCTCTTTGCGGTGGATAGGATCACTCGTGATTGCTTTATCCGAAATAGAAAACCAAATATTTTCCATTAGTGTATGAGTTACTATAGCTTATGATTCAATGAAGGATTTTTAAAAGAATTGAAAATTTAATTTTTGACAAAGTTGTATGCAAAAAAGTTTCGGTCAAATCTACACTAATATTGCCTTGTTAAATTAATTCTGATCAAAATAAAAACAAATCCTTCATTCAATTGCTAGTCAAATACGCTCTAGAAGGAATGTGCAAAATTTCAATAATATTGGTGCATTAGTTGCTGAGTAATCGTGTCCGCCGACTTCAAAAATAGACTTTTGAGAAAGAAGTGATCAAAGTTTAAATGATAGGATTGATATTAATATTGTGATGTTATTTTCTCCGGGTGGAGCCCCCCCCCCTTTATACTCCAAGGAAAAGTGATAACAAGAAACAAGGCTTTGACCACGATCTTGGCTTTGACCACGATCTAGGCTTTGACTAGCAATTTTGTCGGTTCGCATAAAGAGTAACTCTCTCGAAGCTTAGATTCGCTCACTTTAGAACTCTAGAAAAATTAATTTTACAAAATTTGTCATGCTTACGTTTCAATTCTGTTTGCAACCATAGTTAAATTGCAAAACTTTGTAAAAACTGCACAAGTTTGTGAAAAACTAAGAGGGCATGACCAACCAACGACGAACCAACTCATATGAAGAAATGACACCTCGAGGTGGAGCAGTTGTTCTAGCTGAGTATGGCGAAGGTTCATTCATTGGTGCAAAAGGAGTACTTCCATCTTCTCCCCCTCCTGAAAGGTATGGTGGTGGTGGTTCTTCACCAAGACATATTTCAGGAGATTCATTGGTATTATTAGGTGGTGGATATCCGAGTGATAATGCCACAGAACCTATAGTAATTGGATGTAGTAATTCCAAATTAGTGTGAGGATATGGAAGAACAACTTTAGCCTAAATTAAAAAAAGAAATTAATTATACTTCAGATTTGAGATATCGACAAAAACCCTTACCTGCAAATTATAATGTGCCTTAATAATACTGCAAGGTATTAAGTTAGGATATATCCGATTAGTAGGAATACGCAAATTCGAAGTCCAAGATTTTTCTCCATGTGCACTTATTCCACTTTCAACACATCTTGCAATTTCACCAGAATCATGCCTGGTATGTGTACGTGGACGGTGAGTAATATAGTCATAAGTCTATAAAAAAAGTTTCATTTACTTTTAAACATATTTCATAGTAAAAACAAATACTAACAGCAATGACTTTGAACTTCACACATTCAACATTGACATTGGTCAGGTTTTTAATGTATGCTCGGATATTAACGTATTGACCAGGAACATATCCACTGATTGGCATAGAGATAGTAAAAGTTAATGCACCTACATTTTTACACCAACAAGAAATAGTTTTCTCATCAGAAATGGCCACAGGTTCCTGGAACAACTCAAATAAATTAACAAGTTAAAATGAGACTTACCTGAATTTATAAAAGTACCCTTGTATGTGGTATAAAATTCAAATCAATAATTGAGCCCACATTTAAAGACAGTTTTGCTTTGTAGTCAAATTTCCATGGACGATCCACGACGGCTTTAACATAGTAGCGAATATTTCCTAGAGTTCCTTCAAAGGAAGAAGGTAATTGCTTTGGTAGACTATAAGAAAATGGGTAAACATGTTTACCAGCTGGCAAACTAAAATCTTCGCCGCCTAAAAGTTTAATATGGCTCATGTACTTTCAAAATTTATTTTAGTATGGAATAAATAACCTTGAACTAAATTATATTCAGCATTCAGGTAAACTTCTTTTGAAGCATATTGAACACTTCTTTTAATAGACCTGAATCCAATGTACGAATAACTTTCATTCCAGAAAGTTTTAGCACATCCCCGAAATTTAACTCGAATGGCTAAAAACACAAAAATAAATGAAAGCGAAAAAAAGTTTGTATAAAAGTTACCTCTGAGATTTTTTTTTCTATTAAAAGTACACTCAATTCGTCCTGAAATCTTTTGGCCAGGATAGCATACATTGTTGTAATTGTTCAGAAAAATTTTAATTGACATGTCCTATCTGTTAAGAAGCAATTAATATGTAAGATAATGTAGTAAAAATTATCCATTAAGGATTAAAGAATTAAATAATCGGATGTCTACCACGAGATGTGACTGAAGTTGAACACGAACCCATACCCATAAGTACTCACGCGAATTACAGTTCTCCAGTTGAATCAAACATTTTATTAAACTTCTTGCTTTTAAATTTGCAATACAACTCACAGAACTAACACAAATAAGCAAAAATTAAATATAATTATGAAAATAATATCTTTTCTAAGGATAGAAAACATCAAATCAGTGCAAATAACAATGAAGTAAATAATAAATAGCCCCAGATATATTTTAAGAAATCATAATAGTGAAACTTGGTAAGTACGTAATTTTAAAATACTATTATAAATAACTGCACAAAATTTCATAAACAATGTTTAAAAATAAACTTTAGATACAAAAGTAGAAAATTTGCGTGCACAGAGGGAGCATCTGTTCAGATCTCCAATTAAAAATTTTTTGCATAGACGGACAATTAAAATGCCAATTACGCAAACTTGCCTTATTAAAAAAACCATCTAAGCGGTAAAGGTCTGAAAAACCCACCCTTAGGTAAATAACACAATTTCCAAATATTCTTAATAAATAAATACTCGATAAAATTGAACATAAAACTTTTTGTGCAGAGCGTATAATAAACTAAAAATCAAATTTTCCTTCATTTTAGATAGATGGTAACAAAAAATGCCCTCTGTAATAGCAACCCCTAATGAAAGGGTTAACCCAACCAGAGCCAGAGTCCACAACAATCCTGAGAGGACTTCTCCAGTTTGTTTGGCCACGATGTTATGGTTATGGTACTTAAGCACGGGTCACATTAGGCTGGTTGCCAGTGCTGGTAACCAGCGGCTGGTAGTAGCACCAGCAAGCAGCGGCTGGTAAAGCTGTCACACTAGGCTGCTACTCGCCAGCTCGCTATTCGCGAACATTTCGTTGTATTTCTCCTAGCAACGTCTAGTAAAACTTTATTTGCAAAAATGCAATTTTAACAAATAAGTTTGTTTTTAGGTTATATTATTTCCATTTCATTAGAGCAGGGTTTCTTAAATTTTTTGATTTCCCAAACCCTTTTTGGTATGAATTTGACCGTGGACCCATTTATTTCATAAAAGTCATAAATATTGTTAAAATAAAATTTTAAGCATATTAATAAGTATTAAATATTATGATTTAAATTTATTATGTCAAACAAATTTCATCTTATTTCATACAATTGCCGTTTGTGACGTAAGCTTCATTATTCGTTCAAACAACTGTATTATATTATTAATAACATAATAACAAATTTAAAATGTGTTTAAAATTAAAACAGGTGCCATAAAATACTATTTTGTATAATTTTTAATTATTAAAACAGAGCTCGTTGCTGGTGCTAGCTGTCACGTGATCTGGTCGCCGCTGGCTGCTTTTAAAGTTGAACATGTTCAACTTCACCAGCCGCTGGCAAACACTCGCCGGCTGGTGGCACCAGCCCAGTAAACACACGTACGTGGAATAAACGTTAGAAATGAACGATAACCATACGTTAATATACGTTATGGAGTAACGTATTATTTGCGTAGAAATGTCGCGAGCTTTAAAGTATTTTTCAACTTAGCAACCAACGTTGTTTTAACGTTGATTTTAACCTTTATTGAACCATCTCAGGCAAAATGTAACGTTATTTTAACGTATATCCAGTAAACACACGTACGTGGAATAAACGTTAGAAATAAACGATAACCACACGTTATAATAACGGTTATGGAGTAACGTATTATTTGCGTAGAAATGTCGCGAGCTTTAAAGTATTTTTTAATTTAAACAACCAACGTTGTTTATAACGTTGATTGTAACCTTTATTGAACCATCTCAGGCAAAATGTAACGTTATTTTAACGTATATCCAGTAAACACACGTACGTGGAATAAATGTTAGAAATAAACGATAACCACACGTTAATAACGGTTATCGATTAATTGATTGGTTAATTGATTTAATATTATTTGTTTAAAGTAAAAATAGATATTAATTACATCTTTAGTAGACCTTGATTTTTCCTTAATACTAAACCTATTGTGCAGATACATACTAAATACATATTATATTAATCATAATTTACATAATATCCATTTATTTGTTTCCATGGATATTTTCTATTTCAATCCATTTCACTTGCATCCATGTTTCTGAAAAATAACTATTGATAAACATTAAATAACACAATCTACTTACTTTTTATTTTTTTCCAACACGGAAAAAATCTCTCCTAGTGGGGATCGAACCTGGGAACATTTTTAGTCCATTGCAAGAGTCTAGCGTTCTAACCAGCTGGGCTACACAGGGTATATAAATTATTGCAGTTGTTTGTGATTTTCAATTTTGATGATCACAATTATTATTATAACTATCTTCAACGTATGGATAAACGTGGTTTTATGTACGGTTTTCTAGACGTTTTATCCATAGCTAAATAATACGTGGTTTTTGACGGAAATATCACCAAGGCGTTGTCTTTTCATACTAATTCAACGTTAAAATTACGATAGAAAAATACGTTTAAATACTGATTATCTTCAACGTATGGATAGACGTGGTTTTATGTACGGTTTTCTAGACGTTTTATCCATAGCTAAATAATACGTGGTTTTTGACGGAAATATCACCAAGGCGTTGTCTTTTCATACTAATTCAACGTTAAAATTACGATAGAAAAATACGTTTAAATACTGGGTATCTTCAACGTATGGATAGACGTGGTTTTATGTACGGTTTTCTAGACGTTTTATCCATAGCTAAATAATACGTTGTGTTTGACGGAAATATCACCAAGGCGTTGTCTTTTCATACTAATTCAACGTTAAAATTACGATAGAAAAATACGTTTAAATACTGGGTATCTTCAACGTATGGATAGACGTGGTTTTATGTACGGTTTTCTCGACGTTTTATCCATAGCTAAATAATACGTGGTTTTTGACGGAAATATCACCAAGGCGTTGTCTTTTCATACTAATTCAACGTTAAAATTGCGATAGAAAAATACGTTTAAATACTGGGTATCTTCAACGTATGGATAGACGTGGTTTTATGTACGGTTTTCTCGACGTTTTATCCATAGCTAAATAATACGTGGTTTTTGACGGAAATATCACCAAGGCGTTGTCTTTTCATACTAATTCAACGTTAAAATTGCGATAGAAAAATACGTTTAAATACTGGGTATCTTCAACGTATGGATAAACGTGGTTTTATGTACGGTTTTCTCGACGTTTTATCCATATCTAAATAATACGTGTTTTTTGACGGAAATATCACCAAGGCGTTGTCTTTTCATACTAATTCAACGTTAAAATTACGATAGAAAAATACGTTTAAATACTGGGTATCTTTAACGTATGGATAGACGTGGTTTTATGTACGGTTTTCTCGAAGTTGTATCCATAGCTAAATAATACGTAGTTTTTTACGGAAATATCACCGAGTCGTTGTCTTTTCATACTAATTTAACGTTACAATTACGATATAAATAACGTTATATGGCAACGTTGACAATGAGATCTATTTGTAACGTTGCATATACGTTTGAAAAACACGTTACAATAACCATAGAAAGTAACGTATAATTAACGTCAAAATCGTACCAATGGTTGAGTTATTAGTATTTATCTACGTCGTTATAACGTTGGAAATTAACCGTTTGCTATCAACGGACTACCAACGTTGATATATTCAACCAAAAAGTAACGTATAACGTACTTTCAACCTAAGTTACGTTGTTTCAACCGTAATTCAACGTGTATGTGTTTACTGGGGCATAGTAAAGTAATTGCACCCCTCACCTTCGGCAAATAAATCGACTTTGATAATAATTATCATAGATATTAACATTTACCTTTCGCATTTTTGCGAAATTTGAAAATTGCAGAATTTTGACAGTCATATTTTAAGAAACTGAAACACTTATCACTATATTGTCTCATCTTCGACATGACAAAAAGTGTTTGAAATTTCACAATTGATATTCATTCTATAAAATAACGTAAACTTTTCTTCATAAATTTTATAATTCCAGTTTTCAAACTTTAGCTTGTTTGTAAAACTTGTAACGAATTATAATTTTCTATTTTGTCGTTTTTAAAAATTCTTAAATTTTTGTAGTTCTTTTTAACTCTTCATTTCTTCCTTGTTCCGGATCCTTTCTAGGTAATTTTTTGATGTGCAATCTGGCACACAGCATCTAGGATCTATTAACAATGTCAATAAAGTGTACTAATAAATAATTTTCTTCAATATGCAACGAATTACAAAAAGTAACGTATTACCTTTCAACTATTTAATAAGGAATTGAATCAATTTTTAGGCTACAGACTATTTAATACAGTTCTTGTACACTTATCTATGATTGTAGTTAGTTTTAGTTGTTAATTATTACTAACAAAGTATTCTTACACAAATTTAATATGCTTAAATCACATAAACATCAATACAAGAATTTGAAAATTAGGACCACCGGCGACGTTGCCAAATTTGCGACTTCACGGCTTGTAAGTATAGGAGGCAATGGACTAGCTCATTATTCATGCGAAGGCATGGGTTATGAGTTTCTGGAAAATAGACCGGTAACTTGGGAAAACTCAAAAAAACCGCAAATTGAAATCAAATACTTTAATTGACACACACAGAACTTGAGAGGTGTTATAACAGTTTCCCAACAATTGCAAGGTATATGGCTGGGCTAACATGTAAGTAGCAATGAATGATTACAATCAAAAAGTGCACCTCATACTAAATACAAACAAGCAATCTCTACGGTTACTCAAAATTGAACACAAAAGCCCATAAACACGTCGTCATAAAATTACTTACCTCGAACTCTCGTATAAGCTTACAATATAATGGTGTTAGCCGTTCGTCTCCAACCGCTTTCCCAACGTGTGGCTTCAAAGATAAAATCTGTAACTTGTTATAATTTTCAAGGAAAAATACTTGATTGAATATTTGCGACACTGAACACTGCTTGATCTACAAGCAGTAGTTTGTAGTTGGAAACTCGACCAGTGAGAGGTGGTGCTGGAGATGTCAACAAGATTGGACCATCCAAACAATGAAAAGAATTCCCCGGGCGTTAACCAAAACAAACAACAATAGGACGTTACCAACTCCAGAACATACACAATTCTTCCACAACTTGCGCACAAAGAAACTGCGTAATAGATTTGCACATGAAGAGCCTCTCCTGTTCCAGATGTTTACAAACAGGAGCCAGAAACAAGACATAACCACTATACTACTGCTTCATACGATAGCCCAGCAATGAATAGTTGCTTAGCTGCACAGAATAGTGCAAGCTGTGTACTTTTTAAGTAGTGAACACACCGGCGCGATCGCGGTCGCGGTGGCGGTCGCGATCAAACGCGACCTATATAAACTTATGAACGATTGCACATCGACCGCGGTCACCACGCGGTCACTTGAATTTTTGCCTGAGTTCGCCCGCGCGATATCTCAGCGGTCGCAGTGTCTATCACAATGCAATATACAAAAGTATGCATATTTGCATCTGAATTACAAACGTCAGAATTTTTATTGACATTATTTCCACTGTATATTTGCGATAGCGGTAGATCGCTGCTTGCAGCGTTTGACCGCGCGATATTTTATAAAATTAGAAAATTGTGTTATCGAAATTTTTATTGAAAATGTTAAAAACCATAAAATTTTATTCGACTTATCAAAATGTAAAAAAAATTATAAAAAAATAATTTAAAAAATTAAGGGAATCCTTCTACTTTGCAAGTTTTAAAAAACCACTTTTCTATAAATTGCATTTTCTTATATAGGGTGTTTTTTTAGCTGCATGAGAACTTTCAATAGGGATAACAATTGAATCAAGATTGCTATGGAAACAGTTTTTTGACATTTGTGTTTAGCAAGGTTGGGCATTTGATAATGCATAGATTGACCATTGAACAACGCTACCAGATTGGGCTCACAACCAATTGGAAGTGGATCCATTTTTTTACCGTAAAATTTTGTTCAGTGACGAGGCACATTTCTGGTTAAATGGGTATGTGAACAAACAAAATTGCCGTATATGGAGTGAGACCAATCCGGGACATTATCTTGAGACTCCATTGCATCCATTAAAATTGACTGTTTGGTGTGGAATACACGCCAACGGCATCATTGGTCCATATGTCTTTCGAAATGAGGAAGGAGCTACCGTTACGGTGAATGGTGTGAGATATCGACACATGCTCAATACATTTTTGTTTCCAAAACTTCAAGAGCTAAACATTGACAACTTATGGTTCCAACAGGATGGTGCTACGTGCCACACAGCCAACTAAACCATCAATTTATTGAAAGGACAATTTGGTGACAACATTATTTCAAAACGTGGTCCTATCAATTGGCCTCCAAGATCGTGTGATTTGACACCTCCAGATTATTTTCTATGGTGGTATGTTAAATCCATGGTTTATGCTAACAAACCAACAACTCTAGAAGCATTGGAGGCATATTCGGAGGCATATGGAGGCATATGGAAGCATATTCAGCAAGCCATTTATGAAATAAAGCCAGAAATATTGGAAAAAGTGGTCAAAAATTGGACTGAACGGATGCGCTTCGTAACCATTAGTCGTGGTGGTCACCTGCCGGAAGTCATGTTCAAATCATAAATGCCTTTAACAGTACTTTCATAAAAAAATTATAACCAAAACATTCCGTCAGGTTTTTAATGTTTTATTTCATTTTGAAGTTCTCATGCAGCTAAAAAAACACCCTATACTATAAGGTCTTAAGAACTTGTCCAATAAGTATTTAAAATTAAAAAGATGTACTAAAAAGTAAAAAATAATTTTAATAAGAACAAACAAAGCCTCTTCAAAATATCAAGGTAAAGGCATGGGGCTATTTATTCATGGGTAGGTAAGCAGGCTGCCTGTCGGTGTACGAAATTCAGAGCACCATGCTTTTATATTGATGTTATCAAAAAACTTTGTATGTTTGGCTCAGGCTAGTGACATGCAACCTCCATGTGGTGTCTCTGGAGTCAGTGTTATGCACTGGTACTAACTGCAAGCAACGACAAGGCCCTACACCCGATGAACGTATGCACCACCAGTGGGTGTGGATATAAGTAATATAATCCGCTATAGTCATTCCCATCCCTAAACCAGGCAAACCTAAACACCTCCCTTCAAGCTACCGTCCCATCAGTTTACTCCCAACTTTATCCAAAATACTTGAAAAAATCTGACTTAACAGAATTCAAGCGTTCGAAACCCAAAATAACCTTCTAATAAAAGAACAGTTTGGGTTTCGTACAAACCACTCCACCACCCTTCAACTTGCCATTCTAATCAACGATATCACCATCAACTTCAATAAAGATAAATCTACAACCACTGTCCTTCTAGATATGGAAAAGGCTTTCGACACCGTTTGGCACGACGGCCTTTTACATAAGCTATTAGTCTTGAAATTCCCAACTCATATCATAAAATTGTTAGCCAGCTTCCTTTCAAACCGATCCTTCCAGGTCAAAATCAACAACTCACTATCAAATCCACAACCCATACCGGCCGGTGTCCCTCAAGGCGCCATCCTCTCCCCAACATTATTTAACTACTACATAAACGACATACCAAAAACGGACGACACCACACTCACTCTCTACGCGGACGACACCGGCGTATCCGCAGCCGCAAAAACCAAGGACGAGACCATCGAAAAAGTACAAATACACGCCGACAAGTTACTTGACTACTACGATGACTGGCGGCTGCAGGTTAACGCCGCAAAAACTACCACGACCACATTTTCACAAAAACGTGACAGAATGACAAACAAACTTAACATGAACGGAGTAGAAATTAAATCGACGCCGACGTCCAAATACTTGGGGGTTATCCTAGACAAACGACTGACATTTAAAGATCACTTTTTAGAAACCGCGAAGAAAGCCACTCGTGCAATGCACGCCCTTTTCCCGCTTCTTTCCTGTAGAAATAAACTCCATCCAAATATCCGCCTTCAGATTTATAAAACCATGATTTTACCTATACTCCTTTATGCTTCCCCGGTGTGGAGCAAAGCTGCTCGCACCAACATCCTTATCCTACAACGTACCCAGAACAAGTGCCTCCGAGTGATCACCGGATCCCACAAATACACCGATTTATACGATCTACACGAATTAGCAAACATGCCCCGACTTCCCACACAAATTCATCATGCCGCAGTCAAATTTTTCGATCACACGGTCAAGCGGAACCAAACTACAGCCCACATTAACACAATTCACAAAAATAATTTGCCCTTCAGGCGTATCAAACATAAACTCATTCACAACATAATGTTGTAAACTACAAACACGCCACTTACACGCTAATCATGTCGCCTGGTTTTTACACTCGTTTTCCAGGAAGTAGCCCACGTATGAGGACGCCAAACATCTAAAACGACCATATGGACGCTGATATGCTACGCAGGAGCAGCGAAAATTTTATGTATATAAAAACCGTCTTCTGTAGCAACTTGGTTGCTGCAGGAGACAATGTGTTTGTAATATGTCAAAAAAAATAATAGAGTCTGTTGAATTGAATTGAATTGAAGGTCCTTCCTTAAGTTTTTTAAATTTTGTACTACTGAACATCTTCACTTTTTTTACATTGAATAATTTAAATTTTCTTGGCAATTTTTAAAAAAAGACTCGAAATTTAAAGGCACCGTTGCTTATAATATGTCAGAAATTTGAGCTTTAAAGTGGTCTAGTGTGTTAGTGATCGCTACAATCACGCGATATCACGCGATCGCCACCGCGAACGCCACCGCCACCGCGACCGCGCCGGTGTGTTCACTACTTTATAGAGAATTTTCTGAAAATCACATACTACGATAAGAAGGAGTGTGTTCAAGGCTACATATTTAAATAACGGCAAGTTGTAAAAATTGTTTGTATGTGTAAAAATGAATCATATTCTATCTTCTTTCACTTAGTTTACTCAAAACCCACGTAAATTTAGGCATTTTTAAAATATGTGTTGGGTTTTAGATAATTGCTTTAGGGGTAATTCCGGCCACCATTGTGTGTAATATAATATCAACGTCCAATTCGGGAAGTTTCGAGAAGTTTTGACATCCTAATAGCGACTCTTCAAAATCGACCGTAAAGACGGCCGAGTATCTAAGTCTAAATTGGGACGACGCCCAATATTTACTGAAGAACAGGAGCGTAAATTTTCGGAGTAAATTACTATTCTTCTAAGCTCTTTCTGGAAGTGTATCGGTACAAATTCAACAAAGCACCTACACTTTTGCCAAATCCAATAATTTGGAAAATTGGTTTAAGTCCGTTGGTCATAAACAAAATTATGAGTAATTGCGGTCTCCGGCCGATATTACTCCATGCTTCAGGATAATACCGGCCACTCATATGTTTGCTGAATCATTTTGTATTTTTTTTAAATTGTTTCGTTCGGTTCTAATAAATAGGTATTTTGTTCCCTAACATCTAATCTTTCATTTAAACATACATCCGTGATTTAAACCTACCAGTTCCTCTTTAAATCATAAAATCTCCGAGATATTCAAGACTTTCCTTAAGGTCGTGTTCTGGTTTGGAATTAAAAAAAATCAAGTTTTTGTTTTTTTGCATATTCTTAAAGTTTAGACCTTTAAGAATATATTCTCAAGAGAAAATTTTAAAATTCCAACAGTTTACCACGTTTTAGCTATTTTAGTGACGCAGCAACTGAACCTGCAGTGAGCAACTTACCGAAGGTTGTAGTAATTATGGATTTTATGACATTTTAACATTTTTCAACCTGGTTGACATAATATCTCAAGTTCTATTTAACCGATTTGCTTCAAATTTTGTACCAACCTTCACTATATAACTGTCTATCGCCCCTACTACTTTTGTATCAAAATTATTTGTTTTACTGGTCGATACTTTTGTTCAAAACTTTAATCGAATTTTTCTCCAAACTACATTTTTCAACATGGTTGACATGATATATCAAGTTCCATCTGACCGATTTACTTCAAATTTTGTACAAACCTTCTATATATAACTGTCTATCGCCCCTACCACTTTTGTATCAAAATTATTTGTTTTACTGGTTGAAAGTTTTGCTTAAAGCTTTAAACATGTTTTTCTTAAAACTACATTTTTCAACATGGTTGACATGATATCTCAAGTTTCATTTGACCGATTTGCTTCAAATTTTGTACCAACCTTCACTATATAACTAGCTATCGCCCCTACTACTTTTGTATAAAAATTATTTGGTTTACTATTTTAAAAAATTAAGAATTGTGAAAAAAATAGTCAAACTATGAATTTTTTTCTTCAGACAGCCGCCATTTTGCGAAAATTTCTTTTTCCGTTTTCTCTTTAGTAGGGGCTATAACGACATTCTTACTAATTAAGAATCTTTTTTTAAATCTTGTTTTCGATGACCAGAAGGGTTGCAATCGTGTCAACCAGTACACCCTCAATTTTTTTATCCCCAACTTTACCAGCTTATAGCTTGCTTAATTTTCATTTTTTTTTGTTAACAGTTTTTCTGTATATTCTCGAAATATCAACAAATACGTTGTAAAAAACTGAATGGTAAAAACATTGTTTGTTTTGTTTTTATTGAGCTCGACAAATCGCCCATAATTTATGCTTTTAAACCAGAAGACGGCCTTAAGGGGCCGACATTCCCCCAGTCTACCCTACTGATACAAAATCGTTTTAATGGAAGGAATAGTTAAATACAACAAAGAAAAAAATTAAACTATTTTTAGTACTTATTGTTTACCCTTTATAGCAATAGAAAATCGATCGCTATGGTGGTTATTGATAGTCATACAATTTACCACTGCGGAGTGGTTATTGATTAATTACACCATTACTAGGTTACCTTTGAGTGAAAATATATTTTCACACAATTTTCACCTTTATTTATAAAATAAAATTTCTCAATTTTATTTTAAAATTCTGAAAAATATATTTTCGGCTAGAGTTTGGTCGGTTGAAGTGTAGTCAACCAAAAATACTGTGTTTAATCATTTTTATCGAATTTAACTTTCGTTAATAATTAATTTTAGTTTTTGTTAGATTCTCGAAGGTTTACGATGTGCTAGTAATCATTTACAAGAAAACTAAGTAATTTGAAATATGTTGGAAAATAAAATAGATTTAAAATATTTAAAATTTTCGTCCTTTTTTGAAAAATGGATCGGTTTGTCTGTTTATGATAATATAGGCCTTCGATGTTATAAACAATCCAAAACAGCATTTTTATGCGAAATTATATTCTGTTTAATTATAATAATTTCTATTTCAATCTCTGTGTGGAACAATACATTAAAAGAACATATCGATTTAAAACATTTTAATCAATTGTTTCAATTTTCAGCCGTATTTGACAGATATCAATTTATTATTCTGATTTTTGCAACTCTCATAATTACCAAAATGCGTATAAATTTGATCAATAACAGCAAGAAAATATTAATGACATTCGATAAAAAAATCAAAATTAAGAATTCTAGTAGCGACACAGCTATTTTTATTATTTGGATAATCACAAGAACCTTATGTATGCTAGCATTTATAATAAAGGCTATTATAGAGAATCATTCACGTTCATCAGATATATTTTGGCACATAGAATACATAATAGGCGAGTTATGCAGAACGTCGGTCAACTTGTCCTTCGTATCATGGATTATCGTTATTAAAATAAGATATCAGGAATTGAATGCAATATTATTAAAATATACTAAAATCAAAAAGTGTGAAGTAAATGTACTTAAGAATTCTGTAGGATGCACTTTAACGCAGATGGCCAAACTATATCATAATTTAAATACGACCATTTTATCTATTAATTCTTTCTATTCTTTTCCAATTCTGTTATCGTTGTCTATCAATTTCACAACAATTACAGTTGTAATTTACGGATACTTTTCGTACCATTTATTACAGTATGGTGGTATATTGGATGTTATAAATTTGATTTCACAATGTTGGTTAATTCTTCATACAATTGATATAGTTATTCTTCTATTTTATTCGACTTGCCTTAAAAAATCTGTAAGTTTTTTACCTACTACTTTGACTGTAACAATTATTATTATATTTAAAGTCTTTTCCACGGAACTAAAAGACCTATTACTTCATCGTCCGCAATTAGCTATGGGGAAGAATGACGTAACACTAAAATTCCGTGGAAGGACTGTTATTTTATATCTTCTATATCGTATAATTCTAAAAACTGCTCTTTATTGTATAAATCTTTAAAGTGTATTTTATGAATTCATAAAAATGTTAAGTTAGTGCCGGTAACTTTTCAATTAATTTTATTGGCGATTTTTCGATGACGTTACACCCAAGTTCAAAGATTTTTACTATAGTTTATAGTAGATACCATATAAACTTAAATCGCCGTCAACAATAATATAACTTATTACAATAATGGAATAAATCCAATAGCATATTAATTGCATTTTCCATTTTAGGGAAATATGATGAAAAAGACATTATTTAAATTGCACCTTGTTACAACCAATGACCAACTAAAAGAAGAAGTAAGTCAACGTTATATCGTTATCGAAAATCAATAATAAAATAAAAGAAAATCATATCCAAATCTGTTAAAGGCTGTGTCAATTTATTGGAAGATAACTGCTTTTTGAGGTTATGGTTTAGTATAAATATTTAATAAACTTGTTGTGGTGTAAGATTTGCTTTGAAATTAAATGTTAAGTTATTTGAAAGCACAGCTTACACCACAACAAGGTTATTAAATATTAAAACTAGAGATACATTTATAAGAGCTTTATAATCTCGGCTATAAAAGAGTTTACCAGTTTACCCCAATTAATACTAAATTTCCATTCTTAAAGATAAATACTTTCTCCCTTCAACTATTGCACGACGAAGTAAAAATTACAGCTGGAGGTTTCTGTACAATAGATTGCACCTTACTGTTTTCCGTAAGTTTCAAAATTGAATAATAATTTCTAATTTTATACTATAGTTTCTTTTATTTTAGATGCTAGCAACAGGAGCGATATATATCGTTTTGTTACTCCAATTTGATCTTGACTTGTTATCCACTTTTAATTAATTTTACAGTAATCGCTATGTAATAAAACACTGCAATACTTAATAATAAATATCTTTCCTTAGTAGCTGGAATGTATAATAAACTATATTAGCTGAATTACCCGACGTAATATTTAACAGCATTTAACCTAACTTCAAACCCGCTCAAAGATTCAAAATTATTCAGATGTAACAATAAAGAAAGATGTAACAATCTGAAAATAATTAAAATTTTTTTTATTAATTACATTGTTTGGTCTATCGCGTATCGCGAACCTTTGATACCCATTTTATCAGAAAAAAACCTTTAAAATATTAATTATAGCTGTTCGAAATTGGACTGAAGTATAATTCACCAAAAAATAGATCAAGGAGTCAACCAACCTCATCAATATTGCAACCAAGAAGAGAACACCCACCACCTGAATTAATTAAGTAGGTAGATTGTTAAAAATTTATGAAAACTTCTGGATATCCTTCCATAAGAAGCTAATGACTCATGTAGATTAAACAAGGTGGTATTTTTTCCTTGTACCGTTTGCTCGCACCCAGGGTTTTTGGGTTTTAGAAATCATTTAATTCTATATCAAAAGTAAGAGCTTATGACACTCTTAAACTTAATCTAATATTAATCGCAAAATATGTAGGAGCATTAAATAGGCTGTAATAGCAGTAAAGTTTAGATTTACTAAACTTTTTTGTGTTCCTTCACATTCACCCACACATGTCTTCAATTGCAGGGATCTTAACAAAATAAACACTTGCACACGATGGGGTATGCAGATGAGCAGATGACTCTATTTGTAGTAGATGTAATAAAGAGAAGGAAACAGCTGAAGTTATACTTTGTTACTGTCCTGCGTTAACTTCTTCTGTTTGGCGACTTCTGACCCGGTATAGCCAGAATCACTGACACTTCGCTTACCAAGATCATATGGTACATTCTACAGCTAAGATGGCTTGAGGTATGACAGGATCGGAGAGCAGCTGAAAACCGGAGCTATTACAAAGGGCCCCAATTTAGAGACCTGTACGTTTGAGGTTATCTTACATTCCACAATAAATCCAGAATGCCTTTACTATTTTGTATTTATTTTTTTTTACTAAACCTTCGAAAAAGTCAGACATTTTATATTCAGGTTACAGATTCTATAAAATTCAAGTTTTGCATAATATAATATTGTAATGATATTTACCATTAACGACTAAGGCACTGGTCCGCTACATTAGTCGGAGAACAATTTTAAGTCTCTTGCTCAGAGCTTGGGTTCAGACTCTAAAAGCATGCTCGGGTTTAGTGGTTCATAACATCATAACAAAAGAAAGAATAAATTCGGGTCAATAAATTTAATTTTTGAACTAAAGCAAAAATCGAGCATAAAATTCGGTACGACAATTTTCGTATTGGTCTTATGCGTGTAATGTGAACAAACAACCGTCCCTATGCAATCAGATTTAACTTGTAAAATCTAACTTTGATAAATTGTATAATGCGATATTGTTCTAAATGAAAAATGTGTCACCAAATAAATTTTAAAATAAATCTATATATACAGGGTGTCCCGTTATGAGTGGTCCAAACGGTAATTGGTGAAGGGTTGGACTACCCTCTATCAGAAAAACAAAATATAGGTTTAGTAAAAGTGTCATGGTTTTCGAGATATTTGAGATCAAAGATTTTTCTTCTTCTCATATACTTTTTCCTGTATAAAATCTACAAATGAAGGATTTTTTTATTTATTTTTTTTTGTCAGTGTCTCTGACTACGTACTACAAGATGTAAATCAAAGTTTTTCAAAATTCTCATGGGATTAGAAAAAAATAAAATAATCTTATTAGAAATTTTCAACCTTACAAAAAATCATTGAGTTTTGGAGCATCATGGTTGAAAAAAAAGATATTACAACCTGACTGCCCATGATCTTAAAAAGTTTAAAATGTTGTGAAGAATAAGCAAAAAAATAAAAAAATAAATTAGTCCATAAACCAAAGAGTTATTGCTATTTTATCAACGTCATCATCAATCTTTGATCTCAAATATCTCGAAAACCATGACAGTTTTACTAAACCTATTTTTGTTTTTCTGATAGAGGGTAGTCCAACCCTTCACCAATTACCGTTTGGACCACTCATAACGGGACACCCTGTATAAAATAATAAACTGACTGATTGACTGACTGACTGACTGACTGACTGATATATCAACGCACAGCCCAAACTACTGGGTCCTTAGCGATGAAATTTTTCACAGAGGTTCCTGTTATCACGTAGGCGAGCACTAAGAAAGGATTTCATGAAAATCCTATCCGAAAGGGATTTATCACCAATTATCTAATTAGTGGTGACGCGAGAGAATGGCTTAACAGGATTCCCACTGTCGACGTCCCTCAATTTTCCAAAACACAGTCTAAACCGGTGGGTCTACGTTTAGAAGCATGGGATTTTCTTTATAAAAAAAAATATACATAAATATAGGATTTATCACCTAATATCTAATTAGTGGTGACGCGCGCGAATGGATTAACGAGATTCCCACTGACGACGTCCTTCAATTTTCCAAAGCACAGCCTAAACCGTTGGGTCTACTGTCCAGAAGCATGGAATTTTGTTTAGAAAGGAAAATAATAAACTTTTAGAAATTAAAAAATAAAAGTGTGAGATAGGTTAGGATATAACGAGAACCTCCGAAAAGTTGATTTGGGTTGTCGTTTCTAGCGCGAGTAGAGAGAGAGAAATGAAACGTCAAACGGAATGGAAAGAAGAAGGGAAAATGAGGAAGATACAAAGAGTACGAAAGGTGGAGGTAGCCGGAAATGGGAACTGATGGGAGTTGGAGGATGGAGTGTCAGAGTAATGTTGAAGCCAGGAATAACAAGCGAAGTACGATTTGGGAGCTGTAGAGGTGGATGAGTGGAAAGAAAGCGTGCAGGACAGAACTGCATGGAGAAACTGTGGACAACATACCAGGAGAGAGAGACCGATGGAGTAGAGAATATAGAATATAGAGACGGATGGAAAAAGGTTTGCGCGCAAAAAAGTGAATTCCACGCGGACGAAGTCGCGGGCAACAGCTAGTGTTACATAAAGTTATTATTTATCAAAAAGAGCCACTTGTTGACTACTACAGACGTGTTTAAGCTTCCAATGTCGCCCGCGCATGTGTTGATCTTCGATATTCGGTGATTGTGGGCCGCAGATGCACGTATTGTCTGACACTCGTAACATTGTTAATTCTGGTCCAAAATTACCCAAATCTTCGATTTGATGTCCAGTCTCATCACCTGTTAATCGCTGAAATATGTGCGGTACGTAGATTTCCTCGTTGTTATCGAAATTATCAAAAATGTGGTGAGTTAACCTCACAATGTGTGTATAACTTAATTTTCTACGTTCTTCTCACATATAGCAAAATTTCGCTTACCCTTTGCTGGAGTAAACAAATATGATTGACTTCTTGAGCCGATGATTATAAAATTTTGTCACACCTTTTGACAAAATTATCAAAAATTCCAAATCTAGGCAGCTTCGATGGTTTAATTGAAACTAAAATACGTCTTCTACCAGACCCTGCTGTAGAACACTCGAAAAACTCTCACGATAAACTTTTATCGCAAGATAACTTAAACTTTTCACTTTTTATAACGGAGAAGAAGCCCAGAGCTCCGTTCCGCTTCAATGGCGTCGCAAAAGGCGCCGAATTGGTGATGCTAATCTTGCAAATCCAAACTTTTACAACATTTCGTCCTCCCACGCAACACAGGTAAATTTTGCCGCCAACTTCAAAATTATCACAAAATAACTCTCGTTTATTTACTTATTATCAATCACTGATTTCAAAACAATCACAACCAAGATAGTTGTCATGTGCTCGTTTGTGTACATATTTTATGTTATGAAATTTATGCTCGATATAATTGGATAGTCATTATTATTCCTTCGTTAATTATTTACAAACCCTTACTTTTTCCTTCTATTGCATTTTGTTCCACCACAATATTTTCACACCACATTTTCTTTCGACATTGTGGTTGTAACTATTTGAAGTCCAGTTGGGAAAAAGATACAAATTGGGTATCCATTGGGTATCCTCTAGAAGTGAGGATAACTGAATCTGTCGTTCGAAAAAATGTACAAGAATTGTTTTCAACAAAGCCAAAGTAAGAAGAATATTTTTCTAAATATAATGATTAGACTCCGTGGAATTTTTTAACTTAGAATATGTAGAGACACACTGAAATATTCAGGTACCCTATTAATATTATATCAATATGACTAAATAATTCACCTTTGTAAATCATCTTTAATAAATAAAAGCTTTCTTGTGCTCTTTTAATGTATGTACAGTAAAATATCCCTCTCCCTTACTAAAATAGTAAAATGCCCATTATAAGTACAGTTTACAAAATAATTTGGGTATATAAATCCACTCCTCTAAGGACTCCAAACAAATACTTTTATAGGTAGTGCACAAATTATTATAAAGTTAAAAACATAAATTGTTGTTACTGAACAATGGTGTTTCACACATAAGTATTAATGTTACAGATAATTGTGATATTTAAAAACTATGGAGCACTTTCACTTGTTATAGATATTACGGTTCTAAATCAGCTCCAATTCAAACTGAATTAGCCATATTATGTACATAGAACTTGCTGCTAGCATCTAAAATAAAAAAAAGCAAATGTTATAAATATATGATCAATATTTCAAATTTCAGTTACAAGGGTGCCTGCACCTGATAAATCGCCAATTTAGAAAGGGTCTGCATTTATTTGATGCACCCAATTTTATTGCAGTGTTATTTAGATAGACAGTGGAAATTTTCAGTAGTTGCAAAGCGATTGTGACTCCCACTATTTTCTCCATATAAACACATTGCAATAAAATGAACTTTAAATGGGATTGCTTTTCAACCAGGGCGCATTAGAATAAATGCTGAGACAATAATGGTATCATCATCAGCTGTAGGTTCCCCTTATTACGCTAACTTACAGAATATACTAAAGTTAAATCAATTGTGAAGAAATCTCCAGCCGTAACGTTGCAGTCATCATGTAATAGTTGCAATGCAAATGCATTTATCTAAAAAAGGAATAAATTGTACAACATAATATTTATTATCATTAAATGATAATTTTAATAAGGCCCTAAATAATTGCAAGTACCTAATATTTGTTTAAATTGTACTTACTATACTTACATCTTTTTTCAATTCCAAATTATTAGTTAATTGATGTAATTTAATTAATTTTTGTTTTAGTAAAATTACCTAAAAATAAGTTTTATACTGTTAAATTAATTAGAATTAAAGCTCTATAAATAGCTGCCTACTTATTGTAATTCAGTCATGACCATAATAGTTTTAGCGGGTTATGTCAGAAAATGATATATGTTCTGATGTAATGTTGTAATTGTATGATTATGTATGATTGCGGTGTTGTAAAAAGGATATTTTCTTAAATAAATAAACATAAACATTGTACATGTCGACATCTGCAATTTAAACTTGATTAAATAGAGATTCCTGTCTTGATTTACCCGAATTGAACATCGCGAAAGCCAATCAAATTGAAATATAGAAGATATGATTCTTCATTTGTCGTGGAGGGTAAGATATGCTCACACGCACTCAGTCCTATAAATAGGGCCCATTGTACTACCTCCAGTTTTCAGTTTCACCCCGATCATGTCACTCCCTAAGCCATTTCAGCTTAAATAAAGTCAATTATCTTGGAGGACGGAGACTGATTCTGGCCATGTTGGGCCAGAAGTCCCTCAACACAGACCATTTCATTGATGTTAACGCCGGACAGTAAGGCAGGATGCTCTGCATACCCCATTGTGTGAAGGTGATTGTTGAATCCAGTTAAGATCCCTGCAATTGTCCGCAAATTGACTCTGGATAGCTTTAGATAGTATTTCGCATGTTTCGAAGAAGTCGCATGTGTTACTGCTCTTGATTTCAGTTCCTTGTACCCATCTACATGTGTACAGTTTTAGGATGTATTGTTTAAAGAGTGCATCCAGAGCTTTGACGAAAGGCGTGACCTTCGGCTTTGAACCGCAGGGAGGACCATTGGAGCCGCTCTCGTTAGTTTGTCAGGTTTTGTGTTGCCCTCGTCACCTTGATGTCCTTTAATCCAACAAAGAGAAAGAATATTTTGACTAGATATCTTATTCAGTGATTGGATGTAGCCAAGCACCAAACCAGAGGTGATCTTGTTCACCGAAGTGACACAAACTCCGCCCTATTGGTTGATATAATCTGAATATTTTTGTCTTGGATTCTGATACGTCTGACCCAACATTATTTTAGAGCCTCCTAGTGTAGACTTGTATGTCATAGTCAGATGTTCCGTTTGCATTTAACAGAAGGTCGAACTTTCTGTCACATATGTATTTCGGGTGGATTCTGGCGGGTACAATATGCAACAAAGGTATTCTCTTGGAACATTTCTCCAAAATATTATATATGACCCGTAGTTCTTCGCTTATTATTCCATATCTTCCAACTATTAGCACCCCTAACCGCCATCTCCTGTACGCTGCACATAAAGATCAAGTAGTGGGAGGCAGAGGAGAGCTTCAAGAGATGCGGTTGGTGGTATTTGTAAGGGAAGATAATATGATTCGTGAATTTGGTTGGTTCTTTCAAGCTGCTGCGGTCGGAGCATAGTAGTCACGCGAGTTAACTATGAACGCTAAATACCCGGTTCGAATCCGAGTGAAGTAAGAACTTTATTCTGACCGTTCTCCCCTCAGAAGGCAATGTCAACCCACCGAGAATAATATGCCAAACGAATCCTTAAATGGTAATGATCTAAAAAGTCCAAAATTGATCTGTATACTATGGTGAAAGGTAACCACCCTACAAACATTTGAAGGTCACGATGCTTCTGTCTAGAAGCAAAACGACTGTATGATGATTCAAGCTTTTACCTTGACAAGATATATAACAAAAATCTCTATGTGAATGCCGCTTACATTAATTATTACATAATAGATACCGAATAATAATTTTCATTAAACTTATAATTAAAGAAACTAATATTACTTACAGATTTCTTTAAATGATGACAGTGAAAAATCAAAAACCATATGTCCAACATATTGTTAGTTAACCTAAACACACTCATACAAATTTTTAGTTTAGGAAGATTCCTATGAAGTTCAAACAATAGAAGAGAACAGTAAATGTATACTTGTATTGTAAGTGAAATTAAATTAATTGACAATGATATAAGAATTGAAAAAGAATAAAATTTGTTAATAGATTTTACTATATTGTTTAATTTGTTGTATACTACTGAAACGTCCATTAAAATTTTAGAATTGGTATATTTTCCATATTCTGTTAATACTCCATTTATTAATTCAATTCTCTCGTGCACTGTAATTATCCACGATACGAAGGATAAATATATTGAAATACTGTAGAACAAGAAGATTAAATATTGAAAATTCACAGCTGTAGTTTTCAATGCTTTGATACCGCTGTACATCAAACAGAAAACGAGAAAGAGTATTTTAAACGAAATCCATGTGATCCAACCGACAACAAATTTAGTTTTTTTCAAGTTCAAGCAGTTCATTTGAGTTAATTTTGCATCTAATGTAAATAAATTGTTTATATTATATTTCATTGTATTTTTATTCTTCATGGAAGATGCAATCATTTCTGCAATTAAGAAATAGTACTGATATTTTTCAATAATTGCGAAATATTGAAGAAATCGATTAAACTGTGATATAGATTGTAGAAAGGTATTTCCTCTCAATGATTTTATAACAGAACTTACGATAACAACGTAGGAAGTTAATATAATTAAATAATTTGGTTTATATTCTACATTTGTCGTAGATTTATTTTTCGTGCTTATTTGGATTTGCGACAAACCAATCCATTTCTCCAAAAAGTACGCAGTTTTTAAATACTTATATTCTGGAATATTTTTATATAAGTTATTCTCTGAATTACGCATTTTGAATTAATGCTTTTTATAATCGCGTCAGTTGCTTATATTATAATATTGTATTAGTGATGAATATCAACACATGAAATAATAGCAAATAAATTTAATATTACATAACAAATTACATTATTTCCATTAAAAAAATTTAATTTACTATGTTTAATAATTAATTAACAAACTATTTGAAAATATATCGAGTTAACAATAAAATGAAATAATAATACAGGATGATCTCTTTCAACTTGTGGAAATTCAAGGATTTTAAATCCAACAAAATCTTAACTTGCTTTTTGATTAAAAGGTCAAATGTGAAAACTTTCAATGAATTTGTATACTGGGTTAAAAATCAATTTGTAATTTAAATAATTGCGTTTATGTAATAAATTAAATATTTATTACAGAATATGTATATCACGACTAAATCAATTAACCAAATGAAAAATGAATAGAGAATATAAAGCAATTTTATATTGAAACTTTGTGCACAACGATGACGAATTTAGACTTATGGGCATCACTTGTGCCTGCTTATGTACCAATAAAGTTGACATTAATGGCTTGTTTTACTGTAACAGGAAAAACTAACGAGCGTAATTTTTCTGCAATCAATTCACGATCGCCTTATAGAATTGTTTCTCGTGTATTTGACCTTATTTTGTTATTTCTAATTTTATTATCTTGTAACTATAATTGGTATCAGGGCTCTAATGGACTAAATCAATATTTGGGATGGATTCATATTTATTGTTCCATAATAATTCTTATAGGAACAATACTATTTAATTATAAATATGGTATCGAAGTTTTAACAACAATAGAAGACCTTGTAGAAATTGATAAAATGTTACTAAAATTCAATATGGCAGTAAACAACAGATACGCTCGATCCATAAACATTTTATGGCTAACAATCATAGGAATCATTTTTGCTATGTACAGAATATTCCGAAATTTTAATGATAATTTTATAGTGCTGTTAATCAGATTCGGTTTTACATTCTTGTTTGCTAAAAAATTTATCATTTCAAATTTATACAGAAGCTTAGTGTATGTTATACAGGAACGGTTTTCAATTATCAATGATTACTTAGAGAAGTCTTTCCATGACGCGGTACTGGAAGTACCTGTTTCAAAGTTTCTTTGCATCAAAGTGATCCATCAGAAGTTATGCCAGATGGTAGAAAAATATAATGGTCAAGGATCTTGGTGTACTCTAGTATATTTTGCAATAAATATTTTTACTATTTCAAGCATGTTCTACCGCATTATAAGTCAAGATCGGAAAGACTTATGCAGTTACATATTGTATTTGATCTTACATGTTGTGGATACTGTGGTGTTAATTATATACAACCATAAGTTAACAGTGGAGGTAGGTTAGCCATGGTTAAAACAATGAAACTATCAGTCCTCATAAGATTTCTAATTTTTTGTTTAGCAACATAGATTGAAATTTTCTAACAACTTTTTATGTCTAAATTTTGGTCAATTTTTAGGCAGACAGAATAACAAATCAACTTTTTAAATTAATGGTCCAGTACAAACACTTGGAATTGAGGAAAGAGGTATTGTTTTTAGTTTCATTGATTTTGCACCAAATTAATTATACCAGAAACCAGTTCTTAGAACCAGTTAGCTTATACCTAATTTTTATTAATTCAGTAATTTAAACTTTTTTCAGATAAATGCATTTTCTTTACAACTTCTACATGAGGATGTTAAAATTTCACCATGTGGTTTATTTACAGTCGATTTACCATTGTTATTTTCGGTAATAAATTAAATATATCCTAATCAGAATTATTGATAAATAGAACTTTTTTAATTTTTAGATAATCGGCACTACCTGTACTTCCATTATAGTTTTAGTACAATTTGAAAATTATTTTGTTTAACCACTTATCTATATAAAATGTATCTATGTAGTACATAATAATATGTCATTAAATTGATTATTATTAAAAGCAAAAAATAAAATATTGTATTAAGAAATTAACAAGAAATATGTGGCCTTTTGTGCTACTAATCCTTATTAGGGCACTTTGGTGTTACGTTATTCTAATCCAACCAAGGGGCCATCCATAAATTACGTCACACAAATTTTTTAATCCCCTCTCCCCCCTTGTCACACGTTGTTACATTTTTGAACACTCCCCCCCCCTGGTGTGACGTCACATATTTTTCAATTTTATAATATAGTTAGGTAATTAGAAATAATAATTAAAAAAAACAGCAGTTTAATTTTTTTTCCATTAAATAATATTTATTTATTAATATATAAATAATTAAATATTTCATAAACAACATAAAAATCAATTATTTTAAATAATAATAATAAAATCATTTATTTAGCCAAAAAAAGCAAAAATACAAATCACAAAAATTTACAATCTAGTGGTACGTGACGACGTATTGCAATGCTTATCAATTAAATGTGCGATAAAAGTCGTTATCTAGTGGTATGTGTCATATTGCGATGCTGATCAGCAGCATCCTGCAAAAATGCAGCCTTTTTGCACACCGTCTCGCGTTTGCTATCTAATCGCATGAAAGTATGCGACTAAATCGAGTTTAGTAATATTTTAAAGTTTTTTGTTCACATTTAATTTCTCGTTTTAATATTTTAAATTTTAACGTGTGATGTCACAAAATTTTTGACCCCCCTCCCCCCCCTAAACGTGTGACGTAATTTATGGATGGCCCCCAATCATGAAAGCTATTTTAGTTGCTTAACCATTAGAAAAGCTTATAAAATGATTAATTGTACGATAATGTAACACCAAAATTAACTGGCGAGGAAAATATTATTTTCCAGTTATTTATATATAAATTACATTATTATTGTAAATTATACTATGCTCTATCAATAAAACGTTTTTGCTGATAACCTAATTATTTAATCACCTGCTTTATGGTGAGATTATGCAAGCATTTAGTGTAATTTAAGCTAAGAAAAAATGATCGATTATGCAAGCATTTAACGTAATGTAATAATAATGGGGCGGGGCTTCGGAATGACAGATAATAAATTAAAATATTTAAAGTTGAATTTTAAATTCATCAGATGTTCCAGTTGTAGTGACTATTTACAAAAAATATTTTGTGTGTGTATTTATAATTGTGTTGCATGCTGTATATGTCACAGCTGGAGATTTCAACTTTCTATCTTATATTTATAAAGGTTTGTATCTCCGCTAACTCTTCACCACAAAACATCTCTTCACTCATAATGTGCTTATTATACCATGAAACTGTAAGTATTAACAATACAAATTTCTTTAGAAACTACAAAAAGTTGTGTGTTCAAGCAGTTTATTCGTTTTGTTGTCTTTTTTAGTTGATAAAAATAAAAAGCCCAAATATTACATCATGTAGGCAGAAAATTTCAGAATATAGTTAAATATGGTTAAATACATAAAGGACAATGACCTAGAGCTATGTTTTAGATACAAAATGTATTATTTTATTGTATACAAAATAAATTCGCCTGTCGAAATGAAAATTCAAGTCGATGAAATAATTTATTTCCCGAAGATGTCTTACGATTCTCTCCTCTCCTCAGTCCATAACCCTTCTGAAAGGTGTGGTGAGCCTTTTAACAAAGGCATTTCATGGCAGATTACACCCCGGTGTAATGGCAGTTTGCATCAACTGGTCCAATTCTGCACTCATTTTTAATTTTTATTGATCGACTCGTGGGATACTTCGAAGGATTTGATAAAAAGCAATGAATGTTGTACTGTGTCGACTCAAATTAAGCATAATTCTCTTCCAAGCTATAAAAAACTGTTTCTGGACCGCTTTATCATAAAAAATAATAGTATCAATAATTATTTTCCAACCTGAATAATATCAGAAATGATGTGGTAGAATCATAGATCTATAAAAAATAATAGATATTTGAGTAAACTGCTCACGAAAGCGCATTTTAGTAATTTTAAAATCTAAAAATTTAAATTTGACGCATTTAAATAAAAATGTTAAAATTTTTGATACTTGTTAAATTAAATTAAATGTTTGCATAACCGGTTACATTAGTTTACGTATGTTTAACTTTTATAACTTAAATTAGCTTAAATTAGCTTATTTTAAATGTCTTGCATAATATCACCATTAGTTTGTTTTAGTCACCTGACGATGTCATTGTATTATGATACAGTTAAAACCCGAAATTCTAGTTTTAACTAACCACTTTAGTTAATTCTAGTTCTAACTGGTTTAAGTTTAGTTAAAACTAGAATTAACTGGTTTCTAACAAACCTCTTTAGTTAATTCTAGTTTTAACTGATATAACTTTAGTTAAAACTAAAATTAACTATTTCCTGTTAGTAATTTCGCGTTGTAAATAAAATCTGTCACCGTTAAAACTAGATTTAAAGTAAAAGTAGACGTAATTAAATAAAAATTGTTTTATTATGCAAATACTTTCTTCTTCTTCTTCTTCTTCTTCTTCTCAGCCTCTTTCCGCCCACTGCTGAACATATGCCTCTCCTATACTTTTCCACCTTTCTTTGTCCCATGCCATTTGTTGCCAGAATTTACCCGCCGTCTGTTTGATGTCGTCAGTCCATCTTTTTTAAGGTCTCCCGATGCTTCTCTTTGTTGTTCTCGGGCGCCATTGTATTGTCCTGTATAAGTCCACTTTTTAAAGCCTTCTCGTGCCACGTGTTCTGCCCAGCTCAATTTCAACTCCGCGGCTCTTCTAAGTATATCTTTTAGTTTTGTTTGGTTCTGCAGGTCTTGGTTTCTCACTCTGTTTCGGCGGTTCACTTCCATCATACACCTCTCCATTGCTCTTTATGTTATTTGCAGTATGTTAACACTTTTAACCGGTGACGCCATAGTCTCCACTCCGTAGGTCATCACTGGTAGGATGCATGAGTCAAACACTTTTCGTTTTAAGCACATCGGCATGTCGTTGTTTTTTAGGATCCATCTCAATTTTCCGAATGCTACCCATCCTAGTCTGCTTCTTCTTGTAATCTCAGCGGTTTGATTTTGTTTTCCCAGCTTTATTAAATGTTCCAGGTAGACATATTCGTCTACAGTTTCTATAGTTCTTGTTGGTCTAGTCTGAATTTTTTGTTACTATTGGACATAACTTTGGTTTTATTGATGTTCATCTCAAGTCCCATTGTTTTGGTTTCCGCATTTAGCTCATTTAGCATTTGTTCTTGTTTTTCGTCACTCGTGGATATAATAACTATGTCGTCCGCAAATCGGAGGTGGTTCAAGAGTTTTCCGTCGATATTCACCCCTTTCTTGTCCCACTCTAGCCCTTTAAAAGCGTTTTCTAAAGCCAATGTGAATAATTTTGGTGAAATGGTATCTCCTTGTCGTATACCTCGTTTTATAGGAATCTTTCTTGTTATCATTTTGTCATACTTTATACATTCTTATAACAATCTACTTATTGCCACAATAGCATACTGTTCTGACATTTCGAATTGCACAAAATTCCCCCATTTAAACAAAGGCAACACTTCTTTTTTCAAATTTTCGTGTACTTCCTTTCTGGCTGAAGAAATGTTTAAGGCTGTTTCAACTAGTAGCGTCTCATCTTCCTCCTCTGCTTCTCTTTCAGCTTCGTCCTGCTCTGAATTAATTTGTTCGATGATACCATGAAGGTCATCTTCTTCATGGATATTTGTAATAATATAAGATGGCAATGTTATTGTCAGTCCTACTCTTGGTTCAATTCTAAGCATGGCCCTGCAGGGAGGGAGGCAATAAACAATTAGCTTCTCTATTATTTACTATTTTCTTAATAAATTCGCTTCCAAATCAAGCAAAATGTACCGAAATGCAAGAGGTGCAACACAGGTTCAAAGAGAATAGCACTGGAAGAACTGAAACAGAAAGAAACAAGGAGAAAATATGAGGACAGAGTAGAGAGAGAGATGACAAGGAAAGAAAAATGCGATGATCTGAAAAATTTATTATTTTCTTAATAAATTCGCTTCCAAATCAAGCAAAATGTACCGAAATGCAAGAGGTGCAACACAGGTTCAAAGAGAATAGCACTGGAAGAACTGAAACAGAAAGAAACAAGGAGAAAATATGAGGACAGAGTAGAGAGAGAGATGACAAGGAAAGAAAAATGCGATGATCTGGAGCATGAATGGAAAAATATAGCAGAAGGAATCATGAACGTTGCAAGAGAGGAACTGGGATATAGGAAAAGAAAAAGACATAAAGAATGGTTTGATGATGAATGCGAAACAGCCAGTGTAAATAAAAAAGAAGCTAGAGAGCAATGGCTGAGAACGGAAAAGCAGGAAGACAAAAACAAATACGACAATAAACTAAGGGAAGCTAATAAATTATACAGAAAGAAAAAGAATGATTGGATGGAAAATCATATGGAAGAATTAGAGAGAAGCAACAACATTAACAGATCTAGGGTGTTTTATCAAAAGTTGAGAAATCAGAAGAGTACATGTACAGAAGAGAGAAGAGAAGAGTACAGAGGGCTAGGCGAAGGCCTGATAACAAATAAAGAAGTGGAAATAATAGCTTACGCTGATGATGTAGTGATAGTGTCGAGATCAAGAAAGAAGTTGATGGAGACGTTTAGAGAAATGGCTAGAGAAGCTGAAAAAATGGGGCTGAATGTAAATACCAGCAAGACTAAATATATTAATTGTAATAGTAACGAGGAGCATGTGAGAAGTAGTTTGGTGGTAGACAGATATGAGTTTGAAGAGGTGGATACTTTCTGTTACCTGGGTGTGACGATAGATAGAACGGGAAGGAGAGGAGAAGATTTGGAAAGAAGAATCAAGGCAGGCAACAGAGTGTTTAATGCAAACAAGAAGGTACTAACGAATAAACAACTAACGAGGGGCACAAAACTGAAAATATATAGGACATTAATCAGGCCGGTGGTGACATATGCCGCAGAAACATTGTGCATGTCGGAGATGGAGGAAGAACGGTTAAGAATCTTTGAACGTAAAGTATTGAGAACGATATTGGGACCCGTGAGAGAAGCAAATGATGAACTAAGACGTCGAATGAATTATGAAATACGGGAAACGATGAATAGAGAATATATAGTTAAGATTATTAAAGCCCAGAGAATTAGTTGGTTAGGGCATGTAATGAGGAAAAGCAATACAATGGCAATAAAAGTAATAACGTTGTGGAAGCCAAATGAGATTAGAGCGAGATTAGCGTGATGCAAGATCTTTCGACCATGAAAGTGAATGGATGGAGAGAGAAGATCGGCGACAGAGTGGGATGGAGGATGATTGTGGAATCGGCCAAGAGGCATGCAGGACTGTGAGAGAAGGAATATATGGTAAAGGTTTAGAGTGTATTTGACAATATGTTTTTGTAAAATGGGGATTAATCCACCCCAGTAAACGGATTTGTAAATCTCGGCAAGAGATAGCAATATTCAATAAGAATGTAATGCTGAAAATAAAAAAAATAAAATTCGCTTCCATTATAACAGAGTGCAAAATACAGTTAGCACTAAATTTCAAAAAGATAACTAATAGTTGGGAGGCAACCTCTTCAGCTCTCTTGCTTTCAAGCACTCGCAAATTGCAATTCTGGTATACTATAATAAACCTGAATCTTTGATCAGCTTGAGATTGCATGTCAATTAGGTCTACCTGGCAGCGAACTGTTCATTTTCGAATGAAGAATTGGCTTAGAAAATAAAGCCTCATTTCATTTCATATTTTATCATTTCAGTGCTTATATTAGCGCATTTCTTGACGTTTTGGTGGTCAGTCTATCTCGACCTCAATGTCCTACAATGTCCTGCTCCACACAACAGATGAGGCAATCACTGAAGATTAATTTTTCGACTCAATTCACATGGGAAGTTACGATAGAATTTTTGAAATTGCTATCTAAATAAAAATTATCGAAATAAATATAAATAAAATTCACTCAATTTTGCTTACCGTGCGTAATTATAGGTACTACTACTTCGAAGTTGAACAAAATTTGCTATTGAATAAATTATGCATGACAATCTAGCGATGTTAGAGAGTTTTTTAAAGTGGGGGATACTCGTTACATTTGAACTACCAAAAGCTTTAATTTTTGATTGCTTTTTGAAAATAATTTTTTCAAAATTGGTTGAATTCTGGGTCGTTAAATTTTCATCAAGTGATCTTGTTGTAAAGGTGTAGTCGTGCAGATCTGTGACGACTAACGTTGGCCCTCCCCTTGTTAGTGTAAAGAAGAGTCTTCTTCTTGGTCGGTAACATAACTGTTTATTTTTTTTTAAGGGTATAGCGGAGTAAGCATGCAAAAAATGCCCCCAGCGATTTTTAAAAATCTAAATAGGCGATCGAATCGTAATCAGAAAAAAACATTTTCCTGAAAATTTCAGCTTTCTAACCCGAAGATTTTCGCAATAATAAGCAAAAATGTGTTTTTTGGTTTTTATTTTTTTGTGGCTATTCTACTGAGTATTTTTTAATGAATTTTTTTTTGTAAGAACTACTGACAAGGGGCTTTAAAAAGTAATTTTTTTGAAAAGTTACAACTGTCCGTCTTTTTAAAAAAAAATAATAAAATTTTGGCCCCTTAATTTGAACATGTTCCTTATAATTGGCAATCACGAATTTTTTACAAAAAACTTCCCTTTGACCCTTATATACACGGTAAAATTTTTAACTTGATCGAGTTGGTGCAACAGGGTGAAAAAAAATAAAATAAATAACAACATTATTACATAGAGTATTTTATACATACACATACATTATAATATTATAGAGTATACAAGTATTGTATTACACTTTTTTGAGATTAATCCTGCTAACAAAAAATGCGTCAAGTAAAATATTATTCTATGGAAAGCAATAGGCTTTTTAATAAAATAATTATGGCAATCAATAAGGCTGATATGGATACAACAAAAATTGGAAAAAAGTCAATGTTAATGATATTTTCTGTGGTAAATGGCGAGTTCATTTAACTAGGCAATCAAAACATGAGAATACTGATTATTCATCTGTGGAACAAGCAAATACCGAGCGCCAACGAAATTCTCAATCATCATCAGTTGTTTGGTCTATATCACAAAAAATGGAAGAAAGTTTGGAATTTGTGGAACTTAGTTTTCCGTAATTATTGCTACTCATAAATACTGTTGTATTTGGGGATTTTCAAGAAATGTTTCAAGAAACAAAAACATTGGTTCCGTTTGAAGCTCGCCAACAAGTATTTTCTAAGAGACGACTCTGCATTCCTCAAGGAAATCGGTGCTGTAAAGATCATATCTAATAAAACAACGATTTCATAACGAACCTTCGCATTTATTCTAATAATTTTGGTTTGGACCGTGAATAAGTCGAATCTGACTACTTTACTGAAGTGATAACCTCGTTCTAAATAAGATGTTTTGCTGGTGCATTTTGGACTAGTTCCATTTGTCGTATTGCTTGCTTTTTGCACAAAGAATTCGGAAGAGGATTAGATTCTGATGTTGACCTCTCTAAAAAAGTTATTACCGCGATGAACTTGAAAAAAGATCAAGATAATACTTTGGCTTTGAAGGTATTAATAATAACAATAACAACAAGTCGTTGGGCGAAACGAAAAGTTTCAATTATAACGATAACTTCAAATTACTTAATGGACTTTCCAGAGTTGACGCAAGAAGAACTCAAAATTTTTCTTACGGGTTCATATCAAATGTCTCGAGCAGTGTCATATTTGGCCGAGTTGATGAATGAAGACGGCACTGTTACACTTCAATATTATGTAAAGATTTCATCAAGCTACAAGTGAAATCTCGGTACATTAATTCAAAAACTTATCGTTGTTTTATTGATTACACGGAGAGAAATCTGCAATCACTAGTTATGAATAATGTGTTCATAAATTCCATATTTAAGAAAATTTATAAGATAAGAATTATATTATCATGTTATGAATAATACGCATAACATATTCCTAAAAGTTCAGTTTGTATGAGTAAGGTATATTCATGGATTATGAATAAGATTTATAAATGCAATAAAGTTATGAATTGTTATTCATATTTTACAATTTGAAAATTAATTTCAAATTCGTAAACAATATTGAAGAAAACGTAAGCGATTGAAGAAGAATCGTCAAGAAACGTAAAGTCTTTTTCTATAAATGAAATAAATACCATTATTTTATCAGAAATACGATAATTTTGCCATGTTGGCACGATAATTACAAATTCAAGAGCTGGCAACCCTGCACATAGTTTGCGCTTAAAATTAGTTCTATATAGTTTTATAACTAAAACAGACCACCACAGAACTACATGTTGTTCGAGACGCCGCGTGCACGTGTAGTTAATACAATAAGTTACATCATTTAATATCAATTTATATCATCGCCATCATATCAGGTAGTAAAAAGGTAAGCAAATTGTAATTATAATACTTCTGTTTTTCAAGTTCTAATTTTTGCATGTTAAAAATCCTTGCGTAGCTTTATGAAAGTATGATGGAACTGGCTGTCGTCGGTTCGTCGGAGACCCAATAGGTTTGTTCGTTTGTATGAACTAACTTGCTCGGTTCAAGTTAGTGCAAATGAACTGTGTTCGTTTGGCTGCTCAGTTCATGACCGAACATGAACTTCTTGCTCGACCTCCATAGGAGGAGTAGGCAGTGCAAGTTAGAACACTATCTAACTTTTGTGGTGGGAGTATTTTGATCTCGAAAGATAACCCAGTTCAAATTAGTTCATACAAACGAACAAACCTAATGAGTTCAAGTAGTGTTTCTGACAAGTCATCATTAACATCAATGGCATCATTTTCTTCATCCACAATTTCGAATACAGCATTTGTAATAACAGAATATTTAAGTGTTTTGCAAATTCTGATTAATTGTATTTTGTTTTAGAATATTGATACCTTTTTATTACAAACCGATATTGGAAAAAAATTAAAGAAATTATACGAAGAAAACAAAATGTTTAAATTGCCGGAAAAGGAAGCACTTGTAAAAAATGTTGTAAAACATTATATCGATAAAAATGTCCCAATGACATTAAGTACATGTCAAGATATCGCCATCCAAATTTGTAACAAATTTGAAAATGAATCAATGGTATTTTTACTAATTTCTTTATAAACAAAAAAGGTAATAATATTGTTTGCAGGAATATTATTTTGTTAAAAAACCAAAACCATCGGGAAGATTGTACAATAGATACCGATGTGAATCCAGTTCGTTGAAAAGGTCTGGATTGTTTACAGGGGTCATAAGGGAGAAAAGGAAAAACTGTACCATAGGTATGATATTACTTTTTATATTAAATAGGACGGTATCATATTTATCTTACCCTTTATTCAAATATTCAGCTGAAGAATATCGAACCGAAGATACGAGCGATAACACAAACTAATTTGATGAGAAGGAATGGCTCAAAACAAGAAGTTCTCCGTGGGACGCTGTTGAGTTGAAATGGAAGCAAAGTTTCAATTTAAGACGGAAGGATAAAAACTATTGTTTCAGTTGAGAAAGTATTTGAAGAATGGCCATTACTTTTGCAAAGCAATGGTAGTCGTCTGGTAAGTATTGCATCCGACTTGATAAAAGAGGATCTTATTTGATTATTTTATTTCAGATTGATACAGATTTCGAGCTATTATATCCTGGAAAATCAAATGCTTTCTTTGATAAATGGAATTTGGTTGAGCCTAAGTTAGTTGAAGCATGCAAGAAATTTAATAAGTTTCCACCTGCAGTTGGTTTTTTATATTAAATAAAGTTTTTTCTTCATATTATATTATGTATTATTATGTGTTGTAACAAATAATAAAAAAAATGTGCTGTAAATATAATGTATAAAATGTAAAAAAATAAATATTTCTTGAAACTTGAAATATACGTTTTACTAATTTATAAAATATATAGTAGAAATACCTTATGAATATTCCGTATAAGAAGAGAAAAATTAACTCCGTAATTATGATTATTATTCATAATTATTGATCCAATATTCTGAATATTACTTAATAAACTATACTTTATTTATCACATTTTATGATTAGCTGCTTAAAAAGTTATTCTTTATAAATTATAGTTTATGAATATTACTCATAAACGTATGACGTATTACGCATATATAATGAAACTGTTTAATTCATAAGTTATGAATTATAATCATAAGCGATGCGATCATGACTATTCATAAATTATGAATATGGTTTATAAATTTATGAATAGTTAGTAGTAGTGCCTTTTTATGAGAAAATTATGCATAAGTTATGCGTATTCCGAATTATATCTGAGAACATTTCTCTCTGTGTATATTATGAACCAAATACGAATGAAATCTTCGGCATTACTCAATATTGTTGTAATTGTGCTAATGACAGGCGCACTCTCGGGTGCTGCTTTCACATTGCAGTTATTCTATATTATCTTTCTCATGCTCGATATTTGGCTAAAATAATAAGATCATCTGAGGCATTGAGTCGCTTGTTTACAGAAATAGAAGAAAAAGCAGTAGTAACTGAAGACAGTGACGAAAATTAACTGATCTTATTTAAAACAGTTTTATTAAAAAATTTTGTATTTTGTAATCAGTACAATTTACTATATTATATTATCTACTATCCTATAATTATTTAATTTTTCATCACTTATGTTGAAAATGAATCAATATAATTTTTGTGAAATTATTTCATTCCGTATAAATAATTATTAAGAACTTTTCTAAAAACATTATAATTAACATTATAATATAATTTATAAAATTTAAAAAACTTTTTTTATTTTTTTAATGGAACAATGCTTCCGAAATATATAAAAAAAATAGATCATACTTTTAATATATTTATAAATAGAACAAAAATAATTTATAAGTATAAGTAAAAAAATATACTTTATTTTTTTTCACCCTGTTGCACCAACTCGATCAAGTTGAAAATTTTACCGTATATAGAAGGGTCAAAGGGAAGTTTTCTGTAAAAAATTCGTGATTGCCAATTGTAAGGAACATGTTCAAATTAAGGGGCCAAAATTTTATTATTTTTTTTTAAAAAGAGGGACAGTTGTAACTTTTCAAAAAAAATACTTTTTAAAGCCCATTGTCAGTAGTTCTTACCAAAAAAAATTCATTAAAAAATACTTAGTAGAATAGCCACAAAAAAATAGAAACCAAAAAACACATTTTTGCTTATTATTGCGAAAATCTTCGGGTTGGAAAGCTGAAATTTTCAGGAAAATGTTTTTTTCTGATTACGAATCGATCGCCTATTTAGATTTTTAAAAATCGCTGAGGGCATTTTTTGCATGCTTACTCCGCTATACCCTTTTAAAAAATTTTCGAATACTGTTCTCTTGGGACTAGGTACGCATGCAGTGGGGATTTCTCTCGCTTCTGTAACTCCAACCTTGCCTTGATTGGTTACAATAGCCACTTGACCTCTAGGTGGACTTGAGAGTAGCTAGCTGCGGATATTTAGTCCACAGAACGAAAAGCGTAGGTCGCGCGGACGCGGTTTGCAGGTTCGGTATGATGGTAGTGCGGCTGCAGGTCGCTACGGTCGGCTCTCGTATGCCAACGACAGTCTCTGAAATTGAGTAAAAGTTTGGGCGCCAGTTAGAAACTGAAAAGAAACCTAAGGTGTTTCGATTCGAACTAACAAAATTGAATTTATTGAACAACACAGCCAGTAATAATGTACACAATAATCGAGCTATTACATTTGAACTACCAAAAGCTTTAATTTTAGATTGCTTTTTGAAAACAATTTTTTCAAAATTGGTTAAATTCTGGGTCGTTAAATTTTCATCAAGTGATCTTCTAATTCGTTAATGAAGTTGTCTATCCTCAACAGTACAAGGTTCAACGACCCTGTGATGATAAATGAATCAGGTGTTAAAATTATACTGTATTGCACACTGAAATCTGTATATTGAGTAAATCTACTCATATAACAAGCTAAATTAAAGGCTCTACAGCAAGCAACTAATATAATAAGTATACAGTGAGGTCTTGATTCACAAAATTGCGAGTTAAGATTACGTCAGTAATGTCATTAAACTAATACCTCAGATTTCCTGTAATGAGGTGATTCTGAAAATGCTGAGTATGCATGGGAAAGCTGCAGATTGAACTCATGCACTTTCCTTAGTCTTGTTTGTAATTTATTTATGATAAGTTGTACATTCATTCTCCATTTGGTGTCAATAAATAAAATAGTTTTTTTTATAAAGGACTTTTTCTTTGGCCCAAATGTATCTTGCGTATTCCTTAAAGAATGTCCAACGAGAGAGACGTCTACGGTATACCGAGATTCCGCTCGCTGATCGACGTGGCTAAATGGATAAGCTCTGTGACTTGGCGCTAAAAAGACAAGAAAACACATGTAAACACTATTATAAAAGGAGCAAACTACAGCCAGCGAATCTAACAGCTTAAAATAGAGAGATTCAGTGGCAATGCAATATACAGTCCTTGGTCAAATTATTAGGCCCACCCAACAAATTTTAATTTTTTATAGATTTAGCTAATATTAGTCAAATAATAGGGGAGAAGGGGGTAATGGCGGTCACTTAAGCAAGAAATTTAATAAAACCAAAATATGAGATTAAATATTTAATACATGTTACAAGTTACAAACTTAAACTATTTAGCTACACAATGGAATAACAAAAATAACCAAATTTCTACCACTTATTTAATAAAAAATTAACAAACAAAAAAACACTTTTGACCGCCATAACCCACACTGCTGGGTAATGGCGGTCACATTGCGGGTAATGGCAGTCAATTCATGAGACAGTTTTCACACAAATACCCAAAGGCCGAATCCCATCCTGAGTGAGCACACAGGCCTCATGAGGTACACCTGTACCACATTTCATTATTTTGTCCAAATTCGTCACAGATAATACACCTGTTTCCAGCATCTTTCATATCATCATCTTCGCTGCCACCACACAGATCAGCAGAGTTAACATCGGACTCATTACCCGCATGACCGGCATTACCCGCAATTACGTCAATTAGGAAAAATGAATATCGGTTATTTAAACAATGTATATTTAGGTTTGATTTAGCAATAACCCTTTCCCTTATAGCTAAGCTATATGTTAATAACGTTAAACAGTTAAAAAAGCTTTTAAAAAACTACTAATCTCTTATTTTGTGCACGTGTAATATAACATCAGATATGCAAAAAACAAAGTCACGTCCACCACAAACTGATACCAAGCGACAACTGAACCGAGTTCACTCTAGGCGGTAAGGTGCGGTATTCTGATATGTATAAAACTGTTCTTACACTTCCAAGACGTTTACTTCCGTAGTTACAATGGTGACCGGCATTACCCACTGACCGCCATTACCCGTTTCTCCCCTAATGATGTAAATGTTTCTAAATAACGTTTATTGAACTACAACATATATCTTACACAAGAAAAGTACAGAATCATAACGAGAATTAAAATTTTTTAATATCATGTTAAACCACCCTTCGCATCATAGAGAGCAGCTACTCTACGTGGCATGCTATCAATGCAGTTTAGAGCTTTCTGTTTTAATTTCTCGTTATGGTTCCAGTGGTATATGATTCAGGAAATCAATTGCACCTTTGTGGTAATGATTTCTTTGGCTAGTAGCCTTTTTAGAAACGCCCAAACGTTTTCAATTGGGTTCATGTCTTGAATTTCCTGCCCATGGCAAAATTGATATTTGTTCTTCTTCCAAATATTTTTTTTATAGAATTTTCAGTATGGCAAGGTGCTCCATCCTGCATAAAAGCTTTAGCGCCATCCCCAAACCATTCTTTCATTTGAGGAAGCAGCTTTGTCTGCAGCACTTGCTTGTATTGATCTTGCCGCATGGTCCCTTCGACTACATATAAACTTCCCATTCCCTTCCCACTAATCACTGACCATACCATGACTAACACAGGATGTTTGGCAGTCTTTACAACACAATCAGAATTGTATTTTTCACCTGGTCGACGCCTAATAAACTGTGACTTGTCATCCAAGATGTAGAACGATAATTCGTCACTAAAGCAAGTCTGTTATTAAGCAAAAAAAAGTTATTAAAACAAAAACTCATATAATTTAAATCTCCTTACTATACTCCAGTCTTCAATAGTTAAATGTTTGTGAGCAGAAGCCTATTCAAACCCTTTTTAATCATAGCTAGAGTAAGTCGTGGCTTCCTTGCAGGTCTGCGACATTTGAAACCCTTATCGTACAGGTTTCGGCGCACTGTATGAAGAGAAACAATGACTCCTGCTTCTGCTAATTTATTTTTTATGTCATTTTGGGTTGCTGTTCTAAAATTTACAGCAATATTTCGCAGTAAACGTCTTTCCCTTGGTGTCATAAGGCGTTTTCGACCACAGCAACCTTTAAGAGCAGCATCGTAAGATGCTGTAGTCTTCAATTTTTGGATCAAAAGAGGCACTGACGCACACGATACTTTGGTTTTAGTTGCTATCTGGCCTTGACTAAGTTATGTATTGCTTAAAAATGCAGATTTATAACTTTTTTTTCATTATTCAGATCTTTAGCTTTTCCCATTGGAATCCATCCACGTTGGAATGAGACAATGATATAAAACAGATAAGAGGGCTTCTCGATAGGAACCAACAGGTGGAATTGTTCCAAAAAAAGGACTCGAATTCATCCAAGTACGATACCCCGAATGCACCAAAATCAGCGATTATTATCAAATGTAACAGCGAAATATGCTTCATTCAGGAATGTCGTAGTACACAGGTGTGTTCTAGATTAACATAAGAAATCCACAGCATCTGCTGGCTAAAATGAATCGGAAGCACCAACCACGAAACTACTGGTCACGAACAACTAATATCGGTCGTTGTCACGATAGAAATATGCAATTTTAACTTTGCAAATGAACCACTCTAAAAATTAGCATAATTATGATCAAAATCGCCATTTTCATATCGAGTTGCTTGTACATGAACTTGCCATGACAGTGAAAATAAATATCGGAAACTTCTACTAATTTTGGTTTTAAACCAAAAGTCACTGGTATCAGGAATGAAGAATCCCATTTCAGCGTATGTACAGGATGGAGCAGCAGTAAAAGGTCGTTCAGATTGTAGAAAAGTAGAAAGCCGCAGGCGTTATTCATACCATAGAAATAGTAAAAATAACAGCGAAGCGCTGTGTGACATGCAAATTGCAGGTTACACTTCTGCACAGAGACGACCAGAATAAAGTTCTTACTTCATCCAGAATCAAACCGGGCATTTCGAGGCAACAGTCAACGTACTTAACCGACCGAAAATGCTCCAACCGCCAAAAAAGTACGGGGTGGTTATTGATGTAGTCATACAATTTACCACTACAGAGTGGTTAATAGGTTTGTTCCAACCAACCGAGAAATCGTATAATGTACGGTCGCGCTCGTGCGCAATAGATAAAAGGAACGCATTTTATCTATTGCGCATAATATTTACCTATTGCGCTTGAGCGTGACCATACATTGTACGGTTATGCTGGTTGGAACAAACCTATTAATTAATTACACCATTACTGAGTTACTTTTGAGTGAAAATATATTTTCATACTATTCAACTTTATTTATAAAATAAAATTTCTCGATGTTGTTCTAAAATTAATTTATTTTATTCCAAGATCATAAAGCTGTACAAAAATATTATCTCGCACATCGTCTTATCTCCGCAGATAAAAAAATATATTTCAAGAGGGAATCAGCAATTCCGTTTTTGTATTATAATTTCCTGTACCTAATTGAATGTACCTTTTAGAAATTAATTATTCTGACGTTTAGTCTGTTGTCAACCAAAAATACAAACAGTTTAATCGATGCAATACATTATTATGATATTATGGAATATTACTTTGGTTAATATATAATTTTAGTTTTTGTCATATTGTCGAACATTTATTGTGCTAGTAATCATTTGTAAACTAGTAACTTGAAAAATGTTGAAAAATAAAATAGGTTTAAAAAACTTAAAATTTGCGCACTTTTTTGAAAAATGGATCGGTTTGCCTGTTCATGAGGAAATTGAGCTTAGATGTTATAAAAAATCCAAAAGAATCTTTTTACTTGAAATCATATTCAGCTTAATTATAATAATTGCTATTGCAATCAATGTGTGGAACAACACTTTAATTGAACATCTCAAATTAGGGCATTATAATAAATTGTTTCAATTTGCAGCCATATTCGACAGATATCTACACATTACTATGGTTTTTGCTACCCTCGTAATTAACAAAATGCGTAGGAATTTGATCAATACCAGCAAGAAATTATTAATGAAATTCGATGAAAAAATCAAAATTAAGAATAATAGTAGCGGCACAGCTGTTTTTAATATTTGGATAATTGCAAGAACCTTATCTATGCTAATATATCTAATAAATGGTATTATAAAGCAACACTCACATTCATCAGATATACTTTGGCACATAGAATATACAATAAGCGAGTTATGCAGAATGTCGATCAACTTGTCCTTTGTAGCATGGATGATCGCTATTAGAATTAGATATCAGAAATTGCATACAATATTATTAAAATATACCAAAAGCAGAAAGTGTGAAATAAATGAACTTAGGAATTCTGTAGGATGCACTTTAATGCAGATGGCCAAACTATACCACAATTTAAATACGACCATTTTATCTATTAATTCTTTCTATTCTTTTCCAATGTTAATATCATTGTCTGTCAATTTCATCACATTTATCGTTGAAACTTACGGATGCCTTTCTATTTTTGCATTTCAGCTTGGTTCTGAATTTGATGAAGTTATTGATTTGAGTTCACCATGTTGGTTATTTCTTCATACAATTGATGTAGTTATTCTGTTACTTTATTCGAATTGCCTTATAAAATCTGTAAGTTGTGGCTTCTACTTTACACTGTAATAATTAATATTATATCTCAAGTCTTTGCTACGGAACTATAATATCACTTCATCGCCATAAAGCAACACCGTTGGTTGATTAAGAACACAATAGCGTCCGTTATTGGCAATGGGTTAAAATGACGTAACACTAAAATTCTGTGGATGGGCTCTATAATTTTTATATCTACTATTCTGACCGTCTCGTCTCTCCCCTCGGAAGGCAATGGCAAACCACCGGGGTGTAATCTGCCATGAAAGCCTTTAACAAGCATTGTTAAAAGTCACGACGCTTCTGTTAAGAAGCAATACGACGGAAAAGAAAATTTTGTATAATATAATATCCTAATTTAGCGGCAAGAAATGTTTGGTTAATTTGATTAGCGAATTTTATCTTAATTCGTATGGATAAATGCTAAGACGTTGACACCCAATGCAAAGTTTAAATATGATTGGCATAGTTTATAGCAGATAGAATACAAACTTAAAGCGTCACCCACAGTAATAATATAACTTATTAGTTATTACCATGAACTTATCTTATTACAATAATACAATAGCATATTAATTTCATTTTCCATTTTAGGGAAATCTGATGAAAAGAACCTTATTTAAATTACAACTTGTTGCAACCAATGACCAACTAAAACAAGACGTAAGTCGACATTATTGTTAACGATATGTATATTGTCATATTTTTAAAACTGAAATTGAAATTGAGTTTAAGAACAGATAAAATTTTGCTTTTTATTTTTCTATTAAAATGATATTACTATAGTTAATGGTTAGCAATATCGATACAAATAAAGACCTGTGAATGAACAGGTGCACAAGGTTTTGAACAGTCAATCAACTCAATGGAGAGGGAGTAATTTAGAGTTTTTTTATTGTAAATAATGATGTACGATAGAGTTGGAAAATTCAAATTTTTAAATGTGTTGGAATTTAAATCACGAGAGGGCGTTAAAAAAGTGATAGTGTCGGAAAAAGTAACGACAAGTGGCCTCTTCCAATTGAGAGTAAAGCAGAGCGGTTGGGTTAGAAAAGCCGGCCACACAAATTTTAATAAAAGTGCTTAAAAATAAAGTTAAAATTGCTCGCAGTAGCAAACTTAATAGATCAGTGCAATGAAAAATAGAATAAGTTTATGGAAGACTTCGATCAGGAAGCAACGAATTTTATGGGTTCAAAATTGAAACATGAAATTAAATTGCTCGTTTTGTTGCAATAATTTTCGTATGGAAGAAACTTGCAAGTTTAAAGAAGTCAGGAGGAGTCATTTGAATTTATGGGGAAGCAGTCCCCAACAAGCACACCAGGAAGTTATCACCCAGCCTAGAAACACCGATAAGGTAAAATTTTAAAAATGCGCGCATATTTCAACACATCTGATAGAGCGTGGAACACTCAAGGTGAAAACGTCGGTTTTGTTTGGTTAAAACACATGATTTGAACATTGGAAAAGATATTTTTCAATAACTTCAATTTTAAAACTCGTACAGAAACTTTGTAATTATTAATTTTAAGATGTATTGCGCTCTTTATTTGGTTGATCCACAATTGTAGGGGAGAATTATTAAAATTAAATGTGTGGATTGTGGATTAATCAAGGAGTAAAATTGACTGGGTTAATTAATTATTTTTCAAAACTTAACAATGTTGTATCGATATGCCAGGTTAGGCATCACGAAGCTGTATCAGCGATTTATCTGTTTTTAAAATGAAATAAAAATTATTTTTGATTAAAAGTTTTTTTTAGAATATTTTTAAATCGAATAAGGTAGCCGGGCATATTAAATATACGACATATAAATAATAAATAAAATATAGGCGATTTAAGAATCAAATTTGTAGTATTAGTATGGAATGCATAAATAAATAAAGTTATATGATAGATATCGTAGAAGTGGTCGATGTCGTCATCAAATATAAATTTCTGGATGAAAACAACACTTCTTAAAGTTATGTGCCTTATTTTTTTTATTGCAAACCAGTGGCGGTTATTCCTTATGTGCTGCAGAGCTGCAGAACTGCCTATTATTTTGTGGTTGGTAAATTTCTACTATAGTTTCTAATATATAAGAATACGTTTCCGACCTCAGGAAGAGGTTCGGAAAGTACAGTTTTCCGCATGTTTTCCGATAAAATCATTTAAATAATTACTAAAAACAATTGCCAACCCCCACCCTTTTTGAAGTTCCCTATTGCAGCACACCTGCTTCATAATGTCACGAGCCGCCACTGTTGCAAACTAACTTTAGCTGTTATGAATTATTATTAGGGAATTATTACTGGTAATTCTAGGGGTTAACTTACGGCACAGTAGAGATAATTTCATTCATAGTGGTTGGGAGTGGCTAATGTGCAAAAACGAATATTGTGGTCTTCCTTTGATTTCATTTTCCTTCCCTTCTCCATTAGGTCCTCAGTTGCTTTGGTTATTTTATTGCAACGCGATTTCTTATTTTTATCTGCTATTAACTTAATAGATCTGATCATGGATTCAGTGATCTTTTCTGCTGTTTCGTTCAGCGATGATAGGTTTTTTGGACAGGCTTCAACTTTTCTGCTGCTTAGTTGTTTTTGTAACTCTAATTGATATTCTTCCTTATGCATCATTAGGTCCTCGAGGTTTATTCGACACTTTGTACATTGAATCCTTTTTTGTCGTTCCCATTTCTCGTTTATGAATATTTTAACGCGCACCATTCTGAGATTTCGGTTCTATGTTTGTGTCAATTGATGGAATTGGATGTCAAGCGTTTTCCCTCCACATTTGTGGCGCAAGCCAAAGTCACGTGCCAACCACTATGAATAAAATTACCTCTACAATGCAATAAAATGTTATATACTCTTTTTAGGCCAAATTATAGCTGATATACTATATCCTAGTAATTAATACTAAATTTTCATTTTTACAGATCAATGCTTTCTCCCTTCAACTATTGCACGACGAAGTAAAAATTACAGCTGGAGGTTTTTGTACAATAGATTGCACCTTATTGTTTTCAGTAAGTTTCAAAATTGAATAATAATTTCCAATTTTATACTACAGTTTTTCTTATTTTAGATGCTATCAGCAGGAGCGATACACATAATTTTGTTAACCCAATTTGATCTTGACTTATTATCCACATTTAAGTAATTTTACAGTAATAACCATGTAAAAATAAAACTACAATACTTTATAATAAATTAATATCTTTCATTAATAGCAAGTAGCTGGGATGTATAATAATATAATAAACTATATAACTGAATTATCCGATGTTATCCACTATTTAACCTACCTCAAAATCGTTCAAAGAAAATTAATTAGATAAAACAATAAAAATTTTCAAAATTACGCAAAAAATTCTACCATTCCAAAATGGCGCGGCCAACTTGACGGAGCCCAAACATTTATTACAGTATGATCCGTTTCAACTCGTGAAAATTCAAGGATTTTAAATCCAACATCTTAACTTGTTTTTTTTTATTACATAATCAAATGTTAAACATTTCACTTTATGCTAAAAATCAATTTATCATTTAAATAATTGTGTTTACATAATAAATTAAATATTTATTACAAACTATGTATATCACGAATAGATCAATAAATTAACAAAATGAAAAAGGAATTACGAATATAAGGCAATTTTATATTGAAAAGTTGTGCACAAAGATGAAGAATATAGACTTATGGGCATCACTTGCGCCTGCTTATGTCCCAATAAAGTGGACCTTTATGGCTTGTTTTACTGTAACAGGAAAAACTAACGAACGTAATTTTTCTGCAATCAAATCACGATCACCTTATAGAATTTTTTCACACATATTTCACCTTATTATATTATCTTTAACTTTATTATCTTATAACTATGAGTGGTATATGGGTGCTAATGGACTAAATCAATATTTGGGAATGATTACTATTTATAGTTCCATAATAATTCTTATAGTAGCAATACTATTTAATTATAAATATGGTATCCAACTGTTAACAACAATAGAAGACCTTATCGAAATTGATAAAATGTTATTAAAATTCAATATTACAGTAAATAATAGACACGCTAGATCGATAAACATTTTATGGCTAACACTCATAGGAATCCTTTTTGCAATGTACGAAATGTTCCGAGATTTTGATAGTAATTTTGTAGTGGTGTTAATGAAATTTAGTTACACTTTCGTATACGCTAACAAATTTATTACTTCAAATTTATATAGAAGCTTAATCTATGTTATACAGGAACGGTTTTCAATTATCAATGATTATTTAGAAACCTCTTTCCATGAAGTAACTGTTCCAAAGTTTCCTTGCATAAAAGTGATCCATCAGAAATTATGCGAGATTGTAGAAAAATGTAATGGTCAAGGATCTTGGTGTGCTCTAGTGTATTTTGCAATAAATATTTTTACTATTTCAAGCGTTTTCTACCGCTTTATAAGTCAAGAACAGGATCACTTATGCAGTTTCATAATGTATTTGATCTTGCATGTTGTGGATACTGCGGTGTCAATTTTATTCTACCATAAGCTAAAAGTGGAGGTAAGTTATCCATGTTAAAACAACGAAACTATCGGTCGTAAGATTTGTAATTTTTTGTATTAGCAACATAGATTCCAATCTTCTAGCAGTTGTTTTATGTCTATATTTTGGTAAATTTTTAGGCAGACAGAATAACAAATCAACTTTTTCATTTGATGGTCCGCAGCAAAAGCTTGGAATTAAGGAAAGAGGTACTTTTATTAGTTTTATTGATTTTTTACTAGATTATAAGTTAGTCATTTTGGATTTCTGTAATTTTTATCTAAACTGAAGGTAAGTTTATGTACAACTCCGTCAAGTTCCTGATGGTTTTAATTAAAAGCGATGTATTATTCCTAATGATAATGAAAAAATGTTGCTAATGGACTAAATCAATTACTTAATTCAGTAATTTAAACTTTTTTCAGATTAATGCATTTTCTTTACAACTTCTGCACGAAGATGTTAAAATTTCACCATGTGGTTTATTTACAGTTGATTTACCATTGTTATTTTCGGTAATAAATTAAATATATCCTATTTATAATTGTTGATAATTAGAACTTTTTTAATTTTTAGATAATCGGCACTACCTGTACTTACATTATAGTTTTAGTACAATTTGAAAATTATTTTGTTTAACCACTTATCTATATAAAATGTATCTATGTAGTACATATGTCATTAAATTGATTATTATTAAAATCAAAATATAAAATTGGAATTAAAAATTATTAACAAGAACTATGTGGCTTTTTGTGTTACAGTGCTTATCAGAATATTTTGGCGTTACTTAATTCTAACCCAACCAATCATGAGAGCTAAAATTAAACATTTAATTTTATCAATTTCCATGAGGTTCTAAAACTGCAAGACAATAATGCTTTAAAATTAATAAGAGCACTTGCATATTTCTTACATTTTATTATCACAAAGGTAATTATACGGTCAAGACCAAAAGGATCGAGGTTTTTTTGAAAAATTGGTGAGTAAAATTGTGTTTTGATGAGATCAGTGTCATGAGTAGAATTATTGTGAATTAGATTGAAACATATAATCCGTTAAGGTGTTCTTTGATTGTATTTTTCTTGCTAATTTTTTCAATGAAGATCGAATCCTAATACGGGTCCTGGTTGTTGTTGCATTTGTTATAAATATTTGTAAGAAATAAAAACTAAAATCTACTTGTAGATTATTAAGGACTTATCCTCAACTATAATTTGTATTAAATCATGAGAGCTAATTTAATTTAATGGTAGAAACCATAAACAAAAATTGTATCAACGATGTGAGAACATATCGAGGAGCGGATGTAGATCCTAATGTAGATACGGACCATTTTATGTAGGGAAATAAAATTGAAACAGACCTTGCCAAACGGAATGGACAAAGAGAGAGGAAAGAAAAAAGAAGGGAGAAGAATACAGATGAGCAGAATAAAGCAAGAAGAATATCGAGAAGAGATGGAAAGGCTAATGGAACAAGAAACAGATCAGCTAAACATGGAAGAAATGTTATCAACAATGAAGAATAATTATGGAGTTGGCAAGAAGAATATTAACAGTACCCCAAAGTAAAAGTAGGAATGAATGGTTTGATGTAAAATGCAAAGAGGAAATAAAAAAGAGAGAAAAAGCAAGACAAAAAATGTTGAATAATGGAACATTAAGAAAAGACATGAAGAACAGAAGAGACAGTGTAAAAGAGTAATTAGAGAAAGTAAGAGAAGCAATAAAGTCAAGGAACTAGAAAAACTAGAAGAGAGCTATGACAACAAGGAAGTGAGAAACTTTTACCAAAAGAATAAGAAAAGGATATCAAGCACGATCATCGTTTTGTAAGGATAAAGAAGGAAATTTGGTGGGATCAAAGGAAGACACATTGGAGAGATGGGCAGAGTATTTCCAGGAATTGCTAAATAGACAAGAAGAAAAGCCTGCTACCAGTCAGAATAGACAAAATATTGAAAGTAACGGAGATGAAGTACCAGAGGAAGAGGAGATAATAGAAGTAATCAAGAAATTGAAAAATAATCGAATTGCGGGTGAAGATGGTATACAAGCGGAGCTGCTCAAGTGTGGAGGTGAAAATTGCATAAAATGATAGCCAAATTAATAAGGGAAATATGAATAAGGGAGGAAATGCCCAAAGAGTGGAAAATGGCTGTGGTATGCCCGATATTTAAGAAGGGAGACAAAACAGACTGCGAGAGCTACAGCGGGGTAGGATTGTTGAATGTGATGTACAAGGTACTGGCAACATGCATAAAAATTAAATTGAAAAAATATGTAGAAGGAGTACTAGGAGAATATCATCCAAACATGACAATATATAAAATATATTTGGACGTTTAAACCTATCACCATTAGATCCATGCCGCACTCCCTAACCACTAACTAAATATATCAATCTGTATCGCTTATCATTTTAATAGGGTTGAAAAATATAAATACTTTTAACAAATTGTACGTTGCCTTCCTTGAACTTGTATAAATTTTTATTATAGCCATCTCATTAGGGTTCTAGCTTGATATCGAGTCACAACCCCCACCTTTGTGGATGACATTACAACAAAAAAGTAAACATTACACCAAGATTTGTTTCTGTTGCAGTTCATAAAATTATAATTAATTAATAGTGCGGGGGTTGTACAAGAAAAAATATAATGTGAACAAGATATAACTTTCCCATTTACTACATCTTCTATATTATTCTTCACAATTTGAAATAAAAAATGTAATTTAGTATTTTTAAAAATTCTTTAAAATGTCAAGGTGGAAAGCATAAATCTACCTAATTTATCCATGCACGTTTTTAAAATGACAAGCAATTATCACAAAAAGCTATAAAAATCAATTAAAATGAAATTATGCGTTGAAACCAAAAGTTAAGTAAAGCCTAAAAAAAATAAACAAAAAAAGTCAAAATAATTTTTTTTTATGAATTACATTACAATGATTTTCAAGGAAATCTTTTTATGGGAAAAATGCAAGACTTTCTTCATTTCATCATTCCTTGGTCAATGCAGACTGTGTTTTCTTACGTCTGTAAGTATACAAAACAGAGAATTGGCTAAAATTTGGCTGCAAGTTTTTTCTAGGAGAATAGGGTCATTAAAATAATAAGTAAATATGTAACATTGCGTGTTTCAAAGTAAACATACGAAAACTTAATGAATTGCTTACTAAAATTACAAAAATTAAGTGACAGCATATTAATGAAATTTATATAAGTTAATCATTGAGTAAAGCCATTTGATTATTAATATTTTTGTTATTAAAGGATATAAAATTATTGTAACGATGTATGGTTAATTCAATAGTTACCCTTCAAACTATTCGTGTCATTATATTATTAAAATGTAGGTACATTTAAAAAATTAGACGTTAGATATCGTAAAATATAATAAAACCTAGTGTACCTAAATACAGTGATATTAATGGAAGAAACGCAATTAGCAGAATCGGACATTTGGACATCAATAGCACCATTCTACATTTTTTTAAATTGCATGTTGCTCGGACAATTCATTGTAAAAGGGAATCACAAAAACCGCAAATTTTCAGTAATAAGCTACAAGTCCTATTACAAAATTGCTTCATACCTTGTGAATTTTACAATTTTATATGTAATTTTTATAACAAGTGATGCCAGCTTTGCCGTTAACGTAATAAACAAATATCTATGGATTATGAAAGTTTATATCTGTTCATTGTTTCTCGTAATGGCGACGCTATATAATACCATATATAGTTCAAGAATACTAAAAATTATTAACAAAATAGTAGGGATAGATGCAAGGTTGCTCATTCTTAAAATTAGAATTAACAACAGATACGCCTGTAGATTAAATATTTTTTGGTTTGTTTGGATTCTATGTTTTGGCATTGTGTTTGAAATCAGTACCTATTTTTCTATCGAGTGGTATACACTAATGATTCGACTAATATATATTTATTTATTTACGCCTACAAATTTATTAACACAAACTTATTTAGAAGTTGGGTATATGCTTTTAGGCAAAGATTTCATGCGATAAATGAATATTTTATTATTAATCAAACATATTTGGACGAAGAGGAAGAGGCAGTAGCAAAAAAGCTACGTAATATTACAATTGCACATCAGAAGTTGTGTGAAGTAGTAAAACAATATAATGAATCCGGATTAATGATTTTGGTGCAAGATTTGGTATTAAATTTTATTGTGATAGTCATTCATTTTTATTTTATTTTATCTGGTGATGAAAATATTTACAACTTATCGGGTAATGTATTTATACATAGTATAGACACCCTACTAATTGCTTATTACGGAAATGATTTAAAATCTGAGGTAAAATTAAAGCACTCATTTGTATTTTAATTAATTAATTTTTTGGAACCTTTTTAGGCTAACAAAATTAAAGGAGTATTGTTCAAAAGCATCTTATCTACAAGAAATTCAAAATTAAGAAAGGAGGTAATGCAATTATTTAAAAATTTACGATCAATTTCATATCATTTGTAAAGGAGTTGATTGTATATGTGATTGGCTAATTATTATTATTGTAAATTTTATACGACAATGATGTTTTAGCTCAATGGATTTTCTCTTCAGCTGTTACACGAGGATATCGAAATTAATGCTGGAGGATTCTTCACAATCGATTTAACGTTCCTGTTTTCTGTAAAACTAACCAAAGTTTCAATTTAATCATTTTAACAAATTTATTTTTAGACAATTGGAACCATCAGTACTTATATTATAATTTTGCTGCAGCTTCATGATTCAATAATTGCAGATTAATTTTAAAATATATAGTTTATATTCTCATGGAAAAAGAGAATTTGAACAACGACACAATTCATTTCGGTATTATAGCCGAAAATGGGAACCTACGCTCCGAAAATCAACTCCTATGCACTATATCAAGTTACTTGTACTTACAGAATAATTTATATAATATTATCTCATAGTAAAATGAATAGTTGGAAGAACCACAGAAATCTTAATGTTGTTTCTCGTTCCTCTCCTTATTTCAGTGCCCTTGGATTGAACCACGCCGTTTCCACTGTTATTTAGCTAGTCGGCCATTGATTTAAGGTTCTAAGGTGAGAACTGGGATGTTGAATCTTGAAAAAAATTGGAGTCTCGATAAAAAGTTTGATATTTTTCTGTCTAATTCTTACTTGAAGCGCTTCCTGAAGTTCCAATAATTCTTGTATAATTTAGTTTATATTTTTTTACTGTTTGTTCTTTCTGTTTGTGTTATGTATTTATTATTCTGTTTTATTTATGTTTTTCACCATTCTATTAATCCATATTATACCTAATTTCCAATTTGTATGTTATAATTTTCACAAATTGAATTATTACTACCATATTAATCAGTTGAAGTGGAGTCAACCAGAAATAAAAAACAGTTTAATCGTGCAATACCTTATTATAATGACATTATCGATTATTACTTGGGTTACTAAATAATTTTAGTTTTTGTCAGATTGTCGCAAGTTTATTGTGCTAGTAGTCACTTACAAGAAAACTAAGTAACTTTAAAAATGTTGGAAAATGAATTAATCTACAAATACTTAAAACTTTCGTACTTGTTTGAAAAATTGATCGGTTTGTGGCTTAGATGTTACAAAAAATTCAAAGTAACATTTTCATGTGGAATTATATTCCGCTTAGTTATAATAATTTCTATTTCAATCTCTGTGTGGAATAACACACTAAGTGAACATCTCGACTTAAAACATTTTAATCAATTGTTGCAGTTTGTAGCCGTATTCGATAGATATCAACACATTACTCTGATTTTTGCTACCCTCATAATTAACAAAATGCGCAGAAGTTTAATCAATAGCAGCATGAAAATATTAATGAAATTTGATAAAAAAATAAAAATTGACAAAAATAGTAGTGACAAAGCTTTTTTTATTATTTGGATAATTGTAAGAACCTTATGTATGCTAGTATTCATAATAAATGTTATTCTAAGGGAACATCCATCTTGGACAGATTCGCTGTGGCAACTAGAATACATAATAGGCGAGTTATGCAGAATGTCGATAAACGTGTCCTTCGTATCATGGATCATCGTTATTACAATAAGATATAAGAAATTGCATACAATTTTATTAAATTATACTAACAGCATGAAGTGTGAAATAAATATACTTAAGAATTCTGAAGGGTGCATTATAACGCAAGTAGCCAAACTATATCACAATTTAAACACGATCATTTTATCTATTAATTCTTTCTATGCTTTTCCAATTATGTTGTCGTTGACTATCAATTTCTTTGCGATTACCGTTGAAATATACGCACACTTTACGTACTATTTAGTACAGCTTGATAATAATAATATATTATCGGTTAAATTTGATTTGAATTCACAATGTTGGTTAATTCTTAATACAATTGATGTAATTTCTCTATTATTTCATTCGAGTTGGCTTATAAAATCTGTAAGTTATACCTTATACTTCTTTAACTGTAATTATTAATATATCTAAAGTCCTTCCACGTTACTTTAATATTACTTAATTGCCATATAATGTATAAGCAACATCATTGGTTAACGAAGAAAACACATGGTCCTTGATTGACTATGGGTTAGGATGCCGTAACGCTAAGGTTCCGAGGAAGGACTATAGATTTTTATGATTAGGCATTATAAAACATAGTAATATTTAATAGTAACTTAAATTTATCTTTCTCTTTACTATAGTTTATAATAACCTAGTAGATATCACACAAATTTAAATCGCAATCTGCATTATTTATTTTACAATAATGTAATAAATACTAACATTTGAATTGTATTTTTTATTTTAGGGTGATGTGATGAAAAGGACATTATCTAAATTACACCTGGTTTCAACCAATGACCAACTAAAACAAAAAGTTAGTCAACTTTAATTTTTAAGTAGGGTGCTAAATTAAATATCATATTTCGCACTGCTTGCCATAGTTTATCTATTGGTACTGAATCGTATGTCTTTCCAGATCATAAAGGTGCGATGTTATTCCTGTATTGTGGTCCTTCTCTTTCCATCAGTCCTTAAAGGGTTAACAAATTATACCACGATCTTCCAGGGATCAATCCACTTTGATTCTATTCTACCTTCCCTTCTTCTTCTCTTCTCGCAATCTGTTTTCTAAAATTTTACTGCACAGCAATCTCCCTAACTAGGTGCAGATAATTATTATTCTCAATCCTTTATAATTTTTCGGATCCCTTTTATCCCATTCTTGAAAATTGAAACCGCTAGAAACATTTTCTGCTCTTAAACTGCTTAACATTTCTTTATATAGTATGCCATAAATTCCTCCTGGTCCCGAAAATCTGCCATTTTTCATAATATGATTTAGAGTTTGTTTAATTTTGCTTTTAGTTATTATCACTCTACCTTCGCTGATATTTTTTGCAAAGGCTGCGAGCTTTTTCCAAACTCAGAATGACTATTAAAAGTTCCTTGTAAAGTTTCTCTCGTATTACTGTTGTTGGTTTTAATTCCTGCAATATTTTTCTATGCATACTTCCACGTGCTTGTCGCCGCCCACCCCTCAAATCGAGTTTTTGGGTGAAAATTCTGTCAAACGTTTAAGTATCAATTAGCCTCCAATATTTTCGTGTGAGCCACAACAATCGCAGAGTAATTCGTGAAAAATTCACTCAAAAATTCTTCTATGAAGATTTTACTGCCCTTTCTCCAAAACTTCTAAGAGTTTCATACGTGTGCATTACTATCATTTACCTACGAAATCTGCTTTTGTTCTATCAGAGTCAGTCGCCATTTGAGCAAGTAAATTACAATTCTGTGTTTTTTATTGTAAATTTAGTATAGGGTGTTTTTTTAGCTGCATGAGAACTTCAAAATGAAATAAAACATTAAAAACCTGACGGAATGTTTTGGTTATAATTTTTTTATGAAAGTACAGTTAAAGGCATTTATGATTTGAACATGACTTCCGGCATGTGACCACCACGACTAATGGTTACGAAGCGTATCCGTTCAGTCCAATTTTTGACCACTTTTTCCAATATTTCTGGCTATATTTCATAAATGGCTTGCTGAATATTAGCCTCCAATGCTTCTAGATTTGTTGGTTTGTTATCATAAACCATGGATTTAACATACCCCCACAGAAAATAATCTGGAGGTGTCAAATCACACGATCTTGGAGGCCAATTGATAGGACCACGTTTTGAAATAATGTTGTCACCAAATTGTCCTTTCAATAAATTGATGGTTTCGTTGGCTGTGTGGCACGTAGCACCATCCTGTTGGAACCATAAGTTGTCAATGTTTAGCTCTTGAAGTTTTGGAAACAAAAATGTATTGAGCATGTGTCGATATCTCACACCATTCACCGTAACGGTAGCTCCTTCCTCATTTCGAAAGACATATGGACCAATGATGCCGTTGGCGTGTATTCCACACCAAAGAGTCAATTTTAATGGATACAATGGAGTCTCAAGATAATGTCCCGGATTGGTCTCACTCCATATACGGCAATTTTGTTTGTTCACATACCCATTTAACCAGAAATGTGCCTCGTCACTGAACAAAATTTTACGGTAAAAATATGGATCCACTTCCAATTGGTTGTGAGCGCAATTTAGTAGTGTTGTTCAATGGTCAATCTATGCATTATCAAATGCCAAACCTTGCTAAACACAAATGTCAAAAAACTGTTTCCATAGCAATCTTGATTCAATTGTTATCCCTATTGAAAGTTCTCATGCAGCTAAAAAAACACCCTATACTAAAACAAAGTCATGTGCTTTTTTTAAAATTGATGAGAAAAAGTTACTTTTCCCATGTATTGCATACAATATTTTTGATAAGTACTACTACTCAGAGAGGAAACTAAACAATTTTGCCTTATTTTGTTATTACAAACCAACTTGAGCTCTTGTGGAATAATTATTAATTTTATTAGTCTACTCTGAATTTTAAAATTTACTAATCTCCTAAAACATCATCATCAGAAACCGATATTGATGTACACCCAACTGCATTTGAGAGATAATGAGATACCTAATAAGAATTCCATAGGTTGCACTCACTTGATAGTATTTAACTCACACTACAATTTAGCTACACTCCGCTAAATTATGATTGATATAGTAGTTTTCAATTAACAAAGTTTACAATTTTACCCCAATTAATACATTTTCTTTTTTAAAGATAAATACTTTTTCCCTTCAATTATTGCACGACGAAGTAAAAGTTACAGCCGGAGGTTTCTGTACAATAGATTGCACCTTATTGTTTTCGGTAAGTTTCAAAAATAAATAATAATTTGTGATTGTATATTATAAACTTTCTATTTTAGATGCTATCAGCAGGAGCGATATATACCGTTTTGTTAATTCAATTTGATAATGATTTGTTATCTACTCTTAAGTAATTTTACAGTAATGACTAATAACTATATAATAATAAATTCTATAATAATTAATAATAAAAAATATCTTTCGTTTATATTATAATTAACTACATTAGCTCAATTACCCGAATTTGTCCTAGATTTACCCTAACCTCACCAATAGTGAAAGTTTTCAGAATACTTTCATGAATTCCTCTACAATTAGTCGACATATTATACTCTTGTCTTATGACATGCACCTGGAATTGAGCTAACAATCGAGATTTGAAACAATTAATATTAAATGTACGATCGTAAAATCGCCAAGTTCACAATATTTGATGAGACCTGTGTTTTTGGCTTTACAACCACGATTGTAGAACTGTAAAATTTAAAATTAAGTGATCTAGTGAAGGTTAATTTTCTAATAAACAAAAATGTAATGTTTTATTTGCAATATAGAACCAACTCCATTAGTCCAAAAAAAAAAACTAAGAATGAAAACTGCATACCGCTGAGCTAGCTAATATTTTTACGAACAGAGATCATTTGCATTTTTACCAATTACAAATACCTGATTTTAATAACAATAAAGAGAGTTTTGAGAAATTTGAAAATTTAACTTTAATTTTTTTAAAAATATATTGAAGTGAGAAAAAGTCAATCAAATGGGCAAATGATAATTTTGGTTAAATTTAAATTTTGTCGTTTGTAGACATTTTATTTTGAAGCAATTTTTGAGATGACGAAAGCGATTGTATTGTTACATCCAACACACAAAACCGTGGCACGGAGTGTAAGTCGTCCGTTTGTTGTGCGAGAATCGCTGGTTCGATCCCAGCTGGAGTCTAGAAATTTCTAGGTAGAAATGACAGTGTATTAAGTCGCTGGTTTCTAAAATTGATATAGTAGGCAGAATGACAGTGTAGCAAATGTAAATCGCTGGTTCTGAGGCCTTTGTCTTGCGCCGACCGGTCGATGAAGAAGATGCATTTCGTGGGTTTGTGAATTTTACCTCGAAATGAAACCCATGAAGACCAATTTGGAGAGTTTTTGTAGTCTCAAAAACCATTATTCCAGTGATAGGAGATAAGCGTGAGTTAATTTTGAAACGTTTTATTTTCATAAATCAGCATTTTACGTGCATTTTTGTGGGCGCAAGCAATATTGAACTCTATTGACGTCATTTTGCTTTTTGGATGATTTCGCATCTGAAATCACTTTTATAAGTTTAATTTTGATGATTTGTACGATTACACGAATCAGATTTCATTGTACGTACCGAACAAGTAGATGTTCGCTTATTTTGGTGGTTTAAAAGAATCACATGTGGAACTTGGAGGTTACGATTGTCCGACCAGATGTTAATAGTTCCAATTTAATTAAGAAGTTGGAAAGATTTGTTTAAACCGATATTCAAGGTTTGAAACTTACACTGGACGATTTCTACACGTTCATTTCACTGTTTGTTTGGATAAACGAAGAATTTTCTGGATCGACGCAGATGTTGTTTTGCTACCGTTTATCAAATGGACACCGATTAAGAAGTAGATGTCAAGCAGTGGCGCACGGTCCGATGTACATCGGTCATGTACACGGTCATGTATGTGAGTGCTTCACAACAGGTATCTACTGCGCAATTTGTATGAGTAAGAAATTGAACATTATTTATAAAAATACCATTGTTACAAATTTTTCTTTATTAATGTCACACATTTCACATTCATGGAACATCCAATAGAAGTATAGCTGAAATTTTGAACATAAATGATACGGTTTATTGGATGTTTCTACACATTTAAACACCTATTTGAGTATCGCATGACGATTGTGTCAGGGGCGTCCAAGATTGCTTCAAATTTATTTTTGGGTCATTTGAATAAATTGATTTCTGATTTATTGTGCTTATTGATTTACTTTAATCTCGTCGATACCCATAACCTGAGATATTGTGGCCTCGAATTTTGCAAACCGACCTCAAAGCTAGCCGGCACTATATTGTTGAAGTGGACCACATTAGGCGAGGTTTCACCGCTGACCATAAGTAGGGGCGTTACTGAGCTGTAGAACACGACAATATTTATTATATTTGTGTGAATTTGTAGATTAATTTGAGCACTTTACGTTATAATTTAATTAGTTGTGGTACTTTTCCTACATGTTTTTTTTATGATATTATTAGAAATATTTTAATTTTGTAATTGAATAACAATATTAAGTTTGAAGTATACAAACTCATTACTTCCATTAAGTATTTATAACATAGATCATTATAGCTGCTTATATTTGTCGAATTTTCACAGTACTACATTACAATTTATTTTAAAATAATTAGTGAGAAAATGTCGTATCAATTATTAAAAATGGCATATTGTTGCGAAAAGTGGTTGGGATTAACGCAAATTACTTTTTTGGAATTTAATAAATCTGTAACATGTCAAAAGGCTAGTCCAAATTACTTGGCTAAATTTATAATTTATTCAATTGTATCATTTACCGTTTTCATTACAATTTGGAGAAATAATTTTCTCCAGGAAATATCAGAATTAAACCGGTTTCTTCTATACGTTTCAAATTGCGATAAATATCAACATATCCTTTTTATTGTTTTAAGTATCACTTTTTCCAACAAGAACACCGCGTTAGTAAAAGAGAGTTTGCAAAAATTATTTAAATTGGATGAAAATTTATTGAGGCTAAACTTTAACCAAAAAATTAACAAATTTGAACTTACTGTGATAATGTCCATAATATGTACGATCACTTACGAGTCAATATATTTGGTTTACTATGCCCTACTAATGTCGTTAGACTATCATTTTGCTAATTTTGAACGCTTAATATACACGATTTACAAAATGTCGATAAATGTATCTTTTCGAATATGGATTATTACTCTACAAGCAAGATATTCATTATTAAACGAAAATATAGACAACTATCGAAATAATAACAGTAATGAAACGAAATGCAGAAATAATTCTTACGGTTTACGAAAACTTTCAAAGATTATTAACAATTTGAATGAGATACTAAAATGTGTAAACAAAATATATTCGTTAGCAATTCTACTGATATTATCTATTTATTTAAACCAGATAACTATACTTAGTTATTTATATCTTAACTATTTTACAATAAACTTTGGCAATTTTGCCGATTATAATGTTATAATATTTCTTACTATGCCAAACTTCATTTTAACCTTGATAGATCTTCTGCTTTTAATCTTCTATTGTGATCGACTTATCAAATCTGTAAGTATTTGTAATATTTATTAGTTTAATTGAAATATCTGTGTCTGCACTCGTATATACCACTATGATAATTTCTTAAATTTTATTATTATCTCCAGACAAAATTTGTTTGAGAATAATGTTCGCTATGTTACTACTTGACACCGTTATTATATCAATAAAATAATAATATCTTTACCGTATTTTGGTTTGTTGCTATGATTCATTATATTATCTCGTGAAATGCCACAAATGTTTCTATCAACACGTTTTAATAAGTGAAAATTTTTATATTACTATTTTAGTTTTCATTCTTTTTTAGGACAATTTGGTAAACATCAAGTTGCTGAAACTGTACCAGCAGACAAGCGATATAGAATTAAAAAATGAAGTAAGTCCTCAAATGTTTGTCTCACTTCTTGATTAGTTAATAACTCTCTCTTCAGTCTATAACTCTTCTGCAGGGTGTGGTAAACCTTTTAACAAAGGCTTTTCATGACAGATTACACCCCGGTGGTTTGCCATTGCCTGTCGAGAGGCGACGACAGTAATATGATTCTTACTGCTCCCGTAGTCCGTAGCAGTCTATGTGCTTATGCTATCGCCCGTCCGGTCGTATTAGTTAATTTTTATGTTGCCACGATATTGTAGACCAGCTCCCAATTATAGTTCTGGGGACTGGGGTTTAGGTTCTAAAATAAAATGTAGTCTGTAGTATAAATAGTAGTATAAAACTGGAACTGCTGAATTAAATTTGTGATAGTCCTATAAACTTTATATTATACATACGAGTAGTTATACTTATTCAATGAAACTAATATTTTATTTTAAATTTCTTATATTACAGATCAATGGTTTATCTCTTCAACTATTGCACAATGAAATAGAAGTTACAGCTGGGGGGTTCTTTACAATAGATTTTACTCTTCTTTATTCAGTACGTTTTTATATTATAAGAAGTAATTTTTGGATTTATAATACATTACTGATTTCTTTTCATTTCAGATGTTATCAGGAGTTGTTATATATATGGTTTTGTTAATCCAATTTGATCTTGATCTATAACATGCTTTTAAAAATTATATACCTAATATTAAGTAATCAAAAAATAATTAAAATGAAAATGTATGATTTTAAGAAATGTAATAAAAACGTACAAAGAGGTGACTTGATTTTAACCTTTAGCGCCCCAAGTTGGGCGCCAAATCAGTGTAACGCAAACCCCTTTAAGTTTTCGTCTCATCTGATATTCATCGGCAGCTAGTTTTATTTTCGCATATCTCCACTACGCCAGTTATCTAGCAACTTATGCGATTCAATGAGAAAAATGTAGTTATTCTAAAAAATTAGGAAAAAGTAAGTGTTATCAATGCGACTCAAAATATTACAGTTTAAATCTTTAAATATTTCGATCAAAAAGAGATCTAAATAATCGGAATGAAATCACTCTTGATCTTGACTCATAACAATTAACACATGGGTTCCAATTATGTTAAGAAGCCACCATTGGAAATTCTTTGCTAAGTTGTTAGGAATAGAGTGAATTATTTAAACTAAAACTGTATGTGAATAAATGAAATAGCGCTTGTGAATAAAGTTATACTTTCAGTATATTTTACATTGTGATAACTTGATATTTTTAGTTCTAAAAGGATTTAATACAGTTTTAGTTTCTCTAAAAAATAAAGATATTGTGATGTTCTAAAACTCGACCTCTCAGTCCCTAGAGCAGAAAACTGAGGTGGTCGTTACGTTCCGAACAATCACCTTAAAGTACCGCGGAAAGCTTTACTCTCGGTGAGAATATTCGAAACCATTTATAACACAGAGAAGGCTAGATTCTAGATTCATTACCACAATCGGTCCCAATTTACCGTTAGTGTAAAATTGTGTGTTCAATTCAGACATTCACTATATTAAAATTCAATTTTACTGAATGGACGTCTGATTGAATTACGCAATGTGTAAACAATTCAAAATTTATACAAAATAATGCAAAATAATGTTTTTTAGATAACGAACCAAATGGTTTGAAACCCCTGCTTTCACGACGCACCCTGCGTATCTTGTAGCTGAGATGGAAATAAAATTTCAAATTAACAACTCGTATATTTATATAAGAGACGGTCATTGCCTTGCAGCTAACGCAGTTGGATGCGAACGCGGGGTATCGGGTTCAAACCCGGGGAGAGTCAAACTTTCTTATGACCAAGTCTCCGTGCTTCGGAGGGGACGTTAAGCCGGCGGTCCCCCTGAGTTGACGAATTGCCACCGTTAACAAAAAACAGGGCTACAGGCACATCTGAATGCTAGCCTAGCAAGCTGCTATCGGATGTAAAACAACTATAGTCCAATATAGATCTGCGGACTACTTACCAACCCGTCTGGCCAGCGTGGTGAGTTATGGCCAGATCCTTCATAGTATGGAGAGGCTTATGTCCAGTAGTTGGCGGAAAAAGGCTGATGAAGAAGAAGATGTTTCCAAAAAAATTTTATGCCTCAGCACCAGCAAACTAACGCTAAGACAATTTTTGTATAATACATTTTATTCGCTGCTCCCACCGTGACGGTACCATCAGCGAGTCTTGAATGGGGGTGTTGGTCTTGGAGTCTTCCACATGATTTGCTTCCTGGAAAAAGAGTGCAAAAACCAGGCGAGAAATGGGATGGGAATAGGCCCAAGTAACATTTTAACCTGGGAAATTTCTGGCATTTGCCTGTCAGTGAAAACTCACCCAGGACCTGCTCCTGTGGCAGGAGTGAAGCAAGCCTGCTACAGGTGCTGTCTGAGTAATTTGGCGCATGAATTTACCTGAGGCAGCCCTGTGGCACACTTGGGAGAAAGCAAGCTGGTGCTGGCGCAAACCTGCACCACGCTTGTCGCACACCTGAGAAAAGCCTGGGGCAACCCTGAGAGAGGATTGAGGGTAAGTCGGAGGCAGGAATGAGGCAAGTCTGCTACAGGTGCTGTCTGAGTAATTTGGCGCACGAATTTACCTGAGGCAGCCCTGTGGCATACTTGAGAAAAGCCTGCAACGGTTTTGATTTCCACGTGTCAAAAAAAAATTTATTGTAAATAATTTTCAAAAAATGAAAAAATTAATTTATTTTAATTTAATTAATTTCTTAACTTAATATCCTCTTTTAGTATTCTTTTCTCTATTAATTAATTATCTATTATTATATTTTTTAATTCTCTTATTATGGTTGAACTCATAAATTACGATTTTCTCCTAATTATTTCATTTGATGATAGTTGGTCCTGAATTTATCCACGGGTTGCGTCTGCTGGAGTCTGTAAATCTGTAAATATAATTATAAATTTTAAAAATCTTACCGGAGCTGGGAATCGATCCACGGACCTTCTCACTTGTACTTCGTTAACCTGGAGTGTTATGCACTACGCCACCAAGTTTAGTTGTAAAAATCATGATTTAAAAACCTGTGATTATAATCATATACATTTTTTTAGATTGATCAAATATTGTCTATTTAATTAAAGGAGTTCAAAACACATTAACAACAAAATTAGTTATTAATAAATTATGAAGCAGGAATTAAAGAAAAATTAATTTCCCACGTTAATTTCCTATGTTCACATCGGCGATCGTCACCCGGTATAAAGGCACGTGTACCTACTAATTTTTGAAATTTTTTGAAAATATAGGTTTTTGGTAAAAAATTTAAATTGATGGTTAAACAACCAACATTAATGCCTGTTTTTACCAACAATTTATTTAAGAATTTCCTAGTAAAGAATTACTTAGCTAGGATTCCATAAATGTGATTGGTAAAATTTGACATAGTATTAACATAAAAAATCCATATGTCAAATTTGACCAATCAAATTTATGGAATCCTAGCTAAGTAATTCTTTACTAGGAAATTCTTAAATAAATTGTTGTTGAAAACAGGCATAAATGTTGTACAAACAAATTTTGTTTGTAGATTTTGAGGGAGTTGTATAATTAATAGATTAATAGGAATAATAGGCAAAAACAGAACTGACTTAGGAACGCTAATAAACGTTTTAAATATTGGTAATAAAGTTTCTCCATTGGTGAGTCAGATCTGTTTTTGCCTAACTACCCTGTCTCTAATAATTAAGTAGGTATTATAATCTTATGAACTATTTACAAATTTAAAAATTTATTACGTGTATCTACGTAATTAAATTAAAGGTACGTGTATACTAATCTTTTTTAAATTTTTTAAAAACACGTGCCGGACGGCCTTATGCATCTTTTGTTAATTATTATATCGTAAATTTGATTATCATATATTTTTGGTAAAAATTTTAGTGAACGAACGTCACCATCGACGTCACAGACGAGGCAGACAAGATTGCGTTATCCGATTCAATTGCAACTTGCAAGTAGGACTAAGTTTTTTTCTAAATTTATTTGCCGTAATTCATTGTCGGCTTATAGTAGGTCAAACCTACTTATCCCTTTTTACCTGAAAACCATGGGATTAATTTAATTTAAAAGCCATGTAACGGTATTACTCAGTTTTGGAATTTCCTACATTTGTTGTAATTATTTTGTTGCAGGTTGATACTTGTTTTATAACTTATCAATATATTAGGGTACTGTTACAATGCAGTATGCAAACTAAAGTATACAAACAGCTTTTAATTAACTTTGACCTGTAGTGATTATTGTAGTGAAAATTATAAAAAAAGGAACAAATTTAAGAAGGTGTGTGTGAAATGAGTGGAAAAAAGAGAGATGGTACTTTGTTATCTTTTTTTACTAAAACCCCCAAAAGGATAAAATTAGATGACGACAGCAATACGGATAATGCAGTGCCTGTTGCAAGTGAGCACATCAGTGAATATGAAGTGGAAGAAGTGATTTACAGTCGCCCTAGTTTCAGTGGAAATATTCTTAAATAATATATTTATTTGTAATATAAAACAGATTATAGTTGAGAAAAGATCTAAAATAATCTAACAAGTAGATTTTAAATTTACTTCTTACAATCCATTAACACAAAAGCACAAAACAACCAGGGCCGTCATTAGGATACGACGTATATTCAAAAAATTAGCAAAAAAAATTCTAAAATCAAAGAACCACCTTAACGGGTAATGCATTTCAAGATTAGTTACGTTTCTACACGTAACATTTCTATCATCAGACCCGTATTTGATTTATGAAGATAAAATCTTACTCACCAACTTTCCAAAAATACTCCAATCCTTTAGATCCTGATGGTTAAATGCCTTGTTGGCAATGAAAATTATTTGTAATAACTACCGAAAATTTTACATAAGGCTTTTTACAAGTGCCCCCCCCCGAAATGAAATCCTGGCTACGGGCCTGCTGTTAAAGATCTTTTAGCACTTTTATATAATACTTTTAACTTAATTTTACCAAAAGATGCAAGAACATTGATGAATACTCCAAAAAATAAAAAAAAAATGATTTAATATTAAAAAATTTTATTAAACAATAAATTATTTGTTCTAATTTTGAAGATACCTTTTCAATATCGGCAATATTTGCTCAATCCCATGTAATTTATTAACAAATCCACAACTGTTTTGAAGGGATACACCACTTCTTTTTCAAAGACACAAAAACTTTGAGTAGAAGAAGTGGCTTATTCCTTCGAAACAATTGTCAATTTTTTAATTCGCTACTGCTGGGTCCTCCTGGTTCTTCTGATTTTCGTGGTTCAATCTGTTCAAAGTAAATTAAAGTGATTTAAATGTTTAATTAAGAGCGCGCTGCAAATTTTGATGCAAAAACATGTTCAACAAATGGCGTGCCCTAAAATATTAATCTTTTCTACGAATCTTTGAAATCTTTATAATTCTGTATTGGTGAAAAGATTAGTATAAAAGATTAATATTTCAGGGCGCGCCATCTGTTGAAACATGTTTTTGCATCAACATTTGCAGCACGCTGTGGTACGCTTTGGTTGGAGAACAATATATTGTAACATTATTATACAACCCAGTAAAAATTGATAGGGTTTTGTATTATTCTTACTTACCTTTTACGAAGAAGAAATCAAAACAATATAAAATTATTTTGTTTAATTCTGCAAAACTTACCTAAACACATGGTAGTAATAAAAAAATGAGTCTGCGATATGAGTATAATGAAAATGAATGAGATAGAAAAAAAAATTTGACATACGAACATATGCGAACGATGCGAACGAGTATCTACGAACTAGTTCGAGATTGGCTTGGCGCCGAGGCTACACAGGCCAGGCGCCGGAGTGCGCAGGAGATCTGCAAGTTATTCTCAGGTATGGCTTCATAACCTGACACTGGCTTGCACCAAGCCAAGCGCAGGACATTCTCAGGTACCGCTAAGTAACCTGTAAATTACTATTTATTTGGAGTCAGCCAGGCCTGGCGCAGGCTTGGCAGGTAAAATTTGATTTTGCAGGTAATTGCCAGGATTGAAATGTTACTTGGGGGCAACCCACACATAAACGCTTGGCTTCTAGTGGAAGTCTCCTCTCAAATCGTGGTTATAAATCTCTTTGAACTTCGCCGATTTTAGTGAAATTGTGGTGATTTAATTATCCACTGATAAATTGTGCTTCTTTGTGAATTTGTGTACGTGTAATTTTGGTCCACAGCTGTGTTAAAAAGTATTTAACCTAAAAATATTTCGTACGGCACGTTATTGATAAATTTCCAAAATTTCAGGTTACAAAAACTGCTGATGCTTGTATTAACTACTAATACAACGATATTCGAAAGCCGATGACCGTGATTTCATCAAAATCAAAGAAAAATTGTGTTACTTCTACCCACATGTGATGATGAAGTCACTTTCCTAAAATGTTACAAAATCTGCTCACCTTGGACTGGAATTTGATTATTCCAAATCAAATATGCACTGGTTAAACGCTCTAAATGTCTTCTGGATCCTAAACTTTGATCCAGAAAATATCAAACATCAAAACTCGTAACGTAAAAATCAACGTTCCAATTTTACAACTGGCTTGGTCGACGTTTTCCAAAAAAACACCTAAATATTTGCAGGTAAACAGTTTTGGCGCGAAATTCAAAACTTCATAGACTAATTTTAACTTTCTGCGTAGATACACGAATCAAACACAATAAACACATAAGATCACTTCAAAAATCAAGATATTATACCTGTGCAGGGGTTAACAGTAACAATTTGACTTTGTATATCAACAAAATCAAACTTTTTATAGCTTGCTGGTATTTGCTTACATACCCTTTTGATGAAACTACCCTTCTGAATCTCCTATTCATTTTTTACATGACAATATTATATTCAAATTTAATTCTAATTCTACAAGTATTCCTAATAAGTAATAAAAAGTACACGTGTACTTATGTAAAAACGTGTAGTTTTACACGTGTGTAAAAGTACACATTCCATCTGTGTGTGCTTGGTTGATCTGATCAACTGCTTTTTTGTTACATTCGGTTACATTAAAGATTGTTAGCTTTTCTTTGGTGTTTAACTGGCGACGAATTCTTTTATCCAGTTAGCAGGAAGTTTAAGCTTGTTTCGCTGAGTGAGATAAGTTCTACAAGTACTCACAAACCGCGTACGTGCGATCCAGCTCTGGTACTGGACAGAGGTGCAACCCTCTAGCTAGCCACCCGCAAACATCAAAGGGCATCGAGGCATTGGCGGCGTTTTTTTTTTTTGCAAAAAACGTTACATCTTTAAGGACATTTTACCGGAGAATAAGATAGGCATAACATTTAACAACAAATTCACTTTGAACCACATCCTGAATTCTAAAACCAAGGACAGAGTACCTCCTTGTGACAAAGCCAACATTATCTTACAGTATACTACAATGTAGCTGTGAATCGACGTACATATGCCAAACCAACCAGAGGCTATCCACAAGGACATGTACATGTAAGACATACGTTCAGATCAGATCACATCATAGAGAATAGTTTGCACACCCTTAGATCGAACAAAGTAGCAGTTTTAAACTCAGAGCCAAACTACAAGAAACGAACATTCCTGGAAGCGGCCTACATTTCTACAATACCAGAAAATGTAAACAAACAAACTGACTATAACTTTATAAATGTAGGATATAAGAATCTGTTACTTAACTACATAGAGAAACTGAAAAACGACCCCACCTGATGAGCTCCATATGAAAAACCCATACACTACTGTTTTTTTCTGGTATCTTTGCTTTGTATTTTCCAAATGATTGTGTTATAACCTAAGGTATTTTCAATTTATTCGTTGGTACTCACAAAAGACATTTTTTGTCAACTACGATGTCATTTTTATTTTGACACCTTTTCGTCTTTCATGAGTAATTTTTATGGTTTTTATAATTGTTGTAAAATTTTTTGTTTTAATGGTTTGTAATCGTTGGAAGGTTTGCTACAGCCATTGTTTTTAGCCTTATGGTACAACAAAAATTTTTACCTTCCTCTTACTGTGAGTACCGATGATTTTAGTTGATTTATTTGTATTCATTTGTAACATCTTAGTGCCTATTCAAACACATATTTCGAAAATCGTCGTCGTCGTCGTCGTCTGCTTCACGGTATAGGCTCAGGCCTGTTCCGATTCTCAGTCAGCCCATCGCTTTCTTGGACGTCCTATATCTCTCTTTCCTCTTGGGCAGTATTCCATGGCGCGTTTTGGCAGCCGCTGGTCTTCCATCCTTTCCACATGCTCTCTCCATTGACGTTTGTAGTCCATCACTCTCTCTTCTATAGAGAAGATATGTAATTCTTCTCTGATGTCTGCATTTGCCTTCATGTCCAACAATGTACAGCCATTCACTGATCGCAGGAACCTCATTTCTGCTGCCTGTATTCTAGCTTTCTGTTGGGTTGTTGTTATCCAAGTCTCGCTGCCGTAGAGTAAGGTGGGAACCGCCATTACCTTGTAGAACTTCATTTGTGTTTCTCGTCTACATTGCTTTCCTAGCGTTCGTCTAATTGTTCCACACATTCTTTGGAAGGAAGTTACTTTATTTGCGATATCGTTGTCATACTCGTACGATACGTCGCATCCTAAGTACTTGAAATGCGAAACCTGTTCTAGGCAGGTATTATTTATACATATTTTTGACCTAATTGGATCCTTTCCTTTAAAAGCCATTATCTTCGACTTTGTGATAGATATTTCGCAGTTATATTCCCTAGACAAGACATTCAGCAGGTGCATTGCTCTTTGCAAATCATCCTCTGTAGCTGCTATCAGTACTTGGTCATCTGCAAATAATATTGTGTTGACAAATTTAGCCTTCCCAAGCTGTATGCCATGTGGAACCATTGGCTTCCAAGTTTTTATCATATCATCTATGTATAGATTGAACAATATCGGCGACAAACCACACCCTTGTCGAACTCCTTGATTGATACGTATTACTTCTGTATCTTCGTCATTATTTATAATTTGTATAGCAGTGTGTTTGTATAAACTCTTCACGATATCTATTAGGTGTCTTGGGAAACCTCTTCTCTTCAACACTTTCCACAGTTTCTTTCTGTTGACCTTATCGAAAGCTTTTGTATAGTCCACGAAGGCAACATGTGTCTCTAAGTTTTTCTCTCTTCTTTTTTCTATTATTTGTTTAAGCGTAAAGACAGCGTCCGCACAAGAACGCCCTTTTCTAAACCCATTTTGCTCTTCTTCAAGGAGAGTTTTCGCTATTATTTGTACTCTGCTTGTTATTATTCTTGCGTATAGTTTGTAACCTGCGTTCAGCAAACTTATTCCTCTGTAGTTGTTAGTGTCTGATCTTTCTCCTTTCTTGAACAGTGATACTACCTTGGCTATTCTCCACTCTTGTGGTATTGTCTTGTAGCTCCAGCACATATTAATAAGATGTAATAGTCGGAATTCCAGCAAAGGTCCACCATACTTCAATAGCTCAATGTTCATATTGTCGGTGCCCGCAGCTTTACGATTGCGCAGTACTTTCATTGCATTGTGAAGTTCTTGTATCGTTATATGATCCACCCCATCACATCTGTCAGTTGCGTTGACGTCGTCATGGTTTTCCTCTGTGTTTTGGTCATACCACAGTTTCTTATAATGGTCGATCCAGACATTGGAAGGTATGGTGTTAATTTTAGAAGAGTCCTTTTCATCTTTGTTCAGGTGTTTCATTATTTTGTAAGCGTTTAGCTGTCTTCCGTGAATATCGTCTTCCATATTAGCGATATATCTTCTCCAGCTTTCATCTTGCGCCTCGCGTATTATTGTTTTTGTTTTATTTCTCAATTCTTTATACTGCTCCTCATTCTCTTGTGTTCTATTTTGTAGATATTTCTCATAAGCCTTTTGCTTCCTTCGGATTGCTTCCTTTATGTCTTCATTCCATATCGTCAAACCTCTTTTTTTGTAATTCTTTTTTCTTTTCCCAAGTACTTCACATGCTGCACTGTTTATTGCAATTTTTAGATTTGTCCACTCCTTATCTATATTATATTGGGTGTTCATATTATGTAGGTGCTGTGTTAGTCGTGTTTGATATAGATGCCTGATACTTTCTTCTTGCAAGAGGTATGTCTTGTATGTGTACTCCTCCCTTCTTCTCTCATTTGTCGATTTAGACTTAACCCAAGGTCTAGGTATCATTATTTTGCTTACTACTAGATAGTGATCTGAATGGACATCAGGTCCTCTATATACATGAGTATCTTGTACCAAATTAGCTAACTTTTTATTAACTATTACGTAGTCAATGAGACTTCTTAAACCTCTGGCTGTCCATGTGTATTTATTGACATCTTTTTTCCTGAAGAAAGTGTTTGTTACTTTGAGGTTATTGTATGTAGCGAATTGTCTCAACTCATGGCCGTTATCGTTTATAGTAGGCTCTCCTTGGGTTCCGACAATATTCGGTATAGGCGTTTGCCCTACTCTAGCATTAAGGTCTCCTGCTATTACTATGTAATTATTGCTGTTGACTTGGTTGTATACTCTTTGTAGTGTTTTGTAGAAAGTTTTGTTTTCTTCTTTCTTTCCCTCCTCGGGGGCATACACTCCTATGATTGTTAGGTATCCTCTCGCAGTTCTAAGATCTACTACTAGTATCCTTTCATTTATATTTCTGTAACCGTGAACCATCTTTTTGCATCTACCATTTATCAGCACAGCTACTCCTGCTTTTGCTCGCGTCTCCTGCGGGACTCCGCTCCATATGAGCATGTGTTCGTCTATATCTATCGAGCCTTTAAGTTTCTTTTTGGTTTCCGTTAACACCATCAAATCAATATTTCTTTGTCTCATAGTATCATCCAATTCAATTTGTTTAGCTGTCATCCCTCCTCGAATATTCCAAGTTGCAAAATTCAATGTTTCCGCTATCCATCTCGTCTTATCCTTTTTCTCGCCATGTTCATTACCATTAGATCCGTCCTTTTTTCCGAGGCTGACTGTGAAATTTCGAGTAATTTGGTTTACCGCCAAGTTAGATTACCAGTCTTACGTTGGCTGGATTTTTTATCGACCTTCTCTGGTCTAGATCCATCGTGTTTTGCTGGACAGGGCTACCTCTAGTAGGATGTGACTCTTCGCCACGCACGATGGTCTTGAGTAGGGAGAGGCTAAGGGCCTTACGGCGTCTATACTGTCTCGCTTCACCTACTCCTGGGAGTTGCACCCCCTCAGCCCCAAATATTATTTATTTATTTATAAATATTTCGAAAATAATAAATAAAAATAATTCAATGATTCGATTAGGCATGTGCACTTTATTCTTTGTCCACTAGAAGTTCCCAAATATATGGTACTCGCTGCAGTGCTCCTTACCAATCCATTACATAATCTTCCATTATTATCGAAGCACTCACTACACTTAAATTTGATGTTGATTATTTGTTTATCTTCTTTAAAAAATATTTCGATGTCGTAAGATTTAAGCAACTTTTATTTGGCCCTCTTCCCTGTTGAATTACACCCAACATTTGCCTTTTGGCAAAACCTTCCTTTTCCATAGATTATTAAATACCTTATTTAGGGCCACCTTTCCTCACCGAGGATTTTTCGAGACTGCTTTTTAGCACGCGACCTTCCCTTTCCAAAGATAATGAATAACTTTCCACAACTTTTCCTCACCGAAGATTAATGCATAACTGATCATTTGTCTTCTTCCTTCCTGCTTATACGTCAACTTTATTTCAACAACCCATTTCCATGGAGTTTTTCCCAAATTTTTTTTCAAATTTGCTTACTTGAGAATCCCGCATTTTCTGGACTTGGCATAAATTTTTCAAAAACTATTTTTATCCCAATCGACTCCAAATTACCTTTTTACAATGGTTACAATGTAAGTGTAATTTATGCATTAAACAATTTTTATCAAGTTTCATTTGCGACCCCGTATTTTTCTGCATTATGTTACTTGGAACCAGGTCATCCTTCGTAATGAATCCCTGTCCTTAGTGAACAAACCCTTTTCATGACACCACCACATAAATGCTTTATCATGAAATTATAAATTTTCTTTTCCATTTCTGAAGCTTCCACGAAATTGTTTGTTAAATGACCCTACTATTAATAAAGCCCTTATGTAATTGCCGTTACCATCTCGAAGAATTGCAGAATCACGCGAGATGGCTAACATTTGACAGATCCCGAAGAAAAACACGTGTAATCTTTCATTTTGGTCACAGATCTTTTTATGATAAATTATCACCGCAATACATGAATTTAATTAATATTAAATGTACGGTCGTAAAATCGCCAAGTACACAATATTTGATTAGACCTGTATCTGTAGCATTTCAACCACGATTGTTATCTTTTATAAATATTTTAATTAATTTGTGTCGTGGAATTGTAGATTACTTCCCGTTAATTTGAGCACCGTGCATTGCAACTTGGTTATTACTTGTATTATTTTAAAGGTTTAATCCACCCCAATAAAAGGATTTGTACATCTCAAAAGAGATAGCAATATTCTATTAACAGTGTAATGCTGATCAATAATAATAATATATTTTATTAAATAATAGCTCTATTCGCGGTAACAATCCTAGATACGTTTTATCCTACTGCGCGTCCTCGGATTTATACTTTTTATCATCTAATTTGAGCTTTAATGACAATTTTATTATAAATCCGCAGACGCAGTAGGATAAAACGTAACCGGGATTGTTACCGCGAATAGAGCTAATATTATTAGATATAGTTTAATTTAGTAATTGAATATCAATATTAATAGTTTGAGGTATACAAACTCATTACTTCATATACGTTGGAACTTATAATATTGATCATTATTGCTGCTTATATTTATAGAAATTTCCTAGTGCTACATTCCAATTTTCAAAACACTACACAAACATTTTGTTTTAAAATGAATAACGAGAAAATGTCCTATAAATTATTTAAAATAGCATATTTTTGTGAAAAGTGGTTAGGATTATCGCAAATTACTTTTTTGGAATTTAACAAATCTGTAACATGTCAAAAGGCTAGAACAACTTACTTGGCAAAATTTTTAATTTATTCAATTGCATCGTTTACCGTTTACATTACAATTTGGAAAATTAATCCACTCTATCATATTTCACAATCCAATCGTTTTCTTCGATATGTTTCAAATTGTAATAAATATCAGCATATTCTTTTTATTGTTTTTAATATCACTTTTGGAATCAAGAACACAGCATTAGTAAAAGATAGTTTCCGAAAGTTGTTTAAGTTAGATGAAAATTTATTCGGGCTAAATTTGAACCAAAAAATTAACAATTTTGAACTTACTTTGATAATGTCCATATCATGTACGATCATTTCTAATTTGATGTTCTATGTTTACTTTGCCCTACTAAATATGTCGTTAGAATTTCATATTACTAATTTTGAAAACTTAATATACAATATTTATAAAGTATCGATTGAGATATCTTTTCGAATATGGATTATTACTCTACAAACAAGATATTCATTATTAAACAAAAGTATAGATAACTATCGGAATAATAACAGTAATGAATCGAAATGCAGAAATAATGCTTACGGTTTACGAAAGATTTCAAAAAATATTCACAATTTGAATGAGATACTAAGATGTATCAACAAAGTATATTCGTTGGCAATTCTTCAGATATTATCTATTTATTTAAACAACATAACTCTACAAAGTTATGTATATATTACCTATTTTACAATTTACTTCAGAAATATCGCCTATCATAATCTTACAATATTTCTCAGTGTACCATCCTTCATTCTGATTTTGATAGATCTTCTGCTTTTAATCGTTTATTGTGATCGCCTTATCAAATCTGTAAGTATTTGTAATATTTATTAGTTTAATTGCAATATCTGTCTGCACTCGTATGCAGCACTTTGATGATTTCTTAAATTTTATTATTATCTCTAGGCACAAATTGTTTGAGAATAATGTTCATAAAATGGTATGTTACTACTTAGATAAAACTCGGTGAAACTTAGCTTGTATCAAGTTATTGGAAAATGAAATCATTTAATAAAATTTAGTATATGTACAGGGTAGCTCAAATTCGCTTCTTATGGGGAAATCGGTAACTATAGGAGATATCGAAAAATAGATGGCGCATCCTCGATCTCTTTTTTTGAGAAAAGCTCAATGGCGAAAACCGGAATTCGCTATTTTCTTTTGTTTTCGAGTTATAGCCAAAAGTTCGATTATTGGATTTCTTGATAAATGTCGATATCTCGGTTGTTTTTGAAGCTGCCAATAAAGTGTTGACACTTTCTTCAGACACTTTTTTAAGGGCAACAAAATAGGATGAATAGATTTTCAATATTTAAGTGAGTTTCTGAGTTATAATACAAAGTTGTGTTTTTTAAATGGAAACCATAGTTGAATATGACATTTTTAGATAGCGATTTTTATCCTCTTTCAATGATATGAAGCGTGTAGAATCAAAAACGGACATGTTCATAAGATTTTGCATGACATGGTTCTATGGTTCTACTGGGTTATTTAATTGCCAACACTAACATAAAAACCACGATATAGGCACATCTACAGGCTAGCCCAGCAAGCTACCTACCAGGTGTAAAGAAATTAAATGCTTACAGTGGTAACTGTACCATGGAAACTTGATACAGTTGCTTATAGAACACTAAAAATATAAAGTTACCATAATTTAAAATACACTGCAAGTAAAATTTTATTCGCAAATGTTTCCGTTATACAATAACATCAAAAAAAGAGGGAAAAGGGGGGGGGCATCCATTTACCATCAAGGTCAGGAGATTGATACATCACTTTGCCTCAATTTGGTTATAACTGGTATTTTTTCAAATGTTTATTATATTTTATTAATTAATTTTATTAGATACACTTTAATTTATTAATAGAATATCAACATAATAGTTTGAAGTATACAAACTCATTACTTCCTATAAATATTGGAACTTATAATATTCATCATTATTACTGCTTATATTTATGGAAATTTCCCAGTGCTACAATCCAATTTTCAAAACACTACACAAACATTTTGTTTAAAATGAAAAACGAGAAAATGTCCTATAAATTAATTAAAATAGCATATTTTTGCGAAAAATGGTTAGGATTATCGCAAATTACTTTTTTGGAATTTAATAAATCTGTAACATGTCAAAAGGCTAGAACAAATTGCTTGGCAAAATTTGTAATTTATTCAATTGTATCATTTACCGTTTGCATTACAATTTGGAAAACTAATATACTCTATCAACTTTCAGAATCAAATAGTTTTCTTCTATACGTTTCAAATTGTGATAAATATCAGCACATCCTTTTTATTGTTTTAAGTATCACTTTTGCAATCAAGAACAGAGAGTTAGCAAAAGATAGTTTCCGAAAGTTATTTAAGTTGGATGAAAATTTATACGGGCTATACTTGATGCAAAAAATTAACAATTACGAAGTTACTTTGCTAACAGCCATAATATGTACCACCATTTTTGAATTAATGTTTGTGGTTTACTTAACCCTACTAAATTTGTCGTTAGAACTTCATTTTATTAATTTTGAACGCTTAATATACACGATTTACAAATTGTCGATAAATTTGTCGTTTCGTATATGGATCATTACTCTACAAACAAGATATTCATTAGTAAACAAAAGTATAGACAATTATCGGAATAATAATAGTAATGGAGCGAAATACAAAAATAATGCTTACGGATTACGAAAAATTTCAAAGAATATTTACAATTTGAATGAGATACTAAAATGTATAAACAAAGTATATTCGTTGGCAATTCTTCTGATATTATCCATTTCTTTAAACTACATAATTATTCAAAGCTATATATATATTACCTACTTTACAGTTGCAAGCTTCAGAAATTTTCCCAATCATAAAGCTATAATAATTCTTAGTGTACCATTCTTCATTTTTCACATGATAGATCTTCTGCTTTTAATCTTTTATTGTGATCGCCTTAGCAAATCTGTAAGTATTTGTAATATTTATTAGTTCAATTTCAATATCTGTGCCTACACTAGTATGTACCAATTTGATGATATCTTAAATTTTATTATCTCTAAACACAATTTTTTTGATAATCGAGTTAATATAACGTACTATGTTACTCAACACCGTTTGCTCCTATAGAAAATAAACATTTAGTAAAGAATTACTTAAGCAAAAATAATATCTTTACCGTATTGTGGTTTGTTGCTATGATTCATTACATTCTGTTGTGAAAGCCACATTATTTCTGTCAACTCATATTAATAAGTGAAAATGGATATATTATTACTATTATTTCTAATTTTCGTTGATATTTTTAGGCCAATTTGGTAAACATCAAGTTGCTGAAACTGTACCAGCATACAAGTGATAAGGAATTAAAAAGCGAAGTGAGTAAGTCAGTTAATTATTATCAACCCAAAGGATAATTATGTACCTCTAAATTGTAACATAAACCGTCTAATGTCGTCTTGTGTTGTAAACGCAACCCCTAATGAGGGCGGTGTTTATGTTGCCTCGATGTTGTATACCAGCGAGCAGATCGTGGAGTGAGGATGCTGGTTTTAAAATAAAATGTATTCTAAGGCAACTTCTCTAATAAAACACTGTTATGCGTTACGTTGTCAAAAAATGTCTCCAACAATAAGAAACAAGCAACTGATTAAACTATAATCACAACGGTTATTACAAATTGAAAGCAAAAACCCCAATAAATACGTCGATTTGCACGAGTTGGAATAATAAAAATTACTTACATAGAGCTCTGGTAAGTTTACAAAATATAGGTCAATATCTTCCAATCGTAGTTAACGAACGGCTTCGTAAGATGACCAATGGTTACACTTGTTCCAAGTAAATAGAAGTACTAGAACTACTAGAACCGTTGAGTGTTGTAAGAACAAGTATCGATAACACGACCCATCCATAACCCAAAATAATAAACTCATCTTTTCAAAATAAAACGGAAGTCAGAGATAATAATATGATTTTTGATTGACAACATGGCCAATACATGGCCGTTCACTATTGCTATCCATGCAAGACTTAACAGGCACGTTTGCGCAATGCTGGACTAGCAATTTTTGAAATGCAGATGAAATGCATAAAGGACCTGCTTAAAAACTGTAAACAAATAAGTGCAAAATTTAGTTACATGATTGGTAGTGCACTAAAGAGGGGTGGATAGGCCGACCTAACTTTGTAGTAATTATTTAAAACTGGAACTATAAAATTTGTAATAGACCTATAAACTTTAAATTATACAAAGATATAATTTTTATTAACTGAAACTAATAGTTTATTTTACTTATCTTACAGATCAATGCTTTGTCTCTTCAACTATTGCACAATAAAGTAAAAGTTACAGCTGGAGGGTTCTTTACAATAGATTTTACTCTTCTTTATTCAGTACGTTTTTGTATTATAAAAAGTAATTTTTGAATTTATATAAATTCCTAATTCTTGTTCATTTCAGATGTTATCAGCAGTTGCTGTATATATGGTTTTGTTAATCCAATTTGATCTTGATGTATAATATGCTTTTAAAAATCCTAGAATATTGCGTTTTCAAAAAATAATTTAAATGAAAATTTTTCTGGATGTTTCTTAACAATACAGTTTGCTTTACTTTATTTAGTTTTTATAATTTATTATTAATGCTCATTTCAAATGTTATCAGCGGGGGCAGGGCTGTCGCGTCCCATTGTGCACAGTTTGGTAACAGGGGCGGCCAAAATTAGTGGCAGCTAAAATCAGTTTAATTAAATTCTAAGTAACTTTTATAAAAGAAAAGCTAAATTGCAAAAATAAAAAAACTTCTGTTGCAAGTTCAAAAGTATTGGCAATTTTTATAAGAATAAATTTTATGCTTAATAAAATAAAACTCAGCTCAGAATGCTGAGTGTTAGTCTAGTTTAAGTATATAAATAGGTTACTATTAGTTGTAGAACTAATTAGTTAGTTTTTTAATTAAAAGTAATTATTTATAATTATTAGTTGGGGGAACTAAGGATATGTTCTAAATGGTGATTAAGATAAAGAAAGGGCAGTGACGTAGTAATGTAATAACATGTGACGTTGATAATGTAATGTAGAATTATAATAGAAGAAAATATATAGAATAATATAAGTAATTATATAAAATATTATATCATTATAATCAAAAAATAATGTAAATAAAAATGTATGATTTTCATAATCTTTAGCGCCCTAAGTTAGGTGCCAAATAAATGCAACACAAACGACTAAAATTTTGCATTATTGCCCTGCAATCTTATCTAGTATTTATGATTAGTTAGCTATAATTTTGCATCTAAACTACCCCAGTCCTCTTGCAACTTATGCGATTAAATGAGAAAAGCGTATTTATTGATAAAATAGTACTTTTCATCACAAGGACGTAAAACGAGATTTTTCGTTCGAGGGGCGCGGGTGGGTGCCGAGGCGTAGCGCTAGCGGAGCGCGAGGCACCCGAAAGCCCCCGAGGTGAAAAAGAAATTTTTGTTCTCTCTGTTAACTTTTTCATGGATGATTGCTCAAAATGTTATTATTGTAGAGTCATTCCATATGAAATCAACAAATCGGCAAAGCCAGCATATCTTAGATTTTGCTTAAACTTTGTGGAAATATTCTTTAGGGTTCTAACAACCAGAATCCACAAGGATTTAATTTTTGCACGCGCCACTTCCGGTCCACACAAAATAAAGCAATTGAATTTTGCATGAAAAGTCTTATTTTTTTGTTTTGCGGTTTTAGCTGTAAAATTTTTTCTATTAGAGATATCTACTCGATCAAGGTGGCAATTTGAAGTAGAAACATGGTAGTTTCTAAAAAAAATAAAAATTTACATAATTTATATATACCTGAAAAATAACATGGCATTGAAAATACATGTATTTTATTGATTTTTTGTGATTTTCAATGGGCTCCAGTGTCTGCGCTGTTGAATATAAAAGTTTAATCATTCTCAGATCTTAAAGTGCTTATATCGTAAGAGAACAAAAATTTAAAATCGACTCGTTCAATCATCCCGTTTTGAAAAAATCTTTGCTTGAAATTTTGAAATTTTGAGAATTTGCATATTTCAGGCTATAATTTGGACGTGTTTAGGAATAGACAAAAATTTGAAATTTACAGGATACTTAGTTCTTACCTTTAACTTCAAAAACCTTCAAAGTCCAGGTTGGTTATTTGTCCTCTCGCGGATATACAGGCGTTTAAAGAGAAGGCTTTTCTTGAAATTTTAAAAATTTGCATATTTCAAGATACAATTTGGACATGTTTGGTAAGAGACAAAAATTTGAAATTTGCAGGATACTTAGTTCTTACCTTTAACTTGAAAAACCTTCAAGGTCCTGGTTGGTTATTTGTCCTCTCGCGGATGTACAGGCGTTTAAAGAGAAAGCTTTGCTTGAAATTTTAAAAATTTGCATATTTCAGGCTACAATTTGGACGTGTTTGGTAAGAGATAAAAATTTGAAATTTACAGGATATTTAGTTCTTACCTTTAACTTCAAAAACCTTCAAGGTCCTGGTTGGTTATTTGTCCTCTCGCGAATCTACAGGCGTTTAAAGAGAAAGCTTTGATTGAAATTTTAAAAATTTGTATATTTCAGGCTACAATTTGGACGTGTTTGATGAGAGACAAAAATTTGAAATTTGCAGGATATTTAGTTCTTACCTTTAACTTCAAAAACCATCAAGGTCCTTTTTGGGTATTGGTCTTTTCACAGATGTACAGACGTTTAAAAAGAAGCTTTGCTTGAAATTTAAAATATTTACTTGTTTTTAGGTTACAATTTGGACGTGTCTGGTAAGAGATAAAAATTTGAAATTTACAGGATACTTAGTTCTTACCTTTAACTTCAAAAAACTTCAAGGTCCTGGTTGGTTATTTGTCCTCTCGCGGATCTACAGGCGTTTAAAGAGAAAGCTTTGCTTGAAATTTTAAAAATTTGCATATTTCAGGCTACAATTTGGACGTGTTTGGTAAGAGACAAAAATTTGAAATTTACAGGATATTTAGTTCTTACATTTAGCTTCAAAAACTTCAAGGTCCTTTTTGGGATTTCCAAAATAAAGAAAAATCATTTTAATAGTCTATATTATTTTTTTAAATTTATCACATGGTTTTACAATATTTACAGTTCAAAAATATTTCTGATCAAAATGATCAGAAGCTGAAAACTTTCGTACTCTTAATCTTAATTGTTTATGAGACAGCGGAGTAAAACTGTGGTAGGTTCTAGTATTTTTAATTGTATCAATATCACTAAATCTTTTGGACAAAAAAGATTCTGTTGCATCAACATCAGAATTTGATACAAAAAAAAATATATGCCAGAAATTTTATTACAACAGAAATCAAACATTTCTCTAGGCGTTAGTATGTGTACCCCTGCGGTTCGTTGGAGGCTAGCTTTCCTTACAGTGCGCTTAATTTTTATCTCTTACCAGACACGTCCAAATTGTAACCTAAAAACAAGCAAATATTTTAAATTTCAAGCAAAGCTTCTTTTTAAAAGTCTGTACATCTGCGAAAAGACCAATACCCAAAAAGGACCTTGATGGTTTTTGAAGTTAAAGGTAAGAACTAAGTATCCTGTAAATTTCAAATTTTTATCTCTTACCAAACACGTCCAAATTGTAGCCTGAAATATGCAAATTTTTAAAGTTTCAAGCAAAGCTTTCTCTTTAAACGCCTGTACATCCGCGAGAGGACAAATAACCAACCAGGACCTTGAAGGTTTTTCAAGTTAAAGGTAAGAACTAAGTATCCTGCAAATTTCAAATTTTTGTCTCTTACCAAACATGTCCAAATTGTAGCTTGAAATATGCAAATTTTTAAAATTTCAAGAAAAGCCTTCTCTTTAAACGCCTGTATATCCGCGAGAGGACAAATAACCAACCTGGACTTTGAAGGTTTTTGAAGTTAAAGGTAAGAACTAAGTATCCTGTAAATTTCAAATTTTTGTCTATTCCTAAACACGTCCAAATTGTAGCCTGAAATATGCAAATTCTCAAAATTTCAAAATTTCAAGCAAAGATTTTTTCAAAACGGGATGATTGAACGAGTCGATTTTAAATTTTTGTTCTCTTACGATATAAGCACTTTAAGATCTGAGAATGATTAAACTTTTATATTCAACAGCGCAGACACTGGAGCCCATTGAAAATCACAAAAAATCAATAAAATACATGTATTTTCAATGCCATCTTATTTTTCAGGTATATATAAATTATGTAAATTTTTATTTTTTTTAGAAACTACCATGTTTCTACTTCAAAATGCCACCCTGATCGAGTAGATATCTGTAATAGATAAAATTTTACAGCTAAAACCGCAAAACAAAAAAATAAGACTTTTCATGCAATTTCAATTGCTTTATTTTGTGTGGACCGAAAGTGGCGCGTGCGAAAATTAAATCCTTGTGGATTCTGGTTGGTAGAACCCTAAAGAATATTTCCACAAAGTTTAAGCAAAATCTGAAACAGTGCAGCAACAATTTTTTCTTTTTTTCGGTGTTTTCACATGGAATGACTCTGTACTCATTTGTACAACTCCGTTCATGCTAATATTTTATTTGAAATTTTTTAACTAAAATTTCATTTGATTAAAAAAATTAGAATCAATAAAAATTTTCCTTCCTTTTCCGCAACTTAACTTGTACTATTTCAAAATACCACACAATATTACACAGGCTTGATAATCAGGACATCAGGGTGTGGGTTTAGGAATATAAGGATTTATATAATTTTTTAAATTATCGTATACTAGCTCAATTTAACAATTATCGATATTCACAATTAAATTAAACACATTGTTTTGAAATTTATTTTATTATTAATAGTTTGTGACTAGCTTAAAAATATTATATTCTTTTAACTATTATTACAAATTTTTAATTTAGTAATTGAAAGTCAATATTAACAGACTGAAGTGCACCAACTCATTACTTTATATGCAGGCATTTATTTCGTAGTTCGTCATTGAACATTTCAGTGTTATATTAGAAATTTCAATTTTTCAAAATAATACAAAAGCATTTTGTTTTAAAATGAATACAAACAAATTTTCCTATAAATTATTCAAAATAGCATATTTTTGCGAAAAGTGGTTAGGATTATCGCAAATTAATTTGTTCCAATTTAATAAATCTGTAATATGTGTAAAGGCTAGAACAAACTACCTGACAAAATTTATAATTTATTCAATTGCATCATTTTCAATCGGTATCACAATTTTTAAACGTAATGATCTACCACAAATTTCGCAATTAAATCGCTTTCTACCATATGTTTCCACTTGTGATGTATATCAGCACATCATTTTTGTTGTTTTAAGTATAACTTTTACTATTAAGAATTCAGGATTAGTAAAGAATAGTTTGCAAAAGTTATTTAAGTTGGATGAAAATTTATTTTAAGCTAAACTTAAGCACAGAAATTAACAATTTTGAACTTATTTTGGTAACGTCTATCATATTTAATATAATTCATGCAATGGTGTTTTGGATTTACTTCACTATTTCAAATTCATCGTTAGAAATGCATTTAAGTAACTTTGAACATTTAATATACACGAGCTACAAAATATCGATACATTTATCTTTTCAAATCTGGATTATTGCTTTAAAAGTAAGATATTCATTGTTAAACGAGAATATAGACAAGTATAGGAATATTAACAGTAATGAAATGATATATGGAAATAATGCTTACGGTTTACGAAAAATTTTAAAACATATTTACAATTTGAATAGGATACTAAAATCTATAAACGAAGTATATTCGTTTCCAATTCTTCTGGTATTATCTATTTATCTAAACACGACCACTTTGCATAGTTATACATATTATGTCATAGCAAAACGGTAATTTTAGGTAAATAGCTTTTGCTTAGGTAAAATATATCTACATGGTCAAATTATATCTGCATGCTCAAATAGATTAATTTCTAATTAATTATGTAAATAACAGAATAAATTTCTGTTACTAGAAATACAATAAATGTCGCGAATCTAAGGAAACTAATAGATAAGAACTTATTTTAATAAATTGTCAATTATAAATTGAATTGTATAAATTATCAACATAAATAAATAAATAATTATCTACTGCATGAAATAAATTTTAAAGTAAGCAAAAAAAAAGTTATTTATTATAAAATATTTGTCGAACGCAACCAAGATGCTATTTTGCCCAACCAAAGCTTCGGGTGGATGTTATTTGCCTATGCAAAATCAATTTACTTTAAATTACTGTTTGTTTGTGCCAAACTACTTATAATATTATATTATAATTTTTAGAATAAGCAGCGGCCCTTTCTCCGGTGATACAGTTTATATGTATATTGGCGTATCATCCTTTCTTCTTAACTTTATACATCTTCTACTTTTAGTTTTCTATTGCGATCTCCTTACTAAATCTGTAAGTATTTGTTATTTTTATTACTTTAATTCTAATGTTTATTTATGCATTCCGATACTAACTTCGTCTAAAATTTTGTGTTAATTATAATATAGACACTATTTGTTTGAGAATTAGAGGGCAAATCACAGTAGGCCGTTTACTTCGCGTATACTCCAATAGTAGTTAAATATTTAGTCAAGTGAGACATCATTATAGCGATATGATTCCATCACAATATTTTGGTTTGTTGTTATGATTAATTATATTATTCAGTGATATATCACAAGTGTTGTTTACGAACACTAGGGGTAACATGTCAAAAATGCGGTTATATTACTTTTATTTTTAATGTTTACTCTCCTTTTTAGGCCAATTCGGTAAACATCAAGTTGCTGAAATTGTACCAACTTACAACAAGTAAAGAATAAAAAAACGAAGTGAGTAGACTACAACATTTTTTACAACAATCAATCTGCGATTGAGTCATAAACCTAAATAAAATTAACAAATTACGCTTGGATTTAAAATAAAAATATTATTTATAATATTTCATTTTAACATTCTTATATAATATAAAAAATATTACCTTATATTACAGATAAATGCATTGTCTCTTCAACTATTACACGACGAAGTAAAAATTACAGCTGGAGGTTTCTGCACAATAAATTTTACTTTACTTTATTCAGTATGTTATAATAATAAGTAATTAATTCTTAGGTTATACATTACTAATTATTTTTATTTTTAGATGTTATCAGCAGGTGCTGTATACAGGGTGTCCCCGCACTCACTTTACATAACTTAGGTGGTGATAGAGGACACTTTTCTAAGAACAATTTTTAACAAAATTTTTTTTCTAAATTCAAACCCTCGAGAGTTAGGCTTCTTTAAAGCATTTTTTTTAATTTCCACCTTCACGTGGCCATAGCCCCGAAAATATTGATTTTTCAGTAAAAATGGTTTACTTCTTTTTGAAAGAGCGTGAAATAATCTACAAACTAAAGTCAAACCTTTTATTGTCTAAAATCAACGGTTTTCGAGTTATGAATTAATGTAAGTTAAAAAATGTCGAAAAATTTGAGCTTTCTTTTTTTTTTGTTTTTTTCAAAACCCTGTATCTTTTAAACGAAACATTTTACAGAAAATCTGACGCCCCATTCCGGATAGGAAATTTAACGGACTACAACTTTTGTCTAGTAAACATTTTTGAAAAACCAATCCATTTCACAGAAAATCAGAAAGTAACAAACAAGGCAGCTACAAAACATAAAATTAAATTCACAAAATTTTCATTTGTTTTGAAAAATTATTTTATTAATTAATTTTAAATTATTACATTAATAAAGTAATTGTTGAAAATGACCACCCTCATTTTCAATACACAGTCGTGATTGTTTTAAAAGATGTTTGTTGAAAAAAATCGAAAAAAGTCGATTTTTTGACACTTTTAATCGCAGAAATTCGAATTTTTGATACTTTTATAATGGCTCTTAACGAAAAAGGAAATTTTAAAAATAATACTCTAAAGCATATTTTAAAACGAGCACGACTGTGTATTGAAAATGAGGGTGGTAATTTTCAACATTTACTTAAGTAATCTAATAGTTTAAAATTAATTAATAAAATAATTTTTCAAAAAAAAAATTGTTTTGTGGCTGCCTTGTTTATTATTTTCTGATTTTCTGTGAAATGGATTGGTTTCTCAAAAATTTTTACTAGACAAAAGTTGTAGTCCATTAAATTTCCTATCCGAAATGGGGCGTCAGATTTTTTGTAAAATGTTTCGTTTAAAAGATACAGGGTTTTGAAAAAAACCCAAAAAAAGAAAAGCTCAAATTTTTCGACATTTTTTAGCTTACTTTAATTCATAACTCGAAAGCCGTTGATTTTAGACAATAAAAGGTGTAAACCTAGTTTGTAGATTATTTCACGCTCTTTAAAAAAGCACTAAACCATTTTTACTGAAAAATCATTATTTTCAGAGCTATGACCACGTCAAGGTGGAAATTAAAAAAAAAGCTTTAAAGAGGCCTAACTCTCGAGGGTTTGAATTTTGAAAAAAATTTTTGTTAAATATTGTTCTTAGAAAAGTGTCCTCTATCACCACCTAAGTTATGTAAAGTGAGTGCGGGGACACCCTGTATATAGTTCTCTTAATACAATTTGATCTTGATGTACAACATGGCTTATAAATAATTGTGAAATTTTACATAATTAAATAATACTCGATGTGTGTATGATTTTGTGCAAAATAAAAAAAAAGGTAAATTGAGGTGAATTCAGCTTTAATAGATTGTACATTGTAATGCAAGTTGAACGCAAAACCCTCATATAAAAATTACTTTTTCTTCTTCTTAAGGTCGTGTTCTGGTTTGGAATTAAAAAAAATCAAGTTTTTCTTTTTTTGCATATTCTTAAAGTTTCTTTAAGAATATATTCTCAAGAGAAAATTTTAAAATTCCAACATTTTATCACGTTTTAAGTCGTAGTAATTATGTATTTTATGACATTTTAACATTTTTCAACCTGGTTGACATAATATTTCAAGTTCTATTTAACCGATTTGCTTCAAATTTTGTACTAACCTTCACTATATAACTGTCTATCGCCCCTACTACTTTTGTATCAAAATTATTTGTTTAACTGGCTGAAATTTTTGCTCAAAACTTTAATCAAATTTTTCTCCAAACTACATTTTTCAACATGGTTGACATGATATCTCAAGTTCCATCTGACCGATTTACTTCAAATTTTGTACAAACCTTCAATATATAACTGTCTATCGCCCCTACCACTTTTGTATCAAAATTATTTGTTTTACTGGTTGAAACTTTTGCTTAAAACTTTAAACGTGTTTTTCTTAAAACTACATTTTTCAACATGGTTGACATGATATCTCAAGTTCCATTTGACCGATTTGCTTCAAATTTTGTACCAACCATGAATATATAACTGTCTATCGCCCCTACTACTTTTGTTTCAAAATTATTTGATTTACTATTTTAAAAAATTAAGAATTTTGAAAAAAATAGTCAAAAAATGAATTTTTTTCTTCAGACAGCCGCCATTTTGCGAAAAAATTTTTATCCGTTTTCTCTTTAGTAGGGGCTATAACGACATTCTTACTAATTAAGAATCTTTTTTTAAATCTTGTTTTCGATGACCAGAAGGGTTGCAATCGTGTCAACCAGCACACCCTCAATTTTTTTTTTACCCCCAAATTTACCAGCTTATAGCTTGTTTAATTTTCATTCTTTTTTGTTAAAATTTTTCCTGTATATTTTCGAAATATCAACAAATATGTTGTAAAAAAACTGAATGGTAAAAATATTGTTTGTTTTGTTTTTATTGAGCTCGAAAATCGTCCATAATTTATGCTTTTAAACCAGAAGACGGCCTTAAGCGAAATCCGAAAAAGTTTCTGTGGGATTTCATGACTGCTGATGAAGCATGTATTTAGTTTTTCATAGTTCAGCAGAGGCCACTATTGGCAATTTTGTGATACAGAGAGAAATCTAAGTTGCTGGCACAGTGTAACTTTTCTGAAGTCACTAATGTTCGTATTAATAGTCGCGGATTAATCCGAGATTCAGGATTGAACCTCGGTTAGACCGTTACCGGGTAACGAGATAGAGAGAGATAGAGAGAGGGTTAATTCTGAATCTCGGATCAATCCGCGACTATTAATACGAACATTATAAACTGGTACTTCTTGTAGTCAATATTCACTTACAAGGGGTCACTACAGTGAGGTACCAACCAATTGAGATCCCAATTTTTTTGGTGATTCTAGGTGCTAAAAAAATTATCACTTTCTTGGCGTTTCGTCCATTTGGCCTTAGTTTTTGAGTTACGAATTTTTGAATATTAACAGTTTTAACCATAGGTTTGCCCTATGCTTAGTTCTAACGCGGAGGTCCTGAGTTCAAAGCTCACACCGGCTAAGTTTTTCTTTTTGAAAATTTTGTAATTTATTACCTGAATAAATTATTATATTAAAATTTTACTGCGCTTCTTTAATTTAATTTAAATTAATTAATTATTATTTTTTTTTAGGAAATAATAATTCAATTAAACTAACTATATCTATCTACTATTATTAGAATGAAATATTAATTTATTTACAAATTTTAGTTACAAACACATTTATTTACATTTATTTACTTATTTAATACATTTACCGGGATGACATGCATCGTAAAAGCATTTAAAACAAATAAATCGCCGACAATTGGCGCAATGAATGAACTTCACCACCATGTACATTTATGTGTCCTTACTTGTGCTGGAAAACACACCTGATTAACGTTTGCAAAAATGTTTCTAGTTGGAATTAATTTCAACGCAAACCACGCGTACTCGAACATGTCGTTAATTAGTTTTGAGTCACTCTAGTTTTGAGCATAGTTGGGAGTGAATTAATGAATGTATTTTAATACAGTCTTCGCGCGAAGAGAGCTGCCTGTTATTTTGTAAAACTTCCACTTACTTACTTATAACAAAATATATTAGTTGATATTATAATGGCCGGTTTCAGCAACCTTAACTTAAATTTAATCTCAGATTAAATTAACCCATGTTAAATATGAACCAATGGAAAACGACTAAAAGTCATAAAACCGATTTCTATTGGTTCATATTTAACATGGGTTAATTTAATCTGAGATTAAATTTAAGTTAAGGTTGCTGAAACCGGCCATAAGATTAGCAGAAAAATATAATTTTAATTTAAATATTTAATTATATAATTAAAAAAAAAATTTGGTTGATGTGGGAAGCGAACCACGAACCTACTCATTACAACGCCCCACGCTTTACCTCTACACTATCAGATCTTCTTGTCGTAAGAGTCATTATTATTAGCAGTTAAAAACCTGGATTATTTGAAAAATTCGTAACTCAAAAACTAAGGCCAAATGGACGAAACGCCGGGAAAGTGATAATTTTTTTAGCACATAGAATCACCAAAAAAATTGGGATCTCGATTGGTTGGTACCTCACTGTAGTGGCCCCTTGTTAGTTATGAGTTTTATTTCATTCACGTATCAGAAGGATCCTTACTCTGTACGAAGAAATTCAGAGCATTCATGTCAGTCATATTCCTTCCCAAAATATAATATGGTATATTTTTGACTGCAAAACGAGTAGAAGCAGGTAGATGTAGAACTCCTTTGTTAAATGACTCCAGTGTAAAGACAATTTATTGTAGCAAGACTGTAGTTTACTTGCAAAATCACTTCATTTACAAAAGTTACGAAGGAATCCCCAACTACTCTAATTGTCGTATCGGTCAATTTAACAATATATTGTTATGATTATTCTTGCTTTAAGAATAACCACCCCAAAAAAGCCCCCAAAACTAGTGTATTATCGGAGTAGAGTTTTTCTCTTGCTCAAAGTCAGTGGATTCAGTAGACGAAATAAGAGGGCAATTCGTTGTAGAGTTAAGGGATGTCAAAAGTTGCACTTAACAACCCCTAATTTACCTACGCCGTAGTAGGGTTTTTCGAAGAGAAAAAGTTGATGAGTTCAACAGATAAAATAAGAGGTGAAATTCGTTGTAGACATAATTTATTGAGTGGTAAAAGAAACCAATAGTAAAAATTAAGGGATGTCAAAAGTTGTTATGACTACCCCTATTTAGCCCCACTTGCGGCGCCTAACAATCAATTAAAAGAGACGAAATGAAAAGGCAGTAATTTATAGCAGACATCAGTTATTTAATAGAAATTAAATCATTAGTTAAAATTTGCATCAAATTAATCTAGACAAATAATTTTGTCCGAAACCAATGTGTTATTTTATGTTTAATAATTAAAGCATCCAAATTACATTTAAATCCTCGATTTTAGGAACTAAATTTGGATATTTCATTATTGGTGTAGTCATGTAAACAAATTATAATTATCAAATTTAATAAAGTCCTTTAATCAATCTAAAATCAACACAAATCGTTGATTCACAATTTAGATTAATTAAAAATAAAAAACAAATCTTGTACCTTGTTATTTTCTACTTGACCTGGTGTATTTCCATCAAACAGTTGGTAAGTACCATGTTGCCTATTCTGTCAGGAGCCATTGACGTCGTTACAGCTACTGTTGAAAACGTTCCAAATTTGGTGATAAAAGTGCTGCTTCAATCCTTTTTCTTTCGTTAACCAACTTTTAACCTGTTGGTTTAAACAATCTTCGTGTTTACTTACACTTCGGTAAGTAATCAATTAATTCATCAATCTTAACCTGTCCACCACGTGTGAACATAACCTGTAATTCGTACCGATTGTACAAATATCTGTAGTTCGCTTTTATTTCAGATATTCAATTCACAAATATCCAATTACGCACGCAATACACAACTTTCATCAAATACTCGAATTCCGTAAATTTATTTACTTCCGTTTAACTAAGTAAATTAATGCTTTGGTCTTTTTATACCAAAGAACCGCAATTGAGTTCCTTAATTGGGATTTTATCGAGAAATTTACACACTTTCTCAATCGACGTCTCCCCAAGAACTCCACGTGCACTCAGCTTGAGTTTCACCAAGGAACTCTTCTCCGCTTGGAGGTCACTTAGGAACTCCTCTCTACTTGAGCTTCACTCGGGAACTGCTGTGTTTCTGTTCCTTTTCCAAAATTTGATTTTGTGGTGGGAATCTTGTTGCTGGTAACTAAAATGGTCTTTCTAGCAGGTAACACAACGTTGTTAATTGATCGCGCACCAAACTGATATTAACACTTTATTTGCAGGAATCTGTTGTTGTTTTTAAATTTAAAAATCACTTACAGGATGTTATAAAAATTCTGTATCTCACAAATAAATTCAAGATTGTGTTTTATGTGTAATAACTCGTTACATGTGATGGTTTTTTTGTTTTTGATGCAAATTCCACTTTCTTGTCAGTCACATCAACTGACTACTGAATTAAAAATTAAATAAAATCAAATTACTCTCTTATCTGCTCGCTGTCACTTTTTATTGATCAAAATACCACAACAATATATCGATATTCATAATTAATTTGGACACCATGTACTGCAATTTAGTTCACTGTTTAGCACATGACATGTTGACTATATGATTATATTACTATGACATGTTGATAATACTTTTATTTTTTAACTATTATTACAAATTTTTAATTTATTAATAATTGATTATCGATATTACCAGACTGAAGTGCACTAACTCATTACTTTATATTATGCGAGTATTTAAACATTTATTTACTAATAGTACGACCTGGAAAACTTTACAGTGCTATATTATTAATTTCAACTTTTCAAAATAATAATAATAATTTTGTTTTTAAATGGATAACCACAAATTTTGTTATAGATTATTTAAAATAGCATATTTTTTTGAAAAGTGGTTAGGATTATCGCAAATTAACTTGCTCCAATTTAATAAATCTATAATATGTGTAAAGGCTAAAACAAATTATTTGGTGAAATTTGCAATTTATTCAATTGTATCATTTTCGATCTGTATATCAATTTGGAAAACTAATTCTCTCCAGCAGATTTCACAATTAAATCAGTTTCTGCTATACGCTTCAAATTGTGATAAATATCAGCAAGTCCTTTTTGTCGTTTTAAGTATCACATTTACCATTAAAAATACAGGGTTAGTAAAAGATGGTTTTCACAAGTTATTTAAGTTGGATGAAAATTTATTTAGGCTAAACTTGAACCAAGAAAATAAGAAATTTGAACTTACTTTAGTGATGTTCACAATATTTAATATAATTTCTGAAATGATATTTTTGGCTTACTGTAATAAAATAATTATCTCCTCTGAAGTCATTTTTACTACATTTGAACATTTGATATACACGAGTTACAAAATGTCGATAAATTTATCTTTTCGAATATGGATTATTACTCTGCACGCAAGATATTCCGCATTAAACAAAAATATAGACAATTATCAGAATATTAATAGTAATGAAGCAAATATCAGAAATAATGCCTACGGTTTACTAAAAATTTCAAAGAATATTTACAATTTAAATGAGATACTAAAATGTATAAACGAAGTATATTCGTTGTCAATTCTTCTGATATTATCTATTTATTTAAACACGATAACTATACGAAGTTATGCATATTTTCAATATTTTACAGTAAACTTCAAAAAAGTCAATTATAATGATTTTACGTATACTGCACCATCTTTCCTCTCTATCTTGGTAGATCTTCTGCTTTTAATCTTCTATTGTGATCGCCTTGTAATATCTGTAAGTATTTGTAATTTTTACTAGTTTAATTGCAATTAATAACTTTTGCATTTTGATGATTTCTAAATTAAATTTAAATTTTGTTATTATCTGCTATAAATTTTCTCCTGTTATAAATGAAAAACTTGGGAAAAATTAATTAATATAGCAATTACAATTTATTCATATACTATATTTTGATTTGTTGCTATGATTCATTATATTATCTGTGTTTTTTAAGAACACTGCGTAACAAATCAAGAAATGGCTAATATAATATTACTTTTAATTTTTATTTGCATTGTTCTTTTTAGGCTAATTCGGTAAACACCAAGTTGCTGAAATTGTACCAGCTTACAACTAGTAAAGAATTAAAAAACGAAGTGAGTAGACTATAACAATCAATCTGCGATTTAGTCATAAACCTAAATAAAAATAACAATTTATGCATGGTTTTTAAACTTATATTACAGATAAATGCATTGTCACTTCAACTATTACACGACGAAGTAAAAATTTCAGCTGGAGGTTTCTGCACAATAAATTTTACTTTACTTTATTCAGTATGTTATAATAATAAGTAATTCTTAGGTTATAAATTACTAATTATTGTTTTTATTTATAGATGTTATCAGCAGGTGCTGTATACATAGTTCTATTAATCCAATTTGATCTTGATGTACAACATGGCTTATAAATAATTGTGACATTTTACAGAATTAAATAATACATACTCTAAATGTGTATGATTTTCTGCAAAATAAAAAAGGTAAAATGAGGTGAATTCAGTTTTAATATTTTGTGCAATGCAATGCAATTGCAACGCAAAGCCCTCATACTCCAATTATTTTTTCTTCTTCTTCGAAGCACTGTTTGGCGAAATTCAAAAAAGTTTCTAAGGCGTTGCATGACTGCTGATGAAATATGGATCCCTCACTAAACACCAGAAGTGTAAGATCACTCAAAACAATGAACTTCATCCGGCAAAGCTGTTCGAAACTAAGGGTCGTATTCACTAACTCTTAAAGGATCTTTACGGAAAGGATGCCTTTACGTAAAGGCTAAACCTATTCTGTAATTATAAAGGATCCTTTAGCAAGAGGCCGTCCTTTACGAAACGACGCGCGGCAAGGGATGCCTTTACGTAAAGGATTTGAGCATTCTGTAATTCGAAGGGATCCGTTATTAGCGTCAGAATACACCAAGTTGATCCTTTACGTAAGGGATGGTCATTAGACGCCTTTAAGGAAATTGAAGTGTTGTTTTTATTAGTGAATGTGAACTTCAAAAGTGAATTTATTTTCAAAATGAATATTCAATTGAATAATATTCTTGATGAATTACGCAAAAGGTATGTTATGGTTAAATATAATAATTAATAATATAATATTATGAAGTTAATATTATAAAGTGTAAAAACGTTGTTATGAAAGATTTCCTAAACGCCTTTTTGTAATTAAAAATTGATGATAACATAAAATAATCCCTGCATAATCATAATCGTATGTGTGTTTTAGAAAAGAAAGTGCACAATTAAAGAGACGGTTAAGAGATACCAGTGATCCCTTTTCGATTGGCGAATGAAGAGTTTAGGCGACTGTATCGGTTCTCCATTGATCTCATACGGGAATGGTGAACCCAAAAACGAAATCCCAACATCGTTAAAAATGGCTGCCACAGATGGTTCGACACAGGAATCAAGGTTATCACAGGTGGAAACAAGATAACCAAACTGTTGGCCCATATCCATACAAATAACCATATGGTTGGTGGATAAAATAGCCAGATGGACAATCAGCTACCGCATACCATGTGCACCCGCTCAGAAAAACCATAATTAAGATTAGAAACCAAAAATTGACGTCACAGAAAATTGACGTGGTAGTACGAAAAAAGCTACAATTTATCAAAGTCAAACTTCCGCTCATGATAGAAAATAATGCAATCTTACCCACAAATGTAGCACAGAAGGTAAAACAAAAGATCACTTCAATAAACTAACAATTTGTGGCTTTTAAAACATAAAATTGCACACAACGAGAAATGAAACTTCTATCTTTCATGCAGATAAGCAGAAGAATGAAATTTGACAAATTTTCGAAATTCAATACGATGCGCGTGTTTGAAACGCACACAGGGTGATGCATAGATTTCCGCCAAAATATAATAATAGCATTTGAAATGCTACAAGTTGTCAAACGTAAAATATTTTGTAGGTTATATTTTCAAATCAACCAATGAGAATAGTACTCAACGTGTACTATTACGATTAAAAACATTCGCCTTGCCTTTACGTAACGACAACGGCCAGGTACAAAAAATCACCTAAGGGACGAGTTAGAGAATGCGTTTTTTAACGGATCCTTTCAAGTACCTTGCCTTTACGTAAAGGATCTTTATTTAAAGGATGAGTTAGTGAATACGACCCTAAGGCTGGGAATCAAAATCGACTATAATCAACTAATCGAGTATTCGAATATGAATATTTTCTCAACGGCACTATTAAAATTATTCGAATATTCAGATTAATCGAATATTCAAATTACTCGAATATTCGAATAATCATTCGAATATTCAAATTATTCGAATATTCAAATTATTCGAATGATTATTCGAATATTCGAGTAATTTGAATATTCGATTAATCTGAATATTCGAATGATTATTCGATTATTTGAATGATTATTCGAATAATAAAACTATTAAAATAAAAATAATAAATAAAAAACTATTATTAAAACACTATAAAACGTTTATTAGCGGTAATAAATTTTTCTTAACCAATTGTTTATGAGGTGTTACCTCCTTTTAAATATATTCAAATATATTAGTATATTTGAATATGTTATATTTGAATATATTAATATATAGAGAGCGGATTTATATTTTATATGCACAACAGACTGGTCTTGAGGTAACACCTCAAAACAATTGGTTAAGAGGGGCCTTTAAATTTTGATGCGAAAACATGTTTCAACAGATGGCGCGCCATAAAATATTAATCTTTTCTAAGAATCTTTTCACCAATACAGAATTCTAATAATTTATAAAAGTCATATGAATAAACGATAACTAATTTAGGTAATGAGGAAGTTTGAGCTTTCAAAGTTAAATATTTTTAAAAATATTCAATATTTTCAAATATCTTTTTGAAATATACTTGTAAATATTCAACATTGGAAGCTCAAACTTCCTCATTGCCTAAATTAGTTATCGTTTATTCCATACTGGCTTATTCATATGACTTTTATAAATTGTTAAAATTCTGTATTGGTGAAAAGATTCTTAGAAAAGATTAATATTTCAGGGCGCGCCATCTGTTGAAACATGTTTTTGCATCAAAATTTAAAGGCCCCTCTTAAGAAAAATTTGTTACCAATAGAAAACGTTTATTAGCGTCAATACATTTTTCTTAACCAATTATTCATTATTCATTAATATTAAAAATAAATTAATCAAATAAAACTAGTTTGAATAATTTAAATATTCGAATAATCGAAATTATTCAATTTAAATTAATTATATGAATATTCGAATATCCGAATATTCAAATATCCGAATAATTATTCGAATATTCGAATAATTATCCGAATAATCTAAATATTCGAATAACCAAATATTCGAATAATTTGAATATTCGAATAATTTGAGTATTCGAATAATTTGAATATTCGAATAATTTGAATATTCGAATAATTTGAATATTCTTGTGATTTTTTGAACGAATATTCGAATACAAAATTGTTAAAAATTCCCAGCCTTATTCCAAACAAGGTGCCAAGCATCTGGCAGTTTTTTCCTTAGTAGCATTCAGCTACAAACATCCTACTTGCATTGTTTGTAATAGCAGTATGGTACGCTTATTACATTTGTGTGCATTTGGTTGATCTGATCAACCTCCATTTTTGTGTTTCATTAAAGATTGTTATTCCTTGCTTTTGTGTTTCACTGGCGCCCAATATTTATTTTCTAGTTAACAATGATTTTAGGCTTGGTCTGGTTAAGACATTGTAAGAATCCACGAAGTGTGTAAGCGCAACCGCTCTGATACTTTGCGGGGGGTGTATTTCCTTAGCTGGCCACCCGCAAACATCAACGGGACATCGAGGCATTGGCGGCACAAGTACACATTCACTATTGATATTAGTATATTCATTTGCTGGCTATTGGTCAATGACTTTTTAGCATTTAGCTATCGGTAATATTAGTCGATTTATAAATTACTTATTGATTAAAAAATTGACCGTTACATCCAGAGTCACATAATTATATGTACATTTCAATTTAGATTATTACTAATAATTACTTTATGTGATGTTTAAATATTAACATTAACCACTCTTATTACAAATATTTTAATATAATGATTGATTATTATGAATATTAGTCGATCGAAGGGCACTAGCATTAATAACTCCTATGCTAGTATTTTTTAAAACTTCACAGTATAACTATCTAAATATTCTTTCCCAAAGAAAGAGCCCAATTATTTTGAAATGAGTAACGCGGCAACTTCTTATAAATTATTCAAAATCGCATATTTTTTTGAAAAGTGGTTAGGATTATCTCAAATTAACTTGCAACAATTTAATAAATCTACAATATATAAAAAATCTAAATTAAATTACCTGACAAAATTTATAATTTACTTGGTTGTATTATTTTCAATCGGTACTACAATTTGGAAAACTAATAAATTACAAGAAATATCACAGTTTAATCGTTTCCTTCTGTACGTTTCAAATTGTGAAAAATATCAGCAGATCTTTTTTATCATTTCCAGTATCACTTTTATCTATATGAATACTGACCTAGTAAATGACAGTTTCCAAAAGTTACGAAAGTTAGATGAACATTTATATGGGCTGATGTTGAACAAAGAAATGAATAAATTTGAACTTACGTTGATTATGTCAATAATAATAATTAATGCAATTTTTGAATTAGCACTTGGAATTAATGTTTATGTGCATAATCACACAATAGAACATATTTTTGCTATTTTTGAACATTTGATATGCCTGAGCTACAAAATGTCTATAAATTTATCTATTCGGTTATGGATTATTGCAATAAGGAAAAGATATATTTTGTTAAATGAAAATATAGAAAACTTAGGGAATTCTAAAAGTAAAGAAGCAAAATACCAAAATACTGCATACGGTTTACTATGTGAAATTTCAAAATATGTTTATAAATTAAATGGAATACTAAAATCTATAAACCAAGTATATTCTTTTGCAATTCTTCTAATATTATCTAGTTATTTATCCTCGATAACTATAAAAAGTTATATATTATGTAATAAATTATTTGCAATAAACGTCAATTACGATTTTCTTCTTGATGAAATTTCTGTGCTAGTGTTGTTTTTCTGGTTAATTGTGACCCATATAGATCTTCTGCTTTTAGTTTACTATTGCGATAGTCTAGTAAAATCTGTAAGTATCTTTTGTTGCTTTCAATACTTGAATTTTAGTGTAATATGTTTTTGAAAACCGAGTGTTGTTTGATACTGCCTAGGAAGAGTACTTGTCGGAATATTGGTACTTCCAATGAATATTTCATGAATATTAGAAGATTCATTAATATTGTACTCTGCTAATGAGAGTTTAAATAAAAAAGGGAAGAGTTTTCTTCCAATTTGCAAAGATACTCCTTGCTTTACCTCGGCTAGCTCTTCAAACAAACTCATAATCTGTTATAATAATATATCAACACCTCAGTTATGTTAATAATTGAATTTTGATGACTTGACATTGAAGTACAATGACCTTTATTGTACCTGTAAGCAGATATTTAATAATCAATCGTTCCTGTCACTTACATGCACAAAAGAAAAAAATAAAGTTGTACTAAATAGTATGGTACCTTTTTTATACTCCACTGATGAACGCCACTGAATAGCCCTACGATCTAAGTACATAAAGTAGCCACTGTTAAATGTCGATTCCATACAAACTGAATACAATTCTCAAATTGTCTCTGTTGATAACAGTACACACCCTATCGTTTAACGCTGGTCTCATCTCTCTAGGAAGCTTCCCACCAACTGTGAAAACCAAAATGTTCTAAAAATTTCTGCCATTTCCTAATTTAAAACCATTCACATCAATCATCAATCAACCATAAAATTGTTCAATGCAATGAAGATTACATGAAAAGAAAATGCGTTCTATTTTTCTAATTGCTGTGTTGGTGCAGCTATTTAATAATCAAGAACCAAATTTGAAAAGCAAACTTATATAAAAAATAATATTTATCCGCTTTCTCTCTAAAATTCGAAATAATAAAATTACAAAATTTAAGGATAAAACTTAAGATGCCTTTAGTCAACGAAAACCAATATGACAATTATATTCAAGCTTTCTTTTAGGCCAATTCGATAAAGAAAACTTTGCTGAAATTGTGCCAGCTTACAACCAGTGAACAATTAAAGAAAGAAGTAAGTAACCTGCATCATATTTTAACAAAAATAAAATTATACACCAACCTTTAAATATTATAAGTGAAGGTAGTAGCTCCAATGCATGTACATATCGTACACAGATTTTCACTAGATCCTTAGTGAAAGTAGACCATTCCATATAATTTATTTTTCTTTTATCAGGTAAAGGACTTTAATAATTACTCGATTATCTGACTCCTACGTTTCGTTATTATATTAAAAGCTTCATCAGGAAGTACAAATACCATAGATTGCATTTTATTTATTTTGTTATCATCTAGTTTCCTTATCATTCAAAAAAATTTTTTAAATTGTCATTTTATCTTAATTTCTGTAAGTTGTACTTCCTGATGAAGCTTTTAATATAATAGCGAAACGTAGGAGTCAGATAATCGAGTAATTATTAAAGTCCACTACCTGATAAAAGAAAAATAAATTAATTTAAAAATGGACGAAAATTTATCCTTAATTCCATATAATCTTAAAGACAATTTTTGACGACAAATGACAATTGTCATTTCAATGAATTTTGACGATTTGTAGAGATAGTCTACAATCACCAAGGATCAATTTTTACTCTAACATAGAACATAAAGGTAGATCCCTTCGAATTTCTAATCGAGTCAATTCGGTTACTAGAGTTTGTGGCGCTCTCTAACGGATTTTTGTAGAAAACGACTAAAACATAATATTATGTCTAACGAAGACATAACCTTATATTCTACAATTTTTACATTGTTAGCGGTATAGTTGACACTTATTTTTTATTTATTTGTAGTTGTCTGCTCGATTTTGGCAAAACGCTGTCAGGGGGCACCACGAACCCTAAAACCCAGATCAACCCGGTTAGGTATTGGAAAATGGCCATAATATACTAAATGTGGAAATAACGGAATAGCTTAAAATGTTAATTCTACACTAGTATAAATTGTTAATTATATTAACTCGTGATAATAAATTAGTATGAATGTTTTAATAATATACGAATTAAGTAATTTCTGAAGTAGAATGTATCACACTTGAAAGCTTAAAAATATAATATTAATTAAATTCCATTAATTCCTAAATTATTAAAATATTATTATTAATTAGACTATACTAGAAAAATATTTAAAAAATTATATACATAATTTTAATTGGATGAAACTGTTTAATAATTTATTTTAATATTTCTGTACAGATAAATACATTCTCTCTTCAATTATTACACGATTAAGTAAAATTTACAGCTGGAGGTTTCTGTACAATAGATTTTACCTTACTTTTTTCCGTACGTTGTAACAAGAACTGATTTTTGGTTGGCTATTATATGTATATTTTTTTTTTTTAGATAATATCGGCAGTTACGGTATATAACTCTTTGCTTATACAATTTGATCTTGATTTATTATAAGCTTTTAACAAATTAATTATAAAATAATTAATATTATAGCAAATAATAATCTAAAAGTGTGTAATTTGATCAATTATTTTTGGAATATTAGCGACATTAGCCAACTTTTTTGGTTTTCAGTTACTTATTCGTATAAAGTAAACTTTTTTTTAATTTTCACCATTGAACTTTGAACTGATTTTTGTAAGTACGTTTTTGCATAGAAGAAATCTCAACATACTGAAGTAACTTGTAAAAGTATGGGTTTCATTCAAATGCTTTAAAATTTGATCTATATCGATTGACTTCGATCTACTTCAAACTAATTTAAAATTAAAATTATATAGTTGTAATAATTATGCCCATTTTGTTATATTGTTTAATAAATTTGTTTAATTATATTGGTTGCGTAATTAACAATTAATTTTAACCTCTTTATGAAATGGTTTCTGACATACCGCGAAAGAAATTAAGCCCATGGTAAGTCTTTATAACCACATTACGGGTGTTACACCGAATATAATTTAGTAAGTGGATCATGTTTAACTTTTAATCTGTGGTGTTTGTATTTCTGATGGCCTTTGCAAACTTGATTAAAATAAAGATACTTAACCTTTAATTAGTGACGTGGGCGCCTCCCAGACAAAGGTCCCATTTGAAATGCATGTAGGAAAGATTCACGTCACTAATTAAAGGTTAAGCGAGTGATCATGTATATTACACTTTCATTATAAATTAGAAGATAGAAATGGTTTGCATTAATTTATTATTGCACAGACTTGTACGTATCATTAGCAAACAATTTCAGAATATCAACTGTGGAAAGGAAAAAAGTTTTAAGTGTCATTTGCTTGTCGTTTGCTCGCTCAAGTTTGGGTAAGATATTTGTATGCATACGTAAAGCAATTTAGTTAATTGCCAGTAACTACTTTGGACTAATGAAAGTCAAGAAGAAATATATAGGCATAACGCCTACGGTTTACGAACATTTTCAAAAAATTTTCACATTTTGAATGGAATATTAAAAGCTATTAACGAAGTATATTCGTTCGCAGTTCTTCTGATATTATCGAGTTATTTAATCACAATTATTATACAAAGTTATGTATATTGTCGTCTTCCGTTTGTAAGGGTGAATTGATTGGCGATATTGTGTAAATTTGGAGGATAAAAAAAATCAATTGATAAGTTGTCGGGTTTTATTCAGTGAAAGTTGCATTCCTTTTGTCGAACGGATTCAATATTTGGATACTTAAATTCATTGTACACTCAAAAGGAGCGGGTTAACAATTTTGTTAGAGAAGTGCAATTGTGCCTGAATGTGTTGAAATAAATCGAATGGTCTTCGAAAGGAGAAGGAAATAATAAACAATAAAATTGTAATAGGTTTGGCCCATTTTAACTATGATTCTGTGCGGATTTGTTACGCGCTCGCGCGGTGTTTTGAAAAGGTGAAAAACCGGAAACATGGAGGAAATTAGAAAATTTGGTGAAGAAAGGTTGGCTACATGAAGATAAGGACTTCCTCGCCGTATGTATGAGAGGGAGGTCGTTTTTGGAATTGAGTACCAATTAGTGATTTTTTTATGAGTAATTTGTGCGATAATTATCCAAGAGTCCCAATTAGGGAAAATTTAGAGTGTTATTTCGAGTTAGAAGGTGTCAAATTATAAAATTGTGAAGATTTGGATAAGTTGTAATATTCGAGAGATTGCACAATTTATTGGAATATGGTGAAATGTGCAAGCACGTGATGGAAATTGCATATCAAGTAGCAATAAACATGAAATTTTATTATGGAAGAAGTGAAGATGTTTACGAATTTAACAAGGAATGGTACCTATATGGGAAAAGCTGTATCTTTCGATCACCACAGTAGCAAGGTCAGAATTTGTTTTAAAAATTAAACGAACAATTTTGGTTTCTTATCGGCCGGGCGCGTATTGCATGATAACGCAAAAGTGAATATCAAAAAGTTAATTTAATTTGAACTGATAATTAAAATTTTGCGCATTATGGGGTTTATATAATTTTGTTTAATTTTTTCCTCTTTTGGATATACACCATTGCAGAGACAATTTTAAAAGTAAATATCGGTGGTGTGATTTCAAAACGACCTGTTTCGATTTTGGATTGTATCCTATATTCTCAACAAAATGTAATAGAATTGTTGACCATTTTCATTTAAATTGTATCAGAATCCGTTTGATATTAAATGTTCTATTGTTAAAATCTAAATTTGGTTTTTATTGAACGAGATACAACTTATCAATTGGTGGAAACATCCATTGCCTGTGAGCATAAAAAAAATATTTTTCATATCTTCGAGTCTCTTGAGCTAAGCTGAGGTGTAGGGATCGTCTATACTAAGGGCTGATAGTTATTTTTTTCTGATTTTGTTCCATTAGGAAAAAAAGCGTTAGTATAGGACAATATATTAACTTATTTTTTGTATTCAACTTAAATACCGATTTATTTAATTATGCAATTTATATACTATTATGTATATCGTGGTTAACTATTTCCTTAATAGATAGACTGCTTTTAGTTTACTATTGTGATAGCCTTATAAAGTCTGCAAGTATTTTTTGTTACTTTAATTTATTATAAACCTAAAAATGTAAACTCGGTCTCCCTTTCTCTGTTTGTAATGCTCTCTCGCACTGCTGATTGGTTCTTTGATTATTTCCATTCTAAGTAAAATGAAGCGTCTCTGAATGTTAATGCAATAATCGAAATTCGAATTTAAGCTAACCTATTAATTATTTTAAATATAAAATTCTTTTTAAATCACTAGTACTATTTGAAATGTTAAAAATGTTAAATGTAAAAACATATGAAGTTCTAATTTGAATTTTCTTTTAGAGCAATTCGGTGAAGATAAGTCTGCTAAAATTGTACCAGTTTACAACCAGTGAAAAATTAAAAGAAGAAGTAAGTAGACTGGAACGTATTTCTACAAAAATAAAGTAGAAATAAGTATCTCTGATATAATACCCCAAAGAGAATGTATACATAAAGGTACCGTCTAGCACCAAAAACTGAAATAAATATTCTGTACATTTTTTGATTCTACAGATGGCTTTCTGCGACACATAGTAGAATAAATTATCTCTACTTTACAATAACGGATGTCTCATTGAATTATTCATTTATTACCAACCTAGAAAATGTTTATAAGAATCACTCAAAAGGGAGTTATCACAATGTAGTGATAACCCTGACCTCTAAGGAGCGCAGGAGAGCCATAATGTGAAATTAAAAAGTTTACAAAAAATTATATATACATAATGACATATGACATATTTTAATGCCTGTGGTAAACCCTCTATGTATACATCCCTTTGATAATATTCAAAGTGGAAATGAAAAAATAGATTTAATGATTTGTTTTAATGTTCCTATACAGATAAATGCATTCTCCCTTCAACTATTGCATGATAAAGTAAAAGTTACAGCTGGAGGGTTCTGTACAATAGATTTTACCTTATTTTATTCAGTGCGTAGTCTTCAAAAATAATTTTTATTTTTAAATATGTACATATTTTTTTCCTCTTTTAGATGATATCGGCAGTTGCAGTATATATCATTTTATTAATCCAATTTGATCGTGATTTAAACCATGGTTTTCAATAATTATAAAATTATAATATCATAATCAATAATATTCTTAAAGTGTGTGATTTTTTCAAAAATAAATAGTGAACGTAAGGATGATTTGCCTTGTTGTATTTTCAGTAAGTATATTTTAAATATTCCCTTTATTGTAATCATCTAATACATATAAAGCACAGTAGGGTAGAGTGCTCTAAGACTGCGCACTTAAGGTTTGAACCGGTATATTAAAAAAACTAAAGCAATTAAAAACTCAAAAATTTGTATTAAAACTTATTGGTCTTTCAACAACATTATTACAAACTTAATTTGTAATTATTACATAATATACTTTATTAATAAAAACAAAAAATCAGAAAAAGTCATTTGCGCAGTCTTACAGACCCCGTCGTGTAAGACTGCGCACTTGGGTCTGCAAGACTGCGCATAAAGTTTACAAGCATAGATCACATCACATGCTAGTATTATGCAGTTCACTTCTTGTGCCACCACTGAGAGCATGATGTACACTCGATCCAATCTTCAGTTATTGGCATTTACTTTGTTCGGTGGTAGGTAAGTAACCTCAGCTCGGATTTTTAAAATTTCCACTGTCAAGAATCATTAAAAACGGTACAAAAAGCTATTATAAAACAAAATATTTGCGAACCATTGTAAATAGGGCTCTAAAAAGTCAAATTTTCAAAATTTGTATTGTCCGATGCAGTCTTACGAGTTAGAAACGGTTTAGAACATTCCATTGGCTGCCGAAACCCCGCCTCTAACATATCCCACCAAAAGCTTATATAAGGTGTGTACTTCATAAAATGCTCTCAGTACATACTGGCGATCACAACAATGTGTCGTGTGTTGAGCGTTAAAAAACAGTTCTTTTTAGGGCCAAAAATACTTAGAAAGGGTTACGGTTTTAACGACGTTGAATCTCGCTTTTTTTTTGAAACTCTGGCGGGGGTGGTTGTGTTGCCGAAATGGCCCTTTCGCGCGCTACGCTGCGCTCCGCACGCTACAGACCCATTTTTCGGCAACACTAAACTCATTAAAAACATCCCCCGAGGGTGATTTATTCGCACATTGTCCAAGTTTAAGGTTAGTTTGAACACATGTGAGGAGGACATCTGTTTGCTTGAAAATTTGGAAATTTGGTGTAACTGACACTGGAGGATTATTCAACACAACACTGGAAGTATTCCGTTCGAAACTTCGTTTGATTTGATTGAAAAAACAGGAGATTTGGTCAACAGGTGCCATAATACGGGTAATTAGTGATGACGAAGCGCTCACAAAGCGCAAATGGCGGGAAATATTGGGTTCTAAACAATGCAAAATTAACATGGGAAAATACAGAGCGCAAAGAATAATTCGAAAACGAGAGATTTCTTAGCTATGAGATTCATATAGCACCAACAATGCACTAATAAGGAATATAACTGGTAAGTTTCAATGCAGTAGATAGACCCAAATTTAAATTATTTCGATTTGAATATTTGAACTATTTAACCTCACTTTTTGTTAAAGATATAATTATCGTTAAATCACGCAAATAACTAGTTAATATGCTACTTAGACATGTTACAATTATTGAGAATTAATTCATCGTATTTTCTGTATGTTTTATATGTACATTTACACAGTTTAATAGTTAACATAATGCTTTCGTAGATATTCAAGATTGCGACAACTGCCAAAAGGAACATTGCAAGTTTTTTTAATTTATGAACGATTTCATGGCAAAAAAGTAGATGGAAAGAACTTCTCATATAAGAATTTACTGCAAAATTTCCACTTATAAAGTGAAATTTGTCAGAAAACGTTTTAAAATTCACAAGGGTGAAAAACCTTATGTAAGTTTAAATTTGAAAATATAAAATCAATAAGAATCCTTTATAAATAATGTAGATACTTCTTTTACAGGTAATTGGTTCACATCTAAATTTGCGAAACCCGTTAATAAAGGAGTTAGAAGAAGTAAAAGCGATTCATTGGAGTCATCCGAAAATTCATCGGAAGGAAATGAAATTTATTTTGTAACTAAATATTGTAAATATATTAACTTTAGCTAATTATTTAAACAAATAGTATGTATATTATTTTTAGAATACATTTTCTTAGGAAATTGATTACATTTTACTTTTTTAATAATAATAAATATTTAATAGGCCTTAATAATAAGGTTTTTCACCCTTGTGAATTTTAAACCGTTTTCTGACAAATTTCACTTTATAAGTGGAAATTTTGCAGTAAATTCTTATATGAGAAGTTCTTTCCATCTACTTTTTTGCCATGAAATCGTTCATAAATTAAAAAAACTTGCAATGTTCCTTTTGGCAGTTGTCGCAATCTTGAATATCTACGAAAGCATTATGTTAACTATTAAACTGTGTAAATGTACATATAAAACATACAGAAAATTCGATGAATTAATTCTCAATAATTGTAACATGTCTAAGTAGCATATTAACTAGTTATTTGCATGATTTAACGATAATTATATCTGTAACAAAAAGTGAGGTTAAATAGTTCAAACATTCAAATCGAAATAATTTAAATTTGGGTCTATCTACTTGCATACAGTAAAAGTCGCTACGTGCGCGCGTGCGCAGTTACTCTCGGCGATTGCGACGTTGTACCGGTTGGTATTATTTAGTTACACTTGGTTAAACTTTAGTTGGTACTTCTGCAACCATTAATTGGAAGTTTTGGGTATAGTTCTTTTCGGTGCTCTCGAACTGCAGTTTGTTTTTGCACAAATTTTTAAAGCCTCTCTTTTAAAGCTATGAATTACGCTGCAAATATACGAATTTTTTCGAGTACTTGAAAAAATCAACAATAATTAACAACCAGTTGAGCTAAGGTTAGTTTTACGAAACGATTTTTTAATGAGGAAACCGTTAAAAGAGAGATCCACCAGTCAAATTTAGGTTAGTGTTAAGAAACGATTATTTTAATGGGAAGGAGCACGATATAATAATTTTGTTGTACCATGGGGGACCGTTAAAAGTGACATCCACCGGTGGACCTTAGGTTAGTGTTAGGAAACAAAATTTTTTTATTGAGGGGACCATGAAAAGCGAGATCCATCGGTTGAGCTTAGGTTAGTGTTTGAAAACGATTTTTTTAAATGAGGGGACCCTTAAAACAGAGATCCACCAGGTTAGTGTTAGGAAACAAAATTTTTTTATTGAGGGGACCATGAAAAGCGAGATCCATCGTTTGAACTTAGGTTAGTGTTTGGAAACGATTTTTTTAAATGAGGGGACCCTTAAAACAGAGATCCACCAGGTTAGTGTTAGAAATCGATTTTTATTATAATGGGAAGTCCGTTAAAAGAGAGATCCACCGATCGAGTTTAGGTTAGTGTTAGGAAACCATTCTTTTAATGAGGGGGCTCTTAAAAGAGAGATCCACCGGACGGGCTTAGGTCAGTGTTAGGAATAGATTTTTTTTTAATGGGGGAACCGTTAAAAGAGAGATCCACCGGTCGAGTTTAGGTTAATGTTAGGAAAAGCTTTTTAGTGTTAGGAATTTATTTTTTTTAAGGGGGGGGGCGTTAAAAGTGAGATCCACCGGTGGACCTTAGGTTAGTGTTAGGAAACAACATTTTTTATTAAGGGGACCATGAAAAGCGAGATCCATCGGTTGAGCGTAGGTTAGTGTTTGGAAACGATTTTTTTTAAATGAGGGGACCCGTGAAACAGAGATCAACCAGGTTAGTGTTAGGAATCAATTTTTATTTTAATGGGGAGACCGTTAAAAGAGAGATCCACCGATCAACGGTTAGGTTTTAGGTTAGTGTTAGCTTAAAAGCTTTTTAATGACAGGACCGTTAAGAGTTAAATAAAGTTTTAGATTTGGGCCCTAAACTCTGATCCGGTCCTGTTTATAAAACTAAAAATTTAATTTTTACACACATTCGGCGCACATTCGACTTGGGTATGGCGCATGCGCGCACTTTACATTTAAATACGCTTCATATTTGCCGGGAATTTTTGCGCGTGCGCACATTCGACGTGAGTAACTGCGCACGCGCGCACGTAGCGATTTTTACTGTTTGCTCTATCTACTGCATTGAAACTTACCAGTTATATTCCTTATTAGTGCATTGTTGGTGCTATATGAATCTTATAGCTAAGAAATCTCTCGTTTGCGAATTATTCTTAGCGCTCTGTATTTTCCCATGTTAATTTTGCATTGTTTAGAACCCAATATTTCCCGCCATTTGCGCTTTGTGAGCGCTTCGTCATCACTAATTAACCGTATTGCCACCACATTTGCTACTGTGAAAACCATATGGATTTTGCGCATACGACAACCGTTTGAATTTAATGGAAATACCGAGTGCAACAGAATAAGTAAACCTCGTAAGTTTCTGAACATTTATTTTGTTAACAAAAATTTGTAAACTTTTTATAATTGCTATACAAATTAACACGATAACAGTGTCGAGTAAACGTATAGCTAACATTTTTGAAGTAAATAATACGTTTTACTAGAAACTGCACACAACACACAATATTATTTATCACTTGACGTTTGTGTCAGAATTTTCCATAATTAGTATTAGTACTAGTATCATAAACTTTAAAAAAAATTTGTTCTTTTGTTTCAGATATAACTTACGGACGCTATGGTGTACACAGCTGAAATATTGACCTTTCTTAGCGGCACCAAATTTTCAATTAAATATCAATTTTTTATTGTGAAAAACTTATTTTTTAATAACGTATTAAACTGACATAAAAATTTAAAAGCGTTACGAGTTATTATACCTGAGGAAGTAATTCGTGAAAATCGTTTTTTTTTTACGGTTAAAGAAGGTTCCCCCTTAAATGATGAACCTAAAATTTATAATTATTGACTTAAGTGCTTATTCCTTACAGGGCTAGAATTTAGAGAGATCTAAATGGAATGAATAACTTCTAAGAATATTGCAATTATTCATTAGAATATTTCTTAAAATATTTAATAGCCATAGAGCTTCCTGTACCCAACTGTATCACTATTATTGCATATGAAGCTATCTCTGCAGCTACCTGAAATAAATAAAATTTGTAGGAAATGAATTAATTTGAAATAACAAAGGTCAACCTTAAATAATGTGAAAAAATCTATCGAAATAAAGCTTTCTTCGCTCATGATTCTATTACTATGTAGCAACTGCAGTGAAAATGATGAAATCTACAAATTGGAATTTTAATAAAAATAAACAGATAATATTTTTTGTTACCTCTTTATGTAAGTGTTTCAAGCAAGATGTTGCCTTAATTAAACTCTTGTGAATAAGCTTTGCCTTGAAAGAATATAAAATTATAAAAAACTGAATTCTAAAATTCCAATTTGATCACTTGTATACTCACATTTCTTTTTGTATTAGTGCACACTATTACAGTCAATAAAATATCAAATAGCATTACTACTGTTCTTATTATTAAAGGTGCGACTTCCCAAGCAATTTTGACGTTAGAATTAGCATAATTCCCTATTCTATAAAATCTATTCGCCATTATAACAAAACCTAAAAAATCGATCGATAATGTCAGAAGCATGGGAATTCCATATATCTTGTTGATTTTTTCCCAAACATCGCATAATTCCAAATAATCTTTTCTGATATTGCTTAAATATTCTTTTGCAGTATGGAATTTCACTAGATGCAATACGGTTTTACTCAACAAAGTGAATCCTTCCGATAAAGAATACATCCAGGCTCTTAACACATTTCTTATTGGAAATTTGTAAATATATCCAATAGAGCCTATACATTTCATTAAAGTAATAAAGCGATTTTCATAATGAATAAGGGAAATCATATCAAAACAGGCAATAAGGAAATTATAAATAATACTTTGCCGAATTATATTATTATAGTAGATACTTATTTAATTCTCTATCCATACACATTATACTATTAATATTTTCCATTATATCTTCGCCAACTTTTCGATATGTTACTAATGTTAAACTTTAACATAATATTTAAGAACAACTGGATTTGGTTAAAGAATTTGGTCATGGTTGGTATATCATTTGTTGCATTTTCTACATTCATTACAAAATAAAGCATTATTATATTTGTTGTAAGAAAAAAATAAAAAAGAAACTTTTGTGGATACCAAATAGGAGACACTGTAATTTTTCTATTTCCTATTGGTCCTTCTAAAAGGATTGGTGACACTCCTAACCACTTTAATAAACTGTAAGATGTAAAAATAGCCATATAAAAGTCATATTTTCTTAATGATATTAGTTTCATTTTATGCGTAAGTTTAATCGAAGTTGATGTATTGAATGTAGATTCTGGTTTAAATTATGATGAATTAAAATATGTATTTCATATAAATGATGAATGACCAATAAGTTAACAAAAAACTAAAAGATATATTAGATAATATGGGCGATAAGGTATTCCCTACTTTGGTAATGGAACATTAAAATTTCATAAATTTAATGCCGACTCCACACGACACCTGAAATTGTACGCATGCACATAATTTATTATCTTTGATTTTTCGGCGATGCGTAGAGGCAGCAGCCATGCTACTAGTATCAATAATATTATACAACGTATGATTTTGGGTAGTATATTCGGCAAACATTCGGGCGAACCCATTCAGTGATGTTGTGAATGCAACATTAGGAAGCGAATACATAAAAGCAAACAATCACCAAATTCTCGAATTATTCATGACCCCTAAGTAAACCTAGGAAAAAACCAAGAGCGTTGATTTGATAAATAGACAATAATTTATATCAAAAGCTTTTACTTTCAAATTTATTAAACAAGGAAAGTAGTATTGTAATCATTGTGCGAAAAAAATCGAGATTTTTCTGTCAGCAAAGTTTTGTTTTGGATGGATATTGCTTCAGAAACTTACATTTTTAACGCTATGAAGACCCAACTTCACAAAAGCCACCATTTTTTTAAGAATTCTACTTCTCTTAAAATTTTAGTAGTGTAAACGTGTTTGAACAAACATGAAAAAATTGTATGACGTCCATTGGTACCACTAAAATTTTCCCTCCTAATTTCTGCACCTTATGCAAACTCGGGAGCATTTTAGTGATGCTGAGGTTAGTGATAATGGAATGAGATCATCCAGAGCAATTCTTGTATCCTGTCATATTTCAAAATATCTCTGAATAACATGGATTTGTTCAAATCCAAAATTAAACTTTTGATATTTTTTTTCCCTAAAATTCTAAAGCATTACATGAAAGCTGCAAAATTTGTTACTACGCTTTAGTAGAAGTAAATTAGTTTTGAGAAATATTCAACCAGCAGTTGTTAATGCGATGAATAACAATAAGTTAAGATATGGATCTAAAGATTTAAAATGTAATTGCAACGTCGTCATAAAATGTTCATTTGAGGTAGAATTAAAATAATTACTTTTGACGAAGATTAATTACGAATCAATAATAATTAAAGCATAGTTTTCTTTATAACGTAAATGAATTTATTATATCGTGGAGCTTCATAAAAAATAAGAACAGTTATTTATTAACTTTGTACAGCAACAGGTGCAACGTATCTGTGCAATAATTGAATGAAAATGAAAGTACCTCGCATTTTGTACATGCACTTAGATCATTCGAAATTAAAATATACAGTGGAGTTACCATTAACTTTTATTACACAATTTATAAAATTATTTCATACCTAAACTGATGCCAATAATGTTAGTATTTGAAATAATCAATATTAAATATACAGTCGTGAGATCGCTGTGTTCAATATTTGATGGGACTTGATGGGAAACGTAAAAATTTTTAAATTACATGTGTGTAGATACAGGAATTTCGTATCTAGTCAAGTTGAATTATGTTTATGAACAAAAATTGAATGTGCGATACTGAGCGAACAATTTCGCTGAGTTTAGCGTATTTTATCAACTGGAATCATCTACATTTTCAACAATCAAAAACATTCTCCAATTCAATATAAAAATTAATGATTTATTTGAATAAAAAATTAAATTTTAAGTTTAATAATTGTTTTAAATTTATTTCTGGTGAATTTGTAGAGAATTATATGAAGTAAATAAATATATGCACTTGCTTTTTCGAAAACGGCTTAAGCAATTGTGATGAAAATTACGGACTTGTTTGGATCTACATATCGATCTGCAAATGTTTTAATCTTTAGAAAAATTCATTATCGAGAAAAAACAGCAACCTGAAAAAATGTACCAAATGGCTAGATGGCCAAGGATGCCGCTTTTCGTGTTCGTAGATGGAATTAACGGAACGGCTAGCTCATAGAGTTCAGTCAGCGTCGGAGATATTGGGTTACTCAAGATCTTAACGAGTATCGTAGGTACTTGTAAATGGTTTCTCTCTTCAGTAGGAATAACTCGAGTGGGCGCCAATAAAGATCATAGACAGTTATTTGTATTAGTAACAGCTTTAATTTTTATAAAACAAAATGAAAAGTATGTACAAACATACGTCAGTAAAATAAAGAGTCACACTTAAACGACAGTGAATAATTACAAAAAATTCTTATTCTAGCACTTTAAAACTAAGATTGAAAGTAATTTACAGATATTTACAAATTTTAACATTTTGGTTACTTAACGTTATTAAAAGTACGTTCTCTAAAGCATAGCCAAGATTCAAAACTACTGAAAAGATTTTGCAGTTCAAGTTGCAATAATTGTTAGTTTTGAAATGTTCAACGCAGTGGCGTTCGAAATGATGAAAATCAGTTAGCAAGTAGATTTTAGAATCGACAGATGTAGTATACATATATCTATAGCAAGCAACTCTCAGTTTACTTACGATTTTGATGTTTATAATTGCATGATATTTGGTTGTCCGTTTGATTGCTCATAGGTGCACCTTTGCCAATCGGTTTATCATACGGTTGATGAAAATTACTAAAACAGGAATTACATGGTTATAGACAAAATATAAATACAAATGCTGGTAACTAATAAGTCTAATGCTTTCACTACAAACTGATCATATCGTAGCAGGTTGTTAAATCTTTTCATGGACACTTGAGATGTTGGTCGTAATAGCGGCACACTCTCGAATTCTTTCAAAGGACTTATTGCGTACTGGATTGATAGGGTTGTCGATCCCATTAGCGGATTATCACCAAAAAAATGGACCATGAAATAAAATCTGTCCGTCGTTTATTCAAAATGGCGCTAGGTAGCGTCTGGTACATCGACTTCTTTAAAAATGCAAAAACCGTTGCTTAAAAAATTGCAACACGGTTACCAATATTTGCCCTTGTGTAGGAAATCACGGTGCTCGTGATGAAATACTTTTTCACTTTGTAACACTCGTTTTGATCAAAGATTTTGTGAATTTTAATATTCACCTTGAACTAATAGTCGTTGTAGTACATGGTTTTTGTATTCTCCTTTAGATATGCGCTGCCCTCCGGCGCATTAAGAACTTGAGCCCTTTCATTGGTTCTTGGCGTTAAACCAGTAACCAGAAAAATGTTTGTAAAAACTAACTAACACTAAAAAATAAAAATGTTTCAAAAACAAAACGAAACTAATTAAAAAAAACAGACGAGAAGAGCCATGTAACAAATGGATTGTTACAAAAAGCGAACTGAAAAAAATGAATTAATGGCAGATTACACGCCGGTGGTTTGCCATTGTCATTTGCTCATTTAGCGCTGTTCAATTCTTGTAAATAAAATAAAAATTGATTTCAATAATAATACTAATTCTTACTTATCATTATCAATATGAAATAATGCGACACCATAACCTGGGGAGACCAACTATAACGTATTCCTAATCTTCCCCCAAAAGAAAAAAGAGGTCTGTGTTAAACCGAAATTGGCAGATCCGAAAGTTCATGAACTTTGTTTATGTTTTGCGCAGGACCAATCTCATCCGGTCAGCTACTGCAATATTGGTATGCAAAGAATCGACAGTTAATGACAATAACAATTTAATCACATAAAATTTACAGTTTCAAATAACTTCTAAAAGGATGGCAGTCAACATGTCACAAAAAATTACATAAAATTCTATCACAAATTTCAGAAATTTTTATACAATAAAAGTATGACTCGTCTAGTTTCAGAAAGCTTTCATTGCTGTGTCATTTACAAAATATTGTGATAAAACTGATTTTAACGGGTAATTATTACAAATTCGAAACTTCTATCCATAATAATCGAACGTTCAAGGCATAAACCACAATCAGAAATGAGTTCGAATTACATTCATGTGCAAAAAAGCAAACCACTTGTATCGGAAATAAATAGATACCCAATTTATTGTGCGAGGTACGTGCACAAATTTTGTAAAAATGCATGTAATGAATTTTACAAAAATTCGTTACAAAACTATGACGAAAAGGTAAACCAAATTTTGAAAATATGAAAGAAATATGCTAATTATAAATTATTTGATACAAAATGTATAATCTTCTTCTTCTTCTCAGCCGTCTTTCGCCCACTGCTGGACATAGGCCTCCTCTAACTTCTTCCAAGCCCCCCTATCTTTAGCAATTTGATGCTATTGGCCACCAGTCTGCTGCTTCACATCATCAAGCTCTTTTGTGACCTGCCCACGCTCCTTTTTGTCAGTCTTGGGCGACACTGGGAAATGCGATTCGGCTACTCTTCATATGATTTTCTTGCGACATGACCCACCCACCTCCACTTCAAGCCTGCTATTCTTCTTATTATATCTGTCACTTTTGTTCTTTTTCTTATTTCCTTGTTTCTGATCCTATCTCTTAGGCTAATTCCTAACATAGCCCTTTCCATCGCTCGTTGTGCAATACGTAGGCTGTTCACGCTTTTCTCAGTTAACGCCATAGTCTCAACACCATACGTCATTACTGGCAAAACAAAAAAATTAATAATTGCGATTATAATATCGTTCTTTCCAATATTTACGATCCTGGGGGTTTTCTATACCCAACTGTATGACCATTATTGCATATGAAGCAATCTCTGCTGCAACCTAGAAAAAACAAAATTAGCTGGAAAATTATAATAACAAAAACTAACCTTAAACAATGTGGAAAAATCTATTGAAATAAAATTTCTTTCAACTATGATTATATTATTACTATGTAGCCACTGCAGAGAAAATGATAAAATCTACAAATTCAACTTTAGTTAAATGAACCATATTATTATATATGTTACCTCTTGATGAAAGTTTTTAATATAAAAAGTGACCTTAATCAAACTTTTAGAAATTAGTTTTGCCTGTAAAATTAATTGCTGTTTACTGAAGATCCTATTTTTCTCACTTTTTGACATGAAGTTACTCACATTTTTAATTGCGTTGGTGCAAATAATTGTTGTCAACAATGTATCATATAGCACGCATGTTCCTCTTATGCTTAAATAAATGATTTCCAAGAAAGCTTTCATGTTATAATTATTGGGAGAATACCAAAGCCAATAATACCTGTGAATTACAACAACACAGCTTAAAAAATCAATCAGTAAGGCCAAAACCATGGGAACTCCATATATTTTGTGGATTTTTTCCCATATTTCGCACAATTCAAAATAACCCCTTTTAATATTGATTAAATCCCGTTTTGGGTTATGGGATTTCATAAGATCTAATATCATCTTGTTCAAAAAAGAAAATCTTTCGGATAAAGAATGCATCCAGACTCTAAACACATTTCTTATTGCAAATTTGTAAATATATCCGATGGAACCAACAACGGAAGCAAAAGACTTAATATTTGTACTAAAGCGAACAATTGCAACCACATTAAAAGAGACAACCAAAAGAATATACATAATAGTATGCCTAATTAACATTTTGTTAATTAAAAAATTTGGTTGTTCAGAATACTTCCTACTTATATCTCCATCCATCCGTAATACACCATTAATATTTTCTATTATATTTTCACCAACTTTTTGATACGTTATCAGTGTTAAACATAAGATAATATTTAAGTACAACTGGATTATCTCCAAGAATTTTATCATGTCCGGAGTCTTTCTTGCATTTTGAAAATTTCTAAACAAGTAAATTATTATTATATTTGTTATAAGAACAAAATAATACAACAATTTTTGTGGATACCAAGTAGGAGACACTATTATTTTTCTATTTTCTATTTTTCCGTTTAAAAAAATGGGTGAAACTCCCAACCACTTTAATAAAATGTAGGGTGTATAAATAGTCGTAATAAAATCATATTTTGTCTTTATTTTTTTCATTTTTTTTAAATTAGTTATGCGAAGTATATCTCGTGAATGTAGATGATGCTTTGAAGTATTTAGGTACTAATTTCTATATTATATTATGTAGAAAATTTTTAGTTTTCTTTGATATCCGACAGTATCGCTACATGTGATTTAAATGAAGGCGAAACAATATTGCAGTAGTTTATATTATATTCTCATAAATTGATTTCAATTACTAATAACTTGATGCAAAATAAGTTTTACTTATTATAGTAATTTATTGATACAATATAAAAAGATCATAAATGATGAATGACCAATAAGTTATCAAGAATTGTGGAAATTGCTAAATAAGTATTTCCTACGTTAGTAATGAGAACATTAAAATCTCATTACTTTATAATATATTAGAAATGCATCAAGAAACAATCAATAATTGCTGTCTTCGTATGATGGACACTTCTAGTTCCCTTATATAAGGAACAGAACAGGACGCTACCGGCGGCCGACAAATTGACGAATGACGATATGAATGACAATAGAGACTTTACTGTTTCCCTTCCCCCTTGCCCTTTATTAATCTATAAACTAACAGGTTTTGAGGCAGTGGGTATTCCCACTGTGACTCCCAAGAAAATAGAATTTGATAATAAAACTTTCCCAGTCTCCAATTCCTTTTCTTAACTAAATATACCATAAAGGTACCTGGGTACCCCATTATAACCACTCGGTATTGACATAAGGGTTAAATCAACATTATACCAACTACATCAATTCAATATTAAGGTAAATAAATACGCGCCATAAATACCTGCACACATTTGAATGCGCAAGTTTAACCCCTTGTCACCGATATCAATGGTACCAGCAGCTAGCTATAAGTATTTTATATAGTATCAATTTGCCTGTATTGATTACAAAATTTAACCAGAAATGATGAATGACCAATAGGTTATCAAAAAACTATAAGATATAGATAAAAGCAATAATGTATCTCCTACTTCAGTAATGAGAACATTAAATAATCATGAACTTCTATAATATTAGTATATCATAAGTAAAAAGATGGAATCAATTGCTGTCTCTCCGTAAGATGGACACATTCAGGTCCCTTTATCCGGTTTATCTAATTTACAGTTTCCTCGGTTTATCCTCATTTTATAGTGCAAATAATAAATTTATATTTATCGAATACTTCAGCTTCAAAAAGATTGTTTTTTATCTATTTGTATTTGTCATCATATCTGTTTCTGTATATTTTGACTATTTGGACATCACGACATTCATATATGAGGAGACCATCATATTTCAATTATGCATGACTCTAATATGTTGTTATAAAATAATTTTTCTTATTTCGATTATCAACAATGAATACTATGGAAAAACAATTACGGATATCTGGCAAAAAATGTCAAAATTGGATAAATCGATAAGGCTTGTATATGCTAATTACAACCTAAGACGCAATAGTTTGATATTACTTATTTCTGGAATTTTGGTCATAATTGGAAGTTTTATTTTTCGAATAGTCAACTTGAAATCAATTGACCCACAAACTGGCCCAATGGTTATGTACTTCGTATTTTCATTATTTCAATCATTAATGCAAATATCATTTTGTTGTTACATTTTAACAATGAAGAAGTACCTAATTGCTCTAAACAAATATTACGAAAAATTATGTTTGAATAAATCTCCAATGGTAATACCCAATAATCAATTTATATTATTCTCGATTAAAAAAATTGCAAAATTACATCAAAAAGTACTCAATTTAGCTCAAACGATAAACCAAGTTTATTCTGTACCAATGCTATTGAATTTTGCATCAGATTTTTCGATTTTGGTCATTAACTTGTTTCGGTTATACACAATTGCAATATACACAGATTACGAAAAAATTACACTATCCACGTTCAGCCCAGTAACTGCAGCAATTTTAATTCCGGTATATAATATTTTCATCATTTCTTTTTCCTGCAACAGCTTTGATGATAGTGTGAGTATCAATTTCTTATAATATTAAAACTTTTATATTATATAATTTATTCTTTTTTGTATCTTTTTATATTTTATTGTACACCCAGAAATAACAATTGATTGAAAATTATTCTAACCTAATAGTGGATTTAACTCACCAATAGTAAACGTTTATTAGCGCAAATAGATGTTTTCTATTGACGAGTTAATTCTGATCGACTTTTATGAAACCCATCATCACCAAATTTTTAAATAAATTTTTATTTAACAAGGGGAAGGCCAGGCTTGTTTATGGCCGATGTGATTTCTTTTTATTACTTTTTACTGTACGCGTGGGCCATATTTAGAACTTCAATATCTCCAAATTATAAGACCATATTTTCAGTTGCTTCCGAGAAACCACTTGATCAATTTATGTAAATCTCCGTTCTGATCTACATAAAATGGTAACAATTTAAAATTTTATATAACTTTGTCGGTGGAAGAGTGGAATGATATCTATTCGTATATTTGTTACTATCAAACAAAAATTTTAATCTGTTAAATAGAATTAAATTTGAGAATTATTGTACGAAACCTGATCGGAGAACTCGAAAATGGGATACCCGTAACTTTGTAGAAAATAAAATTAAAATGAAGGGAATGAAATATCATTGAGGTTATAACGATGCTCTAACCTCTAACGTTTGCCGTCAATTTTACCCAAAAATTTGAAATGGGAGCAAGGCGTTGGGTAGGGGGGAGCAGCGACATTCACCTTAAGGGTTGACTATAATGTAAAATATTATATTCATACAACTCAATTCATATAATTATTTTCAGGTTATGTCATTCAAAAGATCATTAATTAAATTTACATCTGTTAACAAGAACGAAATAATACAGGGTGAAGTGAGTATTTTATTACTATTTACTGGTCATTCATTTTCAACTGAACTATATGGCAGGATGCGCACTAGTCCAATATAGTAGTTTATTTAACCAACCGTTACTGTTTTTCTGTTTTAATAGCTCAACTCAGTTGAAAATGAGTGCCTTGTACTAAAGTTTGAAGTTAATATTATAATAAATTATTAATTCGGAAATTAGAGTTTGGGAATCCCCAAACCCTATAGCTTTTCGTGTTTAGTAAAGCAGTACTAAACTAATTAATGCTCCTAAATAATTTATAGTTCTTTTGATGACCTCTTCTATAAATTCATACTTTTAGGTATTTTCGTTTTCAATGCAACTTTTACACGGTAACAGTGAAATAACAGCACTAAACTTTTTTCCAGTAAATCTAAGCACAACATACGGAGTAAGTATGAAAATATCTCATAACCAGTTTCATAAAAGTCTTGATCAGCCGACACTAATCACCGATCAGCTGATCTCCAATCACGTTGATCAGAGTGTCAAAATCAACGGGTTTCATAAAGCTTTCTCCGCTTAATAGTAACATTTGACTTTGCACTAACTTCATGTTTGTTTACTTTTGGTTGACATTAAATTATTTTTGTATATTATGTGCTTTTTTTGTAATATTAACTCTTGTTGATAACAGATGAAATGATTTTACATCAAAATATCTCATTTTTTGTTGTTCAAAACAATTTAAATATGTTTTATCAGTACTTTAAATTTTATGTTAGAATATCATGTTGATCTCTGATCAAGCGCTTGATCCTAGAAATTCGGGTGATCAAGATTTGACAGCTGATTAAGTGTTGACAAACCTTTATGAAACTCAAATTTGCTCTTAACAGACGATCACCGACTGATCAGCTGATCAAAAGTTTTATGAAACTGGCTATAAGTCAGTGGCGGTTATTCCCTATGTGCTGCAGAGCTGCAGAACTGCCAATTATTTTGTGGTTGGTAAATGTCTACTATAGTTTCTAATATACAAGAATACGTTTCCGACCTCAGGAAGAGGTTCGGAAAGTACAGTTTTCCGCATGTTTTCCGATAAAATCATTTAAATAATTACTAAAAACAATTGCCCACCCCCCACCCTTTTTGAAGTTCCCTATTGCAGCACACCTGCTTCATAATGTCACGAGCCGCCACTGCGTATAAGTGGTAATTATTATAATCAATTTTATGTTTTAGATAATTGGAGCAGTGAGCACTTATTTAATCATCCTAATTCAATTTGAAAGTTTCTAATTGCACAAAATTTAATTTTGTTTGATATGAATTCACATTTCTAAACTTTTATCACACTATAATCGTGTAAGGATTTCTTGTTCACGAAAAGGACGACGTCTTTGCTATTTACTTCAATCGACACAAAGCACAACTGACATAAAATGAGCAAAAGTGTGAAAAATTCAATCATAAGACAAAAATGATTCAAACAAATTTCCAAATACTTTTATTCGTTATAATCTAAGAATAAAATTAGCTAATAATTACCTACCGACATTTTTAGTAATCACCAGTTAATTTTATTCTTACTTTGCAAATGCTCCGAATAAAACATGTCACCATTAATTTTAATAAATTATAATATTTGAACAAAAATCAATAGGTCTTAATTGTTTTCTTTTGATTGTAAAGTTTTGCTTAATAAATCTGTATTATGTAAACTGTTTTCATACTCATCCTTGTTTTTTATCATTATTTTACTGGTAAAGTCTGCTGTTGTAATCACGTGTTCACAAAATTATTATAAATTATATTTTAAATAAAAGGAAAACCGTAAAAATTTGGTTACGGTAGCCTTTTTTCAACTATCAGTGCAAATGTCTGTTTGAAGAAAATTAAAATTGAACTGGGGCACTTAGGAAATTGGATATTTTGGAAAGTTTGGGCATATAGGTCAAAATGAAGAGATTTTTGGGATTAAAGTTTGATCCTGGAAGGCGAATGGTGATTTTATTGTGCTAAATAGCAGATTCCTGTAGATGAGAAGCCATTAAGTTCGTTGTTGAACGATTTATGAGAATTTTTTAAATGTCAAATACATGGTAATTTTTCTGTGGAATATAGGAAAAATAATGAATTATTTCAAGTGTTCGATGGCCGTCAATGCTTCCTGTATGAGTGGTTATCCTTTTGAAGTGTTGTGAATGAAAATGGATAGTACAGGTTTTAATAAATTAATATGTGTTCCTTTGCATAAGCAACAGAGCTTATTAGTTGGAAACTGTGTTTTTCCTTTCCATATTTCAACATAATATTAAATGATACCTATCTTGGTTTGTAGTAATGTCAGTAAGCACAAACGTTATCTTTTTTAAAACTAAATAGGTGATTTTGTCATTAAAAGTTAATTCAGAGTATTTACTTCGTGATTAACAAAATTCATGGAGTCGACAACGCTGTCCAGAGCATACAAGTATGTCTTTGCTAATCGTTCGAGAAAATTTCCATACACGAATTTTATTATAAGAAACTATAAAGCTAGGCGATCTTTAAGGGCCTTATTTTGGGAACATAGTAGGATCGAAGTAACTATAGTGATTAAGGGTTAACTAAGATGTGGTTAAGCTTTGCCCAAAAACACAGTTCTGCGATGTCAATTCACAAAGGTTTGACCTCGACGACCTACATTTTGACAACTACAAAATTTACTCTAAATTCAAACGCGAATTATAATCATTTGTTTTTTAGGTAAATTACGACGTACAAAGTTGTACAGGCACAACACTTGCTGGATAAAAATCGTAGAGGTCCAATTTTTCTTACGTGTCAGTTGCGACGAATTATGTGGTCGAAGCATTGATATGACACTGCAAGATATACAAATAGCCGACCCAAAAGTTAAAGCAGAACTTCGAATAACCTCTCATCAGAGTTAACTAGAAAAATAGCCGTGAGGCCAGAAGTACTGTTTTAAAATACAATTGATGCTTTCTGAATTAAAGCTGGAAATGGTGTAAATAGTGTTACGGACAGAGAGACAGATAGATAAACAGACAGAGAGATATAGAAGGAAAGTTTTCAACGAAATTTTTATGTTTATTATATTGCAATACAGCCACGTTATAATTTATTACCAAAATTTTATTGGAGTATTATAACAAAGTAAAGGGCCATTTACATAAGCTTATAGTGCAACGCTAGCCGTAGTGGTAACAGTAGTGTATAAAGTTTTAACCTTGTCGATTCCCCACTACTTATACTACTTATGTAAATGCTTACATTTAAAAAGCATGGTTTTAACTTTCTGCACTATCACTAGCGTTGCGGTTAGAGTTACACTAAGCTTATGTAAATGGCCCTTAATTTGAATTTATAACTAAAACGGTTCACACAGCTTTTTTACATTACGTTCATTTCATATGCTAGGGAGCTGATCCATACTATCACATTGAATTATATTATGAAAATAATTATGGTTCCAAATAGCTGAAACATTGCATTGATTTATAATTTATAAAGTATAAAAAAATTATCAAAATTTGTTACGCTCAGTAGAAAACTGTAACAACCTTAAGGAAATCTCCAGCTGAAATGTGTATATTTGTATACAGAAGTTGAATATTAATAGCGAAAATCTGTAAAATTAAATATTAAAATTTACAAAATAAATATACTTATCTACATAATTTGCATACTTGAAGAAAATTCTGTAAAATGGTATTGTTATTTGTTGTTTTATATAAAACAACTAGTGACATAATATGTTGAATATTATGATTTATTCCTATTGAATAAGGACCTTAATAATAATAAATTTCCACTCCAATATTCTGTGAAATTCCTATTACAGAGTTTGCAAATATTTAATGAAAGTAGTGTCTATGTATAAGATTGAAAATGATTATTACCAAATTCGATCGGTAGACCTGGGCGAAAACGGGTATCCATCGACGACGTATTCACGTTAAAACATACGGCTATGTCCCCGAACATAGCCTCGGATCCCCATTTTTTGAACATCAAGGGTGTACTTTTCGTACACAAACACAGTTTTCGTTACATATTTTTATTAAATTTTTGAACATGCTACCGATTTTATAGACGTATTCACGTCAAAAATATAACCATCATGGTCATGCGAGTTTAATCAAAATACCAATTTTTGGTAACTTTGTTAAGGAGATGGTTATAAGTTAAGATAACATCTAGTCATAATCATATGGTTATTAACAATGTTGAAATCAAAATCGCACCGAATATTATTTATATGTACCTATGCTTTTTTCGTCGGTAATGATGTTAATAATAAATTTTCCCCTGATTTTCAGATGGCGCCACTGATTTGGGGTTACTTATATTTTAAGCTAACAAATAAACACACGATATTTAAAAAATAGTAACACCAAAACAGGAGCGCCATCTGAAAATGGGGAAGAATATTAGTAACGCCATCTATTTACCGGGAAATAAAGTATACATACAAATTTGTATAGCATTATCCATCATTTATATCATAGCTTCTATTCATAATCGAACATGCAAGGCATCAACCACAATCAGAAATTATAGTAAAATAATTCATACACAACAGAAGAATAAAGGCAATAAATGTATTGCCAAAATAAAATTCAAGATGAATTTGCAAGAGTTACAGGGTGTGCCTTAAGTAATGCTTCAAAGGTGTGTAGGGTAATACAGAAATCACCGGAGGAAAACAGTACTACTTCGTTACTAAACATAGTTGCCATATTGTCGGGTTGTGTGGTCAGAGAGCTCCAGTTCCAAAAATGTTTACGCAGGTTGCAAAAAAGGTCAGTGCAAAATTATATAAGAAACCTAATATATTTAAATTAAAATAAATAATTGGGAAAGATTTTCAAAAATTACATCATCCAGATGTGAGCCATCTCGATGCCAGCACTCTTCGAATCTGTCCCGCACCACGCTCCGACATACAGTTCGTTCGCAATGATGTTTTAAAATTGGTACTTCTTTATAGCCTACCCTGTATTATAGTTAAAATTTAATTTGGTCGATAGGGCGCGGGCGGCTTGAGCCACGCAACTAGCGAATAAAAATCGGACATTCGGAAAAACATTACTACTATAAGTTATAATTACAGTTGGTAATACTTTACTGAACCAAAATATTGGTATATATAAAAGTACTCATTAGGTTAGTTATTTTATGATAACAAGAAAATTATTAAACGAAAAATATTAATAGTATAATATATTATTTAAAATGGATAGAAGATATAACATCAATCGAGTCCGACCAAATGACAATAACAATGGCATGGAAAACTATCCCAATCATCATAATATTATAAACAATGAAGTGGCTAATGAAAATGATATTGTTGATGAAAATAATAATAATATTGTAGTATTGGAAATTATCATCGCACAAGAAAACAATATCGTCGATGAAAACAATAATGAGAACAATATTGAAAATAATAATTTAATTGGTGAAAATAATAATCTTGTACCGGAAAATATTATTGATGAAAACAATAATGCGCACAATATTGAAAATAATAATTTAATTATTGAAAATAATAATAATGGTCAAATTAATAATGCCGTCGACAACAATAATGATAATATTTAAAATAATAAAGAAAGCAAGGAAGAAAATGACGGTAATTACGATTACAACGTAAACAAAATAGTAACAAGAATTTGAACACCGATAATCAAAATCAAACTTTTAATAATGATCAGAGCGACAACGACAATATTACGAAATGTGTGCAATTGTTTAAAAATGTGTTCAGTTAAACATTTTGTAAACATTGTTTTTGTATAAAATTTATATTTAAATGGAAAAGTTTTGTTGTGGAAATAAAAACCACGTAGGTACTTTAATTATTTCTTTGTATTAAATAAAAAATTGAAGGTTCCGAAAAATCGTAGATCCGTGGCTGTCTAAATATCTAAATAAAAGAGCTTGTTTGTCTGCCTGTCTGTTCGCTATGCCCTCCTTGGCCTCTTGACCGCTTTGGACTAAAATTTGTACACTTATCCAGTAGGACTACTCTGCGGTCATAAGGAAGAAAGCAGGCAAAACAAAATACAAAGTATAAAGGTAAATTAATGGTAAATAATGTTACCAAAAATTGGTATTCTAATTAAACTTAGCATGACCATGATGGTTATATTTTTGAAGTGAATATGTCTATAAAATCGGTGGCATGTTCAAAAATTTAATAAAAGTATGTAACGAAAAATGTGTGTGTACGAAAAGTACACCCAACATGTTAAAAAAATGTAGATCCGAGGCTGATGTTCGGGGACATAGCCATATAGTTTAACGTGAATACGTCGTCGATGGATACCCGTTTATGCCCAGGTCTACCGATGTTGTTTTATGATATTTCATTGGCATATTTTATTGAGCTTAATTGATATTTACTGCTGATTGTTTAAAATTTGAAATTTCATGTACATTGCTTCAATTCATTTCAAGGTTTGATTCAGAAAACATCAATTGTAAATCAGATTAACTAGTTCTTCCGGCTTTATGGCCATTCTTCTGGTTAAATTGAGAGACCGTTCGAAGTTCAACTTTAACTCTTCTGGCTAGCTCTACGATGCTGCTCGGTATTCGACCTCGTACAACTCTCTAGATGGGCAGTAGTGAGGAATTAAATATTGGCTAATCTGAACTGCAATTGATGCTTTCTGAATTGAAGGTTGAAAAAGTGTAGTTCAATTCAAAAACGAATAATCGTAGGAAGTTGAAATATTTAGAATATGTTTCTTTTTTTACATATTCTTATAGTTTGGAGTCTTGAAAATTAATCCAAAAAATATTAAAGTGAAATTTATCAAATACCCGAGTTAAGCTCCATTCACAATGAAGTGGGGTTTTGGCTTGCTTGGTAAAAAGGTGGCATGCCCCAATTAGATTAAAGTATTATCTTCTATCCTTTTCTATAATTAAACAATTATTCATTTTGATAGGCTCTTGCTAACTTTCTGAAGACACCACTTCATTGTGAATGCGGCCTTATAGCTGATTACCTGCAATGATGTTTATTATATTCTTCTAACTACACGTGAAAGTTTAAACCGATTTATTTCAAAACTACATTTCTCAAGTCAGGTGCATTGTTTCCAAACAATTTATTCGGCGGATTGACTTGATTTTTTCTAGACATTTAGAGTAGTAGTACATTTCAAGCTATCGTTGCACCTAAAATATCCAAATTAAGTATACTTAAAATTACCATTTTCCGGACCGTAGAGGTAAATATTTTGTTATAAAAATCGAAATTTTTTGTTTCAATCGTCACCATTTTGTCACTTTTCTTTCAAAATTAGATTTTATAGGTCCAACGATAGCCAACTACATATAGAGAACAAAATGTAAAAAAAAATTCGCTTATTTCGAGATAACTATTTTGTTTAGAAGCATTGCACCCGATTGAACAGTTATTTAACTGTTATTTAACTAATTTCCAATAAATACTTTGCAAACATTTTTACCTGTACTTTAAATATGAATGAATAAAAATCCAAAATTTATGCTCAATTGCTTTCACAGTTTTCTCAAATTTAGGTAATCCCCATTAAAGATTAATTTTGATATAAGGTACACCGGGGTAAGTGGAAATTTGGGGTAAGTGGAACCCATGGACTCTAGGAGCCAAAATATGGTCTATCTAGTCACGGCACCCACAGTACTTCAAACGTACAACTCTCCCCTACCACTGTCTCGCTGCAATCGCAGCTAGAAATCTCGTGCAGTTCTGTGCAACGTGTTTAATGAACAGGTGTAATTTGCACTGGTAATCAACCTCGTGGTAGGTTAAGAATATTTGTTATTTTTTGTGGAGAAATTAAAGTTATAATCTTAATACATGAAGTAAGTACTTCTAAATGAATACTTCAAGATATTTTATTAGTCTCATGCATGTATATCTGTTAGTTTTAGTGAAATTTGATGATTTCCACTTGCCCCACATAAATCACAGTATGGGGCAAGTGGAACCTACTATACCTAACGTGACCAGACGTCCCGTTTTGAACGGGACGGGACGGGTCCCTTCATAGTTATTATGAAGTAACTAAAGAAAAGCAAAAATGACTTTAAAAGACGCCGAATAAACAAGTTATTTTGAAGGAAAGCAGTGATGAAGACGAGCCTGTAGAACTACAAAATGATTCTGATGAAATGGATGATGAAGAACCAGAAATGAGCGAAGAAAGGTCATTCTTGATCTGATGTCCAGAGATGTATCTGAAGCCAAAGTAGGGGATTGGATAATTGCTAGATTTGTTGTGAAAAAAAATGAAAAAATGTAGGTACGTAGGCCAGCTAACCCATTCAGGCGAATACCTAGAGGCTAAATTTGGAAGAAGAATTGGCGATTCTTCTACATTCCATTGGCCATTTATTGTACATAAGAGCATTTTAGAAAAAGATGAAATATTCAAGCTTTTACCGACTCCTATATTTGATAAGCGTGGAAAATTTAAGTTCGAAATTACATTTTTTGATTCCTTTAATGATTTTTAAATAATATGTATAATATTTTGCTTGTTTGTTTTTGTGTTTTAATATAATATTTAAAACATTGCTTTTTATACACATTCCTACCCTATTCACTTTAATATAGCTTCTAAATACAAAAACACGCGATGGGTTCCACTAGCCCCATACTACGAGGCAAATGGAACCCAACGACAATATAAAATATTTTTTTTTTTTTTAAATAAACCATTCAAATAATGCTTCCCAACCTTCTTCTTATAGTTAAGTAGATGTTATTGAATTATTACACAAAGTTTGAAAAAATTCTATGGTGGATATTTAAATTTGGGGTTCCACTTACCCCGGTGTACCTTACTGCGTTTGAAAACCATTTCCTAATAAAAACAATTTAATTTCAATTTTTAGAATTTTAGTCAAATTGAAAAATCAATTACTTACCCATTTTTCTACATTGCATTAGAGCAAATTATAACATTTACTACAAGATCTACAATCGCTATTGAAAGTCCAAAAAAATGAAAAATAGTAATTTCATCGGGATTTCTACCATAAATTCTGCATTTGTAAATACAATTAAAATTATATTCGAGTAAATTTTATTTAGCAGTAAGATTGTATTGCTTAATTTATAATACAATCTTCTAATTCTGATTATAGTTTTTAAGTCCTTATTGCAAATTTTACCGAATTTCAAAATGAAATTGTTTAATAACTCACAGTACTTAGACGCACGATAAATAGATAATATCGCAGTGTGCATAATTAAGTATCCCATAATTACTCCCATTCCATTTGCCAATTTAAAGAAAAATTGGACTTTCGTAAATTTATAAAATAATATTCTGATAATATTGAAAACCACACAACCAATTTTAATCACACTCCATAATGATAGCAAAATTTTAGCTCTATCAAAATTTTGTCTCACTCCAAATTGATATAGCGTGTTATGAACATCCATAAAATTTTGAAAGAGTTTTAACAAGTCAGATGAGCTATTCATAAAAATTATAATAAAAATATTTAAAAATATATGAATGAAAATTTGGTAACGGATAAACAATTTTGACAATTGCGTTGAAACTTCAGAATATATAAAAGTAAGTTGTACATTTTTAAAATGCAGTAATAGTAGAGCTAAAATATGCATAATATATTAGTTTGTAGCGGCTAACAATATTAATTTTTATTAATTCACTTGTTTCGTATTTTTTTGTTACTCGAACTGGTGAGATGCCAAACCAATTTAGAACAAAATTTGGATAAAATATATTTTGATAAATTTCGGAAATGGTATTATGTGAAATTGGTAGTACATTCGACATTTTAGTATTTTTCTGTAAAAGCCGCACTATGTCTTTGAGTTTTATAATAATTATTCATTATATATTTAAAATTGGTTTATTATTAATTCGTGAAAATAAATTTGTTTAATTATTAATAAATTACGAATTAAGGAATAATTATAATGTTATATTTGAGCTTTCGATCTTGCATTAAGACCTTCGTCAGAAAATTACAAATAATAAGTGGGTAAACATGGAAACATATATATGTACATTGTATTGTCATTTGACCGGTAACTAGATAAAATCCAATAACCGTGAGTTAGGAAAAACCTGGATTGTGTTCCACCACTTATTATTTGTAATTTTCTGACGAAGGTCTTAATGCAAGATCGAAAGCTCAAATATAACATTATAATTATTCCTTAATTCGTAATTTATTAATAATTAAACAAAATTATTCATTATAGAAGATACATTTTTAAGTATGTAATATACGTAATGAAATATATTGTTATTGATCCTAATTGTCTAGTAAATAAAAAAGAGGATATACTATACAGGGTTCTTCTAGTTATAACAAAATCCATAAACTAATTTAAATATATTACATACACTGACTCATTAGATTCTTACTAATAAATAACCTGCTTTCGATATTTGCCATTTTTATGCATTTATGATTAACTTTTATTTTATAACGTCCCTTCTACGGAAACTTTGCTTAAAATACTTTCATAAGTTTGTGGTCCACTGAAAATCATACAAAGTTTAATTGTAACAAAATTCACCTATATCGATTAGAAACTAATCCTAAATGGTCAATCTCACCCCATTAACCAATACAAAATTGCGTTACTTTTTTGTAAAAAAAATTTTTATATGAAAAATTAAAGAAATACACTTAAAAATTGACTGATGAGATGTAATAAGATCGAAATATTATGTATGAATGCGATTGTTGGAATCTTTGGTTGAGCGTTTTTTAAATTTTACATTACAAATTTGTCATCCTATTAGTTTCTTATGTCATCCACAAATCTGTCTATAATATATTTAACGTTTACAAAATAATCGCCGAAAAAATATAAACAAAGAAAAAATTCAAAAAAGACAGGAAGTTGAACGGTCAGCAACAAAATTCTTGTGAACATTTCTCAATAATAATAAGGGCGTAGGCGAAGCAGTGAATATCAAGGTAGCCAAAATCACGAAAAGTTTATTGTATTGTTAAGTACTTTTGCTTTTATTAAAATGGCCCACTTTTGCTTATTACTAGATGATTCTGTATTAAATTTATTGTGTAATCCTTGAAACCCACAAGCATTTATACGATTATTACACATAATCATCCACCTTTCTATTTGCCTCACCCGGAATTATTCTCTTTTGCTATTCAAAACAAAAACTAAAATGCACATCATGGCTCGTCCCTAGAATCTAAATTGCACATATTCTAATGCAAAATTCCGATCAACGCGACGTCTGCATCAAATATATTTGGTGGGGCACAACATCCGATCAGGGTATATAAATTATATCGATCAAGCAAATTTATGCACAGTTCACCTTCTTGTGTAAAATAAGAAAAATCAAAATGAAAATCGCTGTAAGTGCATTGTGCTTGGTTACAATAAATTTCTCTATTTTTTTATATTTCAGATTGTATTAACCATGGTGGTAGGAATCGCCTTAAGTGGTCAATTAGGTGGTTACAATAATAATAATTATCAATTTGGTGGTGGTTCCGGTGCTTTTATTCCAATCGTTCGTTTCGATAACAACAACAATGGGGATGGAAGCTATAGGTACAATTATGAAACCGGAAATGGAATTTCTGTCAATGAAGAAGGGCATCCAAATGCTCCAGGACCTGAAGGACCAGCCGTGACCTCTCACGGAGGATACTCTTACACCGGACCCGATGGAGTCCAATACTCCATCACTTACACTGCTGACGAAAATGGTTTCCATCCCGTCGGAGCCCATCTTCCAACACCACCACCAATTCCAGAAGCTATCTTACGATCTCTTCACACGGCTGGCAGTTTCCATGGTGATGACAGCGGTCAATATCGTCCCAGTTAGTAATACAAACCTCCAGTATGTGGATATAACCATTGAAATGTTTTTTACTTTAAAGATTTATTTATGCAGTACCTATGTATTATTATTATTATAATATCAAAGCTTATATTGATGCAAATAAAAATTATTTATGATAGTCGTATAGTTTTAAAATTGGACGTTGAGGACTTAAAGGGAAAAAAATTTACCTTTTATTGTTGTACGATATCACCAAGAAAATAGATTATGGTAGGTATAATAACTTCACCCTAAGATCCAGTTGAGGCTGGGCTGTGTCTTTATTAAGATTTTCCCCTTCCTACGCAAAAAAAAAGATCTTAATATCAAGTCAATTGCTACCTGAAGGCACTTCTTCTAGTGCCATATCTTCTTTAGACGTAGGCGATCTTCCTGGCTAAGCCAGGAAGACTTTACTAGGGAAATGTTAATGGGGTGGTTTCCCGTTGCCTTCCCCATAGTCCACAGATCGATTTCGGACTTTTTAGATCACAGCACATATCCGACGCAATCAGGATTAGAACCGCGGTTTCCCGCTCTGTAGTCTATCCGTGTTTGATTTACGCCAGACTGCTGGTCTGAAGGCACTGCTTTCCGAAATTCCGAAACAATGATGAAAATGCTATCAAACAAAATAAGGGATATTGACCTTCTGTCTATGGTGAAGGATGTCGGAAGCGAGACAACAAAAATGGTCGAAACTGAAAAATACATTAAAAGGGTAAATCTCATAGAACCTTTTGGGAAAACTCAAATAACCATCATTAAGATAAATGAAAAAAGTGCAAGCTGATTGTGGAAGCAAAAAAAGGGAAATTGGAATGGAACTCTCTTGTAGACCGCGATTGTCCCGCAAGTTCTTTTGTAACCTAACCTAAAGGTTAGTCTACCTAAAAAGCCATGTTCAGGGACCAGAGAGTGCAATGCATACTTGCGCTGCGCCGGTGTTGAATAAGCGGCGTACCATACATCTTTTAGGCGCGGTGCAAGTTGCTGGGAGCAAATGTAGCTGAGGATTAAATAAGTTCAATTATTATGAAATATGGTTTTAAAAAAAGTTATTCAATAAACTTTTCGGAAAATATTGATTATAATAAATTAGTAAATTTAGAGAAAAAAAGTCACTCGCTGTAAAATTAGAAAAATGTAAACCAAATTGCACACCGATACTGTAAGCCGTTATTTTTAATCTCTTACCATCGAGTATTACAAGTAAATAGTATGGAGAGGTCAGGTCGTCCATAAGTGCAAACATACATCATTGTTTCCTGAGTTCTTTCATGCATATAACATATAACTTTAGGCAACTGCCATAAATAATAAAAAATTTAAATATGAAAATTTGCAAGTGAAAGCCATGTCCCAAAACCAAAACCAAAGTTCAGCTTTCTAGACTGCGGGAAGTTGGTTAAAACCGGCTTCAAAAACCATCCACACAAGCGAAGTTAAATAAAAGCTTTTAAAAAACGTGTAAATGACAAAAGTCATCGTAGATTTCACAAATTTTCAATATATTTGAAAAAAATTCTGTACAAGGTATGTACAATCTTTCACAGATTATTTTTACAGAAACGTCTCTGTAAATAATAGGAATTTATTTTTTCTGTGTAAAAATGTAAAAAAAAGCCCCCTTTGCGGCCCGGGCTCTGGTACCTGGCACCACTCGCAACCACGTCACAACTCGGATCCATAATAAAAAAGAGATGAGAGAGAGATGAATATTGAATCGTCCGGGAATCAATCGCCCGGGGATCAATTCATCCGCTGGTATAAAAGTATATACAAAAACAAACAAAAATCCAAAAAGGTGCTAGAGGTATTTTTTAAGTTAAAGGTAAGAACTAAGTATCCTGTAGATTTTAAATTTTTGTCTCTTATCAAACACGTCCATATAACAGCCTGAAATATGCAAATTCTTAAAATTTCATAATTTCAAGCAAAGATTTTTTCATAACGAGTTAACTGAAGATATCAATTTTAATTTTTGATTCTTTTAGGATATGTGCACTTTGATATCTGAGAATGATTAGACTTTTACATTCAACAGCGCAGACACTGGAGTCAATTGAAAATCACAAAAAATCAATAAATTACACGTATTTTCAATACCATGTTATTTTTCAGGTATAAAAATTTTGTACATTTTTATATATTTTCTTAGAAACTGCCATCTTTCAGCTTCATGTCGAATTTTGAATCCAAAATAGTCTAAATCGTTTGTACCTGTTTGTGCAAAAATTATTTTTGTTTGGACCCATATAGTTTTCGAGAAATTTCGCTGGGGGGGGGGGGCTGGAGACATGCTAGCCCCCCCCCCATTTCGAATTTTGGATCTAAAATGGTCTCAATCGTTTGTACATGTTTGTGCAAGTCTTATTTTCATTTGTACCTAAACAGTTTTTGAGAATTTAAAGGAAAACATAAAGGACGTTGACGTGCATGAGTGGATTAACGAGATTCTGCGTAAAAATTACAGCAGGAAGACCAAAATAGTCTCAATCGTTTGTACTTCGTTCGTACCTGTTTGTGCAAGTTTTATTTTCGTTTGTACCCAAATAGTTTCTAAGATTCTCAAGGGGAATTATGGCGCATGAGTGGATTAACGAGATTCTGGGAAAAATTACAGGATGAAGACCAAAATAGTGTTAATCGTTTGTACTTCGTGTATACCTATTTGTACAAAAATTAATTTTAATAGAAAATCAAACAGATTTCGAGAAATTTCTAAATTTAACTGAGAGTGGGAGAAACTGGAGACAAGCTCAAACGTCTCCATCTGATTTACAATTGATGCTTTCTGAATTAAAGCTTGAAATGGTGTAGAGGCTCTAACGTTTGCCACCACTTTCAACCCAAAATTCAAAATAAGAGATGAAATAGAAAAACATGTATAACCCCCCCCCCCGTAAAGATTTCGAGAATAACACCGCTACTGTTGAGGCTCAAACGAAAAAATTAAAGAATTGGTTTGACACCAATTTCACCCTAAAATTCCATTTGGAGGCGGGAGCAATTCAACATGTCTACTTTCAGGAATGGCGTTAAATTTGTTAGTTACTGTAGAGTGTAGACACATTGCCCCCCTCCAACTCGAATTTTGTGGAGAAATTAGTGTCGTTAGAGAATAAATGAGCCTCTATTTTTTCTTCTGAGCTTCAACCGTCGCAAGGTTATTCGCAAAATCTTGGCAGGGGGGGTTGTAGACTTGTTTTTCTATTTGTGCTGTTATTTGAATTTTTGGGTGAAATTTGTGTCAAACGTTGGAGGTTCATTACAGTCTGAATAAGTTTCCATTTCCATAATTTTATATAATAATAATTTTATAATGTAATACCCGGGGTACCCGGGTACCCTATGCTATATTTCATCAACAAAAGGAATTGGAATTGGGAAATTTTTATTTTCAAATTCTATGTTGTTGGGAGACACAGTGGGAATATCTACTGCCACAAAACTTGTTAATTTATGGAATAATAAAGGGCAAGGAAGAAGGGAAACAGTAAAGTCTCCATTGTCTTTCATATCGTCATTCGTCGTTCATATGAGGATATTTTACATATAATTTATAGTTAAATGTAATTAATTTATAATTAAAAGTTAAATGTCTACGTTTATTTGTATATAAAATATTATTTCTGACCCCCTAGAGATTAGTTAAATTATTTATTATTTTGAAAATCTGTAGAAGTATTAAGTTTTTACATATATGGGTACCCGGGTACCCCGGGTATTGATCAACTGGGTATTCAACTTTAGCGCCTAATTTTTTCTACTTTCTTGAATATTTAAATATCAAAACTTATATGAATCGACGTCAATTGACTCAAATAACGAGGATCTGACCGGATTTGAAGATATCTCTTTAAATACATAGCATATTTAAGTAAGAACATGCAAAAGGGTACCCGGGTATTGACATAAGGGTTAAACTGCATTATATTGCGAGCAAATTTTGCTCTGTAGTAAATACGTCTATAAATTCGGTAACATGTTCAAAACAAACTTGGAACAACCTCCATGTAACGTTTCCATCCCAAAGTAATTACTCATATTTTATGTAGCACAAATATTGACACTACATTGGTGCATAACTGAAAATCAATTGCGTCAATATCATTGGTCGGTACAACAAATTTTAGAATTTGCACAATCTACCAAACAGGACGCACTGTCGTTCTAGAAAACCGGCCTAAACGACTTCTATGAAAATCACCAACTAAGTTTTTTTGGGTCGGTAAAAAGAGAACCTACGTCTTTCTCGTGTAAATAAAAATAAGAATAGTTACGATCGGAAATCGGTCGCTCAAGTACCTAACTTGATAACTTATCAGAGCTGGCTTTATGTCACCTATAATAAATTATAGTATAATATAATAAATTATACAATAATTATTATTAATAATTATTGTTAATAATTATTGTAGCATAACTCGCATAACTAATATTCCAAAGATACATAAAGATTTTGAGGATTTTTCTCAAAAAAGAAGTTCAACGAACAAACCTCATGTTTGCTTGTCCTCTAAAAAAATATCGCGCCGCTACTGATTGATTCTATTTATAATGTGCGAAAATCACGTAAAACTTATTGCCCTTTAGCGTCAAAATTGAGATAATTTGATATTAATTTTGGCATGACTTGTCAACAAAATTGAATGTCTTTATGTTATTGCCAAATATTTTAGTAGATAATTAATTAAAATATGCACTATATTGCATTTTACGATTTAAACTGAAGAAAATGTAAACTAAATTATCAATAATAAATATTTACCTTAGAAAAAGATATTATTATTAATGCAAATATTGTTAAATTAGAGAGAAAAATTATATTTAAAAAGATCAAGTTCAAATTATTACGTCTGATTTAAGTGCGCGCGCATAACAGTAAGTCGTCAATTTTCAAGTATTGGTGCTAGACGAATAAGCACGGGGACATTGGGAGCCCTTAACAATAATTTGATATTATATTTGCGTAAATTAAAGATCTTTGTGCACCATGGCGTACTGTACGGGAGTTTTGCATCGCCAGGTAAATTTTTAATCGATTCTGATTTTATCATTTTTTTATGTAACAATTTCACCACGTTTTATTTATAACTTACCTAAATTTATAGTTTGTCACGTGAAAAATGGCGTTAGAAGGGTAATTTTCGATTATATAACCTATACAATAATTGTCAATCATTTAAATCCTTAATTTTTCACAATTAATAAATTGTAGGTTAAATGCCACTTTACCATATTATTATTTAAAAAGCCGGAATTTTAAATTTAAATTTTGTTGCAGGGTGGCAGAATTACCAAGGTTGTGTTAGCAGAAATTCAAACTAGATGTTTCCACCTTTCACCCCTTGCTGCTGCAGCAAGCAAGATTGCTATGAGCAAATACGATACACAATCATATTTGCCGTATGCAAAACTTAACAGCAATTTGGAAGTTGTGAAGCAGAGACTGGGCCATCCACTTACTTTGGCTGAAAAAGTTTTATATTCTCATATAGATGATGTGAAGGGACAGGTAAGATTGTTTGTCGTTTATAAAAAAAATTTAGATTATGATTATTATTATCAAAATATTATATAATTCGAATTTTGAATACCGAATTAGTATCATTGTTGAAAAACACAGCTTAAACAATCTGGTTACAAAGGTATCGGAGTCCTTATATTGTTTAATTTATTTTTAAAGCATGTGAATCTGATATGCTATAGAAATTTTGATAAGCTGATAAGATAGGATCTCGGTATTTGATTATAAACTTTTTTTCTTACTTTACTTTTCACTAAAATGAAAATTTTTCTATAAATACCTAAAATGTAATGGAAATTTACATAAAAGTGGGGTTGCCATAGATACACAATTTCACTTACTATTTTCACTCATTTTGCACCTCGGGATACAATCTTATGTAATTTATAACATATTAGTCTTCTCAACCTTGATGAGGAGATGGAATATACAATTAAATGTTATATTTTCCTTCTTTCAATTCTATTTGTGGGAAAGTAACCTTATAATCCGAGAATTTCTGATTCTATTTAGCTTGATTGTGCTGTTAACCATGACAACGATGACCATGTACCAACATAAAATGCATGACAACAGTGGCCACCCTCACAGCACAGATTACTGTACAGATAGCCATAGATTTTATTTAAGATGTAATATAAGATCTATGCAGATAGCCAACCCCATTGTTAAAATTAGCAATTTGGACCATCTTTAGCATGCTTATCGTAAGGGGAGACCACGACCACTGGATATGCCGAAAATAACAATAGAATTTGCAAGAGTTTCCCGTATTAACATACAGTATTTGCTTGAATTGAACAAGCACGCTAGCGTTTGCCGTCTCCTGTATTACATAATCAGCGTTGCCAACTCTTAAATTTACGAAATCCCTAGATGACACTTCAGTTCCGCCAGAAATCCACCAGAAATTCATTTTTTAACAATTTAATAATATTAGCGTAAAGGCCGCGCGACAGTTTTTTAACAACTTTGTTAACAAATTTTTTTTTTTTAAATTTAAACAAACCTAGCTAATTATTCCTTGATTTTGTGAACATTGCGTAAAATAGTTTTTTTAGAATTAAATTATGGAATCTGTTTAAAATTACATTTTACATTATTTTATGGGTCATCCACCTTCAAATTATGTTTTATTATCATCTCGCTAATTGTGTTAATTTGTTAAATAATTTTCAACTTGCTTAATTTGTGTTTTCTGTTATTGACAAATGCAAAAATTTTCTTGTACATTGCTTAACATTGCACCACTTCAAAACTTCTGACCTAGAACCAATTAAACACATTTAATTAATAACAAAAACAATTTATCGCAATTTTATCTATTATCATTACTAAAAATAAAACTAATACACATTTTTTTATACTTCAAATAGAATTATAGATCAATAGTTCACTAATTTTTAGTTTACTATATCTTTGAGGTTTAGTACAAAGAGCTTAAGTCAAAAAGCACAAGTTTTCACTAGAGGCAAATGAAGTTACCAATTGAATGTTATGAAAATGATAACAAATTTAAAAAAAATTCTTATGGCAATAATTAGGTAATGGTTAGATCTATTAACATACACAAGATCAGTTTTGAATTATCAGTCCTTATCACTTTTTTGAGTGACTTAAGTTCTTAGTATTTCAAAAACTTTTAATTTTTATAATACTATGAACTTAAGTCAACTTAAGTTCTTAGTACTGCAAAAATCTTTAACTTTTATAGTACTATGAACTTAAGTCATACTTTAGTTCATTATAGTAATCTAACAATTATGAGAAAAAAATTCACTAACTAAACAAAATTTATTGTAATTAATTATAATTTAATAATTTATTATAACAATTTCATTTTTATACTTAATTTATTCATCGGAAATTTCGTCCAAATCGGGATTATTCGCTGGAATATCACTGGTTGCTAAATTATGATAAAAGTCGTGAAAAACAGGAGGAATTAATGGTAAAAGATCCAATATAAATCCTTCTTTTTCTCCTTGGAAATTAAAACTGGAGCAGAATAGCGCGAACATTGCACATATGTGGGTATTTTTGTTCTGGCCCTGGCAAGTGTCAGAATATAGGGTCACTTCTTTGATTTTGGATGATAATTTCAGAAAATGCTGATAAATACAAGATGCAACTTCGTTTGCTCCTCGTCCAGCAATACCTTCATGCCACATGTAGTTTGTGGACTCTCCACTACTATTGTCGTGAATTGTCAAATTATAAGTCCACATCTGCCTCTTATAAAAGGCAACTGAGGACGATAGCAGTGGAGTTGCCAAGCATTGTTGTAAGTCAAACGAGTAACATTATTTTTCATCATTTACTCCAGCTTCCATTTTGTCATTTTTTTTGTTAGGTAAGCTAAAACTTTGGATTGCATTCTATAAACAAAGATTGGGTACAATATAAAATTTGCGACCAAGAACTGTTTGGAATACCCAAATATAAAGCGATGCCCTGTTATGAAACAAATGAAGTAAACTACTAATAAAAACTTATTTGTAAAAGGTAATTACTTCCGAAATTAAAAATGAGAAGTAAAATGACGGGACTAGTGGAAGCGAAGTAATTTAAAAATATAAGAGTTTTCAATTTTAAGGCAATAGTTAAGTTGACTTAAGTTAAATGGATTGCAATTCCTGTGTTTTCAAGTTTCGTATTAAGAACTTAAGTCGACTTAAGTTATTTGGATTATGAAAATAAAAGAAAATGCAACTAAGTTGTTAGTATTTTATATGTTGTTGCACTTGTTTAATAGAATTGACTTAGGTTCTTTATACTAATCGAAAGAGCACAAAATTACGAATACGATGGTGTATATAACTCAAAAACGCAAATTTCTGACTTAAGCTCTTTGTACTAAACCTCAAAGATATATAAGCATAGTTTTATCAATATTTACTATAATTTCTCAATTTTTAAGCTTTCCATCCATTTATACAAAAATGTAAATAGTATAACTCAGTTGTACTGTTGAAAAAAGTAGTATCTTGTTGATGAAATTGTCTACGGTCAACCGAGGTGAAATTGATAACTTCTTTTTTTTACCCCATCAAACTTTAACTCAGTTTACAATAATATGTGTTCTCTGTAATCTAATATTTTTCTTTCAATAATTTTCTAAAAACTTTTGTCCCCTGAATCCCGATAATGTATAATTTGTAAAAAATTGTATTGGTTCTCTAAATGTAACTGGGAATCTCGTTAATCCGTTAATCCATCAGTGCGCGTCATTAATTGTTACTGCTCATTGCAAAGATTAGATAAGTGTAATTTAATATGGGCATATGTAATCTCCCCTAATCCAGCAGGTAGAATTTAAAAAAAGTGGTGAACTCCCCTAATTTTGAAGATTTCACCAATAATCCTAGTTGTAAACTCCCCGAATGTAATTCATTATAAGTAGGTAAGTAAGAAGGGCTTAACAAAATTAAACACAATATGTAATAAACGGAAAAATTTGAATTTATTCAAAGTTTAAAATTTAAAAATTTTTAAGTTTAAAATTCTGTTGATTTATTAGAATTTCCATAAAAGCATGAATATTGGGATGTACGTGGTTGAAGCTGTCATTAAAACTTGCGTGAAACGATTCACAAGCATTTGTTGTTAAATTTAAATCCGCAGACGCTTTAGCCCATTCATTTGGAGGAAACCGTGAACTATCATCTATGTAATTTCTAATCAAATACTCTTGAAATTTGGCTAGATTTGCGCTTTCTGGTTTAATATTTACCAATTCCGCAGTGAAAGCTGCACTTACTTCATTAGGTTGTAAATATACTAATCCGAAGCAATACTTTAACCATTTTCCAACTTCAGATTCACGATTTCGGTAATCTTGAGCAAGACCATATCTTTGGATAGCACGCCACCATGCTTGCGAAAGATGGAACCGACAACCTCCTAAAGACGCTTTTGGCCATTGTGTTCTGCAAGCATTCCTTAAACCCATTTCAAAATCAGTTATAATTCGAAATGGTTTCAATTCCTTCCCGTTCGTAGAATTTAACACAAGTTGGCATAATTTTGTGAAACAATCTAAATATGTAGATTCTCGTTTATCTTTCAAAACACAAAATACAAGAGGTGCATAATGGCCATTGAAATATCCATGGATGGTAAATAATTGTGTGAAAAACGCTGTACAATAATCAAATGTACCATCCATATACAAAGCTTCTGCATTGACTAAGTGCTGTAAATTAGAAGCACACGAATATATGAGAAGATTAACACTGGAATCATTAACCAAAAGAAAATCTTCTCCACGCTTTGTTCTAATTTGCATGCTTGATAATTGATGATGCACCTCTTCAATGTTCTTTGGTATAGTTTGCATAACTTTACGTCGTGCATTGTAAGCATTTCGTTTTGCATATTTTAAATCTCTGTTCTGTAGCAATTTTGTGTAATTGGGGTCCTCATTTAGAGATTTATCCAGTAAATTACTTGGTTTTTCCGTACGTGACTTGACAGCTTTTCTCTTTAAGGATAGAGTTAATTTCTGTCTCTCCAATAGTTGTCCACTGTAGGCAGTATGATTATGAGTACCACTATTGGAAGAAAATAAATAATCCGGTCGCAATACTTTGATAGAAGCTGGGCAGCTTTTGGTACAGCATCTCCACTTTTCTTCACCACTTTTTAATGCACGTTCAAAATAAAATTTATAATCTTCATAAATTAACAATGTGTTTCCACGTTGACCAGTAGTTATCTGTATATTCCTAGACATCTTTAAAAGTGCTTTAATCTAAAAAACGGGAATTATTGTATTTAATATTCAATTACTTCAGACCACTATTTTTGAAAGTACGCTAAACATAACAATAATTTGAAATAGTAACTCCCCTGAAGCAATAATTATAAAAACAATTTTTATATATCAAACATTTTGTGATTCCCCCCCCCCCTAAGGGTGCATGCCATTTATGGTCGACCCCTAAGCTCTGATGTCCCTAACCTATCTGTACAGATTGCATATTTGCCACAAATTTATAAAAAAAGAGCAAATTTCAACAAATAACCTACGCTGACCTAAGAAACAACTACAGGTCAATATATTTGAAAGTACGTAAAAACTAAGAACAATTTGAAATAATAAAGCTCCTGAAGCAGTAATTTATGGATGCCCAACATTTTTAAATTTGAAACACGGTTAACAATATTTTTCACCGTAGAATAATAAATCAGATATTAACACGTAGACCGCCACGTTTAAAAATAGCCTATTGTTTTTAATGTTATTGTGAGTTAAATTTAATGCACGTGGCGGCCAACGTATTGATTATTTAATTACAAATAACCAAACGTGGTAAATGCAAAATTATGCTACACATGCCAATAATGAATTTAAAAAAACAACTATAAATACTAATAAAAATACTAATACTTACATAATGTAACAATTTATTATAGAAAAACGAACCACAACACTAATTCTCGATATTAATTAATTGACTTATTTTATTCTACTATAGGTACCATCATCAAAAGTTGGTAGCAATATTATTATCCCTAAAGCCTATCTATAAGCTTCATAATCTTATTGCCTAATAATCCCTCGAAGTTAGGGGAGTTTACAACCAGGATTATAAAAAAAATAAGCCCCATCTTAAGGTGGGTCGAAATTAGCGGAGATTACAAAACCCCTTTAATATAGCCTGTGTTACTCACTGATATAAGAGCTATATCAATCACTGAAAGTCATTCTCACTCATCAAGATCTACTCATCAGTGTTACAGGTTCTAAAGCTACACAAACATAAATACATACAACTATATCGATGACGATATCCGATCTCAGGTATTTTAAGTTTGTTGACTTGAATCTGTAGTATACAATAAATGTGCATTAATTAATAAATTCATTCATTAATCCCCACTTTGCATAGAGGTCTACTTGGTGCAAACGTCGACCTATTGCATTTTCATAAAGTATTGAAATTTACATACAATATGAATAAATCATTGATAATAATAAAGTAATTAATCCAACCAGCATGATAGCGTAAAGCTGCCATGCTAAAACATAATATAATATTGAAAATAGATTAGAAAGAATGGTGCTGTCATTGTCCACAATGATCACCAGTTTGACAATGCGCACGCCCTAGGAAACTTCGCAAATTGCTTGAGAATTCACCAATGGCGGCTGATGAGAGGGAGGGCTCCGTTACGGTCGCCCCAAGCAATATCAAAAGAAAAATGAATTAGAGCCAGTTTATCCACCTCTAGTTAGTGTCCCAAGTAAATTTTAAAGGGCCCTTTTCAATTTAGAAATTAATTTTGTTGCGCTATGCTATCTCGTAGATGGGTAGCAAAAGTCACATAATATTAAATCACAACGCTAGTGCAATTACACTAAAGTTTGGACTCCAACTTGTAACGTCATCGTTACAAGTTAACGTTCATCGTCGTCATGCGATCGTGACGTATCGCACCTAGTAAGCATAACATCTAATGGTTATAGCATAGTAGAATACTAATAGAATAAATAGTTGCACTTGTCCAATTTTATGACCACAGGTCGTTCTCGTGCATATCTCATCTCACTTTTATTTACCTACACGATCTAGATCAGTGTTCCCCAAACTTTTCTGTCTCATAGACCACTTGCCATGATTTTCGGTTTTGCGTAGAACGCCTCTGCTGCTCACCTTTTTTTTAGGACATTTTTAAAATTTCAACAAATTAAAATTTACATTAAATAACTAATGGAAACATTGTTTTTTAATTTTAGTGGGAGGGATGAGCCTGGTGCTTTAATAATAAATTTTCAACATTTGTTATCAATTTAGTTAGGTTTATTCTCAAATCTCCTCTGTTAGTGATGTCCAGTCTGTGTTTTTTTTGTGTTTTTTTGTTAAAAGATTGGCAACCGCGCTGAAACTCCTTTTTACTAAGTATGAGGATGGAAAAGCATCCACGAACAGTCGTGGACCCCCATTTACATCTCATGGACCCCCAATTTCTTTTTCGCCGACATCGACCCCTGGGGGTCGATATAGACCACTTTGGGAAACACTGATCTAGATCGTGCTCACGTGCACATCTAATATGGAGGCCATTATATCAACTGTTGATGTCAGCTCGAGTTTGTACCATAAATAATTTCAAATTTGAATTGTATTGCGCCGTAGAGAATAGAGATATAGTGATGAATGCGGGACAGAATGCCAATTCAGTCTCATGTTTGATTTATACATTATTTTGGACGCCGACTGAATTAGAAATTCCGTCCCGCATTCATCTCTAGTAGAGAGTGTAACTACTTATTCTATCAGTATTATACTTATGGTGACCATACTGCGATGTGATGTCTCTAACGACACCATACTGCAGATTCACTGATTTTTCACAACTTTTATGTGATTTCCGCTTATATTTTCTACAACCACAACCAAAAATTGATACAAAACTACTTTCCAAATTCAGAAAATGTGTTCAACTTGTATTATAACTTTACCCCTAGCTTATTACCCTAATATCAGATTAAAATTCAGCAAATAATAATTAATTTCAATTTTTTATTGCAGGATATTGAACGTGGTACATCATACCTAAGACTAAGGCCTGATCGTGTGGCTATGCAAGATGCCACCGCACAAATGGCCATGATGCAATTCATATCCAGTGGACTAAAGCGAGTTGCTGTTCCTAGCACAATCCATTGCGACCATTTAATCGAAGCACAAGTAGGAGGTGACAAAGATCTTGCTAGAGCTAAAAATCTCAATAAAGAAGTATACAATTTTCTTAGTTCTGCTGGCAACAAATATGGTGTAGGATTCTGGAAACCTGGATCAGGTAAATTTTAATTTAACTTGTATTACTATTTACATTTGAGAAGTAATTAAATGATTCGCCATTTAAATATTAGGTTAGCAAGACAAATTTTCTTTTTGAAAAATCATTTTGACAACTTACTATGTTTTAACATTTTCAAATTTGTAGCTGACCTGTTGTAAAAAAAAAAGGTTGCTCATCCCTGGTATATAATGATCACCAAGCGGACAATTTCTATACTATTAAATACAGTGGTGTGGTAGAAGAAGTAAAAAAAGTACCCAACGTTTTCTTTTGATTATAATTTTTCATCTAAACTTTCCAACTGGCATTATTTGCTAATCAATCTTGTTCTACTTGCTCACCACATATTTGCAGGCAGAAAACATTTTAGAGCTGACCATTTAAAGGATAGCCTTTACTTTTTCTTGTATTTACAAATATATTTTTATTAGGTATTATCCATCAAATCATCTTGGAAAATTATGCGTTTCCCGGACTTCTTATGATTGGTACCGATTCTCACACTCCAAATGGTGGCGGTTTAGGTTGTTTATGTATTGGTGTTGGTGGAGCAGATGCTGTTGACGTTATGGCTAACATTGCATGGGAATTAAAATGCCCCCAAGTTATTGGAGTAAAACTAACCGGAAAACTTTCTGGTTGGACTTCTCCTAAGGACGTCATTTTGAAAGTAGCCGGAATTTTAACTGTAAAAGGTGGCACCGGTGCAATTGTGGAATATCACGGACCCGGCGTCGACTCAATTTCTTGCACTGGAATGGCAACAATTTGTAACATGGGTGCCGAAATCGGTGCTACAACTTCGATTTTCCCATATAACGTACGCATGAGAAATTATCTATTGGCCACTGAACGTCAAAACGTTGCTGCTGAAGCTGATAAATATGCAAAATCGTTATTAAATGCTGATCCAGGTTGTAAATATGATAAGGTTATCGAAATAAACCTGGATACGCTCGAACCACACGTTAACGGACCCTTCACACCTGATTTAGCTAATCCTATTAGTCAATTAGGAGCAAATGCAAAAAAGAGTAATTGGCCTATGGATATTAAAGTTGGATTAATTGGATCGTGCACTAACAGTTCTTACGAGGACATGGGAAGGTGTGCAAGCATTGTTAAGGAAGCCCTGGCACATGGATTAAAATCAAAGATTCCTTTCAACGTTACTCCCGGTTCCGAACAAGTCAGAGCAACCATTGAACGTGACGGAATTGCTCAAACCTTAAGAGACTTTGGTGGCACTGTAAATTGACTCAAATTTTTGAAATGTGCTTTGTAACTACTTTTAATGTTGTAGGTTCTTGCTAATGCTTGTGGACCATGCATTGGTCAATGGGACAGGAAAGATGTAAAGAAAGGCGAAAAGAATACCATTGTAACATCATACAACCGTAACTTTACCGGACGTAACGATGCCAATCCTGCTACTCACTGCTTTGTTACCTCACCAGAACTTGTTACTGCTCTTAGTATAGCTGGAAGTCTTGATTTTGACCCAACAAAAGATGAATTAACAGGTAATTAATTTGATATCCCTATATAAACAATTTTTCAAGCGTTTTAAATTTTTTTTACATATTAAATTTTTAATTTCAAAATGTTTAGGCGCTGATGGCAAGAAATTCAAACTTTCTTCTCCATTTGGTGATGAACTCCCACAAAAAGGTTTTGATCCAGGTCAAGATACCTATGAACACCCCCAAGCTGACGGAAGTTCAGTTCGCGTGGACGTTGACCCCAAATCGCAACGTTTACAATTATTGGATCCTTTCGAAAAATGGGATGGTAAAGATCTCGTTGATATGACTATTCTAATTAAAGTGAAGGGCAAGTGCACGACTGATCACATTTCCGCTGCTGGTCCTTGGCTCAAATACCGTGGTCATTTGGATAACATTTCTAATAATCTCTTCATTGGGTAAGTTTCGCTTTTTATTATTTTTAATATTTCTAATTGGAAAATTGTAGTGCCACAAATATTGAAAATAATGAAATGAACAAAATTAAAAATCAACTCACTGGTGATTGGGGAACAGTACCAGATGTAGCGAGACACTACAAAGCAAACAAAGTCAGATGGGTAGCAGTAGGTGATGACAATTACGGTGAAGGTAGTTCCAGGGAACATGCCGCTTTAGAACCCAGACATTTAGGAGGTTATGCCATTATTGTAAAATCTTTTGCTCGTATTCACGAAACTAACCTCAAGAAACAAGGTCTTTTACCACTCACTTTTGCAAATCCTTCAGACTACGATAAAATTCAGCCCACCGACAAAATTAGCTTAATGGGAATAAAAGATCTTGCTCCTGGTAAACCAGTAACGTGTGAAATCAAACACGCCGATGGAAAAGTAGATAAAATTTCGCTCAACCATACTTTGAATGATTTACAAATTGGTTGGTTTAGAGCTGGCAGTGCATTGAATCGTATGAAGGAATTAGCTAAGTAAAGTAATCAAGTTATAAAATAACTTTTTAGTAGATTTTTTCAATTATTTTGAGATACTTTTATTATGTAAGTACATTTTTAAGTCTTAAGTCGATGAAAAATTTTAAAATTGTGAATGCCCAGTATAATATGTATACTTCAGAATGTATATATAGAATTTTAGTGTAGAAAATCATTGCATTGTAATATATTGATTATGAAATAGAGCAAATATTGTAATGTTGAAAATAATTGATTTTCATTTCACTTTCAAAATAACTTTTTAATTAGATTAAGGATTAGTATTATGTTTAACAATTTTAATTAGCTTTTCGACTTGTACCTATTGTGGTTTAGATCGGTGGAAACTTTTAAACCATGTGATCTTTTATTCTTGTAGAGTAATAAATTTTTCCTTTCCAAATAACAATTGTATTTTAAGTTTTTTTGAAATTAATAGTATTAGGTATAGAAGAATTCAATTTTAGGTAAATGATTAAAAACCGGTTAAATAGCTTTCAGCTTTAGTTAAAAACAAACCCAGTGGTGGTGCTAGTAGTTTCCAAAGTATAAAAGACCTTGTATAGATTTTATATGTTCTCGGATGAAACAAATGGTAGTGAGTAAAATTTTGGGTCTTTGTCGAGTCAAGTCGCAGTAACAGATTGTAGTGGAAGGTAAAAATTTTATAAATCATTCAAAATTTGGTCCAAATAAATAAACCTAAATGTAAAATAAAGTAAAGCCAATAAAACCCAAAGCAAATTTATTGAAATACAATAAAAGAATTAAACAATTTAAACTAATTATGTGTTATTAACTGAATTGTTATTTATATTTTATCGGGCGAGATATCTTACCATATCCATTAATAGTAGCAAGTGTTAGGTTACCGAGAACTAATGTAAGTTCAACCTTGTACTCTCCATTTGGAATTAAAGGAGGTAATCTTGCTTGATCAGGATATATATTACAAGCATGATAAACCAGATTCTGTAAATTTAATATAAATAAGTCATTTTTAAAGTGCGGCCGCCGCGGTTTTTCTTCAAATTTTGTGGAGTTATTTTCTGCATAAAAATAATGACTCACTGAAGATTTTAGCTTTTAATATTAAGTACTTTCGTATAATGATTTTTTGAATTGACAATTTTTTCTTTTTTAACTTCTTCGTTAATTTTTTTTAAGTGGAAACATTTTTCATAAAAATACAAACTACAGATATTTTTGTAAAAAATACTCATCTTTTCAATGAAGATATTCATTTTTAGTGAAAAAAGTGATTTTTCTGACATTGCGGTAAGTTTTATTTCTAATTTGATATTATTTTCTGAAAGGTGAGAATTTTTTACACAAAATATGTCATTTTCACGATGTGCATAATTTTTGTTGAAATACAAATAAATATACGATTAGAAAACTTACTTATTTTTGAAATTATTTCTGATTTGGAAGTTTTATTTCAAATTTGATATTATTTTCTAAAAGCTGAGAATTTTTTACACAAAATTTGCCATTTTCACGATGGGCTTAGGGCATACATTTCATTTATTTATCTTTAAACATAAAATATTCACATCGTGACAAGATATATTTTGTGTAAAAAATTCTCAGCTTTCAGAAAATAATATCAAATTTGAAATAAAACTTCAACATCCGAAATAATTTCGAAAATGAAAGGTTTTTAAAATTTATATAAATTTTATTTATTTCTAATTAAACAAAAAAATAATATGCACATCGTGAAAATGATATATTTTGTGTAAAAAATTCTCAGCTTTCAGAAAATAATATCAAATTTGAAATAAAACTTCAACATCCGAAATAATTTCGAAAATGAAAGGTTTTTAAAATTTATATAAATTTTATTTATTTCTAATTAAACAAAAAAATAATATGCACATCGTGAAAATGATATATTTTGTGTAAAAAATTCTCAGCTTTCAGAAAATAATATCAAATTTTAAATAAAACTTCAACATCCGAAATAATTTCAAAAATGAAAGTTTTTTAATTTTTATTTACATTTTATTTATATTTGGAATTAAACAAAAAATATGCACGTCGTGAAAATGACATATTTCTTGTAAAAATTTCTCAGCTTGCAGAAAATAATATCAAATTTGAAATTAAACTTCAACATCCGAAATAATTAAAAAAATAATATGCACATTGTGAAAATGATATATTTTATGTAAAAAATTCTCAGCTTGCAGAAAATAATATCAAATTTGAAATAAAACTTCAACATCCCAAATAATTTCTAAAATAGAAGTTTTTTAATTTTTATTAAATAATAAAAATATCAAAATAGAAACAGAAAATAATATCAAATTGGAAATAAACTTGCCACAGGGTCAGAAGATTCGTTTTTTTCACTTTAACTGAATTTTTAAGGGTTGTCTGTTACTTATGATAAAAAATGAATATCTTCATAGAAAAGATGAGTATTTTTATACAAAAATAATTGTACTGTTACAAAAAAATGTTTCTACTTCAAAAAAATTAACGAAACAGTTAAAAAGGAAAAAATTGTCAAAATTCAAAAAATCATTACTACGAAATTACTTAATATGAAGAACTAGAATCTTCAGTGAGTCATTATTTTTATGCAGATAATAACTCCACGAAATTAAAAAAAAAAAATCCTCGGGGTCGCACTTTAAAAATGACTTTATGTGGTGGAATGCATAACCCAATATAATTAATAGGTATTATATTATAATATATTTTGGGTTATTAACTTGTTAATAAATATGTTAAGTTAACATATTATGTTGTTAACAATAAATTATTATTATTTTCAAGTTATGAAAAAAATATTATAATTTAAACTCCTCCTTCTGAGGAGCTTAAATCTTAATATCTTAATTCTTTATAACTTCAAAAAGATAATTGTTACATTTTAGTACTCAAAAAAACTGTACCTTCTTAAAATAACATTTTGTTATATTTCCGCAACGTTGTATAATTTCTTGAACTCCGATTATATTGTGATCCATTGCTCGGCAAAGATTTAGTTCGAAATGTATCGGAAATGTTCGATATTCGTTGCTCAAAAATTTGTAAACTTGTATAATTACCTAGTTGGTTTATGAAAATTTAAGAAATATAATAATGATAGGTACCTATACTACGTATCAACTTACTTCAATTTTAGCAGCAATCACTTGAAATTTTGTTTGAAAAGTTATATTTGCAACAGCAACCGTTCGATTATGTTTAAAGGTAACAATTTCGCATTTACTAAAAGCATCTTTGTTGCAGCTGACAACTTCCAAACGAGTAAATTCAGTTACGTAATCGTGTTGCTGAAACTGATTCAAAGTTATTATAAAAATTACTTAAATGGTAAATTAATAATAATAATATACTTGCTTTTGAATATAGGTCATTACACACCACAAGATGCAATTGAAAACAAAGTAAAATTGTCAGTATTTGTAACATTTTTGAAGAAATCCCATATGACAAAATATTAACCAACATCATATGAGTACCTACTATAGTATTGTATGTAATTTATTATCATTCTGGAATATATAAGCTTTATTTTAATTGCTTCATGCTTGAATAAAATAAGTAATTACCGTGGAGCAATTTTTGAAAAAACTCAATTTATGTTGATACAGGAAGATAGTAATAAAATATTCGGCGTATAGAATTTATGTTTATCCGTACTTTGGCCACAGGATGTAGATTTAGAGTTAGTTTTTTCATTTATATTGGCAGCAACTATACAATTTTAAACATTTGAAATAAATATGCGAGATCTTTGGAAAACATTCCAACCGTGAATGAAAAACATTCTTTCATAAGAAGCAACTCACTATCAGATTTTGTAAGGGTTAATTATAAATGGGTTTGAAACTGTCTACACTGCATCTTAGCATAGAATAAAAAACTTATTAGAAAAAGACGTCCAACAAACTTCGTTGTTTTTCCTTGTGCGTTCAAAATTAATGATTTCAAATTGAAGGCTAAAAATTTTATTTATTTTAAGGCGATTTATTATTTTTTTTCCTATAGGTATAAAGTCCTTGCCAAATATCTGTGCGTCTACGTCACTAATTTCTGATTAAGAAATGACGTACTGAATATAATGTAGGACGTCGTTCAGCTTTAGTAAAAAGAGTACAAAAACATTTGCATGTCTTGTTGACCGAAACTAATAAAAGTCGTACGTTACTAATATTGCACATTATAGAAACAAGCAATAAAAAATTAGTATGTCTGAGCTATTACCATAAATAATGGGTAAAAATTTTTGATTTACGTAGTTGTTACGTCTACGTTTCTACGGTAAGAGAGAAAATTGCATTAAATTAAAAAGAAAAGATGCATTTTAAAAAGCACTCGTTTGACTCATGTTTTCCAGCTTGATTCATACCATTTTCACCTATGACGTAGACGCACAGATATTTGGCAAGGACTATAGTTGTCTCATGTATAGCACCTATGTACTTATACAGGGTAGGCCATAAAGAAGTATTGATTTTAAAACATCATTGCTATTGAACGGCATGATGGAGCACTGCGCGGATTAACATCTTCGTTAATTAAAATTCCGTCACTATGAGCGCCTTGACAATTTTAACAACAATTTTTAGTAAACAATTGGGAAATTTAATTTTTTAAAATTACATCATTCAGATGTGAGCCATCTCGATGCAAGCACTCTTCGAATCTGTCTCTTAAATTTGTGAAAACTCGCTGGCACATGGAAGAACTAGGAGGAATTGTTTCCTCCGTTTTTGTTGACCTTAGGCGTCCCGGTGGCTTCTGATTTAGTGTTGAACCCGTAGTCTCAAACTTTCTAACCCAAGACCAAATCAAATACATAAGTCATGTAATTAATATTAATAGCGATATAAACGCCGTACAACAATACGTGAATCGCTATTTTTGTAAAAATATTTTATACAAAATTTATAATTATACCCCTCATCATCTCCCATCGGACGGCGTAATTGAGCGTTTTTATTCCACGATCACTTGCCCCACCCTCCACTGAGATGGGAAATGTCCATATCTAAGGATTGCATTGAATATGATTCTAAGCAATTTGAAACCATTTTCTGGTAGGTTTTGTATAATCCTTTCAGTTATCAGATCATATTATCCAGGGGGGCCTTTTTTTATTTTTGGGTCGATTTGGTTTGGAGCTGTGAGTATCTGTTGTATAAGATAGGGTATTCTTCTACCCCATACAGAAATTTCCCTTGGTGGACGTTGAAATGCCTTGACTAATGGTCGAATTATGCTTAACACTTAAGAGAATTACCCAATAATTAGATAAATGACGATTAAAATAAATGGCTATAGGTACATAATTCTATTGGTAAATCCTGTTAAGTGTTGTGGATGAGCATAATTCGCCCATAGTGTATGTTTTTTAGGCTTAATTTTGGTTTTTCATGGTGTTTTATATTATACTGCTTCATGCATACATCAATGATATTATGAATTTATGATATAGGATCTATCTATATGTATAAATTATTAAGTTTTTAACTCTTGAAAATCAATAAATAAAATTTTAAAATACTATCAAGCGATGAAAGTTGCAAACACAACTGAAAGCTTAAAATAATTTTCCAATTGGTTTAATTGTTAACTCAATAATATTTTAAAATTTTATTGATGCCATAATAATATCGGATATAGAAGAGAACGCCGTGAAAAAGAAGAATTTCAAGATATAATTTTCGTCAAGAGCATAATTATTTTTTTACTGAAGCTGAATGTTTGTATTCGGTTTCCATGGTTACTGTTTGTATGTATTGAAACATTAATAAAGCTTCAATACAGGTTATGTGCAAATGCACAGTATGAAAATGAGTGACGATCAATTCTTGTTATCAATAACTGGACAAATTGAATATATCGATATATTAGCATCGTCTGGTTCTTCGTGGTACTGTAAATACGAATTTGTTGCTGGTCCCGACTGGCAAATAGTTAGTGGTTTAGAAGCAGCTCTGTCACAAACCGCCAATGTGGTTACAAATGGTGAAAAAATTGTTTTAAATTTGCCGCTTGAGATTGTTTTTAAATCAACTAATCCTTATGGATGTAAGTTCGAGAAAATCACTTCAAGAAATCATACTTACCTTTTAATTTTAGGGCCCCAAATAGTGTTAAGTGTTTATTCAGATAAACAATTACAAGGATATGGAAGAGCACATGTTCCTTTAAAACCTGGGTTACAAAAAGTGAGAGTTTCTTTATCAAAACCACAACCTTCATCTTTTTTTGGTTACTTGGCAACCTTTGTTGGTTATCAGCCGGAATTGCTGGAACCTAAAATGTTGGCTACTGCAATGGGTAATAACTGTAAGTTTAAAATGTATTTCAAACCAGTAATTCCTGTCATTGTTACAAAGTTAGTAAAACATGATAAAAATTTTGTTGTGCTATCTTCCAGCGTCGGCGCCGCCGATACTATTTATTTAAAATTTGTATTATGATATTTATACAAAATTAATTACATAGTTAACAATAATATAAACATACAGCTGGTGAAATCAGCTCATGTAAGCTGCCACGTCCAAACGAGATGATGTGTTGTTGGATTGATGAATAAAAATGCGGGCGTAAATCGCATAATTAATTGGATTGATTAACTTTGAGGTTTCCAATTTATATATTGATTGTCTTCTGGTATTTCTGTTTCCTCGTGAATTTTTTCTGAGCATGCTTGCTTTTGCTGCGTTGTAGAATTTAATGAAATTTGATTATTGCCATTTGTTCGATAGTCTCTGTAATTTATCTAATGTTTCCATTTTGATAGTTGGTTTTAATGAAAATTTGCTTGGAAATCTTAGTTTTCTTGTTGCTTGCATTTTGGATTTTGATACTTTTGAGAGCTACTTCTTCACGTGCCTTTTTTTCCTTCTTTACGTATTATAACTTCTTCCAGTTTCCAAAATTTCTGTTCTTCATTATATTGATCACTAGAGCACGGATTCTAGGCAATTTGCCTTTTTGTGCTTTATTTAGGCAATTCAAAATTATAAATACAGATATGCCGTTCAAACGATTTTGAAAATTTTGAACCTTACTTTTATTTGCCTAAATGCCTATTTTCGATGTTACTGACCTAAAATGGATTTTTAATGCCTAAAAAGCCTAAACCAATGATTTATCCCGTTTACGTTATTAAAAGTTAACAAAAAAATAGTTTTTATGCTTTTTAAAATTTTTTAGCACTTGAGAGGCCCCAAGCGCAATTTAATTTTGAGGTCTTCCTCCAAAACCCCAAGAAACGGTTTTTATAGATCTTCTAAATATTTTCACTGCCCCTATACCCTACAGTGTGCATTCTACGCGCACGTTTTACTATGGTTTTTACTCTATCTATACCAGTGATCTAAAAAAGCTGAATTTTGAGGCCCCTTTAGTTTATGATGCCGCAGGCGTGCGGAAATCCGCCACTGTTCAAAAAGTAATCTGAGTTGTTCCGAGTTCTTGTATTTTATCTCGGTGAAATCAGCACAGATAGAAAACTGGCAGTAGTCGTTGAGTCAGCGCTGTATCCACGCGTATTAATAAAACTGTGGAAATTACTTTAGCCCAAGAGGTGGCGACAGATTGAAGAAATCCCGAATGGCTTTAATAGCGCGCTGCAAATTTTGATGCAAAAACATGTTTCGACAGATGGCGTGCCCTAAAATATTAATCTTTTATAGTTATCTTTTCACCAAAACAGAATTCTAATAATTTATAAAAGTTATATGAATAAATGATAACTAAGCTAGGCAATAAGGAAGTTTGAACTTTCAAAGATCAATATTTTTAAATATATTCAATATTTTCACATGTGAATATCTTTTTGGAATATACTTGTAAATATTCAACATTAGAAGCTCAAACTGCCTTATTGCCTAGCTTAGTTACCGTTTATTCATATGACTTTTATAAATTATTAGAATTCTGTTTTGGTGAAAAGATAACTAATATTTTAGGGTACGCCATCTGTTGAAACATGTTTTTGCATCAAAATTTGCAGCGTGCTCTTAAGTCAGATAGGTACCCTCTAAATACAAAACCATAAATGGCGAGGTTCTCCAGGTCCGATAAGGGGGGGGGGATGTGAATTTTCCAAACACTTAAAAAAATCGTAAATTTATTTGGTAACTTAAAAAAATAGTAACCCACCAAATTAGTAGCGCCATATCGACGCCCCCAACGAAGACTATAGTAACTCAGTAATTAGTTTTAATAAAAACGCAATTCAATATTTAAATATAGTCACTATAAATTGCAGAATTGCATAATTTCTAAGGATCAGTGTCTACTATTGGTCGACTCGAGTTGCTACAAAGTTACGATATTTTTCTAGGCAAATGCTTACCGATATAATAGATTTTTTTACTATAGTAACTCAAAAAATCAATTTTTTGAGTTACTATAGTTTTCGTTGGGGGCGTCGATATGCAAATAGAGGAGAAAATTAAGAAAGCTTACATAAAAATTTGTATAGTATTTTTATTTTCCATCCTTATAGGTCTTAATTCTTAATCGTTATTAAAAATTTTTTAACTAATTTTTTTAAATATTATGTTTATAAGTTTCTGTAATGAAAAATACATATTGCCTAAAAACCCCTAAATTCTTAATTATTGCGCCTATTTCAATGATTTTTATAGCCTAAAATTGTGCCTTTTTTAACATTTTTTACGTCCTAAAATCCGTGCTCTATTGATCACGTTGATTATTATTTTAGCTGGTTTTTGTGTTTCCTGTGAAATGCTGTCTGATCCTTTTCTTTTTGTTGTATCCCTGTTTCTGAATTTGCTGAACTCTTGAATTTTGTGGTCTTCATTGCAACAGATGCATCTTAGCTGATTGATAAATTTAATAATGTAATTTTCATCTAGTTTTTGTTCCCATTTGACCATTATTTCTTCGTACTTTGCTATGGTGTTCTTAATTTTGTAATTGCTGAAGTATTCATATTCATAATAGTAGTCCTCGTTTGCCCATACCCATATGTCTTCGTGGAGTTCTTTTATTGCATTCCATTGTCCTTGTAAGTTTTTTAATATCTTTCGTACTTGCTTTGCGTATTTTCTTCCAAAATTTCGATTGCTCCAGTTTTTTTATTGCTTCAAATTAGTAGATAATTATATCTTCACGTGTTGTTTCTTGATTCGAATTATTTGACTTGGTTCCATTTCTATTCTTTGTTGTTGTGGTATTTTTTGCTCTTAGCTTTGAATTTTTAATTGTGATTTTCATTTCTTCTTTTGCTTTGAATAATTGAACTGTAGTCGTTGGTGGACATAGTGTGGTTGCATTGCATTGAATTGTCCAGACGCATGTGGTCTCGTTTGCTTAATTTGAATTGTCCAGCCTGGCGTCGCTGCTTGGACCCAGTGGATTGTTTGTTGTCGCTGGTGGATCCGGTGGTCGATTGTGGTCGTTGGTAGACTTGTACAATGTTGTTGTAATTCTTGAATATCATCGCTGCTTTTAATTTCCTCGAAGGACCATATTTAATAATTTGGTTGTAAGACGAACTATTAATTGTTGTGATATCTTCCAGCGTTGGCGTCGCCGGAAGTAGCAATGTTGAAGTAATGAACCCAAACGAATCTTGAGTCGATACTGTTTATTTAAAATTTGTACATGATATCAACAAACAAATCAAGCTTTCCTTGGTTTCGTGCAGCAACATTCGCAGCATGTACCATTAATGACGATTCGTGTACTTTTTTGTGCGATAATCGTGAAGCTTCTCGTCTTTTTTTATAAAATAAAAATATATATTTCTGTGCATATTGTATATTTTAGGATAGATATATCGGTCAAAAATTGGCACTATAGTACTTTTAACTCCTGATTTTTTATGAGTCAATAGGTTTGTTCCAATCTGCTGAGAAAAATGGATAAAAATCATGCGCAATAGATGAAAAGGTCCTTTATATCTATTGCGTAGGAGCGTGACCGTACAACGTAAGGTTTCTCGGCTGATTGGAATAAACCTAATGAGGACCTACTATAATTTCTTTGCTGAGGACTCTTTGCTTTATTAGGTACACTGTTAATTCGAATAGAAAACTGATATTTCTCACCTCACGATTTAAGGTGCTAAAATTCAGATTTTACATGTCATTCACAAACCCAAACTCCATGTATGCTTGGAGGGTATTCGATACCCCCACACCCCTGGTTAATTTAATTTATTACATAAATACCGTTCCAAATAGGTATATTAAAATGTTTTGGTCTGGGGGGTATGGAATACCCTCCAAGCATACATGGAGTTTGGTATGGAATACCCCCTAGTGCCTGGTTTTTAATAATTATACAATTTTTAATTATATGCTGTAAAATTTTCGATTTGAGTACGAAAAAGGAACACCGAAAAGTTAACGTAGTTATTTAAACAAACTCACTGGGATTTGATAGATAATTCAAAAATCGATTTTAAAGTTTACATTTTTATGCAAATTTCGATCTTATTGAAGATAATCATTATCTAACGCGCCCGCCGCGTATATTTTTCCGGCCGAATTAACTTCTCGACCGATCCACGTATATTGCGCGGACCAAATGTATGCGAGAGATTCAACAAGTTTAATAATTTATTATGAACTAGGTTTTAAAAAAGGTCATGGAAATCAGAAAATTATGAACCAAATTGCACGCATGAGCTAAATAGGCGTCGCGCCAGTCATCTTTAGGCGCATGTTGTTCGGAGCAAATATAGGATTCAACCAGCTCAATTATGAAATTTAAAAACAGTCATTCAAAAAAATTTCGGAAAATATTAGAAAAAATTTATAAGGTTTAAAGAAAACCAAATTGCACGCCGGCGCTAAGCCGTCTTGTACGCCACTGTAGAATGGACATGTTATCATTCAAAAATGGAGAGAGTTTTTGTTAAAAAGAAGGTAATTTGTGTCCCGCGAAAATTTTGCTTGTCAGGAAATGGTCCGCGACTGGAATGAGTTTGACACCCTAGCTTTACACCGCATCTTTCGTCAAAATTACGACACAAACGTCGAATTTTTCCCTCTTATCTTCTCATTTAATAAATAATTAATAAATGTTACTCCTATCTTTCTCTTTATATGATCATAAAAGTATCGAACCATATTTCTAATAAGTCTTCGTTCTTAAAATATTACATGTCGATGAAAAAACAAATCATTTTTTCAGAAGTTGCAAGTAGTAGCAGCTAAACTGAATTTTAAAGCAATCTCTGATAGATACTGAATACAATCAATCAAAAATTTTCGCATTCAATTGAAAATCTCTGATTAATATTTCACAAGACGAATATGCATAACAGATTTTAAATTAAATGTTTGCATGGATTTGTGCGAGACAGATTCCCCAGGCGCCTCATCTCCCTAAGAGGCGATTTGAACTGGCCAGCGCGCTCTCCTGATTTGGCCCCTTGTGATTTTTTACTTTGAGGTTATCTAAAATCATTGGTTTACAACAATCATCCCAGGACCCTGGAAGTCTTCAAAAACCACATTCGAGCCCAAATCGCCGAAATTCATGTGGCAACAATTCAAAGAATGCACGAAAACTTAATAAAAAGGCTTACTCAGTGTTTGAGAGTGTAAGGGCCAGTTGTATAAAAGAGGGTTAACTCGGGGATCAGCTGATCCTGGTTCAAGAGCTGACCCAGGATCAACGTAAGGTAGATAAATTTACTTGATAGGTTTAATTTATAAAAAAAATTTACTTGATAGGTTTATTTGTAATCTATCTACCTTGCGGCTATCCTGGGTCAGCTCTTGAACCAGGATCAGCTGATCCCCGAGTTAACCCTCTTTTATACAACTGGCCCTAAGGGGCGCCATTTGGCCGATACTTTGTTCAAAACCGTGTCAACTTAAATTTCCCATGTTAATGCAACAGGAAAAACTAAAAAGTTTGGTCACTTTGTAACAGTCTGTGTTTTATTACATTTTCAAATTCATGCGTCTGCCGCGCGCCACCCTGGACTTTTTTGTAGAAAAGTTGTGGCTGTCCAGAAAATTGCCATTTTACATTCGAAATTTGAGCAAGAAAGTATCTCAATATAAAAATATTTTTTGAACTTGTGATACTGACAGGAATTACAGGTAATTTGCAACTTGTAGAAAGTTTAGTAAGTAGCATAAATTTTCAGTGATTAAGATGATCTCTCAAGGAGAAGTTTGTATATCAACCAACGTTTTATATCAAGGATTGCATTCATTGGGATATGATAGTGGAAGTAATTAACGAAAGGTTTAACTTCAAACTTTACTTACAAGAAAACATAACGTATACATAGCATAGGAAATATTTTACAAAAGTAATGTACTCTTACTTAAAGCCTCGAAATAAATAAATACTTTCAGTTATCATTTTACATAACATAACAAAAAAAAGTATAATTAACTTAAAAATAAACAAAAGGCCCATAATCGATGCACAAATTTCAAAAAATAAATTTAAATACTTTACAAATTTACGTCAAACATTTATTATATATTTATGTAGCAATCTAACTTAAAAAATTATTTTAAAAATTGCAGTCTTCAAACGATCGCCAAAAAGTCTTTTTCAAAATTTTGGCCGTCATTTTCAGTTATATAGAATAGCATATCGTTATAATTATACAGATCGTTATAAAAAGTGTTCAAAAACTTATAAAATTGTCATTTTTATTATTAAACGATAAGGTAACTATAAATTTTTCCCTATACAGTTTTTCTATTTCGTCCTAATTTTGGCATTTTTGATTTATCAAAAATCAACAAAAATTTCTAAACTTACTCCAGTAAGTTGAGCAATTTTTTTGCAAACTCAATTCTTGTAGTCAACTTGTAACCCTGCCCTTTACATTTTATTTACAGTTTTATTTTTCATTTCTATCTACCACAGTGGAGGGATTAACCCCCTTTAACTCACTGTTCTCTTTTTAAATGCAAATTTGCTCGAAGTGAATTAGAAGAGAGTTAACCTCCTCTACTCGTCCCTCCCACTAATATAAATTAGCGTCAATTTCTTGTACAATCCCTACTATAGAAGTTTGTAAGCTTATGAAAGATTTTTCAAATTTTTCAAATTCTTATCTATGACATTAAATATTCTAAACCGTTCAATTGTAAAATATTTACATACGTTCAGATCAATCTTTATTATTAAATCCTAAACATGCTAAGTTATAAATTTTTTTAAAAATTCTACACTTATTTGTCACAATTATTAGTCGAACATTATTCTTGGTAAACAAATTGTGCATTTTATTCTTCCTGATTTTAATTACGTTAATTTATAAACAAATCAACTTATTCAAGGATAAAATTGATCCCGTAACTTACATCTAAATTAACAAAAAACATTTGTCACACTAATATGAGAATAATAAATAAATAACTAGGAAATAAAATTATTTATCACATTATTTTTCTAATAATTGGGCAATTCATTATTTGTTGTGGGCCACTTTCAAATGTGGCAATCGATGTGTGACAGGTAACTTATTATGAATAAACTTTACACCACTTGAGCGTTAAAAATTTCATACGTATTCACATATGTAATAACATTGTGCTTATAATAAAGTATAAAAAGTGGAAATGTAATCTGAGATAATAAAGAGGAATGATTCTAAAATTACTTGTCTATTGTCGTATTTTCCCTGCCTGCATTTCCCAAAAGTAAAATAAAATATTTATAGTTCGGTAACAGCATACAACTGGCGCTCACTTTCACTGTTTGCATAAACGTTTTCGTTTTGTGCTTGATCTTGCACTTTAGCTGATCTGAATTGAGAGTAAGCTGATGGAATTGCCGAAGCGCCGCGTTGTAGAGAGCGAAATTGAGAATTACCTTGAACGCCACCGTCCTGCCAGGCCCCACGTTGCAGAGAACGAAAATTGGCAACACTTAAAGGTGTTTCAACGTGCTGCGAAATTGTGGTTGGAACCTTTGGTACCGGTGGTTGTTTACGTGCTTTTTCATCAGGTATTTGTGGAAGTGGTCTTCTACCCAATGAACTGAACTTTTGTATGTTCGCCGTTCTTTGTAATTCCCCTGGTTGTTGGATCGCTTTACCTTGATGGTCAAACTTAAATCCTTTGAAGTTTGGGAAGTCCTTGCAGGCAGACCTTAAATAGAAAATTCGGGTAGTACACAAATCGGTCACATTTGCACAACACAGATATAATTATGCAATTTCAAAAGTTCCAAAGTTACCTTTCTCAGTAGAAATCGGAACTTTCTAATGTCTTGCATTGTTTGCTCAAAGTCGCGTACTTGCCATTATTTGGGCCTGTGAATGGCTCGTGGTGATGGGAAGGCAATCGACCAAGGGTGTGGCCCCTGAGATGAGAGAGATGGGCTCCTCTGGACTCGGTAGTTCGCTTATCACACCCATCACTGTAAACGTAAAAAGCATTACACAAACTGTCATTTTCACCAATTTTTATAGGGTTGTTTGGATACCATTCGGCGCGAACGATTCGCGCATATTTTTCAAGCGCGGAATGGATTTGGAGCAGGTACTTTCGGTACAAAACTGAATTGACACAAGGTTTATTACCCTTGACCCCCATGATGATTTGTGGCGTTGGGGGAAGGGAGTTTCCAAAAATATAATTTAACATTCATTATACTTCATAAGCCAACTTGCTTAATCGCTCACGCCGAATAGCCTATACATTCTTTTACAGTATTAAGCAGTAGTCCAGTCATCAAGTCGCGAAAAAGGAGTCTGCATAGAAATAACTTCAAAATGCGATTTTGTTTTGCTATTAGTTGTTCATTTGGTCCCACAGGTGTGCGTCTTAGAAATTTTTGTTTTTACCTTGTATGTATTTTCACATGTTTGATAGGTTCATTATAATTTAACGATGATAGATCCCAGATTTTCCGTGGTTGCGTTGTCAAAATCGACTCTCCGCGCCCTTCGATCCCCTACGCTGCGGACGCTCCGAGTCGTTTTGACTAACGCTGTAGATATCCCCGAGACCGGTCCTACTCGGTCAAGTGTGCTACTGGAAAAGAGATAAATCTTTTTGGGAAAATTTTGCTTCAGTTATTGAAATTTTATGGTAGACCGCGCATTATAGCAGCACCCATTTTATCAAACAAAATTGAGCCTCTTTCCAGATAGCAAATATACAACTTTATTCTAGTAACATTGTGGAGGTCGCCAAGGGACACACAAGACTGCAAGGAAAAAATCTGATAATAACAATATATTGTAAAATGGTGAGTAATCCACCCCAACAAACGGATTTGTAAATCTTAGTAAGAGATAGTAATATTTAAATAATAATAATTCTAGTAAATTTTTTTAAGTCTCCCTAAGGACTGTTGCAAAGGATGGCACAAAATTTTGTTCTTGAAAAAGGAAAGTATTTATTTTATTATTGTTGTATTACTATTAATGCATTTTTTATCTTTTAAAAATTGTGTTTTATTTAAGAAATAAAGGGGGAGTAGCCAAAATTAGATTTTTTTCAAGGGGGCAATGTAACATAAGGTTTGGAAACCACTACGGTAAGTGGTGATTTTTGAGGGGAGTTAAGGGGCAAAAATTTTGTTATTAATTTCCGAGTTTCACACATAAATGTCCATAGCTACAAATGTAGGTCAGTGGTGTAAGATTGGGCGATTTATCGCAAATTGGGCGACTTGTAGATAATAATTTGCGCTTAAGTTATTTCAAAAACCACAATTTGGGCTATTTATGAGAAATGAAGCTGCGATTTATTGCAATAAAATCGATATTGACACAATATCGTGACACCTAATTTATTGACACCTAATTTTAGTGAGTTGCCTAATTATTAGGCAAATAACTGTCCTGATTGGCCTGATGACGTCATCAATTATTACGATATAAAATATCATTACATTTCTTGAATGCAGGGCCGTATATAAGGGAAAGGGTTCAACCCCCACCCCATGTCATAAATAATTCTTAAGAATTATTATTGTGAACACTGCCAAAATACTGGTAAAAAAAAAGTTCAACAAATCGGAATCATGGTGGCCGTTTCGTATGCATACTTTGCCCAAAATTGTCTTATTTTGAAATTATGAGTAGAAAATTAAAGCAAAACATTGATCTAACCCTTGCAGTTGCCAAGATACAGCCCCTTGAGAGCCGAGTCGAAATGTACATGTTTTTGGTGCATTGGACAACAAAAATGTACGAATTAGAATTTACAGTGAAAGAAAATAGAGAAATTAAAAATTTTTCTATCCCTAATGGTTTTGGAAACATGTGATCGCTAGCTTATTTTGTACCGCCCGGTATGTTCTAGTTTGAAAAATCAAAATTTGGTATCAAAGACGTAACTTTCCCAAATAAAGTTCTTTTGAGAAAATTGAGTAATCATTGTAATTCTACTCATCTACGAACCATTTTTGCGTTAAAAACAGGAATTTAAAAACAAAACTTTCAGTAAACATAAAAAAATCAGGGAACTTATGAGTGCTGTATCTTGGAAACTAAAGGGGCTAGAAAATTTTGCATTTTAGTTTTTACTCGTAATTTTGATACTCAAATATTTTAAGCATTGGGATATGATATACAAAACCGACAATGATTTTTGACTTTTAAAAACAAATGTATCCCTGACTGCAGGTTAGAACCTTAAATCAAAAATTTAGGACCATTTTTCCGATGCCAAACTGAAAGTTTAGCAAAAAAAATCGTATTTTAAGTTATTTTCAAGTAAAAGTACCTAATGACCGGACTACAGTGTAAATTTTAAAATTCAAAATTTATTAATGCCAATGAGTAAATATCCAATTTAGATCGGATATTTATGGAAGAATGAGTAAATTTAACTTAAGCTTGCACTTATTTTCAAAAATAAATTTCTAGGTAAAACATGCCCAATTAGTTTTGCTAATTATTAACTGGTAACATTTAAGAAACACAAATTTTTCTGATATTCTAATTTTCTAACTAACATTTAGTTTGATTTTTAAGTAAAGCTCAAATTAAAGTTTACTCTAATTTTATACGCAGCATGACATGAAATAAGACAACCATGCATTTAACTGCCACATAAAACTATAGCTTAAGTCAGCTAAAAAAATGACGAAACCCTGAAATAGTAAAAAAAAATTAAAAGTAGTAAATCTGCTGTTAAATTTTGATCAAATTTTTTATATTGTTGAAAGTGCCTTTTGCGTTATACTAAAGTAATTTGTAATTTTGTGCATGTGCACTATCTACAGGATGCTCTATTTTAAGTGGTTCAATATGGAATCAACTCGCGCCTGGTTTTTTTCAAAGTTAGTTTCAAAGTTGTGAATAAATTTTTATCTAAAAGTATCTAAAAAGTAAACGTAGAGGAAATAAAATAAATATCAATTAATTAATAATACGAGAATGTAAATGAATTTTTCATGAATGTCATGAAATAAATGAATGAATTTCTCGATTTTAACCCCCTTCCCCCTCTACTACTCGGTTTTCAAATCTTAAAAGACAAATTTGTTGTTTTATACTCCCAAGATAAAAAAACACTTTTGTTTTTCTAAAATGTAGTTCTTAAACCAGGCAAATTTTTTTTAATTTTTCCGGATCAGTTCCGCAGTTTTCTTTGTATCAAAAACCTTTTCTCATTTAATAAACAACCCCCTAGCCAACATTGAGCCACTTAAAACAGAGTACTCTGATGTGTATATTGTGTTTTCAAATAATATTGCCTAGTTATCCCAGAACTGTTTAAATTCAAAATAAAGTGAAAAGCTTGATTACTATAATTAATGGAAGATGGCGAATTTAAGCAGTGCTAAGAAGCATAAATTTTACCTAATTGTTTAATGAGATCACAATTTTAAATCTCTTTCTGTTTATCATTCTTAAGAACAACTGCATAAACATTTTTTAGTTACTAGTCTTACTATTATTTTAACTCCCCCCTCCGCTGACAAAAATCTACTATTGAAGATCATTAAAGTTGCATCCCTGTATGATTAATATCTGAAATTTGTAAATTTCAGCAGTACAAAGAAGATAAAACCAGGTCATAAATCCTTGAAGCGTTAAAAATGGTCTTATATCTGACTTATTGCATTTGAATACAAACGTTAACCAACTGGGCTACCGGAGTGATTGGTTTTAGTGTTGCGCAGACTTCAATATATTTTATTAATTTTAGAATTATCTCATTCCGTATATAGTAAAATCCTAGTGGAGATCTCAATTTAAAAAAGAATTTAATTGTTGGTATAATCTCAACCACAAAAGCTTCAGTATGGCTCAACCCAGTTTTTCCTAATAAGTTCAGCGTAAAAAAACCTGAATTTTTTTAATAATATCTTTAAAATGTTTTTTTTTTTACGATATTTACCAACCCCCCTTCCGTGTTGACAAATGAGGCACATCATCTTTTCAAAAATAATTTTCTGTACTAAAACGGAAAATTTGCCTCCAAAAATGGAACTTTCTAATATTTGTTAATCCAAAATCCTCCCTGAAACAATATTTTGGTTTGATTTAAATTTAACAACAGTAATAAGTAAAATGCATAAAATAATAAACTATAAAGTACATGAGCAATTGAGCTTCATGCGGGGGAGCTGAGGCATGCGGGCTGATATGCAGCATTGCAGATGTGTAGCTAGGTGGAGGAGTATCGGGAGGATACGACCCTTGGCTCCGTTGAAGTGTTCTAGCTGCGATGGCTTGACTTGCTGCAGGTGCTGGAAGATATGAAGTATCGGTTTCGTTTACTTGATGATAATCTTTCCTGAAAAAACCACACGAAAATATTAATTTTGGGCTCATGGCAGCAAAACGCAAAATATTACCTTTTTCTGATATAAATCCAAGTGTGAGAACCGACCCAAACCAAAATGGTAAGGAGAATTCCAGCCAGAACCGAAGAAAGTAGCATGAGGCACAATCCCAATAAACCGACATTGCACAAAGATCTTGCACCTCTCAAATAATGAGCGTAAAGAGCACGGCAGTCAACTAGCGTTGTCAAAGAAGTCAGAAGAACATCACCGTCGTTAATTTGATTTAAAAGAGATAAAAATATCGGATCGAGTCCTTTATCAGAAAATAATTCTGTTGCAGGTTTCTTCATCCTGATCACAATATGACGCAAACCGTCAATCGATGCTTTGGCTTCACGTAATCTTTGAGTAAAAGGATTAGCGCGAGCTCGTTCGCAGCTGGTATAATACCGCAGAATTTCTTTATGAAGACCAGGAGAAGCTTCGTCTTCCAAAAACTTATCGGGCGCTACACACAAATCTCCTAACGCAACACTAGACGCAAGATACACACTCGCCATTAAATAAGACGCAATGATGGCTAATAAACCGCACACAGAAAATGCGATTAAAGCACACCGATTATGACGCGCCACTCCAACAAGCAAAATGATACATAAAACTAACAAAACACTCAGTATAGCCATAGTAAAGGGCCATCTTACTGCTTCGAGTTTTTCTCCTAAGTCTAATTTAGGTCCTAAATTAATTCCTTGTAAAGGAGATCCTATCTCAATGGCAGCTTTTTTAATGGCAGAATTGTTTCGCATGGCCATATCCAACCATTTTAATACTTGAGCAACCGCCGTTTGATTAGTTGCATAATGATCGAATGCATCACGAATATTTGTTAATTGAGAATCTTCATTTTTTGAGAACTTCTTTTCTATTGCAGTGGTTTGGTTTTTAATTTTGGACACCAAATGATCCACCTGTCGTCCTTCTGAGAGTAATTGAGACAGTCCATTATGGAGATCATCGTTTCCATATAAGCCCAGTCCGATAGATGCACAACATAATACCGACACTATGGCTAGCGTCACTTTCAAAGCTGATATCGAGCGCGCTGTTCTTGATTTTCGATCACAGCATCGTGTGAGCAAATATACCAGTAATATGAATAACGTCAATATTAGCCATGCCGCAGGAATTGAGCCCAAAATACCAAGACTCTGAAACAAAACATGTACAATAAGCGGTGAAGAGAACAATTAGATGGATGTATCACAGGAAAAGAGAAACGAATCTATTGTCTGCCTGTTAGAAGTATATGCAGCTATTTAAATATTTTTACGTCATTATCTTCCGAAATGTAAATTTAAAATTTTTAATCGTACATAAGTGAGCATCCTATGTTAAATTTACTAACCACAAAGTTAATCATTACGAGCTTTTTTGGAATTATTTGGGGAAAAATTACCCGCATTATCATTGAACGATAAGACAAGAGAATAATAAATTAATGTTGCTCATCAAATACGGAAATTACAAAATGAGTAAGAGGAAATCATCCAATTATATCAATGGTTCCGACTAAAATGGATTGTTTTACTCAAATTACTATATTATAATTTTAAAATTGCCTAATCAAAATTTTATCGAGATGTGTGAGAAAATTAGTTTTACCCCAATTTGATTTGCAATACATTTTCTGCATATAAATTCTACTGAATAGTTACAAAGCCAGTTTTAGATTTTATAAATGTTAAGGCTGGGGGTTTGCGCTGTTGAACTTAGAATTTACTGTAGAGGTAATTTTTTTCGTAGTGGTTGGGAGTGGTTAATGTGCAGAAATGAATATTCGTAATTTCGGTTCTATATTTGTGTCAATTGGTGGAATTGATGATAAATGATTAAGACAGGGGCGTAACTACCGGGGCGTACCTTGAGATTATGGTGTCTCAAAAATAACTGGTCGTTCGGACTCGAATATCGCCTTTTACATTAACAAAACGCCACCACACGGAATAATTTCGAACTCCAATCTGGACGTATAGTAAAATGCAATATCCAGTGTGTTTATGGATATTTGGTGTTTTATTTTGTGTAAATATAGTTTAAATTTAAATAACACAATGTGAAGTTAAGTAAAAGCTTGTAATTTATTGTATTTTAATTGTAATTACATTAACACCACCATGCGGAATAATTTCAAAGTCCATTCTGGACGTAACGTAATATAGTGGCGCCACCAACGGTAATGCAAAAGGCGAATAACAATCCTAATAACGGTTTTTATTAGTTTTAGGTTTTTATTTGCAGATTGGCAATTTCATTGTTGGTTTTAGAAACACTAAAATATTTAAAAAAATATGTCTGTAAATTTAAATGCTTTATAAATTGCTTTAGCAACAATAACAACCAGGAGCTACAATAATAAAGCGATTTATTAAGCATTTAAATTTAATAGTGTAAATTATAGCTTTTTAAAGTAGATCATGTGTTTCCAAAACCATCAATGGAATCTTAGACTATTTAAACTTATAAACACACCTTGACTTTCGAGCAGTGAAACAAGCATAAATGACGTCACGCGTGGGTTAAATAGTACCATACACCTGTATATATCAAATATAAATGAAAATAATCGTTTATGTTAGTTGAACAATAACATAAATCTCGATACAATCCCACGTGTGACGTCACACATGTTTGCTTCAGTGTATTTTCAAAGAGAGATAGGGAGGAGCGTGTATATAAACTTAAGTGGTCTAAGAATATAATTTCCAGTCTGATAGTGATTATAAAAAAATAGGCTAAATCGTTTGTGCTTGTTTGTACTCAAACAGTAATTAGCTAAGGGGGGGGGGCTGGAGACATGCTTTTTTGAAATTTCGAATATAGATTTTCACATAGTCTAGATCGTTTGTGCTTCGTTTGCGCAAGTTTTATTTTTGTTTGAACCTAAATAGTTTTCGAGATTTTCAGATCAACGACACTGACGCGCATGATTGAAAATTAACGTATTAAAATTATTAACAGATTCCAGGTTAAGTAAGTTTAATAAGCGCTTTTAAGGAAAGATATTTTCATCCAAATTCTCTTTATAAACAACATCAAATATCGCTACAATATTTATGGAAGCAATATTACCTTCTGGAATATCTCAACCGTATTTTTAATTACTGGATATGATTAAGGCATGTCAAATTAAAAATATCCGCACTGAATCTTAGCGTTTAAGATTGTAAAATGCAGACCCTCCCATCATTTTGTAAACACGAATGACAAAAATAACCGTCGAATTCATCCAGAAAAATTTCGGTGGCTACGTCAATTCAAATTTATTAATATGCAAGCAGAAATAACATTAAATTGCATTAGAATGTTGAGGAATGTTAAGCTTTGTGATATTAAGTAGTACACGCTTTAAATTGCTTTGTGTACATTTGAAAGGAACAATTTTTATCTGAAGCAGCTGCAGCGGTACGGGAAGCAAACAATTTTAGTAACTGCCTGTATTATACCATCATCTCAATATGAGGGCGTTTATACACGATTTTTCAATTGACACAATATTCGGGATGCCCTGCCTTAAGTTTTAATGTGCATAAAGAAAAAAAGCTTAGAATAAAAATAAACAGATCGATTGAGGGTGGATACGAGAGGCTTAAAAAGTTTTAATTAACCTTAACTACTACTTCCTTGCTCTAGAAACTACTACAATATTCTTCTAGTGTCTCAATTTTAACTAAAATAAAATTTAAATAAAAATGAAATATACTGCGATTCTTAAAAGTGGTGTAATAAAATTTGCATAAGACTTAGCGAGTTCATATTATTTTGCGAATATGAAAATTCTCCAACCCATCGAGGTTGAAGTTGAGATTAAGAAGTATAACTTGAATAGCTAATAATTGTAAGTCGACTCTTGATTTAGAATTACAAATTTTGGGTAAGTGCTCACAGATGGAAAATAAAATATGAGTCGCTTAATATTGAATCTATAATATTGAATGATTTACTTTCGTGTATTCAATGGAAATGTTAATGTACTAAAATTTAATATTAATTTTATGTGCCTCTAACATTGTGTGGTTTTCACACTTGGATCCCTAAAAGCGCTTGAAATTATCAGAAAGCCTATAAATTTTGATTGAATCAAATTTAAGTGAAAACGAGACATCCAGAATATCAATTTTGAACAAATTTCTTTGATGTGTTCCAAATTTATAGCACACAATAATTATTATAATGGCTTATATGTTATTATTAATATCAACTAAATTATTTGACAAAAAATAAGCAATATCAATCTTCTACATGCTTAAATCGACTTTTTGAGTATGAAAACCATGTCACTTTGAAAATCTATAGGATTACGTCAAACTTTTTATGGAAGTTGTTGAATTTGTTCAGATATCTGACACTAAACTACATGAGCAGCTTTGAATGCGATGCGAAATGCTATAAAATTTAAGAAAGACATTTTGTTTGAAGGCAACTCATGGATGAAGAATAAAGATAAGGTAGAAATGGTGCGATTTTAGAATTTCATTGTATTCTATTCTAGAAACTGCATTTTTTCACAATAATTTCACAGTTTTGAATGAATGTATCACGTGATTCCTGAGAGCAAATGGACTCGAAATACCATATGGTAACGCATGAGATGGTTTCAAAAGTAAAAATAACTCTTTTGCAGTAAAACATAAACCAATTCCAAATAAAGGAGTTATCGCAGTATAATTAGTACTTGGCACCCAACGCAATGTGGAGAAAATATAATAGCAAATATTATAATGCAAGGTGTGATGTTAGTAGTATCAGTAACAATTTGAACAGTAGTCGGTGAGAAAGCATAGCCCTAGGCCTAGAAAATTAAACTTTAAAAAAAATTATAAATATGACAAGAAGAAGCAAACAAATAACAGAAAATGGAAGAAGAAAGAGAAATAACATGAAGAATATAAAATTTTGAAGATAAACAGGGAAATAGTAAATGGTTCAATAAAAACTAGAAAAAGATAAAAATTGTCGGATAAGCGCAGAGGAGATTAAAAATAACACTTGGAAAGAACTTCTACAAAGAGAAAAAAGAGGAAAAAAATCATAAAAAGGATGTTATCAAGGATGTTATCAAGGACATCCTTATAAAGAAGATACAATTTATAATTTAAATTTGCAAGCATCTGGTAATGGTAAATGTATCGGCGCTATTTGCGTATTTTCGACCAATAAAATGATAAATTTAAATAAGTCATTAGAAAATTAATTACAAAATATGAATAATTAATTAAATTGAAAAATAAAACAATCGAGCAACCCAAACGTAAGTCATTGAAGTCAACGAAGAAATTTGACAAATATTAAATTAGAATCTCAAAACCCAAATGAGAAAGCTAGCACAGCATAACTAATTGATGCTCAACGTGGGGCAGCATCAGAATATGATTTGAATTCAATTATCACCACAGTTAAGTAGATTCCACAATATTTTAGACATAATAGTCGTATATTTAAATTACTTCAGTGAGGTCCAAAACTAGTAATGGGTTTTTAGGGTTATTCACTCTACCCAGTGGCGAATTTCTCAATAGGCGCAAGAGGCGCGTTTAGGGCCTCGTAAATCAAGGGGCCTCAAAATAAGGAAAATTTAATTATTATTAATTAAATTCTTGTAAGCCCTAGATGCCTTAGATTTGCAGTTATTTTGATTTCAGTGCAATTTTTGATTTAAATTTTTTGATAAAAATTTAATTTTGTTCAAATATTCTGAAACTTTATGAAAATATTAACTCTGTTGTAATAAATACAGGAAAAATAACGAAAAAATTCTAAGCCCTAAGATGCCTTAGTTTTCAGTTATTTTGATTTCAGTGCAATTTTTGATTTCAACTTTTTGATAAAAATTTAATTTTGTTCAAATATATTGAAACTTTATGAAAATATTAACTATGTTGTAATAAACACTGGAAAAATAACTAAAAAATTCTAAGCCCTAAGATGCTTTGCAGTTATTTTGAATTCAGTGCAATTTTTGATTTAAATTTTTTGATGCAAATTTAATTTTGTTCAAATATTCTGAAATTTTATAAAAATATCAATTGTGTAGTAGTAAACACAGGAAAAATAACAAAAAAGTTCTAAGCCCTAAGATTGGATTTGCAGTTATTTTGATTTCAGTGCAATTTTTAGTAATAAAAAGTATAAAAAAAATAAATCATCTACTGTGCTGGTGGATGGGCCCCCGGGCACCAGGGGTTCAAATCAATTGCTTTAGGGAGTGTAGGATTAGTGCAAATACTTAGAGGGGGGCCTCAAAATTGAATTGCGCCTGGGCACAAGTTCTAAAACCGCCACTGACTCTACCCAAGAAATGTGTAACTACAAAAATTTGGGAAAATCCACTGCTTAGTTTGCTAGCAATCCTACTTCCACCTCCATGTGGAGATTCTTGAGTAATGTAAAAACGGAAGGGACCAATGATGTTTTCCAGCCGTTTTAAAACTGGAACATATTGGCTAAGGGATTCAAGAAAATCTTCCTGATCCTCCAAGTTAGAGGAAAAAAAAGAAACAGCAGTTCTCTGGATATATGAAATTTTAATGTATGGATTAACTATTTTAGTTTTTTGGATTAATCAATTCCAAAGGGGGATTTCGTACCACATCACATATTATTCTAGAATTGCTAACATTCTAATTCACAACCACTAGATCGATCTGCGGTGTAACTCCTTGGCCACTTCACCAATATACTTTGTGATTTTTGGTGCATCAGAAACAAAAAAGAAGAAATTATATTGGAACTCCTTCAGTGGAAACAAAAGAGAATGGCAATGGATAGAATCATAAAGATAAGACTTTCTGCACTATAATTCCCAAATGGCGTTTATGAGTATAGAACTAGGATATACAGGTAGTTTGCTGTGATGGTGAGGCTAAGAACCGACTTTTTGAGCCCAAAGTTATTTGTGTAGTGTAGGGCCATTACAGTATTGCAAATCGTATTTATAAAGTTTATAAATTTCTTAGTATTGAATAGTAATAATAATTCTCCCAATCTATTGTGACATTCCAAATGTCAGTTATTCGTTTGGCGTCAATTGTTCAATAGATTTTATTACAGTAGATACGATTACAATTTTAGAAATTAATTTTACAAAGTGCCACCAGATGCTAAGCAATTTGATTTTAGTTTGGAATATAAGTCGCACCTTTTATGCATAATACAACCGCTGTCACATCAACTAAATTGACAAACTTTCACTTTTCTTTGCCAACATGGCGTTGGCTGTTCGCTTTATATGAAACCACAAAACGCTTTAAATAAAGTATAGTTTTGTTTCATTGGAATTTGAATGGTTTATTGTGTGGGTAATTTTGAAGTTTTAATAATAATTAGTTACTTTTGACCACGATGGGACTTTCTTATATTACGATTGTAAGTTTAGTTTAATCTTCCATTTTTGATATGAAAGTCTGTAACACAGCACCGCGTTATTTGAAGCTGGAACCTCCAGACGTTGCATATCAAAGCATTTCTCTTATTGCAGTTGGGGCTTTAATTCGCATCTCCAGTGAAGCGACATGAGAACGGCCAAATGTCGTCTACTTTGTAATCGCGTGTTTAAGTAGAAGATTAGTTTCCATCGTTTTTCAATTTCATCGAGGCAAACGGAAGGCAACCATTCACGTGACTTAATTCTGGTTATTTATAAGTGTAGTTCTTGTAGTTTTCTTTAGCTTCATTCTGAACATAGGTAATTTAGCAGATGAAACATGGATTTTCCTGACGACCTGAAAGGATCGAAAAAGGAATCGGACAGATTGTATTTAGTAAAGGTGAGTTAAATTGCTATTATTGCACTTATGTACTATTATGTCGTAATCTTATGGAGTTGAATTTGCGTTTATATGACGATTCTCTTGATTATTTCTTATTTAAATTGTGTCAGGATGTCCATTCAGTAGAGCATTGTGAGTTTTACTTGATTTCTGATAAATTGTGTGTTTGGAATCATCCCTATCAATTAATCTTCTCAGATTCTTTTGTAACTCTTCAACCTCTGAAGGTTGTATTTTGAAAGACTAACGCCATAGTACTAATTTTTCTTTAGCTAACTGTCAGATAATCGCTTGGGGCACACCGTGTTAAAATGACCCACACTCTGTGGTAAAGGGGGGGAAGCAAAATTCTAACTAGCTGCCTAGGAACATCAGGGATGACATCGAGGAAGTAGCATACAAAATTAAATAAAATAAAAATACTTAACAGTCGCCGATATATGGGGAGTGCTATAGGCGCTAAAGTCCCCACACCCCACTTTTAAGGCTAATTTGAATTCAGAATGCCTTGATCGATGCTGAGAACCAAAATCATAAATAAAATTTCCTGTAGCATTCCAATTACACCTAAATATTAAAAAAAAGTAATATAAAACAGTTTTAGTCCACTGATGTTGGTGCCGAGAGAAAGGTTAGGGATGTAGTACATACATGTGAGCTTGTTTATCCTTCCTCAGAATCCATAATTCAAAATGCATAACAGAAACTTCGTACGATGAAAATTCTTATTTAAACAGCAATTTCCAGAAGCACGCAATCCTGGGTATATTTAAATACATTATTAATCAAGTCCAACAATATTAACCTTTGAACCCCACACTGGGGTCCTTTGAACACCATACGATTTTCAAAGGCCTAAAAATGTTTTAATTTTTGTCGATTTAAATATTTTGCAGGCCTTAAAAAACCATGTAGGATCCTGGGGGCCCCAGTGTGAGGTGCGAAGGTTAAAAATATGAAAAACAAAGTAATACAAAATAGTTTCTTTCACCACCGATAGCATGATAAAAGAAAATGTGGTTACCACGCCCCTATAATACGTTCCCAACAAACAAAACATTGTAACCTGGATTTGAAAACCTCAATTCCAATTTATAATTACACCCCGCTGGATTTCCATTCTAATAATAATCGGATAACCACTCCTTTCTTTTGTCATGCTATAGTGCGTTTTCAATTCGATTTGTTTCAATGTGACATTATTTTTGGATTTCGTTAGTCATTCGTAACAGTAACATAGTGAATATTAAACAAGGGTGTTTAACCTTTCAGTTTTTATCGCGCAGTATACACACACACCATTTCCACATAATACAAAATCCAACACGCATGATTCATTAATGTTTGATGTGACTCAGGAATTTAAATTTAATGAGAAGCAGCATTAGTAAAGCAGAATAATGTTAAATGCAAAAGGTATATTTAAAAATTACGTAAATTAAAGAAAGGAGTTTCGAGAAGACGAGAACCCAAACATCTTCGTTTAACATGACGGTGCTCCATATTTTAGTAGAAAGGAATTGAGATTGATTTATTTTACCTTAGAGGCAATTACCACACAAACTAATTAAAAGTTACGTTTTAAGGTTTCTACTTCCACAATACTATAATGTTTTGGGTTAAATGTAATTTAATATTTTTGATTGGAGTATCTCAATCAGAAATTATTAAATTGTAAACCTTTATATCGTTTAAATAAACCTTTTCCGATTTTACGAAGATTTATTATTAGAAAATAAATTACTAAATTTGATTTCCAGTTGAAGTCAAAATTGGAATTTCTTTTAGTCAGGGTAAAAGGGTGCTTTGTCAGTAATACTTTTGGATGAAAATGTAATAAAATCGTAACTTACTTCTTGATAAAGAGGCGAACGTGGTTCGAAGGTGTTGTTAACCCGATGGAGCGTAATATTAACGTGGGGTAGCGAATGCAAAAGGGTGGCAAGATTTGGAGCGCTGTACGCATCATCCCCCGACGACGATCCCATACCAACGAATCCTGCTGACCTCTCTTACGTCATGTCATTGGTGTTAAAATTCTACTTTCGATCTGAAATAGAAAAAAAATGGTTTTAAAATTTTCAGCGTTAGGAAAGCAATTTTCACATAATTAATATTAATTTTACAAAGAGTAAACAAACGGGAAACATTAATTTCGTTTTCTTTTGTAATTTTCAAATATGTTAAGCAATGAGATTATTTTTGTTGAAACTTAAACATCACGATAGTTCACACGTAAGGTCAATACTTCCAAATCGAGACGAGAAACCAATTTACTGCTAGCAAAATTGTTTCGTGATCGCTCAATTTAAGAAAGAGATCAATTAACAACTTCCGTGTGATGAAAGATTACACGCTTATTATCCTAAAAAATATATTTCGTTTCTTTACTGGAAGGTATAAAAAATTTCTCGTTTTGACTAATTTAGCAGAGTGGATAATTTTTTGTAAATCAAGTTGGAAAAAAAAGAAATTGTTGAAAATATGATTTATGTATTTGAGGAAAACCACAGCATTATCTGCAATATGATTAATCATTTCTGTTTATCATTTTATGGCAAATTTCGCGGAAAAATTAAACAATTTTCCTCTTAAATGATTATTATCATACTATAGATTTAAAATTTCAAGATTATCAGAACACAACAAACTTGCTTTATTTCGCAGTGTTCCTAATTATGCAGCACTTTTTTGGAAAATATTTTTTTATTATTTAAACACTGGAAAACTTCGATGACATTACGACACAAAGTTTGTAGTGTTTAAAATCTAAAAAAATATAATACTATTGCAAAATTAGGAACGCTGCAAAATAAGACAAGTAAAGTGGCGTTCACAATGAAGTGGGGTCTTGCCTTGCTTCGGTAGAAAGCTAGCAAGAGCCAATCAAAATGAAATATTTTTTAATTAAGTGCAAAGAAAATGCGCTTGCCAGCTTTCTACTGAAGCAAGGCAAGACCCCATTTCATTGTGAATGCAGCTTAAATTTTCCCTATATTTTCATAAGCTTTCAACCATGTTTACTATATCTTAAAACTTTTAAATTTTATATTATTATTTATTTTGTAAGTAAATAGTAATAATAATTTTAATATTTGCATAATTATAGATCGTTACAATTATCAATTCGTAACCTATCAATTACATCATAAAAATATTATAAATGTACCTATAATTATTCAAGGTTTCCTTTTCACAGTAATTATAGTAATTTTTAAAACTTATCTACGTGAGTATAACTATTATAAATAATATTCGGCTCGAAAGTCAACTTGGCGGCGAATTTGGTTAGTTTAAAACTATCCAAGTCAGTTTATAAACTAACTAATTTCAACTGATGGCAAAATCACATACATACATAAGCTAAATATATCTTTTTCTAAATAATTTAATACAGTTTCTGCAATTGCTTACTTGAAGTTGGTAATATATTTTGAAACTTATCGATTAAACTACAATGTTATATTCGTATAGCGAATTTGAAATTCATAACAAAAGTTTATATCGCTAGATGATATTAAAAACACTCGGAAATACTATCAAAGAGTAGCAGTAAAAAAAGATCGATATCTGTAAAAATATAGTATGCAACAGTAAATAATATTACGATAATCAATATAAATTTTCCCTTATTTTCTAATTGTTCCATTTTAAATGTAAGTTTTTAACTTAACATCAGTTGCTAACATTTTGTTAACGCATTAACAACAAATTTAGCAGTTTAACATGCGAGGTATAAGCTAACTTGAATATTAAGCAGCATTCAATATAAAAATTAACTAGAAGACCCCTCCTCCTTCTATTTATTATTCTTCTTCGAGTGCCATATCTTCTTTAGACGTAGGCGATCTTCCTGGCTAAGCCAGAAAGATTTTACTAGGGAAATGTTAATGGGGTGGTTTCCCGTTGCCTTCCCCATAGTCTACAGATCGATTTTGGACTTTTTAGATCACAGCACATATCCGACGCAATCAGGATTAGAACCGCGGTTTCCCACTCTGTAGTCTATCCGTGTTTGATTTACGCCAGACTGCTGGTCTATTTATTACCAACCCAAATAATTTACCACCTTAAAAAAACGTTTACGAACTACGAAATACACGCAAACATCTGATTTGTCTCAATCTCCTTGAATGAGGCTACAAGCCGAATAACTATGACCTTCACATATGGTCACATTCCCCGAAGAACAACCACAACAATCATAATACCTGGGAGATCCATTCTAATGTTTAGATAATTTTTATTAAGAATTAATTGACAAAGTTTATTGCGTACATTTAAAAATTGTATAACTTTTAACCTTCTCGCACGGGCGGTACTCCAAACCCCTCAGTTCTATTACCAGGATAAGTTAATTATCTATTTAGAACGGTTGTGATTTAATAAAATCTATGAACCTACACTGTGTTAGTCTTTGTGACTCAGAGATATGGGAGTTATGGAATGTCCTCCAACATCAACAGAGTTACGAGGTTTAGATTTGCTACGCACATAATATAAAATGTCATATGAACTGGTTTGTTCATTATGCCAACCTAAAAAAATCTTTTAACCTACAAAATATACGTAGGCATCTGATTTGTCTCAATCGCAATAGCTTACACGTATGGTCGCATCCCCCTCCCCCACCCAAATGAGGCCGAACAACCACATCAACCAAGCACTGGAATGGAATGAAAATCCCCACCGAAGATGCTCTCTCTCTTTAGCTTCAAACAAGAAACCGTAAACCCCGCAAGAACAACTTCTCTTATTCTATGCAGGAAGGCACAATAATGTCCACGAAGTGGACATCTCTAAGGACAAGGAAGTGCTTACATCTCCCATCCTACAATCATAACATTGATCTATAATAACGAAATAATAACAATAAGTGTCGGACTATGTCTCTGTACTCTGCAAAACCAATAGGATATTCCATATAATAAATAGATCACATGCACGACGTGAAATGTCACTCCTCCAAACTCATATGATTAGACATTTCTTATCACAAGTTCATGGTTTTCCTTTACGATTTGACACGTGATGAGTTTGGAGAAATGCAATGGCCCATTACGTACATTTAGAGGAATATAACATGGTGATGTCAAGTGTTCGCGATCTATAATTTACTACAAAGTTCCTCTTCTATTCAATAGATGACTCTGTATAATGGCGTTTTCGGATCAGCTGTATCTTGCAACAATTCTGGATTCTGGATTGAGTGTGGAGGGCAAACCAAGGTTTACATGCAACAATGTCACGAAGTAAAACAATTTTATTATTCCGTTGGTAGAAAATAAATTTTAAAAAATTACAGTTCAGGGGACAAGGGCACCTGCAAGTTTCGTATCCTCGTCGGTTCCTACGTCACACTTTTACAACAGCTGTGACCCACTTTAATTCGATGTGCAAGGATTTGATTCGAGCGGCAAGTTTCACAGGAGTAAATGTAACGCTAAGCTTTTATTCATCAGCCAGTTCCTAACTAATTACGTTACTTTTGGAATGAAATGGTAGGTTAAGGCATTAGGAGGGGGTTTCCCAACCTCCAATTACTTTATCCTGTATTTGTAACGTTGAAACCTCTCATCAAAAATTTTCAAAAGGAATTCCTTTTAGCGTTGCTGGATTTGAACTCATCTTACCGTTTCATCATGTGTAATCAAGACAGCCCGTTATCGATCGAGTATTACAATGTTCTATCAGCACTTTTACGATATGGAGGAGTTGAACGATTCTAAAATTGTCGTTACGGAGTACGAATATGTATTTATAAATAAAGATGAAAAACAATCAGGAAAACTATTCAAAAATAAAAATAACCCAGCATAGTAGCATGGAGTATAAAATAATCGACTAGATAAGTTAGTAGTTGCAAATTCGAATTACCCAGTCGCCTGTTGGGCCAGCGTAATGACGTTAGCAGGTACAAACGCTTAATTAAATTTAAAAAAATATTTGTAAAATGATTTCTTACCACTGAAATTGTTATTATTTATTAATGTTAGAGCTCGTGAAATTCACTAAATAAAATTTTAATAATATTATGGAGTTAATTATTATTATTAGTACATTTCTGATGAAGGTTGCAAATGTAAGTTCAATTTAGAATCTTAAAAATTCAGTAGCCAACAAATTAAAATAGGTCTTTATCAAATTTTTTAACATTTTAAATTACTCATATAAAAGTTGTAAAAACGTTTTACTATTATACGCCTAATTAGTGCAATTAATTTGTAAAACTTACATAACTTAACAACTAAGCTTCTAAGAGAAAATTATACAAAATTTGTATTTTAATTTTTTTTATGTTGAGGACATTTAAAATTTCACTAACATTTTATGATTTAATTAAAACTTTTCGGTGTTCTAAAATTAGTAGAAAACTAATATACGTTAGGTACTTGTATTACAAAATTTTAATCAAATTGTTACAAAAAAAAAAAAACAAAATTGGAATAGCACCAAGAAATTAAATTTGCAGGCCTATTTTCAGAAAATTATACCTGTACCTATTGTATACCTTTCGTTTAATCAAACGTAATTTTCATATCATACAAAAAATGTAATTAACATTTGTGTAATTAAGGGCCATATAAATGTTTCGTATTAAATTTCGTACGCAACTGCCAATTATAATTTATTTTGATTTGAATTATTTGGTGGTACTAATTTTAATAACATCGCTATCGCTATAATAAAAAATGTTAATTTAACAAAAATCAGTTCGACTAACGTCGATTTGGAAAACAACTAATTAAACATTTAATTTGATGAAAAATGACTTATCGTTCGATGCTCTATGCTTAAATTACAATTAAAATAAAACAAAGCATGAAATATAATATTATATTGATTGTTCCACGCTGCAGCAAAAAGGTGGTAAATGGAAATTATTTTAAATTATATATCAAAAATGACAATTTGAGCCTCATCCCCTTTCCGATGGGTTTCCACATACGAATTTGTTCTTTCATTCTGAATGCATGCCCAAACCATTTCAGACCTCCATCGATTCTACCTTAACTGTTTCTTGGACGTCCGTTTTTCGACGACTCTCGCTAACAACATTACGTCCAAAATGGAGTTTGAAATTATTTCGTGTGGTGACGTTTTGTTAATGTAAATGTAAACAGAGCAAAACATTGTTTTTTTATGGTGGTTTCGCGTTTTAATATTGGTGGCACCACTAACTAACTAACTTTACGTCTAAAATGGAGTTTGAAATTATTCCGTGTGGTGGCGTTTGTCAATGTAAAACATGAATATACTCAATTAATACTGTTGTCACCAGGTTGTTCCATATTTTAACAGTTCAGCTGAAACTTCTCTTGGACCTGTTGCATTTCCATTCTCTTCAGACTTGTTTATTTCCCTAGGTAATCTTTATATCTGTATACTGAGATAAGTTTTCTTCTTTGATGAATTGTGGGCTATTTTCTACTAGTAGATTTTTATATCCGTAGGTTTAAAAGACATTGAAAACATCATGTTTATCTTGACGGTTCTCTGGATTAACTTACGAGTCACGGGTGATTGGAAAACGTCCTTTCCAGTCGAATTGCCACATCACTATATACATTGTTTATTAGACAAAAATTTTGCGATAGGTCCTTCAGGGAACAGGTGTTGAATCGATCTTTCCTTCACTCGTACAACAGGGAGTAGTAGCATGTAACCATGACTATCTTTTTTCTTCGATGCTTTTAAGTTTTGATGTATTGAAACTTTTCTCAACTTCACGGTTAAAATGAAATAAACCAAGTGCTTATCGCGATTATTACAAACCAGCGATGTTTCTATTTAATATAATATTATTTATTTAAATAAATACCCACATAAAGACTCTAAGATGTTCACAACATAAAAGCATTATCAAATAAAAAAATTGATTCGTATTGTATATCAGAAACGTAAACATAGTATATCATATTTCAGCACACAATTCACTGATTGATAGTTGATACCAATTGAATAGAAAGGATGCTTCATCAACAATCAGGTTATGCTATTATCCACGAAATTTAATGTTGATGTAGTAACTAAAATTTGAAAACCAATAGATAATTATTATACTAGAAACTCATTTTATTAAATATTTATATATAATACCTACTATAATAAAAATTAGACTAATAGGTTCCTATTACTTACTAGAGTATATGAGTTTATTATTATTTTATGTAATTTTATATTATAAATTACAGTTCAGGTTGACTTTCATACAAGACGACGAAAAGTAAAATTTAGTCTGAAAATCACATCCTACTTTCTGATAAACTAAATTCAACCCTTAATTGAAAGGTGCCTAACTTTTAAGATAAAGTTTTTCCAAGTTTTTAAGGAAGAAGCATGAGCTACGTAATTTTCGTATAGTTCATCGTTCGTTTTACCAATCGAATCAACTTCGAGCAATTTCTATACGCCCAATTTATTACAAATTTATCTTAAAAGAAAATTTAAAACTCGATAATAAATTTTGTGACGTGTGAATCATAAAAATTATTTTTCTTTGCTGTATTAATCATAAATTGCACTTTGAAAGTGTATTTTATCATCTGATGTTCTCATATTTCCTTTGTTGGTTTCCTGAACCCGGTGATTAGGTACGCCACATATTCAACATAGGACAGTATAATTTTCTTTTCGTGTTTGTAAATTCAGTGAAGTTAGTGTGCAAAAAATGACAATGGAAGCTGAACATTTTAGAAACTACAAGTATGGAGATTAAAAAAAAAGTGTGGTTTATATAAAATCCTTTGTACAAAAACTTTTAAAATACAGCCAAGTGGATATAAACATCATTACGTTAATCTTCTGGTAGACCCTGAGCAATTCAGAAGACAAGTATGTAGAAACGATTAAAGCACAGGAAGTACAAAAATAAACACAGACTCCGTTAAAAACACAAATTTTGCTGAAGTTTGCTATTTCAATTAAAAATTAACGTGACATCATTAAAGGACTCTTTCCTTTGGGAAATTTTAATTGTTATAATTAAACCATTAGTGTTAAAGAGTCACTTTTCATAAGAATTTCCTTTTGTTATTTAAACTGAAGTGATATATTCCAACCTAAATAAAGAAAATGATGAAGTAAATTGCAACACCGCAAAAATCACTCATCCTTTTTCTTGTTAGAATTCAAATTGCAAAATAGAAGCGTTTTTGTTAGACTTCCTTGACTAACATAGGGAGCTAGAAGATTGATCACAGTTTTTCAAATGCATTTACCTATCTATTTTCCATCCTCGACCGTTAAAAGACATTTTTGTTGCCTTCTTAAAAATCAAACAAAATTGTAAAATGTAAATTGAAAAATTAACATAAAATAAAAGCGCGAAAGAAAATTTCTAAATGCGTGATTTCATTAATTACATGCGTGGAAATTAAGTACTTCTTTGAACTTAAGACCTCGAAATAAAAATAAATTAAAAACTTCAATCAAAGCACATTAATTTAATTTCTTCACTTGAAAGAATAAATTCACGAACGAGATAATTTTAACTTGGTTATCTTCGTTTGTATTCGCAAGCAAATTGATCCATTAATTGTTATTATGGCCCTAATGAAGTCAATTGTCTCTTATCCGCTCTACTTGATTGTACTAAATGTAATCTCACAAGCCACAAACATTATATTTATGTGATAAGAAAATTTTGCGTCGTGGTTTGTTGGAAAAATTCTATGAGATACTTCACGCATGTTAAATCGAATTTTTGTAAATTGTATTTTACTCTGCAGAGGTACAGACCATTGTTAGTGGAAAGGTATATTTTTCACAGCAACTGAATGACCTACTACCGAAACGGAAGTAGGTACTACAACTACCGATGACAATCTTCCTTATAATAAAAGAAGGTGCTATAGAAAATAAAAGAAAATTAATAAAAAGACGCTTCATTTTCGCATTAAGGCACTGCTGGCGGTCATCGGCAACTTGTTTATTCACTGATAAAGCTTTTACAACATTTCGATGCTTGAAAAAGTTCCATTTTACTAGATAAGACAGCAACTTAAGGAATGAGCCGAATGCGAGTTTCGTATCCTGTCGCTACGCCTGACCATATTTTACAGTGTGGTGATCATTGTTTGATACCATTTTATTAAACCATTATTTATGTTTTAATATTTATATAAAAGTAATCTAGCTCAAGAGTTTCTAAACTACGGCTCGCAAAGTAGATTTATCCGGCCCGCAAACCCCTTAACAAAAAATATATAAAATCTGGTTTGAATATAATGCGAATGCGTACGCTGTTTAACTTGAAATTTCACATAAGTACATAATTCAAACAGCTCAGCTGGTTAGATTTTAGCTAACACAATAATTTGTAAAATTTCTATTTTTATAAAATTGCTAAGAATAAACAAAAATCAAAATTTAGGTAATACTCGACTAATTATAATTTTATTAAGGGCTTAGATACAGTCAGGATTTTCAAAAAATCAATTTTGGGTTTCCTTCATTTTCTTAAGGTATAGGGTGTTTTTTTAGCTGCATGAGAACTTTCAATAGGGATAACAATTGAACCAAGATTGCTATGGAAACAGTTTTTTGACATTTGTGTTTAGCAAGGTTTGGCATTTGATAATGCATAGATTGACCATTGAACAACGCTACCAAATTGGGCTCACAATCAATTGGAAGTGGATCCATTTTTTTACCGTAAAATTTTTATCAGTGACGAGGCACATTTCTGGTTAAATGGGTATGTGAACAAACAAAATTGCCGTATATGGAGTGAGACCAATCCGGGACATTATCTTGAGACTCCATTGCATCCATTAAAATTGACTGTTTGGTGTGGAATACACGCCAACGGCATCATTGGTCCATATGTCTTTCGAAATGAGGAAGGAGCTACCGTTACGGTGAATGGTGTGAGATATCGACACATGCTCAATACATTTTTGTTTCCAAAACTTCAAGAGCTAAACATTGACAACTTATGGTTCCAACAGGATGGTGCTACGTGCCACACAGCCAACGAAACCATCAATTTATTGAAAGGACAATTTGGTGACAACATTATTTCAAAACGTGGTCCTATCAATTGGCCTCCAAGATCGTGTGATTTGACACCTCCAGATTATTTTCTGTGGGGGTATGTTAAATCCATGGTTTATGCTAACAAACCAACAACTCTAGAAGCATTGGAGGCTAATATTCAGCAAGCCATTTATGAAATAAAGCCAGAAATATTGGAAAAAGTGGTCAAAAATTGGACTGAACGGATGCGCTTCGTAACCATTAGTAAAAATTCGAAAATAAGTCAATTATAACCAAACCACAACACCGACAGACATGTTTCGATCTTGTTAGATCTCATCAGTGACGTACAGTTATGGATTTGGTTATAATTGACTTTAAGTTACACCATTAGTCGTGGTGGTCACATGCCGGAAGTCATGTTCAAATCATAAATGCCTTTAACTGTACTTTCATAAAAAAATTATAACCAAAACATTCCGTCAGGTTTTTAATGTTTTATTTCATTTTGAAGTTCTCATGCAGCTAAAAAAACACCCTATACAATGTTTCAAGAACGTTCTGTGAAAATTTCAAATCGATCCGATAAATAGTTTTCAAGATAATCTTGTTGTTATTCGAACTTTAAGTAAGTAATTCATTGATTAATTCAAACTTTAAATGTAATTATCTCAAAACTACATTTTCAAACCGGTGCGGTGGCCACGATATTTCAAAAACCACTGGATAGATTTAGATGAAATTTATACAGCATATTCTAAACATTCAAAATCTGAGCCTGATCGAAGGATTTTGCAATTAACCGAAGTTTGTGGTTTTTATTAACAATTATCGAGCGATTTTTCCCTCAAAATTCATAAGGTCGAATTCCAGGGGCCACCATTTGGCGAAATTTGAAAAAACAGAAATCCTTCGATCAGGCACAAGATTAACTATTAAACTAATAAAAAATTTTTTATTCATTGATTTTGGATAAACCATTATGAAGTTCTGATGGCCACCGCAAAGCACCTTTTTTAAAGAGAGGTCTACAATTAACTTGATAACTTGATGCAGAATAAATATTTTTTTCTGAAATTTTTGTAAAAGTGACTTAAATATAATGTAACAAATTAGTATTATGTATTAAATAAAAAACACTGTACAACAGTTCAAAAAAATTCTTGAAAATGACCATTTTTTCACACTTGTGACTGTACAAAATGAAGACAAAACGATGACAATATTTATGTAGTAATTTCATTTTTCATTTTAATAAACTTATTATTTTTTTTGCGGGTTTAATGGACAATTAAACATAAACCTCAAAACGTAAATCGATTTTAAAAAAATAAGAGTTTTTTAATTATCCTCTAAACCGGCAAAAAAATAATAATAATATGTATGTAGTTGTCGTGTTCTGTTTCGGATTACCAATACAAATCCCTTTAATACCACCGGTTACCATGGTTACATAATTACTTTTTCCTTCAAGTAAATTCCCACTTGAATTCGTTCAGAGAAATCAATCAAAAGAAAAGCTGTATTTTTTAAAATAAAATGCAAAGATCTTCATCTCATTTTTAGACCTTCTCGGAGAGGGGTTTCTAAACTATGGCCCGTAGAAGGTTTCTGTTCAACCCGTAAACATTATAATTATCAAAATAATAATTTGTTATATAAAATAACATTAATTATTTAAGAAGAAAGTAATGCAATCTCATAAAATCTTACCTAGGGAGGATGAGGGTTGAAAACCATTTTCTAAATTATCCTAACCAAAGATATTATATGAACTGTAAAGATGGAAAATGCTACACAAATTAATTTCTATGCTTATTCCACCGGTAAATACATGGCGTTACTAATTTTTTCCCCCATTTGCAGATGGAGCTACCGTTACTATTTTTTACATAATATGGTGAATTTATTTGATAATTTTAAAAAATAGTAATCCCAAATCAGTAGCGTCATCTTTTAATGGGGGAGAAAAATAGTAACGCCATTTGTTTACCGGGGAAAAACGCATACATTATAATTATATAAATATGTATAGCATTATAGCTCTTTCATCTCTGTCCTGACATACGGTAACCGGGTGTTGGGGGGGGGGGTAATAAAACCTTACATGGTTACCTTAAATTTCAAAAATCATCTTTGGGTAATTAATGGATACCCTAATGTATCGTTTCCCAACCTGGCGCGGCGGGTCTGTCTACAAGCTAAAGGAGAAATGTGCTATTTTATTGGCTTTCTAAAGGCTAAAACTAAAGTTTAAGGGGTAAAAAAGGTCTTTCTGCTCCTGGGGGAGTCGCAATAGAAAAAAATTGAGAAACGATGCCCTAATGTAGTTATCGTATAAGAATTTTTGAACTATGTAATATAAGATCTAAAAAAGTTCATATGTGGCACTCATCTCCAAAAGTTTGGGGACCTTTGATCTAGCAAATGGTGTTGCAATGAAATCAAAGCCCAGAGAGAGCTCACTACTCTGGTGCACGAAGCTAGGATGCCATTATACATTTGGCCCTCAAGAAGGTATCTACATAATTTTAAGAAGTTTGAGGGGGGTGGGAAATAAACAGAAATTATAAAAATGTATTGTAAAAAACAAATAAAATTATTAGAAATTTGGAAATTATGTTGGTTATAATTATATGGCCCTGAATTAAATTACACAATTACACTTAAAAAACATTTTTGACGGCAAAGTTCAAACCAAAATATTGTGTAGTGATAGCTTCCGACATTGATTATTGATTGAGTAACGTGATTAATTTGTCAGTACTTAACTTCAAACTTGAACATTTAATTGACTAGATATAGTAATGTGATTTAATTTATTAATCTGATCCAATCCATTAACTAATATGGAGAAATCACACCATTCAAAGTGTAAAAGTAAAACATGTCATATAGAAATCTTCTATGTAACGTAGAATACATAAAGTCGTATTGTTTGATGACGAAGGTCATGACCCATTGCCTCGTATACATGCACGGGTAAATTGGTCATAAAGAAGTTCGGGTTAAAATGTGCTGATGCTCATTTTGAGCAGAATCGTCAAAAAAAAATCATTAGGGGCGTTGAACTGAACCAATAATTGATTGCAATCGGTTTCCGATTGCTGGAAAGTGACAGATAATTGACTACAATTGGTTCCAAAAATTTAAATAGAAAAATGACTTCCGATTTCTTCTTATTGACAGTAATCGGTTTGCTGCCACAGCCACATATACTGTAACCGCCAATAAAAACACATTTAACCCCCACAAATCAATTCAATCGGACTGTGATTAATTTATTACTCTAATAGTTGAATGCCTTTACTGTCCTAAAGTCGTCAGTTACATAATAGACTAAGGACAATAAAAGACGAAGCAGTTTCCAAAGAGTTAGATCATAGGTACAGGACAGTTAAGGCCGTGTGACACTTGTGTAAATTTTGTACAAAATTTAATACTAAATGAGAGAGAAAGAGAACAAAATTGTACAATTTATTCTCTCTCTCTCTCTCTCATTTAGTATTAAATTTTGGACAAAATTTACACAAATGTCACACGGCCTTTAGTAAGTGATGACTACCGACTTGTAATTCGACTTGGTAGAAATATCCTGAATGTAGAAAATGGTTTATCCATTCTAACGTTAAAGTTTAAGCTTTTATACTCGGCGCGTCACGTTTATGCTAATCGTAGGTATATAAGTTAATAGAAATATTGAATAATTGCAATTGAAAAATAAAATATCAACCTAACCGCTAAGTAGTAATCATCTCATATATACAAATCAAAGTAGAACAAAAAGATTATAAATCATCAAAGGTCAATTTTATCAGAGAAGAAACTAATAATACATAATCCACCCTTGCAATATGTTTCAGTCAATTAGCTCGCTTATACACATAACTTTTAATTAATACTTGCTTTATATGTAATAATTTCCTGCTCCTTCCAATCTTATTGAGTGCTGCACGTTTAAAGCTAACTAATAAAATATAAAATAAATCGTTGATTGGAAATTCAACTTTTTTGGAAAGTACAAAAGTATAACCTTGGGCTATTCAGGGAAAATTTAATTTAAACCACTGAAGATGACGGAACAGTCAATTCAATTAGAAATCCCCTAACAAAATTCATATTTCTCTTTGCTTACTTCACATACAGCTTCCCCTTTACATATTGATATAACACAACTTGACAACGCATGTAGCATACAACTCATCAATTTAAACAACGAAACACCGAAGACCCCAAAACACGACATTTACAAGCAAATCGAGACACAAAGTGGAGTTCATTCAAAATTACGATTGAACACGATAAGAGAATCCATAGCACTTATCTTAGCATCCTATAAAAATTTCAATTCCCAGGTCTCCATTTTCACTGTCAACGATTGCAAACCGAACCACAGGAGAGATCAATTTATAGATTGTATTTATTCATAACAAATAAATTATTGGTGTTCGAAAATATTCCGATTATCTCTCGCCTCTTCATCAATAAATTTCAAGTAATACAATTTTCACGTAAATTCGAGAATCTTACTCCTTCAATGTTCTAAATTTTTTATAGACCACGGAAAAAGGTGTAGAAACTTCTCCGATACAAGCTAAAAAATTTGGCAAAAATATAAGTAGTAGTACATAAATAAACCACAAAATAGAGCGATAAAAAATTTGTGCTCAAATTCATCGAATATATCAATTCCATAAACTATAAAGTATCCCCCTTTAGATCTGTAGAATCGGGATGTCATAAGCGAAGTTTCTTAATAAAAATTATTACATTGCACACAAAAATGTTAAAGAAATTTAATCTATAATAAATAACGCGGTAATGGAATTAATTCATTATAAATAATTTACATTTTAAAGTTAACTGATGACATCAACGTTATATTGTAATAATGTTGTTTATAGATTGTAGATAAATCATTACTATGATTATATACAGGGTGTCCCCGCACTTTACACAACATTTACATAACTTAGGTGGTGATAGAGGACACTTTTCTAAGAACAATATTTAACAAAAATTTTTTTCTAAATTCAAACCCTCGAGAGTTAAGCCTCTTTAAAGCATTTTTTTTAATTTCCACCTTAACGTGGCCATAGCTCCGAAAATAATGATTTTTCAGTAAAAATGGTTTAGTGCTTTTTAAAAGAGCGTGAAATAATCTACAAACTAGGTTTATACCTTTTATTGTCTAACTTCAACGGCTTTCGAGTTATGAATTAAAGTAAGCTAAAAAATGTCGAAAAATTTGAGCTTTTCTTTTTTTTGGTTTTTTTCAAAACCCTGTATCTTTTAAACGAAACATTTTACAAAAAATCTGACGCCCCATTCCGGATAGGAAATTTAACGGACTAAAACTTTTGTCTAGTAAAAATTGTTGAGAAACCAATCCATTTCACAGAAAATTAGAAAATAATAAACAAGGCAGCCACAAAACAAAAAATTAAATTCACAAAATTTTTATTTTTTTTGAAAAATTATTTTATTAATTGATTTTAAACTATTAGATTATTTAAATAAATGTTGAAAATGACCACCCTCATTTTCAATACACAGTCGTGCTCGTTTTAAAATATGCTTTATAGTAGTATTTATAAAATTTCCTTTTTTGTTAAGAGCCATAATAGCAGGGGTGGTCAACAAGGTCGAGGGATTGACCGGTCAATCACGAGGCCAATTTTGGTCAATCGGTGAGTGTGAAAAGTGTCAAAAATTCGAATTTCTGCGATTAAAAGTGTCGAAAAATCGATTTTTTTCGACAAACATCTTTTAAAACAATCACGACTGTGTATTGATAATGAGGGTGGTCATTTTCAACAATTACTTTATTAATGTAATAATTTAAAATTAATTAATAAAATAATTTTTCAAAAAAAAATAAAAGTTTTGTGAATTTAATTTTATGTTTTGTAGCTGCCTTGTTTGTTACTTTCCGATTTTCTGTGAAATGGATTGGTTTTTCAAAAATTTTTACTAGACAAAAGTTGTAGTCCGTTAAATTTCCTATCCGGAATGGGGCGTCAGATTTTTTGTAAAATGTTTCGTTTAAAAGATACAGGGTTTTGAAAAAAACCAAAAAAAAAGAAAGCTCAAATTTTTCGACATTTTTTAACTTACTTTAATTCATAACTCGAAAGCCGTTGATTTTAGACACTAAAAGGTTTGAATCTAGTTTGTAGATTATTTCATGCTCTTTAAAAAAGCACTAAACCATTTTTACTGAAAAATCAATATTTTCGGAGCTATGGCCACGTGAAGGTGGAAATTTAAAAAAATGCTTTAAAGAGGCCTAACTCTCGAGGGTTTGAATTTAGAAAAAATTTTTTATTAAATATTGTTCTTTGAAAAGTGTCCTCTATCACCACCTAACTTATGTAAAGTGAGTGCGGGGACACCCTGTATAAACGGAATCCAATAATAATAATTAACAACACAAAAAAAGCTGATCAAACTAGTTTAAAATTTGGAACACGTAGTACCTTCATATTTTGAATCGTAAACAACCTATTTGGACTGTTGTAGTAATCTAATAGGAGACGGTCGGAGCATAGTGGTCACGCAAGTTGACTATGGACGCTAAATACCCGGTTCGAATCCGAGTAAAGTAAGAACTTTATTCTGACCGTTCTCCCCTCGGAAAGCAATGGCAACCTACCGAGAGTAATATGCCAAGAGCATCCTTAAATGTTAATGATCTAAAGGGTCCAAAAGTTGATCTGTGGACTATGGGGAAGCGTAATAACCACCCCACCAACATTTAAGGATCACGACGCTTCTGTTAAGAAGCATAACGACTGTATGATGATGATGAGTAATCTAATTTATAGTTGATTTTGCCTCACTCATCAGTCATCAGTATAGGCTCGAATTGAAACCAAAAATTAGTTCGAATTTGTGCTTGTATTTTAATCAAACTGTGGATAAAATGGATGCTCTCAATTTTATACAAACTGCAACTCATGGTTTGCAAGTATTATTTGTAAAACATTTTATTTGATGAATTTGTTTGTTTAAACGATTCTTATAGTTTTTCTATAAGTTTTTCTTATAGTTTTTCTTTTTGTCCGTTATAATTTTTTGGTTTTATTTGGAACACTATGATATTTTTGTGCGGCAATTTTAAAGTTAAAGTGCCAAATTCGAATTTTTTTATAGACTTTACTTGTGGATTCCTTTTGTCAACCATTTTAGTAAGAAGTAATTTGTTCTTATCTTTTCGTCTTGCATTTGATTACTCCTCCTTTATCAAGACGTCAACAACCCCGTCTTGCTCGAATCCAGTTATCATCACTGTTGATTGGAACAGCAGCCGTGGAAATGTCATAAGTTATTATTATTTGGGAATCAAAAGCACCCCAAATGATTAGTCAAGGGTTAATACATAATGTATTCGATTTTTTATATTGTTAAATTTAAAAATTTAAATAAGTAAAAATAAAATCTAGAAAGAAACTCACCACTAAGCTGCGCTATTATATAACTAATAAACGAAGTTATACGACTTTGCAGTTGGTTAATAGGAGAAAGCGTAAAACTATGTAGTATGTCTACTATTTGGATAAATTCAATATAGCAAAGAAACTATCTCAGAATAATATAGCATAGTAAATTCTAACAAAAGTAATAAAGGATAACTACCACATTTCATATAAAAATATAACTTATAAAGACCTAAATACATAAAGAATAGTTTTAAATATCTAATGCAGTAATGGCCGCATAAACCAGCAAACGGCGATGCAAGGAGATCGCTCGATCTATACGCTCCAAGTACCAGTTATGACTTTTAACAATGGAAACATCTTCCATTAGACGCAGTTGAGGTCTCAATGCAATAAACTAACTCAATTGGCTGTATTAGTGCAAAGACGCATAAAAGTTAGGCCATCCATCTTATTCAAAGTGAATCAATGGTTTGTCTCCATTTAAATCCCATTGATTCACTTTGAGTAGCATGGATAGCCTACTTTCAGGCGCTTTGACGTCATCACTTCTAATACACTCGCTTGCAGCAATTATCGAAAAACTTCTGAACGTTGATATTTAAACTGTCTCGTTAGTTCTTCTATACTTGAAAATTTTGTGTGATTGCCAGTATTAAATTCTGTTTCAAGATGTAATAAATCTAAATCTACGTCCTTGTAGTGAAGTAAAACTGGTCTCGCAATCTCAAACGTTAAAAAACTATTGCACTTTGAGTTAAATGTGGCAAGTGAACAGAGCACATCATTATTTAGTAGTATTATAAAACGCTCATCCAGTTTTCCGAACTATCTACAATTCCATCGAGTATATTTATTTTATCTGGAAATTCTCCTGCATTTTTCGGATGGTTGAAGTTATAAAATAAATAATGAGGCGATAGTTTGTTATTTTTTTTGTAATTTTAAAAATATCAAGTAAATTAAACACAATAAAAATCCATTATATTTACATGAGCTAGACAGCCCTGGAGTGTCGCGTTTAGTGAAACCGCTACCGCAACTTTTAAATTCTGATTGTTGAATTGAAGGACCAATTTTGTTGATTGTTTTTGCAATCAATTTGCATATTTTACAATTATTGATAAGTGAACCGCATAATCCACTTACAATAGGAAGTTTAGAGATGATATTACATCTCTGTTCAAGTGGAAAAGTGTAATTCAATTCAGTTCGCTCCACCTTTGTAAATTTATGTCGTGTCCAATGGAGTATAGTTAACATATTATCTTGGTGGGCAATAAATGGGGATGCTTTAGAAACTTCGTTCTCGCGATTTAGAAGAATCAAATCATGAAAGGTTTTAAATATCCAGGAACACTGTAAAGCAGAGATGTTGATTGAATGTGAGCAAACAAGAGTGATCGTCCAATAGTAAAATATATCTTGTTAAAAATCAATATAATAATGTGCTAGAATGCTCCTCCTCCTACCAACCAAAAACAGTTTTGCAACCTAAAGGAAGTTATGACTTACGAAATAGACGAGTTTATCTGATTTATCACAATCGTTCTTGAATGAGGTCGGGCAACTATGGTCTGCAGATATGGTCGCATTCACTATGAGTGAGGCCAAAGATCAAGCAACCACATCAATGATAATAACTAAGAGATTCATTCTATTTATATAATTTAATATTTAAAAATTGTATAACTTCTAACCTTCTGGCGCTGGATGGTATCCATGCCCCTAGGTCCTAACCACAACATATTAATATAACTATTTGGAACAGTTAAATTTTAATAGAATCAATAACAAGAAGACATACACTATCTTGGTCTTAGTAACCTGGGGGGTTGGGGGATATGGAATACCTTCCAAGTATAGACGGAGTTACGGGGTGCGAGTTTAATAAGCACAAGTAAAATTTAAATTAGCACCCCACTACAAACAAAAAATTATCCTGACAATAATGTGTTTCAAGTTCTTCAGAACAAAAGCGCAGGTTAAATTTTATAAAATCCATGTGTTGTAAGAAACTGCTAATTGACAAATAATGTAAACATGTACCATTAATCATCGTTTAAAGTAACTCACTGACGAAACCGGATATAAATGCTCATTTTTTATAACCATTCTCCTTTGTAAGGCCGAACAACAACTGTAGTTTTCTTGGATTAGAAGGTCATGGTGGTCGTTGTAACATTGTCGCAAAGAACCAACAAGGCTGCAATATTATTGTTTAGTTTTTGAATTCTTCTCCACATCCATCGTTTAAATTTTGAATGACAAAGTGAGGCTGATGTGACCCCTGGTTGAGCTACAGCGCGAAAATTCTGAGTTTGAATTGCGGACTTGACAGAATTCATTGGCTCGGCCCTCCAGAGTGAGCATCGATATGCTTTGGATTTAAGTTTGGCTAATTGATAAAACATCAAAGCCAAAAAAATTATTTCCACCCTGGGGCCCAACAACTGCGGCTCTCACGTTCTAGAAAGTTACATATGGCCGCATCTGAGTCGCAAAATAACCTGTGAAACGCCTCAGCATGACCCAGATCTAGAACTGATGTGCAAAAGAATAGCTAATCGTTCACGAACACCAAGTGCACCATCGAGGTAGCGGTGCAAACGATGAGTGATCTGATATAAATTTCCATCAATGATAATTATCCTGTATTAGAGTAAGATCATCGGCGCATCATTTGATTTAGCAATAACTTAAAATTTGTATTTTTAATTCAACAATTTTATAGTACAGGAATTGGCGGAATTGGATTCAAGTTCACCTTTTTAAATTAACCGGAACCAAACCTGACTTACTGAACTCAAATTTCACTACAAGCCAGCAAGAAAATTAGACGCTCCGTTAAAATATTCCATAAAAAATTTATAGATATTATTTATGTGTTCTGTGTATCTTTTAATTATTTTTCTTTTCGAGCTCAAAAAAATCAGCGTTGAAAATATTTTCGCATTTTTGATGTCAGTATTCCAATAGTATCACTTTTCTTCAATCGGATTTTCTTTGTAACAATTTTGAACCAACTTTTATCACTCCAAATATAGTGGACAGTTTTCGAATTGGGGTCGGTTTATCAACGTAAAAGATCTTCAGTAGCCATGTATCAAGGCATAACCAATAAACTGACCAATCTGATGTTCATAATCCCATTTTATTGTCAAAGAAAGGTCAGTTTGATTGTAATTTAGTGTTACTAATTCCGCATTGATAAACAGCCCAACCGTTTAATATTAATAATTCAGTCTAATCGACTTACAGTGAATAATATGTAAAATTATTAAGGTGAGATGAAAAGGAAGACAAGTTCAGTTTTCTACCTGAATAACACTTCAAACTGAAGTATCTTGTTAAGAGCTGCTAATTTCCGGGTGTTTCTTTCTTTAAAAAATTGAATTATTCAATGACGAAATTTGATAATCAAATTAAAATTACTAATAATAATAAATATTTACTATCCTTGATGCGATGATACCTCATTTTAATCATCATAATTTGGCACTACAAAAATGTAATCATAGGTTTCGGCATTTTAAGCTTGTTCCCTACTAAGTTGGTTTAGCAAATTTATCGATAAACATAAACAACCCCTTGAAAAGGCCGGAAAGCTGAATAACTATGGCCTTCATGTATAGTAACGATCCCCACTTGTAAATCACACTAGTACTAATAAGGGACTACGGATTGACTTATTAGTAATTATATTTGAAGGGCCTTAATGTTAGAACGTCATAACTCATAAGCCAGAAAAGTAGAATTTAAAAATATCAATGATGGCGCTGTAATTGAACAACATGAACGACATAGGTAGTACATCTGCATTAACATTGCAAAATTTATTCATCGCATTTTGCGTTATTTACATTGAAAATCGTGTTTATAAATCAATTTGATGATTTTGCTTGATATTATTTGATGCTTAACTCTGTAAAATATGTGGCTTATCATGGTCTAACAATTATTATCCCCTTTAATTAATATTTTGAAACACAAAACATTACAAAATTATAAAAGTAAATTTTCCAAGTGCCAAAGTCTTACAAGGAGATATCACAATCAGTATAGGCAATCGAGATCCTAATTTTTGTTTGGAGATTTTAGGAGGCACAAAAATTATTAAATTCTCGATGTTTAGTCTAATGTCCCTTAGCTTTTGAGTTATGAATTTTTGAAAATAGACTGCTTACTACTAATTTCAATTCTAATTACATAATTTTTAGAAAAAAAATTGCCTAATATGAGGATCGAATTCAGGAGCTACGCATTGCCATTCCAATAGGAACTAAATCTACGGTTAAACAACCATGTCTATTTTCAAAAATTCATAACTCAAAAATTAAGGAGCATTAGACTAAACGCCGAGAAAGTGATAATTTTTTTACCTCCTAGATTCATCAAAAAAATTGGGATCTCGATTGCCGATATACTGACTATGGTGTCCCCTTATTAGTGGGAACGATGCTTTATTAGTCAAAAAATGTTGTAATTTTGTAACAAATTTCAGTGAGAATATATTATTTTTTAAATTTGTTAAAATTAACATACTTGAAAATGTTCTTCAAATTTTAAAGTGGTTGAAGGGGATATCTTTCTGCTGCGTTATTTAAAGAAAAACATTAAATATATTATTAGTAAGGTTATCTAATAGGGACAACAGAATATAAACATGAAGTTGAATATTATTTGTACTTCACAAAGAATTCTATCATAATGCAAATTAAAACCTAGGCTAGGATACAATGTTTAATAATTTTATTGAACCAACAATTTCACGAATTAATTTATTTCCCCAGTTTATGCCAGAATCCAGTTTGAAATTAATTTAAACAGGATTACCTCTTCCCTCTTCATATCGAAGTAAATCAATTATACATGGATGAAGAGAGTATACAAATAAAATTTTTTGGAAATTGGAACATTGCTCAATACTCAATTTATTTGGTTGCTGAGTGTTAATTCGACCCTAATCCCGATTAATCAAAGCCTGTAATAATTCTTGTGTGACCTCTGTTCTTTAATAAATGAATTTCAAACAAAATCATGAATTACAAAATAAAAAAATTATAATGCGCATGCATTTTATAAATATTTATTTGCAATCGACTATCAATTTAAAATTGACATGAGCAAAACTCAAGGATATAGTATGAGTAAACGATGGAATAAGGTACAACTTAATTTACTTTAAAATTCTCTTTTTAATACAACAGCAGTTTGAGCTCAATAAATCTTAACCCCTTAACCTTGCAAATAATTGTTGCGTTTTCATGTCCTAAAAAAAAGTTGCAAAACAAAAATATTTAAACTGTACTGCACAATAACCGAAAATATAAATATTTATGTTCCAGAAAAATTTAAAAAAATGTGCTCAATTTTAAGCTATCAAAACTATCATCTTTGGAAACTAAACTTAGAAAAGAATCTTTTTTTGCTAAATCGACCCTCGGTCGGTCACTGACCTGACTCAAAAAGCCTACAATAAAATAATAAATTTTTCATCCCCAAATTTGCACCGAGGCCTACTATTCGTTACGTATCAGTTATCACAAATTTTTCGGGATATTTTGTAAACATGGAATAACAAAATTGATTTTCAAAATATTTAAGAAAACAATTTCAAAAATTTGGTTCACAGAGGTACAGGAAGTAAACAGGGTTGCGGAGGGTGCTGGACTTTACAAAGCGTGGAGGGTAGAATGAACCCAGCTAAGGGCGTGGCTCGGCTAAAATCGATCTACCACCTACACCCTTAGCCAAAATCCTAACTATATTCATACAATTGAACTAAGTTCAATAGTAAATACGTAATATTATTGATTGATAGAACTGAAAAGTCGTGTTGAGGGTGATTAGCAATAATGAAACAAATTAAAACCATCAACGACACTTTTAATTTGATAATTTACGAGCCAATACAAATATTTTCTACCTCTGCACTTGAGGTTTTTCTCGATAGTACTATTCAATTTCCTAACACAATTAGACCAATTTAATCTCGTTTAATAGAAAACTTTGTTAAGGGTTAAATGGATTCTTAAATCACTAAATAGACAAAAACCAGTTCCCCAAAAATTTGTAATATATCAATGATAACAGTAAAATGTAAAAAGATAACCAAGTTCAAAAATCTATTTGAGTCCAGTTTTTCTAACGGTGCATGTAACTTTTTTTTATCAAATTTAATTTAAAAATATTTTTGGAATCTATTCGCTCAAACTGAAGCTCATTAAAAACCTTAGAAATTCAGCACCAGTTTTTTTTTTATTTTCAACATTTTTGAAAAAAGTTAACAAAAAAACTGAACCCTAATTTTGGACCTCGGGAATTGGTTGTAAAAACCAAAGTACTTTTAAAATTCATGCTACATCAGATAATTAATTTTTATTCAAACATCCCAAAAATTCCTCATTATCTACAGAATTAAAATTCTAAACAAGTAACACAACAAAAGAAACTTTTTTACTCTTTTGAAGTGACGGTTCTTTTGAAAGTGCTCAACCCTTGGATAATAAAAAAATTCAAGAATATGATCCGTGTTTACGTAATTGATTAAAGTGTGTAAAAAACATTTCAGGGTGGTTCATTACCATATGCAGAGCATATCCCCTGTTTAACCACCTTTCTTTGGGTAGGATAACCAATTTGAGTCATGCAAAGAATGATTCACTTCTTGAAGATGTCGTAAAAAATAACAATAGAAATTTAAATAATATGAAAGAGGCGAGCCTAAATTGAATGATTTTAAACATAGTTTAATAAATGTAATACAAAAAATCACCTTATAAATGTAAAACATCCAATTCTCAACAGCAACAACACACACCTACTCACAACGAAGTCTCGCGCAATACTGCACATGAGAGATGGCGCTTTCTTCCATTAAATGGTGTGGGAAAGAATAATTTAAAGATAGAAGAATAATGCAAACAAATCGTCATTTTACAAAGTACAAAATACTATTTGGTTTAAAATTTTAAAAAATTGTAAAAACATAGCGGTTTCTATCGTAACTTTTTTTGCATAATTTTTCTAATCTTGGATTAAAAATTTTGATTGGTAAGTACAATGATCATGATAAGTTAATCTGTTAATCTGACAGTAGCCAACAATATTGAAACCCAGGTGACTACAACTTCGGAAGTTCTTTATCTAGGGAAGCACAGATTTTAATGTACAATAAAAATACCAAATAACAGTGGCGTATCTACATTAAGATATGGCACAGGATACAGGATATTATACTGCTGTGATTTTGAATTTCTCACAAAATGGAAAATACAAAAACTTTGAAATGGAAATTTTAAAGTGGCCTAAAGGTGGCATGGTTACTTCAAAGATATTATACCGAAAATCTGATCTGCTTTGTATGATCCAATTTGCATGCTATCCATTAAAATAAATCGGATGATTTTGCATCGTAAATGCTAATAAATTGGTACCTGCAATTTGATATTATGAGCAAATAAAATTAATGTTACTAAAAGCTGATAAACGTGTCCCTACTCTTTCAATAAATAATTGTACGTTTTTCATCACTTTGAAGTTTTATTTGGCCAGTTATAATAGAGATGGAACCAACTTTTCAATTAGTCTTTCCAGATATCGCTTTTATTTGAGGTTCTAAATTAAATTCATTTTACCTCGCAAAATTGAGGGCCGTTACGGGTTAAAAAGTTATTAACAATTTCAAATCATGCTCTTCCTGATTTTCACAAATATCTCGATAACTAAGCAGGATAACTTTTCTTTGGCTTTACTCCGCTGGACGTAAGGAGTCAAATTACAGCAAAGGATTAATTCTCCCTAGCGATTAAGTATCTCTACTGTTGCCCTGCCTAGTCAATGCAAAGCCTTTTAGCTGGGGCTCTTTCCAACTTTTCAAAACTTGAAGTTGTAGTCGACCCCCCCCCTTAATGGCACATGTAACGCATGTTGCTCAGAACAAATGTAGGTGAGGGATTGTTCAATAATAAAATAGGTTTATAAAAAAAAAAGTAATTCAAAAACTTTTGGAAGAACCCCCTACCCCACCATGACTAATGTCTAGCTACGGCCCTGGGAGCTGTATGAAGGCAGAATACATTGGAGCACCCAATTCCAAGTTCCTATAATATTATAATTTAAAAGATCATTTTTATTTTCAGAGCTCTTACCATATTCTTCCGTCTCACGTCGTCTTCACGTGGACTGACTCCATGTTCCTAGAATAACGCGCAATTTACTTAATTTGCACCAGGTCCAAAATTATCTAGGTATTACCATTGGTGTTTGCAATATAAAAATACTAAATAAGACGCAGCGGATCCGCAATTTTGTATTGCTTCAATTCCCAATAAAACCGATCCGATAATATTATCCAATTTAATACATTTCATATTAAATTGATAGTTATGAGGTTTTTGCAAATTTGTCAAAATTATTCAGAGTTTCAAAATAGGAAACAAAAAATTTGCACTATAGTTCAATTAATGAAATATTTTTTAGTTGTGTATCTAATAGACAATAAATTCTGCAAATGGATATATTAACATCAAATCTAATAAATGTATTATTAAACTAGTTGATGGATACCCGGCTTCGCCCGGGGTTTTACATAAGATAAACAACTTTTAGATATAATTCCTTTGTTTTCTTGAAGTTACCAATCTCCAACCAAGTACAATTGAAAGTATTTGATTGAAGAGACTTTGGCTGTTCATCAGGTAATAGTGTAATGCGATCTTTAAATTAGGTAATTGTATTTGAAATTCGGTTTATGATGAAAGCTTTATGTCATCAAAAGAGTTTCCCCGAATTTGTTGTACTAATAGTCGTTTAAATTGAATTTGTTTAAATGTTTAGGAGCTAAGATTATTGTTAAGGGTAACAATACTCCATTTTGATGCCTAACCATAATGGTTAGGTATAAGTAATTGTATAGAATAGAGTGTAGGATTATTGTATGTACAAAAAGTGGAGTGAAAGACGTTTTTGTGCGTGTAATTCGGGGAAAACATAAAAGTGTTGTTAGTGGGCTAATGACTTCTGGAAATTGGGAGGTGGTTAGGACACTACAAAGAAGACTTGTAAAAAAAGTTAGTTGCGATTGTAGGTGGCATTAATAAATAATTAGTACTTAAGAGGAATCCTCAGAGTTGGAAAACACACTTTCGTAATTAGTTGTTATTTTGCTTATTACTAAAAAGAATTGCACAAAAGTATATATTTTTTAAAACAGGACACTTGGACGCAGGTCATGTTGTTTTTAATTTTTTGAAATTCAAATTTTTTGAAAAAAAAAATTTCCAATAAGGCTTCCAATGAGGTTCCAATAACACAGGTACATAATTGAACTTTCCCATTATTGCAACACATTCCTGGTGATTCTTTATTCCACTTGTTGGCACCACACTCATCGCATATTTTAGACATTGACCCAATAGCAACTAAACTATGAGATGCATGTTAGAACCAATGAAAATCATACGAAAGCCGACCCTGATCAGTATCTGGAAATACTGATCAACAAAGATAGAAACTATACGTAAGCCGGTCCTGATCAATATCGGGACGCTAAAGGATTAATTACTGAATGTGTAAAACGTACTTTATCTTAGTTTTGAGAAGTTGGTAATAAGTTAGTAAGAGTCACTATATTAACATTCAATGTTAGGAGAAGAAGTTAAGTTGAGAAGTTCAGTTGTATAGTTTTTAAGAATAGTAATAAATAGAGACAGGATAGTTAGGCAAAATAAAACCTCAAAAAAGGCAGGCAAAAAGGCATTAAAAACAAGCAAAAAAGGCAAAATAAAAGGCAAAAACGTACAAAAAAGGCAAAAACGTTTTTTCAACAAAAATCATACAAATTCAAATTAATTCTCTTTATTTTTGTACCAACTGGTTACCAGAAATTTTTCGATATTATCTACAGCAGCTTAAATTTGTTCTCCTGTCACTCAAAATTTGTTTGAATGTGGAGAACAATCTCTCCACATCGCAAGACGTGCTAGGGGCAAATTTCAATGAACTTATCTGATCTGGAGTTAGCTCTAAATCAATATCGTCATTCGAAATTCCTTGATGTATTTTAGAAATTTCCTGTATAATTTTATACGATGGATTTTTTTCTAAAACATTATATTAATTTTTCATTAAATTTTTTCCCTAAGTGTCGATTCTCTGCTTCACTGGAAAGCTAATATAACAATAACAGCTCTATTCGCGGTAGCAATCCTGGATAAGTTTTATCCTACTGCGTCTGCGGATTTATAATAAAATTGTCATTAAAGCTCAAATTCGATGATAAAAAGTATAAAACCGCAGACGCAGTAGGATAAAACGTGTCCAGGAGTGTTACCGCGAATAGAGCTAACATCTCAGTCAGTTTGGAATTCGTCAAATAAGCATAACGTCGCCGAATCGTAGTAATGTGATAACGCGCGCTTCATAATCGAATGGAGAAGAGGTTTTGTTTTACTAATTACGTCTAGCATAACCAGATTATTTCAAGAATCGGATTCTACCGATTAGTAGAATTTGAATTTAAAAATTTAAAATTTTTATAATTAAATATAACATTTAGAAATTTTTAAATAAAATTAAGAAATAAATTTTAAAAAAGCAAAAAGGAAATATTTTGGTTCAAAAAGCACAAAAAAGGCAAAAACAACCGCAAAATAGGTGAAAAAGGCAAAAAAGACTGGAAACCCCCAAAAAGGCAAAAAAGGCAAATAGGCCAGTCATTATAGTAAAAAAAGGTATGAAAAAGTGCCACAGTTTTTAAATTTTGGGGAAACATTGAAGAAGGTAAAAAAATACTAAATCCGAATTTGCACCCCTTTCACCCCCCCGGAACATTGTTAAATTAACAAAAAACGTTTATTTCCAATAACTTCTACAAAAAAATTCACATAGTTATGCAAACTTTAGAGAACATTTTAATAATTATTATACATCTTCTATTAAATTTGCACCCTGCTAGGATGAACGGAACATTGCTAATAATTGTTTATTAACTTTATTTTGATATATCATTTCCAAAAAAAAATGCCAGAGTTATGCAAATTATTGTTTATGCAGCAGAGAAGGGTTACAAACCCGCTTGCAATTTTGCATAACTTTTTTTAACCCGGAACATTTTTTTTTGAATTTTTTTATCTGACACGGCGGAAATTTTGACGCTATAAACAATAAGTGAGTCTCCACATAAACGCCATAGTTTTAAAATCTGGTTGCAAATGATTGTTACACAATTATATGTCAAAATCTGAATTTGCACCCTCGTAAATGTACCGGAACCTAATTAAATTACCAATTATTTAATTAAAAGTTAGTTTCGACGTACTGTCGAGCTTCTGTGCTTGTTTTCGCTGGATTTTAAGAAGCTAAATTGACAAGACGTTTGTTGTATTACCATTGCATACAACTCCACATCGCCGTTTGAAGAAATTTCATAAGCCGACTCGAAGGTAGGTACCTAACCGCTGGAATAATACAATAGGTAGTACTTATTATAATAAAACTATTATATTATGAAATGTAAGTTTTGAAAGGTACAGGGTGGCTCAAATTCGATTCTTTTTATGGGGAAATCGGTAACTTTAGGAGATATCGAAATAGTATATTAAAGAACGAGTTTTATAATTGATGTTTTTATCGCACGAAATCTGTTTAGAAAACGACCCGCGTAGCGGGGAGTTTTCTAAAGGATAAGTGCGATAAAAACAATTATAAAACGAGTACTTTATACAATTTTTTCTATTTTGCATTTTTTATGGTTTAAAATTTAAAATAAAGGTCAATATTAAATGATGGCCAATTTAAAAATTTCGTTTTATTTAATGTTGGTTGGTAATATTTTGACATTTTTACAAACAATTGAAATTTGAAAAACTTTTCAAGTTTGTGTCAAATTGTCGAAAGTTTAAATAAACGAAATTATACCTGCCGTTAATAATTTTCCTTATTTATTATTATAATTATGTTTAATTTAAAGTTAATTAAAATGTTTAACACAAATTTGCAGATTTTAAATGTGATTTAAAATGATATGCGTTTCAATAATTAAAATTATTTTGAATAACGTTTATGCTGCCAACCTCTTAAAACAAAAAATTGCGTATCGTACTAGAGTCCATTTCGATACCCATTCGCGTATCGAAATGACTTTATTTTAGACGCAAAATAGAAAAAATTATATTTGAACCACCCTGTACAAGAAAAATTATATTTAATCTGAAAGTCTTACATAAATGTCTATAATTTGTTAAGGGTGGTGATTATTCACCAATCACAGTTCAGCTTGTAGTAGCTTGTACTGTGATTGGTGAATAGTTATAAGTTTATCCCTAGGTTAGCGTTAACCGACTATTGTAAAAGCGGCCCTAATACGAATAAATATGTAAAACAAATAAAGCTTTGTTTAGAATTGCAATTTTTAAGAAGTATTTTTTTGTAATTATATCAATAATTATAATTTTATATAAAATTTTAAAAATAATATAAATAGTGTACATTTATTGAATAAAGCAGTAAAGGCAATCACACTCAGGACCAGGGACGGATCCAGTAACTTTTTCAAAGAGGGGAAGCCTATTCCTATCCCATCTCATTTACGGAGGTAAATGTGAAGATAAGTTAAATTCGTTGCGGTACAATATCTTCTCAAGATCAATGACCAAAAGCGAATTTAATCTTGCAAATATACCTCCGTGTGAAGCTGCCGCGCGACAGCATTCCTTGCGATGCTACCATCAAATTCAGAAGTGGTTGGGAAACAACAAGTCCTGTGTAGAGTGGGGTTGGAAGCAATCTCTTCACGGGTTAATTCCAATTTACATGTTGAAGGAACCATCAGCACCTCCCGAAGTGTTGAAATTTATTTCGTGTAAATGCAAGAAAGGCTGAGATAAACAATGTGGGTGTAGAAAAGCTGGATTGAAGTGTTCATCAATTTGCTTTTCTTGCCAAGGACAATCTTGCAATAATGTTCCGGAGATGGAGGACGAAGATAACGAAGACGAGGAAGATGGTGAATTGGCGAAGTTCCTAACACAATCGGATGTTATTGGTAATCCCATCGATCCAAATCTTATTTTTGATCTGGAAGCCGTCAAAGTAAACGAAATGGAGGAAATGGAGGGCCAGGAGATAGGTCCGCAGGGGTCTACAATGCAATTTGATCAAGAAATCAGTATCATTCCGGGTCCTTCTTATACAACTGACAATTCAGAATCAGATGAGTCACCTAAACATAAAACACGAAAAAAAGCTAAATTATCATAAGATAATATTTTATCTAAAACAATTGTTTTTATGTAATAAAAACTATTTCTTAAAAATTGCAATTATATTATAGCAAAATAAGGCATGAAAAATTGGATCCGCCGTTGGTCCTGACTTTTCCTAATTTTTCATGTACCTTTCAAAACTTACATTTTATAATATAATAGTTTTATTATAATACCTATTGTATTATTCCAGCGGTTAGGTACCTACCTTCGAGTCGGCTTATGAAATTTCTTCGAACGGCGATGTGCAGTTGTATGCAATGGTAATACAACAAACGTCTTGTCAATTTAGCTTCTTAAAATCCAGCGAAAACAAGCACAGAAGCTCGACAGTACGTCGAAACTAACTTTTAATTAAATAATTGGTAATTTAATTAGGTTCCGGTACATTTACGAGGGTGCAAATTCAGATTTTGACATATATTTGTGTAACAATCATTTGCAACCAGATTTTAAAACTATGGCGTTTATGTGGAGACTCGCTTATTGTTTATAGCGTCAAAATTTCCGACGTGTCAGATAAAAAAATTCTAAAAAAAATGTTCCGGGTTAAAAAAAGTTATGCAAAATTGCAAGCGGGTTTGTAACCCTTCTCTGCTGCATAAACAATAATTTGCATAACTCTGGCATTTTTTTTGGAAAAGATATATCAAAATAAAGTTAATAAACAATTATTAGCAATGTTCCGTTCATCCTAGCAGGGTGCAAATTTAATAGAAGATGTATAATAATTATTAAAATGTTCTCTAAAGTTTGCATAACTATGTGAATTTTTTTGTAGAAGTTATTGAATATTTTCGTTTATTTGTTAATTTAACAATGTTCCGGGGGGGTGAAAGGGGTGCAAATTCGGATTTAGTATTTTTTTACCTCTTCCAATGTTTCCCAAAATTTAAAAACTATGGCACTTTTTGTCGAACTTTGCATTTTTGAAGTCTCTAGTGACTGGCCTAAAAACAAAAAATGAATTTTTGAATAGTACATGCTCTGAAACGGATTTTAAATTGGGTCTGCCCGAAATATTTCAATTTTTAAAAAAAGGCATTTTGCCTAACTACCCTGTCTCTAGTAATAAAGGATTGTAATTAAATATTGGAAGTAAAGGTCGTCCTAATATGCATAAAAATGTTCTGAATTAAAGGCGAAAGCACTTCAATTCCAGCCTTGCCTTGTAAAACGATCGCTCGAATTAGAGTGTATCTTGTTCTTTGAGCCCGAAGTCTTCCATCGTGTTCATCGTCAGTTTCACGTTCCCTTTGAGTAGCCTGTCTTGAAGCTTATGTTTGGAGTTTTGATTAATGATTACGTTCATCTTCAGTATCAGCCTCTCGGTGCAACCGTTCATAATAATTGTTGGTTCGTTAATGATAGTTTTAATTATAGAATTCCTCGTTGTATTGTACCTTTATAGAGCCTCCATCCACAATATTTTAGGAATTTGGGAAAAAGTTTCCCAAAATCACTCAAAATTTGATCAAGTTGGCAAAACCCGCTAAACCGACAATAGGCAAAATGGGCAATTACAAAAAGTTTGCAATTTTTAATTAATTAAGTTGGTAAATTCCCCCCTTAAAAAAGTTGGTTGGGCACGTCCCTATGAATATTCTATTGTAGGACCTAAAGATTTTGGAGTTCGGTGCGGTACTTGGGGGCCTATGAGAGGCGTAGAAGGTGTCGTGAACTTTGGAATGTTTTTCTGCATAAGCCTGTATAAATGAGGAATATTAACGTACGTGTGAGGTACGTCGTCGGACAGGCGTCATGTAAGGGAAGGGGAATAAAAAAAGGTCATTTGCAGCGCATGAGTAGAGAAAAGGGGAAAAGTATAGAAATTTAGGATAATTATGTAATTTCATTCTTGCATACTGGCGCTATGAATGTTTTTTGCACCGAGACCTACTCAGTCAGCCCGGGATCTAGGGGCCAAATTCAATATTTCGTGAGTTTTTTGAAATCTTTAAATTCAAATGCTAGAGGAAAGAAGCGTTAATATCAAGAAAGGGGAATGTCAAGTTCTTGCCCAGGTTCGAAAAAATCGTAGATCCTTGTCTGCACCCTCCTAAGCATCTGGAATAGATAGTTCTGAACTTCTTCCTTTTTACAGTTCTGCAATTAGATATTGAAATAATTGCATTACTTTGTTCCATAAGTATTAAATACCTATGGTATATGTTTGATTGGAGATACAACTTTTATACTTACTATCAGTGAGAGTTCTAGTAGGGTGCAGCAAGGGCCCCAGAGGTTTCTAGTTTATAAGAATTACATAAACTTCCTCCCCTTCGCTGAAAGGTGGATGTTTACTCCCTACATGTAGGTATATAATAAATAATTTACTATTAATATTATCAATGATAAAAATTTAAAAATATTATCGATTTACAGAACACAATTAGATCAAATGGATTACTACTTTTAAGCTTTCGCTTTTACTTTTTAAGCTTATTGCTTTTTTAAGCATTAATAAAATCCATTAATTATTAATGCATTTCTGATGAAAGTGACAAACACAACTGAAAGTTTAAAATAATTTTCCAATTGATCTAATAATGGTGTTCTGTAACTCGAAAATATTTTAAAATTGTAATCATAATTAATTTTCATGAGTTAAAAACTTCTAAACTATTGTAATTTTTTAATTTAACGCATTTTACCTTCTCAAAAGTTTCACTGCGGTGAAAATACTAACTATACCACCGATATTGGAAGGTTAACCCTATAAATTGGAAAAGAATAATTACGATAAGAACAAGAAGCGACACTACAGCGTCTTTTAGTGCGTATGTTCACCAAACAAAATGGCCACCGCGCCTTTTAGTTTGTTTTTATTGGCGGGCCAAGATAGTTGACTAACGAAAGCACTGCAAATGGCGGCCATTTTGTTGGTAAACATGCGCGTTGAAAAACGTTATAGGGTGTCGCTGCTTATAGTAAATACCTATATTCTTTAAAATGAATCTAAATATAATTAGCCCAGTAACGTATTTAGGAATAACGTTTAGGGGGGATTAGAGCAGAGGCGTCAGGTTTTGAAATTCGCAGGTAGATTCTCACCCGCGTGAATAGAACAAAAGCCAAGTTAAACATAACGAAATCTCACAAGAAGCCATGAACTAACAAAAAATAGAAACACTGAGAAAATGGCAAGTCCTATGACGTTTTGAGACAAAACGACAGTCGGAAGATATTATACTAAGAAAAGTTTTATGACAGCTATAGGACGACAGTGTTAAATTATTAAAGGGTAATAATTACACTTTTTGTAATCATTATACAGCTATCACTAATTAAATCTAAAAACCAAAATGTGTACTAATCAAATTACCTCAAGTTCGATAATGCATCAAGTGATTGGATTAAAGACCAAATTACAATTTTAAAATTAAAATTTCGATTGAATGTCAATTAAACTTCGATTACTGAAATTTTAAATAATTCATTTCCTTGTTAAATATAAAAGTATAGCTATTGAATAAATTATTATTATACGATGCGGTACAAAAACTAATGAATTTTATTTGAAAACTTCAAAGGCTTTTCATCTTTCAAATTGTATGTTACAATTTTGGTAATTTTGGAGCTGATAAACTAAGAATTATATACTTACTACTTCTTACAAATATTCCAAAAAGCAGATGTGTAACATAAAATATTTTTGTCATAATTTATGGTTCATAACAGCATAAACACCCCTATTAGGATCAACCCTATTAGTCACAAAAATGTTTCATGATAGTAAGATAAGGTAATAGGAAAATTTCATCAACATTGCTATAGAATACAACGGCGCAAAATGTGATAAATGATTTAGAAATTTAAATAGGTATCTACTTATGGAGATTTTGACAAATTTAAAGTGTAGTTTGAATAAAATTTCAACTTACTGCTTAGTACTATAAAATTTTATCTGAACTTCTAGGTTCTCATCAGTGAAGTTTGTATAAACTTAATTTACTCTCATCTCGAGTAACTCAAATGCCAATAACATAATATTATCCGGAGGAAAAACATTTTAATTAATTTCCTGCTTTTATGAAAATCAAGTCCTAAAGCTAAATTTGATATTTTTTAGGTCGTGCGTATGTTTCAATTTCAAGCAATATGTAGGTAATCAAAATTCTATTACTGACTCAAATTACCTTACAACTAAAAAATGCAATTTAAATTTTTTTTTTCAATATTCAAAATATTCAATCGTCTTCAATTTATTATTGAGCTTATTTTTTACCATACTGAATTTCTGATGACAATCGATTGAAATATATGCACTGTACAGGGTGGACAATTTCTTTGTGTTTATCGGGTAGTTTTATAATATAATACAGGTTTTGTTTTTCTGAATATTGCCATCTGAATTCCAGTTACAAAATGTTCACTGTTTAAATTTTAAATGGACGGACCGACGGTCACGAAGTCAAAATCTTTAAGTAGTGAGATTGGAGACCTTCCAAGCTTGATAATAACATTATAATAAAATTCTGAAATTTAAAAATACTTTATTTTATAAAAAGAAAAAATTCAAATAAAGGAGAAATCACAGTATAATTAATTGGCACCCAACGTGGGGTAGCATCAGAAGACGTAGGTATACATAATTTCAATCGTCATAATTCATAAATATGTAAGGAAAGCAAATTTTTCACAGTATAAAAATCTTATCAACAATGTTTCGTTGCCTTCTTTTGAATTTCGAAATGAAGAATGGTTAATTTATCTCTTCATGCATCATGCATGTCATAATATGTTGCAAAAGTTATGGGTTGAGTTTTCTTACTCTCAAATATCTATAATAGAACAGTTGACCACAGAATCATAAATTTGATTGAAAATGTAAATGCACATAATATTATTACTGAGCATTTGAGAAAGTCATTATTATGTATAACCTGTTAACGGATATTATTAATTCGTAAATAATGCAGTATTATATTATTATTATAGTGATGTTATGTTCTGTAAACATATTCCGACATGAATCATTGGTAAAGTTATTTTCAAAGTGATTAATGAAATGACCATAAATTAATTCTATGATCTTGTTAGGTGTCTAAATTTTGATAATCGTCACTTAACTTAAAGTAAACCAAAACTTCAATTTCGTTTTATAATTTTCTTCCATTTTTTCTCATTTGAAAACTTAATTTTGATATTTCTTCGGTATTCATTTTTCCTTTTTCTAATCGGCTTCATTTTCAAGTCCGCCTCCAATTTTTCATTGCGAACGAACTTTGAAGCCCCAGTCTTGGAGCCCCAGTGCGGCTCTTCTGATTGTTGTATTTTGTTATTTAATATGCGTCTTCTCCATCAAGGACGTAGCAAATGAAAATCGGGTCCTGGTGCAACACCACATCGGGAATCTTCATCATTTCACACAAAAAGTTTAATTTGAAATACTAACAATTTGGATCAATTCCCCAACTACGAGCTAAATCAACTGCTTTATTTATAATTTCCTCGAAACTTTCCATAATTTCTGCGATATCTCGTTTAGCAGTTTTCAAAAGTTTTGACGCTCTTTCAATATCTATACAAATTTTGTGATGATCAAAATTTTATATTCCATCACTTCCAGTACAATTTTATTTCAACAATTTTGAGTTTTTTCTACAATCCAAGTGCTTCATTCTGTTTGGTTGCTTTTATGCTTGTCAAAGCTATTTTTATCAAAACTTGTAAAATGTCCCGATAGTTAAACCTCAAGCTATGAAGTAGTACAAGCTTCCCAAACTTAGATTTTTTAATATATTCAGTTGGTCTTTGGATTTTTGTATTCTTCTTTTCTCTTCTCTGTTCTGATCTTTTGTTTTTGAGTTTCTACTAAAACAGATTGAATTAATTTGAAAGTGCGGTGAAAGGTCCTCCGGGGCCTTGTGCCCAACACCATTCGAATTCGTATCACTTGTTGCTACGTCCCTAGTCTTCTCTGGGTTTGTTTCATACGACAGCGGCGTACGTTCCAATGGGTCTTACACAAACTTTCGCATGGCAAGTGCCATTGCACTTCTAACTTTTTGCTTGTGCTTTTGAGCCATAGAAAGTCGCGGACCAGAAGGGATAATATCGGTGCCACATAAGGAGAGGTTGGAGGTCGACAGTTTTGCGACTTTTTTATCCGCCCTCCGCTTGCTTATAACTTTAAATAGGTTTTCATAATATATCCTCCTTCTTAGGTCTCCAGTTCTGCTGAACTGGAGACGTAGTATATCGCGGTATCGTCTGCGGATAGTGCGAGCTCCATTTGTCAATTACCAGCCGGTAATCCTTGAGACACCCTAGCCATGATTCGCCTTTCAGTTTTATTCGGAACTTTCTATCCTGTAGGAAATATTCTGTTATGGTCGTCCTTTTTTATTATTTTTTAGTCATAAAGTTCAGAAAAGCTGCATCCATTGCTTGGGTCTTTGTTCAAATTTAACATCATGTACTCTACCAGTTTTAGAATTTGGTCTATTGTTGAGTGTCAGAGCAAAAACCGAATTGTTGTTTTGAATTCCTTTACAGACTGTGTCAATCTGCTTAGGATGATCTTCTCAGCATGTTTGCTAAGGTACGGTAGCAGATGGTATGCAAAAAATTGCTCCAATAAAATTACTAGAAAGCCAAGTTGCTGGAGTATCATTACTCGAAAAGAAATTTGCTCAAAATACCAAAACGAATTTATAGAAATACAAAATAATTAAATGTACCTGAAAAGTTATTTACGTTTGTCTACATAAGAGAAGAATGCGGGACTATACCTTTTCTTGTCTCGTCCCGCGGGTCCCGTACGAGTGCAACAAAACCTTTTGAAAAAATTACCTTTTCTCTTTTAACCCTATTTCATAATTTAACTTGTTGAATCCTTCGCCTACAATTGCTCCGAGCAACATACCCGGTTGATCGCGCCTAAAGATGTTTGGCGCGGCATATTTGATTCGATTTAATTCATATTTTTCTGATTTCATGACGTTTTTAAAACCTAATAATTTTTTATTGTTTTATTAACCTATTTTATGTTTGAACGGGCATCCCTCACTTACATTTTCTCCAAGCAACATGTATCGACAAAATAATAATCATCGAAATTCATTCAGACTGCATTGTACTATAAAATAAATGTATATTTATATACATATCCGTGGGACTAAGTAGACATCCCGTTCTGCATCCCGCGGGACGAATAAATTTGTCCCATCCCGCATTCTTCTCTAGTCTACACCACGTCTACACTAACTTAATCCTCATCGCATTGTGTCTCAACTTTTTTAGTGTAGAGACTTGAGACCCCCTAAAATGTCAAATGGACAAAGACTCCATGAATAAAACCTGGAACTTCAAGGGAAAACCTTATTACACTTTTCCTGGGTGATTTTTAAAGTACCGGGAAAGAAAAAAGAAGGAGGTGCGGAGAAGATGGTGATGGAAGAGAGAGAGAGCCAAAGCACCCTAAAACACCTCCAGCTACTTCAATGAAACCCCTAGCTGCTCCCGACATCATGGAGGAGCCAAGCCAGGATGGGGGACATAGCCGAAGACTATGTTCTGGCTTGTAAAAATTAATCTGCACCACTTGAAGGAGGCCTTGGCCGCCTTGCAGAGGTACATCATAAGTCATAAGATGTGGCTCTCATACAAGAACCCTAGTTAAACAGAGGACTAATCATCAGAGGATTAAATATATCAGGGGACTGGGAATTAAGTAATAAGCCCGATAAACAACGAACTATGGGGACTATAGAGGCAAAAATAATGGCTATATAAGGAAGGAAAGCGCGGTGAACTTGGTGGTCCCATCAGTGTATCTGCGATATTGGTCTAGTAAAGTAGGTGCCGGGTTTGTTAGTAGAATTTCTAAGTTCGAATCCTACTCGGAACGATTTTCTTTCTGTCCTAGTGGTTCGGATTCCACTTTAAACACTGATTATAAAAGTATTATTATTATTATTATATGATTAAACAGGACCGCCTCCTACTAGGAATCTAGGAAAGTTAAGACTTATAGATATTTCCAGGAATAATCTGGAAATAATGAACAAATACAACGGGTCCAATCTTTGTCATACAGACGAGGAGGGAATAAGTTATAGATATAACAATCGGGACACCAATTGTCTATTATGGTGTAGCAAGAGACTGGAACGTCTCTCGGAAGGTATCGTTCTCAGACCATAGACACATAAGATTTAATATAGAAACTTCGCATGAAGAGGAAGATGTGCAGGATTTCATTAACCTGCAACTGGGGACTCTATAGCGAACTCATGGGACAGGGATTGGAGAACAGTTCACAGAAACCCAAAACTACTAGAACTGATGAATGATATAATTGTCATATCAGCAATAATTAATGCCTACGAAAGAAGCTGTTCAATTAGGAGAAGGATAGCATAGAGTGAAACCACTTGGTGGAATCATGAATTCACCCAGGGATGCAATCATAAATAAAATGTGCCGGAGCGCTATAAAACAAAAAGGCCGCCTTTTTATTAAAAAGATTTTTTAAATAGTACCTATATGGTTCCCAATTAATAATTTCATAATTTTTTACAATATTTAAATTTTCCTTGCAATGGTTTTAATTATTTTCCGCTAAATAAAAAAAAACATGTTGTTTGCATACTTCTAAAATCACCTAGTTTGTTTTGATAAGGATTATCGTTGTGAAAAGTTAAAATTTAGTTGGTGCATTATTCGATTTCACATTTTACGATTCGTATTGCATTTTTGGACGTTCCAGTGATTTGTATTTTTGGACTAGCAATTTTATTCCAATCCAATTTATTTGGGATTCATTTCAGTCACTGCGATTTTCGGATTTCTCTTAGTTACCGGCTTCTGTTGGAGAGTTTGTTGAGAGAATCTTATTTTAATTTTTTTAAGGATATAATCGTTCCTAGTTTTTAAGATCCTATCAAATAATCATCAGGAATTTTAATTGAAGATTCTTGGACCCTCAAGCAACACCTTGAGGTATTTAAACCATTTTGTTAAGTTTTTTTTAGGGGACGAATGATGGGTTGCATACAATATTATTAATGCGTAATGCAATGTAAAATGACCTGCAATTTTTGTCCTTCTAGATCGATTTTCTCCAAATTGGCTGAATTAAGGGACTTAAATTTTCACCTTATGTATAATTAATTATGACCAAAAGGTATGTTAAAAATAGTGCAAATCGATGATGATCAGTGTTACCGAACACTGCTGTCTAAACAGGTACCTTAACATAATGGGGTCGTAGAAAATCCTACATGAAGGCTGTGGGGAGGAAAGTGAAACCGTTAGAAAATAAACTTAAAATATGGGAAAATAAAAAGCAATAGTTAAATAATGGTCATTTTGAACAAATATGTTAGGAATATTGCACAAAAGAAGCAAATTAGTTTTTAATAATTGAGTGACCAAATTAAGTCTCTTGGCTTGGTATAACCCCTATCGGAGCTAAGGAATTAGTGCATTAAAACCAAAAGTGTCACCAAATACATTAGGAAACTAGAATAATAGATTAATGTACGTCCAAATTATTTATTTTAATAAAGAAATAACAAATTAATCAAGCCACAATGTCAATTAAAATTTGTAAGGCACAATCTTATTAAATTTGCATGAACCATATACCTCACAATATCATAAAATCTAACATTATAACAACATGAGCTTCCTTAATTGCAACATTTTTCAAACTAACTTTGATTATTTTATTATACAGCAAATTGACTACCTTTTTAAAATCAAGTGGATAATATCCAATAATTATTATGAAATTACAAAATTTAAAATCACATTATAGGTATGTATCTACATCGATTACAATTACATCTGGCACAAGTTTGTTTAATATGACTTGATATACAATTTGGCTTAGTTCACAAATTAATATTCTAAAATAAAGTTTACAAAAAAAAACTAAAAATAAAATTAAAAACACTCTTTAAAATAAAACTAATATAAATATTTAAATAAAACGTTAACAATTATACAATATCATAATAACAAAAAAATATAATATATACGTTTAGGTGGGTACTTATATTTTACACTTAAATATACTTTCCGGTTTTAATGGAATGAATAGCAATTTACCAATAATATTTAGTAAATATTTTTAAACGCTCACACAAATATGGGTCGAGTAAAACACATCATCCAAAAAAATTAAAATTATCAATCACATTGCATTTAACAAAAGATATAATTACCTTCTCTATGCTATTAAAAGAAATAATAAATAAAAAATTAGATGACATGCATTTAAAAATAAACCTTTCAATACTTTTTCATTAATTAAGTTTCATCACTAACCAAACACTTATAACAGTGTAACTACCACTATTCAATTTATAAGCTACACTTAATGGTGAATTAACATATAGTTGTCTTACTTTGCTTGAACAGGAGGAGCTTCGTCATCCGAATGATAATTTTTTTCAGGTTCTTCGAAATGCGAAGTTCTGTGTACGGCGGCAAGGGTTCCGTACCCACGATCGCCCTTATAATAACCATTACGCTCATCTAAACTAACATTTATGTCATTTTCAGATACCCCATTAACACGGTGAAGGCTTAAAACAGGCGAAGAAGTATCACAGATTGTTGTTATATCAACATTACCCGAAGCATTGATGTAAATGCTCGTAGTGTAAACGGGTTTCTTCAATTCGGGAGCACTTAAGCGCAAAGCAGAAGGCGATTTGTTCTCACTCGTTTCCGTCGATTTATTCTCGTACGATCTTCTATTTGTTATCGGCAATGTCGTTTGACTCGATCGCAAACAAACCGACTCCCGACTGTTTTTTAAATTTTTGGCATTAACTTCGTCCTTTGCACTACTGTTTTTATTCGTGACCGGCGCACTAATGTTACTCTTAACTTTAGAATCTTCGTTTACAGTGTCGGAGGTGTTCTTTTCGACTCCTTTCGTAGTGACAACTTTGGGAGGAGTGTAGGTAAACTTGGGCATTCGCGACACCCAATGATCGTTCATAGAGCCCATCGAGCTCGTACTTGCTGCACTACTAGAATTTGAACTTGAACTAACAAAAACTCCACTCCTCTTTTGATAGAACAAAATGTAGGCACTGCTGTTGACGAGCACAGAATTAATGTCGTTAGTTTGCTCACTCAAATTTGTCACTTTTGTGTCGTCGTAAAGATACCATTGGTTATCGTAAGGATTTTTACACGCCGCTGTGTAATGCCCCGTTTCTAGGTCGCTACCGTGATGGTAACAAACACTGTAGAGGTCGTATGTATTGTCAACTATATACGACGACTGTTTATGTTGTCGCTTCCAGGGAGACCAGCCGACACCTCCAAGTATCACAGGATTTTGGTGATCGTTCAAATCGGAATTGTTGATTAAATTCGAATTCTTTTTGTTTGCTAAGTGGGGAGACATATCAAAAGCGGTGACAGGAAAATCAACCATCGTTGTTAGTTTGGTGCTTTGGCGCCCTCTTATACACTGCCTGTAACATTATAACAAATAATAAAGTCACTTTGATTTTATAATCATTACTTACTGTCGAAATCTCTTAAAATGAACAACCAATATATCAGGCAAGGACCATAAATCTAGCGTCTTGATAACGGGAAGATACTGCTGGCACTGCGGACACCTCCAAGCGTCATCTAATGTAAGTGTTTCCGCTTTCGTGTAATGGCGTAAACATTCTTCCAATGTTAGTGGAGCGCCACCTAAAGAAACATTTTTAATTATTTCCATAAGTTTTAAGAGATACAACAAATTTACCTTGTAAGGCTTGAGATTTTAATTGTTTGACGCTTGAATGTTCTTCGATGACGTCCGAATCATCGGCAATAATTTCACTCTTACTTTTTTGTGTCCATTCGATTACCAATTTTACATGTGGTGGCCCTCCTTCCTCGCTGCATAAAGCTAAAGCTTGATCAATTGCTTCCATAAATAGCGGGTGCTCTAATTCGGGATCCAAGTAGCATGGTGGTTCGTTATCATTACAAGCAGGATCAGAAATAGAAATTTTGAACACCTATAAACGCATAGTTAGCAAGAGCATCAGAATAGTTCATCGTAACGTACCTCGCTCGGCTGAGTGGACGTTAAGACGTCGTCGTGCAAAATGGGTGCCATTTCTTTGAGCATCAGTTTTTGCAAATCTACGAAAGACGTTTCTCTGGATATTTGCATTGTATACGGACTTCCTGTAAATAAAATTGTAGGTTTTTTAAAATCTCGTATTGTGCAAAATTGTTTTATACTGGTTTAAATTCAGTATAAAATAAAAAGGGAAGTTCCGTTTCATTAGTTATTATAAATATTACAATAGTAGGATTTCTTAATAACTTTCTAGCATCACAAATGAGTAAATAATGAGATTTACCAAAAAAGTATGAAAATATGTTGAAAAATTATATCTAGGGCCGTTTTTTTTACAATGATGCTGAACCAGTGCTATTATCCAAAGCAAAAACACAGTAACTCTCAATTTTTGCTATTACTGTGTTATTTCCCACCATTCTCGATAAAAAACATTGAATTCCGAGCTTCTACACGCAAAGAAATTTTAGTTTTGAAATCAAAAATCACTACTGTTAAATGAAAATATAAGGATTGTAGTTTTTATACTTTTAAAATATGCTTTTAATAATCTAAACTCTAAAGTATTTAACTTTCAAATTGAAATTATAGATTTTAAAAAACGTTTTCAAGTTGCTAGTTCTTGGAATATTAATTTACATCTGTGATACGCTGCTCTCAGGCGGTAACAAGTTTCTAGTTCGCAAAAATTTCAAATTTTATATTTTTCACCGTGAAACCATACATATAACTTTTTAGCGGACAAGTGAAAGTTTATTTAAACTGAAGATAATATTGTACATAACACAGTTATAATTAAAAAAAGAGTCATCTCATAATAATGTAATAATTTCGTCAAATTTACAAGCAACATTAGGTATTTTGTTTTTTAAACTTTTCTTGTGTTTTATTTATAGAAGCAGTAAGTTCGTCATTGCTGACTTTTAAATTGTACACGCTAACCTGATGCGGCAAGATTATCGGGGAAATGCTTATCAAACATTTCATCCTAGACTAGATCACTAATCATATTTTGATATATTTTATAGTCACATATTAGTCTCACAAACTAACAAAATAAAGACTAAATTGACATGCACACCCAGTGCCTACCCGTGGGTCATTAATTTACTTATTTAGAATGATACTGAGCGGGGTGGGGAATGTTCTGGAACATGCATAGATGTCGAATGTGTTCCCGAGTCTGTTCGTCTTGGAAACGAATGATTAGTGATCTAGGGTTAAGTAAGAAAATTAAATAATGTGTATAAATAAGTGATAAATACTAAAATAATTTTTTAGTGTGGGGAATCTGGTAACGCCACAAATTCTATCAACATTACGATTAATTTAGTCGAAACTGAAGGTGAAACTAAAAATAAATTTTCAAATATTGTAAAACGATTGTAATATTATTATATTATAACTAAATTATAGATGAATTACTTGTTTATCTACATAGTTCATTTTAGGATCTAAAATAAATACTTAATGAAGACCATTTGGAAAAATTATTATTATTAAAAAACAAATTAAGCACCGAAGACAGAATGATATGGAGATCAGTAGAATTTTAATCAATTTAATACGGAAAACGATGATTTTAAAATTTACGATTTGTATTTAATTGTAATTAAAATTTGTACAATTTTTACACAACTCCATACATATGAACATAAATTTTAAAATCATCGTTTTCCGTATTAAATCCATAATGCGCCTTTTAAAATTAGTGCTACTCATTTAATTTAAGTGTGTTTAGTATAAATATGTTACTTGCACGCAAACAAACCTACTCAAATATGGCTTTTTAAGCCGTTTTTCGACTTAATTTTTTTAATCCTTTAAAAATTTACTAACCGTAAACAAACAGTATCTAAGAAATTATGATAGAAAAAAGGGCAACTTCTATTTATTTGGTAAATAATTCTACTGTGTGACGGCCCTCCGGAAAATTTCCCGGTAGGCCCATCCGGCCCTGAAATCAGATGACACCTGCAAACTGGACGAAACCCTCAACGAACCATCCTAGGACGTCCATTGCAGGAAGTGGATCCAAACCCTAGCTGCCTTATTCCACAACCCAGCCAGCTTCCCCGATTCGTAAAGCCAATCAGAAGCTTAACAAACTCTGTCAGCCCAAACTGATCCCCAAAGGTTGCTCATTGGAAACCCCCACGTCACCTCCTTCCGACAGATCGCTAATCGTAGCGCTAATCGGCGTTTGATGCCGTTGTTTCTGGTGAAGCTAAACCCGACTTTGGGCTGACAAAGCTCTCGCGTGCCGCGTCAGTTAAGACTTTTTAGCTTCCTATTATGGAAACTCCTCAAAAAACAGATGAACGAAATATGCAATGCTCTTGTGCCGCTCATGTTCACTGTCACTTACTCTACAGGGTGTTTATTAAACATACGGCAAAAATTGAAGGGGTTATTCCCTGGACTAGGGAAACTAAAGTTGTTTTTACAAAAAAAATGTAATTTTTGGTAACTTTTTTGTCGAATATCTTTCTTCTCCTATATTTTCGGAACAAAGCGGCTATTCAAAAATCATCCAAGGACAAAATATTCTTAGAATAATCCAAGGAATAACCTCTTCAATTTTTGCCGTATGTTTAATAAATATCCTGTTTATGCATATATCATAATTTTTAAAATAACAAAAAATTATGATAATGTTTATTATCAAGTTGCACTACATTGACCACACTATTACAGATTACTATAATGCAACATTGATAAAGACAATTGTTACACGTTTAATGAGGAATATTTTGTAAACTAACTTTCCAATTTATCATTTGGACGATAACTTTTTCAATAGGTGGCGCAGCTACCTAAAGCTAAAATTTACGTCTTTCATTGCTTGAAAGAATGAAAGAAAAATTTCATCGGTTTAAAAAGGGTCTTTTGAAATCATTCAAATCATGGTCGAAACAAAACTTCATTTATTAATTTAATTTAAACAATTTTAATGCAGCGTATTAAAGATTGCTATTTTAACTACGCCATAATATATTTAAAATTTTAATTAATTGTGTGTTTTTACTACAAAATTGCTAATTAACATAATTAAAATGTTAATTCGGTATCGAAACCAATTAAAAATTATATCATGAGTCATGACCTTGTATATTATAATAATATAACCAATTTTGAGTTGTAAATGAAGTTTTGGAACAGTCTTTATAATCGCACCCTTAACTGTTAATAATTTTATGAACTATAGAATATATTTCCAATATTTTTATTAGGTTTGCATATCTGGTACTGTAATTAATTAAAATTCAAGATAATAATATCATATATAATAATAATTGTAGATAATAGCTTATGGAAAAAGTGGAATCACTTATCACAAAATGTATTAATAATTCTAATTCTAGAGATTTTATCTTTACAGAGTGCTTCATTTAAATTGGTTCAAAATGGGTATCTCATTTATTATAAGAGATGTATATTGTTTGAATTGGGAATTATAAGAATAAACAGCAAAATTTCAAAATTTTGATCTCTGGATCAACGCCCAATGAAAAATTGGCAAGAAAAATTATAAAATTTGAAATCCCCTTGGCTACGTGCTATGTTTCTATCTTATTCACGATTCTACCTGTGAAATTATGTTATCAGACTAGCACGGGTTAATGATAATACAAAATTACCTACTATTTTTCAAAACGACCACAAAACCCTCAAATATTGATTGCAAAATGCTTTATCCTCAAAATTTTGGGTTTCTAAGAAATTCAAATTTTGTCACACTTTCTATTTTCTTTTCTTTTGGGATTTATTTCTGGACCCTCTATGAAGGGTCATAAACTAGCAATTATTTAAATTTTTTAACGTTGTGGAAATAAATGACATATACAAAATTAAAATTATTCAATAAGCAGTAAGCACTAAATAATTTCCATTTTTAATTCAGAAAGCATCAAATGTAAATCAGATTAACCAGTTCTTCCAGTGGTTCGAAATTCACCTTTAATCGTTAACCTGGATGGGTATCTGTGAGGCCGGAAGTATTGGCTAATCTGAACTGCAATTGACGCTTTCTGAGTTAAAGTTGGAAATAGTGTACATACTCCTTTTTAAAAAAGTACGTTAATTTGTTACATCTGTTACTAAGTTCCAATGAATATATTATACCTGTAATTATTAAGGTAAAATGCATTTCTAAAATTGTAATAGTACAAGACTACTTGTACGTAAGTAACTTGAAATATGGCCCTAGTTGCTCGCTAATATATGAATTTATGTTATTTTTATCTATTTTATTTAGAAAACTACAGTACTTCTAACGATTTATGGGATGTAATTATTATTTTTTTCATTAATTTGTTATTATCATGCAAGAATTGATTACTATTATACTTGTCATGATAAATTTCGCAAATGAACGTTTTACATTAAAATTATTGCTTTTAGGTATGCGACTGCCCTAGAGACTAGAACTACAAAGCGCCTCGCCAACTAATGTGAAAGTAACAGGTTTCATTCCTGGTCAACCAATATAGCTAAATTAAAAACTAATGCTGCAACCCAACCACCTGCTAACAATTCCCCAACTTACCAAATCTAGTGGTAGAATTGTCATCCTTCTTCAGTACGTTAATCCAACAAAGCAAAACGTAAGCGCTGGTGGTATCCTCCTCTACATCTTTAAGTTGAGCTACTTCAATACAATAAATAGGATCTATTTCGGTAATAACTCCAACGCTTTGAGCATCAGTAAAAGTGCGTAAAAATCCAGTCTCATTAATTTCAGTTAATAACATGTTAGCTCGTGCTATAGAAGTGTCCGATTCGAGTACTTCGCGTAACTCTGACACAGTTGCACCCGATGGTAAATTTACACCAATCATGACTTGTCTTGGTTGTTGCGATGTATAAAGCACCTAAATTAAAAAAGTAGGTAAAAAAAGTAATTTTGATCAGTCAAATCTTACGGTAACGTAAATGTAGTGTTGATGTATTTGCGGAAGTTGTACAGACACACACTGAAATGGATCAAAAGTATTCGATTGAGTACGACATTGAGAGCAACTTAAAGATGAACGATATTGAGCTTGAAAGATCGCTTGAATGAATGAATTGTTACATCTAATGTGATTAGCCAATGTTTCAGCTGCTATCACTTCGTCAGGTCTACCGGACGTCTGCAATAAAAAAACATCATTGTAATTCGTATAATACAATATTAGATTCTTTTTATGTAATAAAAAAAAATGGTCAAGTTCAAAGTGAGGATATATTTAATTTTGATTTTATATTCATTCCGTTTAATAGCGGTTCGCATCCGGTCGTGCTGTTGAAATGTTTAGGAAAAATTGTGAGAAATAAAACAAAATTATGCTGTAGGTAGTGCAACGAATAAAAAGAGCGATGATAAAAAACTTTATAGAGCTCACGGTTAAATTTGCATTGAATTTATTATTCTGGGACTAAATGTGTGCGTGCAGATAGTAACAACAGTCATTACAAAGTACATGCTGATATGAGGTCGTGTATGGGCTTTTTATAAGTATTTGGTCAGAATTTATCTAAATAGTTCTAAAATTATCTGAATAATACATTGAATGAATGTGTTGTCTCAACGTATCTTCCACTTCCATGCACATTTTTTATTTTCAAATATTTCTAAAATTTTCCTTTTTTAAAACTAATTTTAATAGTTTTAAATGCAAAGTTTAAAATGTGATTTCAAATTCACGCTAGGAACACAGTGAAAACGGTAACAAATATGAAAAAATTAGATAGCTATAGACAGATTTATAGAAAATGAAATTTTGTACAAAAAAGTCCGCGATAGTAAATATTTATCTTCAACAGGAAAACATACAAAATTGGGGATAGCTACTCAAGAGTCAAAATCTGTGACTTCGAACGCTTTCCGGGACTTAAATATTGTTTCAAACTTTTTGTTTCAAATTTCATGTCCTAAAAAATTGTTTCTATGTAATTTTCGTATTTGTTACGGTTTTCACAACATTTTTAATGTAAAGTCACGCTGCGTATTTTCTTTTAATTTTTCTGTGGAAATTTCTTATGAGTGGAAGCTGTCGCCCTAATTTAAGCTCTTCAGAATGGAGTGACACAAAAAAGTTTAAGCAAAACTAGGAATATCGACGATACCAAGTTAAATAAAAGCTTTTAAAAAATAGAAGTAGAAATTCAGACATTTCATTGTTGAACTACATTATATTGGAAAGCATTTTATAGGAAAATAAAATCGTTGTTCTAACCATAAAAGCAATATTATGTTACTCAATAAATACATTTCACCAATCATTTCCTTACAAAAAGATTGAATAAACCTTTTAACAAAAAAAGAAAGTTTTAAATTTTAATTTTGAAGTCGATAGATTGTATTACAAATTGAAGCTTCGTTCATAAGATTCAAAATATATGCCAATGTTAGAAAAAGTGAATTTCCACTCGATAAAGGACTCGGGCAGTTAAAAAATTCTTCATTTTATACGAAAGTTAAAATTTTTTATTAAAAAGGTTAACGACTCAAAGCAGCTCTTTTAGGATTACATTATCATTTATATTTGTTTTATAACTTATTAAATTCCATTAATATAATAAATATAAAATATTGGAAAAATTATTAACAGAAAACATTTAAAAAATAAATATTTGACGAAAAAATAAAATGTACTATATGCGTACAAAATATTTGTATGACGTAACAAGTACATACTAATTATCTAGCAAATAATTAGGTACCATAAGTACTTATTATACCCGATAATTACTAATTTATATAATAAACAATAAAAGTGCAAGCACTCAAAGACTTTCAGTATAATATAAAATATAAATGTACCTAGTATACATTCCATTATTAAAAAATTTCTTGACTATTTTAAAATGCCAACATTTCTTTGATAATTTACAAATTTACATGAAACTAATTAATATTTAAAAACAATTTTTGTTAGCGATCTATTATGCGATATTACGTAATATTTAATATTTTTATAAGCAAAATTTATTTTATTTATTCAGTTTTAAATTTTGTTGTTCTTTTGTTCGAATGAATAAGGGAGCGTACCCCCTCGAGGCGCACAACATTATTCTACACGAACAATATAATTTTTTTTTTAATTAAAATGTTTCAACTCAAAATACTTAGTTCTTATTACAAAAATTTGAGAAATACACAAACATTTAAATTAATAGTTCGGTAATAAAGTAAAATCGAAATTTTTTCATGTATTACCACACAATAATTATGTTGAAATAATTCGATAATGGTAATACGTAATTTGAACTGTTAACATTTATCAATTTATATGTTAATTTTAAAAATTAAATTAAAGCTTATAACAATATTAGAGAACATGCAAGCGTTCAAGTTTAAAGTGCACATTTCACACGCTACTGTTGTATGAACATAAGTGGTTGGCAGCTCCCCGACTACTTATTAATTGTTTATCGGTAACAATACTTTTATATTATTAATTATTCTTAAAGAAAAAAAAATTAATAAATTCTAACAATGCGGAAACAAAACATGTATTAGATCTTTTATAATAATCTTTGATATTCAATCATTTTTGTTTCCTGTTTCTTTAACCAAATTTTGAAATGTCACCCCTAACCTTTCAGACAAGTTGGAATTTTATTTATTTATTTAGATTTAACTTTAATGATTAATTTATAAAATACTGTAAAATTCCATTCATAATGTCGTGGTAGACACAGCGGCGTCGCTAGGGGTGGGCCCAGGCCCACCAAAAAATAATTAATAAAATTTATCTAGTTTTATTTTTCAATTTCTTTCTCTAAAAATACATTTATATTAAATTTTTTTTATTGAAACTGACACATTTCAGTATCATAACTCTATTCGATTTATGTGGTGTTTTATGTAAATGTAATACAGTAGACCCTCTCTTAACCGACACTGTCTTATCCGACACTTCTCAGAAATTTACTGTGGTATCCGTAACAGAAGTGGGCGGAGCAAGTGCATCTACTGTTTTGCTGATATGATTTCTTATCACGTTGTAATAACAACGATCGAGTTAAGTACCTAGCATTTTAACAAGTTTTATTTGATAATAATTTTAAATTGTATCTAGGTAATGTTTAAAAGTTTCATATTATGCAACTTCAATTTTTATTGGTATCTTAAATAATACCTATTTTGAAGGCAATAATTTATAACGATAGATACACAAATGATAAATGTGCAAATTTGTCATTTTTAAATTATGTATACTATTAATTTGGAATTTGATCGAACTAAATATCAATTACAAAAACAGAGAATGTGATGGCAAAACTACAATTCTGTACATTCTTCGTTTATGAAAACAAACAATGTAAATTCGAAAAATATCCCCTGTAGGTGGTATTTATAAGTTTAATTTAAAATTTACATTTTTGAATACGTTAATTATTTATTACTGTTCAATTTGCGTCGATGTTTTATTTAAAATAATTTTTGGATTTTAGTTTGTAATGATCCAAAAATATTTTACTGCATTGTTAAACAACACGGACGAAGGAAGTATTTGTGATTAACGGAGAAAATAATGTAGGTACAATGACTAAATTACATATTTGATATTTATTACAAACTCGGTTTTCCTTTCTTAACTGACACTTTCATTCAGGAACTTTCGACAGGAAATCGGTCCCGTTAGTGTCGGTTAAGAGAGGGTCTACTGTATTGCTTTTATTATCTCGTCAAAAGCTTTATTTTAATTTTGCGAGTAAATAAATATTGTAAACCTGATTTTGGGTACAATATTTATAAAGAAAGATAGTAAGTAGTATTATGTCATTGTGCACCGAGAGAACTAACTTTAATAAATATCAACATATTTGGTTCATTGGTTGAAAATCACTGATTTTTTCTTTAATACACTGAAATTCATTGATTCAATGAAAATGTTCATTATACCTATATTTTATGTAACAGTTGTCGATTCTGTGTACTATTTTCTTCAAATAAATATTCGCACTTTTTGTTATTTGAATTATCAATATGTGTAGGCCGCTTGACTCCAAGATAATAAATTATACCTCATCTCATAAGTAAAACAACAAATAATACAATATTTATCTCGGGGTCAAACGGCTTGGTACATTCGGTCATGCTAATAGTGAAAAGCATGAACGATTATTTGAATCTTTAGGGAAGCATTAAAATTTTTCTCTTGATTATCGAACACTCAATGGCCCATATACACGAAAATGAGATAATAATCTTCAAATTAGATCCCTATAGCTACATTCCATTGCCCATTGAATGTGAAATATAGGATTTGATGAATCTGTCAAAATAAGGCAAAAGCTTAATAAAAACCACTATGTAATATTTAAGCATCATTTTTGTAGTAGCGTTGCTAGGCAACAGCTGATAGCACAACATACAGTTTTACAGATGGAATATTATTCACATATTTCATCATAAAAGAACAAAATCATATTCAGTGGTGTGATGTACTTTTAAAATAATAACATAACGTAAATACGTTATGTTATTATAATAGTGTTTTTTTGCGAAACGGTCTCACGTATCATTTTAACAAGCCGCTATTATTATAACGTGAACGTTATAATAAAGGTTTTCCTAGCCGTTATAGTGCGAAATATAAATGCACCTAAATTTCACCCGTTATATTTCGCACTATAACGGTTAGGAAAACCTATATTATAACGTTCACGTTATAATAATAGCGGCTTGTTAAAATGATACGTGAGACCGTTTCGCGAAAAACACTATACAGGGTGTCCCCGCACTCACTTTACATAACTTAGGTGGTGATAGAGGACACTTTTCTAAGAACAATATTTAACAAAATTTTTTTTCTAAATTCAAACCCTCGAAAGTTAGGCCTATTTAAAGCATTTTTTTTTAATTTCCACCTTCACGTGGCCATAGCGACGAAAATATTGATTTTGCGGTAAAAATGGTTTAGTGCTTTTTTAAAGAGCGTGAAATAATCTACAAACTAGATTTAATCCTTTTATTATCTAAAATCAACGGCTTTCGAGTTATGAATTAAAGTAAGTTAAAAAATGTCGAAAAATTTGAGCTTTCATTTTTTTTTTTAATTCAAAACCCTGTATCTTTTAAGCTAAACATTTTACTAAAAATCTGACGCCCCATTCCAGATAGGAAATTTAACGGACTACAACTTTGGTCTAGTAAAATTTTTTGAAAAACCAATCCATTTCACAGAAAATCAGAAAATAACAAACAAGGCAGCTACAAAACATAAAATTTAATTAACAAAATTTTTATTTTTTTTGAAAAATTATTTTATTAATTAATTTTAAATTATTACATGAATAAAGTAATTGTTGAAAATGAACACCCTCATTTTCAATACACAGTTGTGATTGTTTTAAAAGATGTTTGTCGAAGAAAATCGAAAAAAGTCGATTTTTCGATACTTTTATCACAGAAGTTCGAATTTTTGACACTTTTCACACTCACCGATTGACCAAAATTTGCCTCGTGATCGACCGGTCAATCCCTCGACCTTGTTGACCACCCCTGCTATAATGGCTTTTAAAAAAAAAGGAAATTTTATAAATAATACTATAAAGCATATTTTAAAACGAGCACGACTGTGTATTAAAAATGAGGGTGGTTGTTAATAGTTTAAAATTAATTAATAAAATAATTTTTCAAATAAAAATAAAAATTTTGTGAATTAAATTTTATGTTTTGTAGCTGCCTCGTTTGTTATTTTCTGATTTTCTGTGAAATGGATTGGTTTCTCAAAAATTTTTACTAGACAAAAGTTGTAGTCCGTTAAATTTCCTATCCGGAATGGGGCGTCAGATTTTTTGTAAAATGTTTTGTTTAGAAGATACAGGGTCTTGAAAAAAACCAGAAAAAAAGAAAGCTCAAATTTTTCGACATTTTTTAACTAACTTTAATTCATAACTCAAAAGCCGTTGATTTTAGACAAGGAAAGGTTTGAATCTAGTTTGTAGATTATTTCACGCTCTTTAAAAAAGCACTAAACCATTTTTACTGAAAAACCAATACTTTCGAGGCTATGGCCACGTGAAAGTGGAAATTTAAAAAAATGCTTTAAAGAGGCCTAACTTTCGAGGGTTTGAATTTAGAAAAAAATTTTTGTTAAAAATTGTTCTTAGAAAAGTGTCCTCTATCACCACCTAAGTTATGTAAAGTGAGTGCGGGGACACCCTGTATAATAACATAACGTATTTACGTTATGTTATTATTTTAAAAGTACATCACACCACTGATTAAGGCTGTAACGACACTACGAATACAGTGTATTCTCATTCCACCCGTGCCCAAATTTATTTGTGCAATGGTTCAGATTCCACGTTAAGCCTTAGGTTCTACTACTGATGCATATTAAGGGATACCTATTCCCAATAATTAGTCAAATTTTTGTAAAGGAAGTGTATGTTAGAAACAGTTCTGGGAAGAGATTGCAAAATTTTAAAATGTTTCACAGGATTTTACATAAAATCCTCGAACACGTAAAACTATGTCAAAGTCCAATATAGATAAGTATTATGGACAAAGAGAACCAGAAAGTCTGGATAAGCCGCTGGTTCGACATAATAACATTTTTTGAAAGATCATTATTGGACCAATAATTATTACGATTTCGTTCGGTTGTATTAAAACCTTACCGATATCGCTTCTCATAAATCAATAACAGCAATAACTATGAATTTTCCGCTTTCATTAATACATTTGCAATCGTTTCTATTTGTATACAAACACCTGTTTTCTACAGTAAATTATACTACACAATTTCAGCATTATACGACAAAACTTGCACCCCCTTTTATAATAGGCGCACCCCCCAAAAATATCCCAATTTTTCGTTATTTTTACCCCCTCCTTAAAAAAATTGTTTGAAAATATTTTTTTAGCCCCCCCAAACTTTGACCCTAGTTGCGCCAATGCCTTTCATCCCTTATTGAAAATATTTCATCATTCAAATGAAGCATTTTTGGCTATCTGTCACGTGACGTGTCACAGATTTCTCATTTCAGATATCGACATGAAGGTAAATTTTATACCATACATCTAAACATACATTTTTAATTAATATCATGAAATTTTACAAAACCTACAGTTACAAACGCAATTTATCACAAACAAAACAGCTGTGTTTATGTTTTTACGGTCCCTTCCTTCCATGTAACTTAATTCATTTATAATAATTAATTCGCACCGGTGCGGTGGTCGATCACATAATATTAGACTAATGAAACAAAACCCTCAGGTTTGGACATTTTTATTTACTATACTAATAGGTATTATATCTAAAATTGGGCTCAAATAAATTTCCGACTATATGTCACAAATATATAATTCTTTATTTAAAAAGAGAACAAAAACACTCCTGCTGTGAAAGTCGTACGTTACCAATATTGTACATTAGTAAACCATCCAAAGAAAAATTAGTATGTCGTAACTAGTACTACATTATAAACTTTGATTCACGTAGTGAAACCTACTCTTCTCCTACTTTTTCTATGATTTGTATTGTAAACGAGTTTCAATTTTAAATTATGGTGATGAGAGAAAGTTATATTAAAATAAAAAGAAAAGATGCATATTCAAATGCACTTGTTTCATTAGGGATTTCGAGATTGATTCATACAATTTTAAAGTATGCCGTAGCTGCCAATTTATCTTAACCCAAATATATCACATGTTTTAGTTTTACATAAGATAAAAATTTACCTTCCACTACATTTTCACAATGTAGAATTGGAATATTACTGCAGGGCTCCCCAAGGTTTTGCTGGATATTGTTTTTTAAGGATTTTAGGACCTTAAGATAAGTATAATTTAGGACAAATAAATTCTTTTTTCGCATTTCTGAGAATCAAGTGGCCACCATTCTCTCCATTTTCAAAGTGGGAGAAAAAAGGGGGCACCTAATAGATGGAGTAAATTAAGAAATAGAGGAGGTTACTCCCTAGCAAATAAAAAAAGGTACTAAGTATACAGAGGGAGAGGGCTTTCTAACCGACAGAGGAGATTAAAAAGTAGTAGGAGGGCCTACCAAAAATTATAAAATCCATGTCCTTTTTGAATTCGATGTGGGAAATGCAAAAAATAGTGTAAATAACTCAGAATTAAAGTGACATTTCATCACTCGGGCAGTGATTTCCTTCAGTGTTACCTTGGAAAATAAACTTTAACCTTGTCCGATAAAGTTAATAGTAACACTTTTTGGGCAGAGCATGGTAAATTAAAATCAAAAGTTTGTTGATATTAATAAATATCGGCTTATTTTGCTCAATGAATCTCAATGAAGCAAGAATTGAAGGTATGGGTTAGAAATACAAGACTGCAAATTAGCCACAAAAATGGATATTATTTTGACAATTGCTGGCCTCATGAAATGTACAAATAACAGTTGCATTACAAATATATTACATCATTATTATTAGATAAATGGAATTTTTAAAATAATTGTAAATGAGTCACACTACTTATAATGTTATAAATGATTCAGTGTCACTGATTAAATGAGAAATTAAGTATTAAATGTCAAAAAGACAACCAGAGAAAATTGGTTGATTCAATAAATTATTATTTAAGTAATTATCAGTTCATTAAATGTAATTATGTGGAATCGGTCAGTTTGTAGTACTTTTCCTAAATTTCAAATGTCACTTTCAATCAGATTTCATTGCGCAAATGCAAATGCCCCCAGCAAAATTTTCGTTGATTGGATTGGGGAATTTATAAATATATAAAGTAGGTAAAATTCAAGATTTTCTTTAAAATAAAACGCAATTACAGTAACTACCCACGACAAAGCATGGCTTAAAATGTAATCAATAAATCAATTACAAAAGAAAACATTTATTAATTTATGAAGTAGTAGTAGGTAGTAGTACATTGAGTATATTTTTGCATGACGATTCATCCAAGTTCAAGGTAATCTCCTAATAATAACTTCCAAATTAATAAATTAATTATTTCAAGTACAAAACCAATACAACTTTTGATTCCATTGAAGGGACGGTGTGGTAATAGTACCAAAGCCAAACACTTTTCACCTTTATTCTTTATTACCAATTGATTTTCGTTGTAGGTAGGTACATAGATACATAAAACCTATTACAACATACAAAATATTGGAATGTATTATTTTTCGCTCTTCCTCCTTCCTTTCCTTGATTTTAAGAACATACGATACTATTTTCACAGATTTTACATTTCCAGTGCATACAAATCCGCTCTCTATTCATTAGCAATGTGATAGTTACTATAGAAACGACATTTCATGATTCCAATAAGATCTTATCCACGTGACATCCAATTATCTTTTTTATCCAGAAAGTCCGAGAAGGAAATTAAGCAGTAAATACACAAGGTATTATATTGTAGCTAATGGTGAATCTGAGGCAGATATATTCGTAGACAAACCATGGGTAGTTTTGTACAATAAGCAATAAAGGATATAAATAAATTGTTGCTAGAGGAAACGATTTATTAGTAAAAGTTCAAACAGGGTTAAAATTTAATAAACCCGCAAAACAAAGTATCCACCTAAATCGATTTTATAAAATAAGAGTCAAACCTGACCTTTGCGTATTCATATTTTCAAGCCACGATAACCTATGATTAAAATAGGTTATAAAAAGCAAAATTTCTTCAACATTAAGTAATAATTAACGTCTAAAAATATTTCTGCTACCCAGTAAAAAACGCAAACTCAACTGCAATTAAGATATTTTAAAATGATATTTTTTTAATTAGCTGGTCACTGAATTCTCGTCAAATGAGCAGGCTTTTGTAAATACAGGGTGCGGCAGGGGAACTTACTTATTTGAAACACGCGCCCAGAAGCGACAATTAATCCGAGAAGGCTGGGGTGGTGTTCATTCGAAAGATCGGATCTTAAAGTTTTCTGTCATGTAGGTTTTGTAACGATCATGCAGTGGACAAGGGAGGAGTGCGCGTTCGCCTTAGAAGCCTACTTTTCAAACTGCTGTTCAATCATCACTACGCAACGTGCCTTCCGAAATCATTTCAATTTGTTTTGTGTTTGCATTGTGTTCTTCAGCGATGAGTTTCATTTTCATCTTTCTCAACTCTCAGCTCAACTGAAGAAAAATATTCAAGCTGTTATCGATAACATACCCGTCAATATAATGGAAAGAGTGGAGAGAAGCGTCAAAACTCGACTTTCTCAATGCATTGACCAGAAGGGAGGCCACCTTAATGATATAATTTTTAAAACATAGTAAATAAAAACTTTAAAGGTGTCTCTGTGATATGAAAAAATAGTTAAACTCTTATCTCCTATACTGTATGTGTTATTTATTTTTAAAATAAGATAGTTCCCCTGCCGCACCCTGTATAAACTGTTGTGATCATTTTGTGCCTCTCTTGTTCAACTCACGAATGGAACACTCCAGCGATAGAAAAGTTCAACTTCTTCTGCACATTTCTAGGTAATACAAAGTCAGTTCTCCTCACGTGGGCCCCAATGGCTCGGAGAAATTTGAATTTGAAAAATAAGGAAGGAAAATAAACGGGAATACATCCGTTCGTTCATGTGATTTTCAATATTGGAATAATAGAATTTGAACTGAGGGAGAGAGGATCATCAACCTATGGTTACCAAACAACATCAGTGTCGAGTATGGACGATAAAACTGTCCATAACTAGAATTGCCAATCAAAATTGGCCTCAATATCGACTAAGTGCTTAACGTCCATATGATTCAAATATTTTCATATGGACACTAAGCACTGAGTCAATATTGGCCAATTTAGGTAGGCAATTCTAGGCGCTGTTACGTCATACTAATAAATTTAGAAGACAAGTTACATGGGACTTCAAAGAATATGAAAGGATCTTTTTAATTCTTATCTATGGGATCATGGCCGGAAGAGAATCGAAGCCTTCAAGATGTGGTGATGGAGAGAAGAACTAATGTCATCATTATCAATAGCAACAGCATTAAGACGTTGCCTGCGGACGAATGGATGACTTTAGACTGCGACGAAGATTACCCAAGAGATGGCTAGACCAGATTAAAGTTGTTATGGAAAAGCCTCTGCAGATTACCATGCTGCATGTGACCGTTCCAAGTGGAGATTAACCAATAGAAACTGTCTTCTGTCAAGAAGATAACGACTGTACAATCAATATCCATAAAAAGTTGGATCCCATAGCTAATTTCAAAGCAAATATTCCAAATACAAAAATTATTACTGGAATACTTATATTATAATGATGTGTTACATAGCCTAGTTAATGTTTCTGGAATTTCAACTAGTGACGGCGACCTTGACGTTAATCAGGAAATTATCTCGTATAGAATGACGGTGGCGGATATAAAGAATGTTAGGTACCTTCCGTTTGTGGCATTGCGAATAATTGCTGCTCATATTTCGAAACTTCCTAATAATTCATGAATGTATTTTCGAGCATAGAAAAACTACGTAAGTGGTTAAAACTTTATTTAATGAAAATACAGAAAAACCAAGGTTAGACACAAATTACCTTCATCAAATAATAAGGTTGTCCAGTTTCAATGTTTATCGCATAAATTTTGGGATAATTATTTGCACCTGTATCGAGTTCACCGACGCACTAATAAAAATAATTAATGTAACATTGAAAATATCCTGTAATTATTAGGTTCAAGAGAAGATTTACCTCCTAGTATGAATATGCTCTTGAAATACCAGTGGCGTAATTGTCTCGCCACAACCTCTGCAGGCAAAATTTATTAACAAAATTACTAACTTTGACAATTTTGCGGAGGAGAACAAAATTTATAGATCATTACTTGGACATGAAAAGATAAAATTATTTAAATTTAAAAAGTGCAAACATGGTTGACTCTGGTGATCGAACTTGGAAAAGCGTGGATGGTACACAAACCATGATGACAAATATTCTGGTGCTGGTAAATAAAATTTTAAATTGTTTTACACAAAAACAAAAAATACATAATTTAATTGTATGCATTCCTTGACCCAATTAATGGTTACAACCACTTTATCTCAGATCTATACAAACCAAATAATCTGAAAGGTCAAAACTTGTACTTCAATGAAGAAAAACAAATTTAAACAGTGTCATTACTTATTAACAGCTATGGAATATAATTTTTTGGATCGAAAACGTAGTCACTGCATGAAATTGCTTATTTATGATTCAATTATCAAAATCAATTAAAATTTATTTTGAAAAGTACTGCAAATGGAATTAAATTTGAAGTAATAATGAATGAATGATAAGAAATATGATTGGAAGATACCACACCACTTAACAATTTAAATAAACGATAAACAAGGGTGAAAAAGTAAATAAACCAAAATAGATATAACGCCCGGCTATATAAACAAAATTTATTTTAATCTTTAACAAAAAAGTTCAATCTCGACTTAGTAACGGAGTCCATGATGAAAATTTTTATGAGACCAGCAATCGATTCAATTAATTCACGCTGATGCTCACCACTGCACAATTTTTATTAAATGTAATGAAACTTGATTGTTTTTTAAACCCACCGTTCGAGTTTCTAAAGGTATATCCGGAGTAGCGGTGTCGAGCATCATGTTGTTTTTGATCGATAATCCGGATTGATTCGGAAGCTGACTCTATAAATAAATTGAACACAATGCTCCCGCTCTGAATGCTTGTATTTAAATTCATTGGTTTATTTAATTGACACGATCCAACTGATTAACGAATTGTTACCACCAGCTTTGCACCCCAGCTTTACACTGGAATGATACTTCCTGTGTAGCTGGTGGTTGCAAAAACAAAAAGTTGCGTAAGTTAATTAATGTCATAGAAGTTATGAATTAGTTGGACTGTGTAATAACAGAATTACATGGAAACAAATAGAAGGCGGTATTGTATTTGTTTAGTAGATAATTTCGTAAAACAACAAGATGATTCCAATTCATTTGGTTATAAATTTAACATTGACACATAGACAAATTCCCATGAGCATTGGAAGGTAACACAGTGACCCTGTAAATCCTAATTTGTTTCTAACCCTTTAGTTTCGAAAGAATCCCATTGTTAGGTTGTATTTAAAAATTTCGAAAACTATTGACGTCAATAAGTGAACCAAATAGGAAATTTTAAATATAAATGACCAAAAAGTTCCAATATTACATAATAATCCACTTTCGATACAAAAACAAATAAATTTTTTCTAATCTAACGGTACTTTATGTAAAAATGGTTTAGAAAAGTTAATTCTACTCGTGGATTGCTTAAACAACTTTTTGACCTAAATACCAATCATTGATGAATGCAGTCAAGTTGCAGTTCTCCGATATAGTAGCCGGTGGTTTGTACATCTGCATTCGACATTGAACGTATAATATAGATCTGAAATCTTGGCAAAATCTAAAATGCATGCCGCATTTTGAAGCACTGGACTTTCTCATATTAATATGGCTGAATTCTATAGCTCATTGATTGAATTAAGAAGATGTATTGAGTTAATTATTATTAATTGTTTCAGAATTACATTGGACTAAAATTTATGTTGACAATCAAATCATTGATAAGATTTTAGTAATTTATGGATTAGATCATCAGGGAAGTTTGATTACGCCAACACTTTTCAATTTAGGAAGGGTGGAATTTCATCAAACTTTTAGTTTATGCAACGATATTCAATTTTTGATGACATTTGAACAAGTTTATCAATGTAGTCTCGAACAAGGACACTTGTTCCCCCCCCCTTCAAACCCGTGTTTGAAGACAGGTGGCGTTGCTGAGGGAAGCTGACATTAGCGTCGTGTACTGCCATCTGTCAAACGACACTGTACTAAATATCACAATGATTCATAGGTTAGTTTTTATTTGTCAGTCAGTGTTATCAAAAATACGATTCTGCCTCAGCGATAATCTCTCGTTTGAGCGGTATCCCGTCAATTCATCGCGGGCAATTCATTGCGCGTCAATTCATCGCACGCGTCAATTCATCGCCTAAAATAATTCATCGCGTGCTATTATCGTAATTGATAATATTCATCAATAGTAATTGATCACAATTTTTGGTGCCCCTTCAAGAACGCCCACACTGAAAGTATTTAATTTTAAGAATTTTGAATTTTTAAATTCAAATTCAATTTAAAAAAATTAAATATATACGCTATAATATAGCGTTTTTCGCGAAACGGTATCACGTATCATTTTAAACGTTATAAAAATTTAAATTTAAATATAAAAATTTTAAACGTTATAAAAAAATGATACGTGATACCGTTTCGCGAAAAACGCTATATAATAACATAACGTTTAACCGCTATAATAGCGTCTAGGTGATACAAAATAGACCTGATTAACAAATTTTACTTAATGCTATATTTGCAAAAAGAATTTACTCCCGCCTACCCTTTAATTTTTTTAAATTGAATTTGAATTTAAAAATTCAAAATTCTTAAAATTAAATACTTTCAGTGTAGGCGTTCTTGAGGGGGCACCAAAAATTGTGATCAATTACTATTGATGAATATTATCAATTACGATAATAGCACGCGATGAATTATTTTAGGCGATGAATTGACGCACGCGATGAATTGACGCCGGCGATAAATTGACGTTCGCGATAAATTGACGCGCGATGAATTGACGCGCGATGAATTGCCCGCGATGAATTGACGTAGATTCCGTTTGAGCTGAATTTCTTCCCCACGAGCCATGTTTTCATGTTGGGAAATAGAAATAATTATTAATTTAATTATTATTTAATTAGGAATAGTAATTAAATAATTTATTATATTACAATACATAGTTATATTTATAGTTAAGTTACTAACTCGTAATAATAATTAATTAATATATTTTAAAATATATAGAGTTACATTTAATAATAATAATTTAATTAAGGTTCCAGACGAAGCAAACCTACGTCTGAAAGCTGAATAAAATTATATAAATAAAATCATTTTTGAATTTAACTCGATATATTTTAAAATATAGGTACTAATTAATTATATAGTTGTTATAATATACATTATGCAATGCATAACATCGTTATAATAATTTACAAATACATTGGTCATGAAGTATTCTGTACAATTTTTTTTACAGTGTTAATCAGCATTAACTAAATTAATTATAAAATGGTTGGAATTGCTCTAGCGTATAAAAAAATCAAAGGGTTTTTCATTTATCTCCAAACTTGATTTTTGGGCATATCAGGTATTAGAACTTTTCACCGACGATACATTATACTACAGAAATCCCGCAATGAAAAAAAAGTACTTAAAAGTGCCATAATATGTAGGTCTAGATTGTTGACATATTAAAATTATGTTAAAATTAAATACAATAATAATTTGTGTTAGAAAAGAGTACAATTGTGTATAATTTTAACACAATTTGGATTTGTCGAAAATCTATACCTACTCAAAGTGTGTAACTTTTAAACTTTTTAAAGTTTTCTAGAAAAGCTAGAATAAAGTAAATCAGAAAATAATTTATCTATATAAATATTAAAAACAATATTAATTCGCGATTTACATTACCGTTGGTGGCGGCCACCATAACTAACAAATTACGTCCAATTTTTAGTTTAAAATTATTCCGTGTGGTGGCGTTGTTAATGTAAATCGCGAATAGTGAAACTATCTGAATAATGTTCATATTTATATTATGTTTTACATAATAAATATTTATACATTGTAAATGCAGATTCTCGAAATATCTACTCCATCCCCTACTTACTCAGAGTACTATCAAGTAATGAGTGTAATGATCGACGATGATGGTAATATTATGTACTCAACTGCCACTTGAGAACTGATTTATTGAAGTATCAAATTGATAATAAAATAGTAGCATCAAAACGGTACTTTAGTCTATATTATGTGACAACTGATAAATAATAATACTAGGAAATCGGTGGGATACTTGATCATTGTTTTCAATTTCTCGATATAAAATAAAAGCCTAAACTGAGATGCAATTTTTAATTACGTAAATGTTACCAACATTAACATAAAAAAACCAGGAGAGGGACATCTGCAGGCCTGCCCAGCAAGCTACCTACCAGATGCAAAGCAATTATATGCTCAGTGGTAATTGTGCCAAGGAAACTTAACAGTTGCTTTAGAACAGATCATTGATCTAAAAGAAGTTAAAGAAGAAGTAAATGTTATTGTAAAATATTGCCATATCAGTTTAAAATTTCAAAAAATGATCAGAATTGTATTCTTTAGATTGTGCTCAACTATCCCTGACCAGAAGGGATAGAACTTCTTTTTCACATTATAACATTTATTTCGAAATTTATTTAAATTTTTTGAAATAAAAATCCAATTTAACAGATTAGAAAATATTATTAACGCAGCATTTTACTAATTGCTTATTTTTTATCAACCTCAGATTAATCGAATAAGTTGAGGAAAACTTCAAATATTTAAAAGATAAAGAGAAATCGTGCGGTTATTTTTTTTCTGTGGTAATATAGAATTTTTTTTTACGGATTTACATTCTTTTAGGTCCCACGCGTTAATTTCTTTTAGTAAAACTGTTGCAGTTTCTCCATATTTGGAGATAATTTTAAATTTTGATGGGTAGAACTTTTAAAATGTATAAAAATAATTTAAGGTGTTAATATTAAAATACATTTTGCAAAATCGTTCTTGATATTCTACCTCACACCATAATAGAACCGCCACCGTACTTGATAGGTGGTTGTAAGGTCCCATTCAAGTTTCATTAGGTGCCTTTACACACACGCGATTCCTGACGCGATTGGAGCGGACGCGACTAGTCGTGCGGGTTTGGAGCGTGTGTCTAAAGGCAAAGTTTTGAAACGCTCCAATTCACAAAGGGCTGCCGACACGCCTGGTGTGTGTGTTTAAATAGGACGACGTTCTTGGAACGGGGCGTTCCCGGCACGTCGGTTTTCGCGTCGTTCTTGGAACGTCATGAATCGCGCGGGCCGGGAACGTGTGTGTAAAGGCACCTATTGCAACGAATTTAAAAATAATAATATTTCAAAAGTTTTCTTATTTAGGGATTGTTAACTCCTAATGATTATTACCTTTCAATTTATGTTTTGTATGTTTGGTTTAATAACAATTAAATTCAAATTAAAATGTTTCTTATAATATCGTCTGATATCACGGATTATTAAGTACAGTCAAAACATAAACACAATTGGTTACCTTGTGATAATTCGCACGTGTAACTATATAATTTTGTAGTAATTATCAATATCTACTTCATATCAAAAATAGCAATGACGTCAGATACAAACGACAAGCGCGTCTAAAGTCACGTGACCGAAATTCAAATTATATGCTTTATTTCAATTATGAAATTATCTTCAATAAAAAATGAAAAGTTGCCTAAAATGAAGATACAAGTTAAGTTGTCACCAATATATTCAGAAAAAGTCTGTGTTAGATCACAACATGATCTCCATAATCTGAAATGTTTATGTAAATATGGGATTGTTATACAACTTTGTAGTAGCTGTAATGAAAGGTTATCATAGTTTCCTTGAACAGAAACGTTAACATTTTACCTTGGTACCAAGAAAATGTCAAATTTAAAGGTTGCTCTATGAGTAAAACAAGTATACGTTGAAATATTCAATCGATAGCTCGCGATTGTTTACAGACAAACGTGTAAATATTCAAATAATTCCATAGAGGAATTATTTAATAATAAAATAGTGATATATTATCATAAAGCATTCGGAATGCTTTATCTTCCATGCATCAGGATAATGCACAAATAAATGCATATTGTTAATAAAAGAAAGTTATAAATAGTAATTATACAAACAAACCTTGATAGATTTATATTTCTTTTTGGACGCTGTATTCAAGTCTTCGTGCACTTTATCCAGAAGCCATTGCAAAAACTCAAGTGCATCGTGTTGCTGAGTACCTTTATATTGTGAACCATGTCTTTCTACGACTTGTTTAAAATTTGTGCTAAGTTCTGAGCTATATTGACAAGCCCAGAGCGCCTTCAAAATAAGAGCCAGCTGCTCAGTGATCTCTCCTTTGGTTCCATATTTCTTCGAGTTTAACTTATTCCTTCTTCCCAAATCAACCTTATACTGGTCCAATACAAAGTACTCGGCGAGAATATCAGTTTGAGATATACACTGCAGAACGGCGTTAATGAAACATGTGTTTCCATGATTTCTCAGACCCGTAACACCCGGCGTTTGATCTGGTGCCCAAGTTTGTAAACCAACTGGAGGTACCCGATTTTCGTGATTATTTCCCATAACCGGCACGCCTCCGATGTGTTGAGCAATTCTATTGATAATCTTTTTGAAAGAAGGTCTACGAAATACTTTCTTATTGTTGTTACGCTCGGATTCATTGTTGATGGAATTTTTGTTGTCGGTTTCATTATTGTAGCCGTCTTTAGCTTTCACCTTACGTTTTGACATTCGGTTACTATTAAATGGATTTCGGGGTAAAGTAAACGTGCGTTTTAAACGCGACTGCTCGACGGAATTCATATTTTGTACTTCACAATTGACTGCAATTTCATTCGAACTTAAAAGTTCGCCATCCGAATTTGATTTCATCACCGTAGTTACATTACCACCATTAGACATAATCACATTATTATATAAATAAAATCACACTGTTGTTTGACGTACAATTATTAATCAATCACACACTAAAACGTCAAACGTCGGCCATTTAAATGTACAAACATACACTCTACACATCAACACTTCCACTGACGATTTTGTGGACCAACCGAAAACTAATCGCGTGATAGATGACTCATACGCTATTATTTCCTTCGATAGTTGCTATGTAGTACCATCTAGTGATGGATACCTACAACTTTGCTAGTAGGTATTGCAGAATAGCAGAATGTATTGTGAGTTGCATTTTTTTGAATTTGAATTTTAAAAAATTATACAAAATGTTGCTTATTATCTAATTATGTTCTTATTTTATAAATCCAATTTTCAAAAACAAACATGGCAATTTTTTATAAAATTTTTTCTTTCTTAAAATTTCAGATGCGAACATACTTTAATATTTATAGTTTATAAATTGGCAAATAGATGGACACAGATTGTTCAATTTTCTCCAAGTAAAAACCAAACGGCTGAAAGCTGAAACCCTAGAATGCTGAAACTCATGTCTGCATACTTATTAGCACAAAACCTTATTAGTGCTTCTGAATTTATCTCTTCATTCTACCTCTGCTACTGACTTGTTTGTTTTAATTTGATAATATTAAATATTTTAACTCTCTGAGTCCCAGTGGTATCCTGGAAAAACCATCAAAAAATTTTCTCTCAAAGCTATCATTGTGAACGAATTTCTGCCCAAAAACTCAACAAATATCGAACATACACCGTATTCACCTGATATGGCTGAGCTGACTTTTTTCTCTTTCCAAAACACAAATTACCACTTCGAGGCACCCGTTTTCAGTCGAAGACATAAAAGAGAATTCGCGACGAGAACTGAAATCGATTCCGGAAAATGCGTTTGAAAAATGTTTTGATGATTGGATTATTCGTTGAAAAGTGTATTATTTCGGAAGGGGCCTAATTTGAAGGCGATACAATAAATTTTAATGAATAATAAATATCTTGTGTACGTTATTGATCAATTCCCAATACTTTCTTGACAGAAGTATTACTCCAGTTACAGCTTACAGCCAGACAGATTAATCTTTGAATCAGGTACAAGGAAGACGCTGTTGTTTCCTGCTTGGTTCTGCGCCACCATATTCGCTGGGTGCGAAGTGCATAGTGGGGGTATTAAAAACGACGCCAGCGTCCGCTGCGGACAAATTGTGCAAAAAAGGTGGACAGATTTCACGCACCCAGCGAATAAGGGCACCTTAGCACATCATGGATCTGACAATCCTAATTAAAGAGCCAGAGGGTAATCCTAGGGTACCATCCATTGTTCACTGACACTACCAGAAGGCCAGCCTTGCTTTTTCTAATTTCATTTGTAAATGCTTTCCCCAGTTCTGATTTTTGTCAGTTGCCCAGTGACTTGACTTCATCTGCGATTTTTAGGGAAATACCTGTTAAGCTAGGCATAACCATGACCGGCTGCTTTCTTTTATAGGTAAATAGAGCAAACTCTGTCTTAGCCGGATTAACCGAGAGAAAGTGTTCTTTGCAGCATTTTTCTAGAACCTACGTCCTGCATTAGGATACAAAAGTTGTCTTCAAATTTTCCAGTAGGTAATCTAGAGTGTAGTTACATTGTCATTTAAGAGTTTGAGAAGGCTGTTCAATACCATGTTCCACAGTAGAGTACTTGTCCCTAGGACAGCATTTTCTGGCATCTCCATTAATCTTAATATCTCCAAAACTAATCTCCACATCAATATAAAACTAATTCATTTTTCAATGATTGTGGGAACACCATGAAATCGTAATGCCACACTTATGCTTTCAAGGATGAATTTATCAAAGCTCTTTCGATATCAATGGAAAATGAACGCACCCAAGGTGGACTTACGATAGTGTAGCGACCTTTCCATGCGCTCCACTACTTTGTGGAGCAGCGCTGCTTCGATCGATCTTCCTATACGCTTGTTCATTCGCATGTAACGGCCTATGAATCAGAACCTTATCGCAGATATCGCTGTGACGTAGTCTCTCCAACATTTTCAAGAAGAACCAAGTAAGATCGATTAGTCTTATGGCCGGTTTCAGCAACCTTAACTTAAATTTAATCTCAGATTAAATTAACCCATGTTAAATATGAACCAATGGAAAACGACTAAAAGTCATAAATCTTAATTTATGACTTTTAGTTAATTTTAATAATTAATTTAATCTGAGATTAAATTTAAGTTAAGGTTGCTGAAACCGGCCATTAAAGATTTAGACAGAGAGTAATCACTGTAACTAATGCACGCCTAATGCATAGTTAATGTAACTAAACACCAGTCTAAGCAATCGAACATTAAATTCAGGCCTAATTGAAGTAGGGCTGGAAATTCCCCTTCAGGCCCAGGTAATTTGAAGGGGTAGAAGGATTTGATTGCCCATATCATTTTAGCTGCACTTACTTTTTGCAGTCTCCCATTCTGCCTCAGTCGGTGGCTGGCTCGTCAGTCCGTTCCAGTCATAGTCCGAAACAGTTTTTCTATCGAAAAAATATGTTTTAGCAGGATTTCGGCTGCTGCCGAGACGGTCTCTGTGTAACAGCATTCATATCCTTTCACCATGAAGGCAGGATATTTCAATGCAAAGATCGAAGCGGGTAAACCGAGTGTGGATATCTTTCCTCTAGACGCAGGGTGCCTGGCTGCCTGTATTGATAATTTGAAATGATCTTTTTTAATTTGATGCAGTAGTGATTGATTAGGCACAGTTACAAGAGATTCTCAACAACTCATGTTGTTTTTAACCTTTGCATTCCAGCTGTCACATCTTCAATCCTAACAAAGAGAATGATAGGTAGTGGTATCGCCAATTCAAATACGGCAGAAATTATAAAGCTGTTCAGTGTATACTGGGACCAATGTTTTCCTGGTCTTGTCTATCCGACCATTTAAATTATATTTTATGATGATGTCACAACTACAACATTAGAGGCTTTAGTAATAACTAATAACCTTTTTTTAAAGGCATAGTTGAATAATTATAACTCACTTCTCCTTAATAAAATAGTAGATAGAGCTGATATATAGGTGACACTGATGATGATCTCATGATTAGTTTCCGTACTTCAGAAGGCACGTTAAGCTGATGATCCTCTTGGGTTCGTGAATTGTCAATATTAACACAAAAACCAGGATACAGGCACATCGCCAAGCCAGTCCAGCAAGCTACCTACCAGATGTAAAATAATTATATGCTCATAGTGGCAATACTGCCAAGGAAACTTAACACAGATGCTTCTAAAACAGATAAAAGAAGACCATGTTCAATATACTTTGCTAATAGTACTACTTTTACTTAAACTATAATAATTTGCATCTAGAAGAGTACAAAAGTGTTTCAAATGATACATTTTCCCATACATGTAATTGTAACGAATTTTTGCAATTTGTTACGGGTTCTGCTTTTCATTTCATTTCAATTTTTCTAAAAACGGGCCATACATTTATTTAAATGCGATCGTTAAATTTAATGCATTTTGTTAAGCAGATAGTGCGTGAAAAGTTAGAATTTGATAGGAACATTTCCGGCGTAGCAATTTAATTTAGTTACGAAAGCACCTAATAGCAGAGCGGAGCTGTTTTTTGCAACAATTTTCTGAGTGCCGATTTGGAGTGTGTTTAAGCATGTTTTGGTTAACGACTTCCGTCATCGTGCCAGTTAGTTATGTAGCAAGTTTTTCCGGCTCTTGCTAATGTTTTTGAGGCCACTGTATAACATCTGGCTAATAGGGTAACTCAATGTGGCATCTACTACATTCTGGTGTGCAAGTTGTACGACCATTTTGGATTTCTTCAAGTTGGCAAAATCCTATTGTTGTTGTTTTTGGATGATCACTTTGGGAATACGTTCATCATCTGAATGGTCCAGCATCGCGTGACATCTCCAACACCATCTCTCACTGGTCTAGTTCTCGCTAGAAATCCGCCGCAGTGTTTAGTGTTGCCGACTACCATTCAAGTGTTTTTCTTGTATGAAATTGTAACAAGTTACAGATTTCATCTTTGGAGCCACACGTTGAAAAAGCGGTTGGAGACGAACAGCTGACTCCATTATATTGGTAATTATCCATTATATTGGTAACTCGAGGTAATTAATTTTATCTTTTCCAATGCGCATGAACCGATGGCGACGTGTTTATGGGCTTTTGTGTTCAATTACGAGTAACCGTTACAGGTTATTGTGTGTTGCTGGGTACTTGTTTATATTTAGTGCATGTTAGAGCAGCTATATACATTGCAATTGTTGAAACTGTGATACATCTCTCAAGTTATGTGTGTCAATTAAAGCATTTGATTCTATTTGCGTTTTTTTGAGTTTTCCCAAGCTACCGGTCTTTTTTTCAGAAACATGCATACCTTCGCATGAATTGCGAGTTAGTCTATTACCATCGTCGCAAACAAACTGGAGAGGACCTTTCCAGATTATTTCAGACTCTGGTATCTGTTTAGGTTAACCCTCTCATTAGGGCTTGCGTGTCAGAGGGTAGTTTTTGTGACACTTCACTCTTCAGTATTAATATTGAATAGCTTTATGCAAAATCGTGATATGTTCCAAGGAAATTATACAGACCTTAACGACAGAAAACTACTGGTCCACGATATAATCTATAGTTTATACCCGTTCTAATTTTACTTAAACTACTCGTATTTTCTTCGATCTTCTTCACTTCTCGCATTAGGCTTGTTACGGTGCCCATCTCTTCCTCGGCCGTCCGACATTTCTTCTCCCTTTCGTATTATATATTCATTCTGTTCAGATGTTGCAACCATTTCCTTTTATTTTCTTTTCGTTTATCTCCAATACTGAAGATTCCTAGCTCTTCTGTAATCTCCATGTTTCTAAATTTGTCTTGTCTCGGTTTTTTGTTGCTCTTATTGCTTCCGTCAATTTATTCCTCCATGTCAATATCGTCCAATCTTTTTACCCTAACTTTCGTAGATCTTTATAGTGTGCCATCCATGTTTTTTTTTCTATGTTGTTCCAGTTGTATCATTTCTATTTGTGTTTTATTAAAAGATTTGTTAGGAACCCTTTACTAATAATTGTAATATTATTATTGTTATAAATTTTGTATCTTATTGCATCATAAAAACAAGTACATACGTAATTTCGCTCGCATGTTTGAAATTACGCACTTTTGAAAAAACATAAAACTATTAATTATTAAGAAAATATTATCACCTTAAGATTTTTAATGTAAACAAACTGCACTTACAATATTAGTCACACTCAAAATTTGTATCACTTTTGAAAACACATGAAGTCATCTCAAGTGGAATGGACCTAGATTTATATGATTTTTATTTACCTAAAAAGGCACTTAATTAGAAGAAGTACTTTGTTTGTTTTTATAACTAAAAGCCAACCTCATTTTTTGTAATGCCCAATTTTCCGTAAAAATCATATAACTTTGTGTGCTTGAAACCAAAAATACATAGTCTAATTCGAATTAGTGCTCGTCGATTTTATACACAAAAGTTGTGAATAAAATTAAATTAAATATTTTTGGACTTATTATTTACTTCGATCAAAAAACCAGTGGAACCCATTAAAAGTTACAATTTTCAAAGTTGGAATACAACCGATTTCATTGCCTTGTATGCCAAGGTTTGTCTTCCGTGTAAATCTTCTTCCATACGACTAATATACTATCTATCCCAAGATTCCTGATGTGTCTTTCTAACCAGATTTTTGGCATAATTTGTCTTTATTCTGTAGTCTTCTGAGCTTGCAGCTGTTGGTTGCTGTAAGTGTTTCTCATAGGCTTTCTGTTTTTCTTAAACTATACAGCAATAAATTAATCTTACAAGAAAAAGACCAATTTAGAAAAACCTTAATAGAAAAAAGAACCAAAAAAAACATAAGAAAAAAATATGAGGAATTTTTATATTTTCTTTCAAACTTCACCTCGGAGTTCAGCTTAACCTCACTTTACGGCACATACAAGCGATTTGGATATTTAAAATCTCTTTAACTTGTTTTAAAAGTTTTTTATTTTTTAGTTTGAATGTAAATATGGATAAGCCTTCCTGCATTGATTGTTTCAAGCCCATTTCTTTGGATGCGGCAGTGCTAGAAACTTTCGCGTCTTTCATTATAATCTTATTCTTTCAATTCTAGAAAAACTGAGAGAAAAACTACAATGGCTGTACCTTTGATATTTGGGAGCTAACGGTGCTATATCTATAGATTTTGGAGGTAGGTTTTTAAGTAAAAATAATAACTGAGTAAATCCAAAACGGGTCATCAAAAAAAAGATGTAAAATCAGTTGGTTTGATATTAACGATAGTTCCAAGCAAGACGGGGAAACTCAGTGGGAAACTCGATTCTACAGTACTAAAAAGTATAGAATGTAATATATTATTAATTTGAAAATTTTTGAAAGGAAAATATCTTAAAAATGCAAACATGTGAAATAGTATTGGAAATTCTCTCAAATAATACAAATGATTTATTTTAATCAGCAAATTTTATTCACTTTCATAACCTGGAAATATTTGCATTGTAAGCAAATTTAAAAATGCAGTTAAGTAATGTAGAAACGTAGCGTTTCTTAAAATTATAGTAACAATAAAAGTTTATGTTAAACAGGTTAATTATGGATTCATTAAACATACCAACGATAAAGTTTATGTTATTAATAAGTTATGTGTTTGTACAATGTTACGATGTAAATAATTATTACGCTTCCAGTTTGGCTGTATACAAAAATCGTGCATTTTTAACATTACCACGTAGTTCGTGTTATAACAACATAACAATTCCATCATTAATAGAAGCACACATTAATTATGATCAACAAACTTTAACGCAAGTAAAAATACCAACTTTTCTAAATACCAAAATTAAAAAAATGGATACATGTGATTCAATTCAAGATGCAATTTCTGTAGAGGTTGAAAGTAAAAAAGGAAGATTGTGGATTTTAGATAGAGGTTCTAAAAAGTGTTCACCAAAGTTAATTGTTTATAATTTAAACAATAACAATGAAATTTACACATGTTTGTTTGACGGCATACCAAATCAGAATATGAAAGTTGTTGTCGTTGATTTCAATGATAAATCAAATCCCCTTGCTTATATTCCAAGTTCAGAAAATAAATTGATAGTATTTTCTCTGGCTGATCAAAAATGGTGGACGGTAACAATCAATGACAAAAACAAGCTAAATTTATCACTCAAAATGGATCGTTTGGCAATCTCTCAAATTGAGCCATTAATGTACTTTACAGCAGATAACGAAGAAAAATTGTATTCGGTGAATTTATCTGACGTTAGAAAACAAGGAAAGAGCGTAATAATAAATAATCTCTTATGCGGGAAACAAATTTTATGCTAATTTTGGTTTCAGGTTTATGCAGAAAAAATTGGGACTAAATTGGGTCAATCGGCCGGACTAACTGCAGATGTGGGAGGTGGATTAAATTATTACTTAACAAGAGATTATGCAATACTTCGTTGGATGGAAAAGTAACAGAACTCAATTTTGTTTTACAGTGTACTAATCTTACTATTATTTTTAGCACCCCTTTAATAGCAGAGAACCACGATGTTTTGATTCAATCTTACGAAACTTTACCATACGTTTCCCACTTGTTCAAAAGTCCTCAGAACGATATTTGGGCTTTGATTAATCCCCTACCAGCTAAAGAGTGCAGAACTATTGAAGACAGAAAAAAGTTTCAGTGGCCAAAAGAAATTCCAGAAATACATAATCGAATAATGAAGCTGATAAAAGTGGCTAAAAGGATTCCAAATCGAAAAATTTGATATGTACAAAATTTAAACATCTTTAATATATTTATTAATTTATTGATTAAAATATCATTACAATTTCTTTAGTTGATGAATCAAAAGTATTGATTAACATTTGTTTCCAGCCATAACATTAATTTGTTGAACTGCACCAATACCAACAGTGTTGTAAACGTAATCGGGGAAGTTGCTTTCCAATACTCGTATTCTTTGTCTTCGAAGATCCGGCATAGCTTGAGTAGCCAAAAATGAAGAATCGGATTTGTAAACACCCAAAAAGTTTGTATCCTTGAAACATTCATTGGTATCCCATCTGAGAATTTCATTGCTGCCTTCATATCTAAAGAAAATTCCACTTCCAAGATCTGTTCCAATAAAGACAAGTTTACTTGATTTTTGGCCAAGATCTATAATTCTTCCGGTTGTTGATCCCGAACGTAAATGATCGGTACGAATTGAGAAAACGCGTTTTGAGCATAGGTAAGTGAAGATCAAGTAGTTATTTCCGCATCCTTTACGAACTAAAGCGATATATAAAACATCACGACGATTGCATCCAGTTGTGATAACTTTTGGTAAAACGATTCTGTATCCTCTATTTGCTACGACGTCGTAAACCAAAATGGATCTTGTAGCTGCGTCGCTGATGTAAAGGTAGGGTCTTTGATTGATTCCGTACTCACATACCACATATTGGAGCCGAGAACCTTCCGAAACCAATCCTGATAAATCAATCGATTTCAGCTGCTTTCCAGTTCTCACAGAATATCCTACAACTTTTGGTGGGCTTCTTCTTATTGGGGTTGTCAATGAGTTAACGACACCGACGTCCAAAACCCATAATACGTCTTGGATGTCCAAAAATACGTCCACCACAGATTGCAATGCCTTGGGATTATTTTCTTCTTGTGATAGTACACAAGGGAACGGTTGTAAAACGGCTTCACATCCAGAAGCTCTAAGAGAAACTTGAGCCAAAGTTATTGGAACTCCTGGTTTGTATCTTGGCAAGGCGAGATAAGCGTAATCTCCGTAAATTTGAGCTCGAGTTGCAATAATATTTTTACTGATGTAACGTCCCGAATTTTTGTAAAGAGTTTTTAGAGACTTTTCAGGCCAAGCAAAAGGACCTCCAGTCCATTCGATGGTTTGCAATAAATCTCGATCACATACCGCCGTAATGCAGATAAAGGAGATGGCTGCGAGAAGACAATATTTCAACATCATCTGAAAAGTAAAATTTTGTTATTATGGTAAAAAGGAGAGGTTGGTTTACTATCTTACCTTAAGTTTTACCGATTGTAGTTTGATTGATGATTGGGTTATTTTACCCATTTATATACTTCGTCATTTTGTTTATTAATTTGTAAGGTCGTTCGTGAATATTTTTGGTTTATTATTCATTCTTTATCAATAAACTGAGTTTAGATAAACACATACAATTATTTACTATGCGTATGCATAAATCTAACAACTAAATACTGAAGCATCACGCTTGGCCTCCATTCAGGGTTACGCACTTTTTCAGCAAATTTTATCACGGTTCTATTAAAACAACAAAATGTCGATTTGTATATAAACTTCGATTAACTTACATCGATCACATCTTAGCTCTTGCTTTTCAACAATCAAGTAATTAAACAATTAACAAGCTTTTTTTACATTTTTAATTACAATTTTATATTTTACAGAATATGGCGTTACTTCTACAAGTATTGGTCAGCATTGCATTAGTGGCAGCAGTTACTTCCTACGACACGGACGTAATTCCAGATTTAAGCTTCAAATTGACTGGTTCAAATTTGGCCTTTCCATGTGACAGCACCAGAAACATCTTTTTGACGACTGGGCGATACGTAAAGAAAAATATTATCGCAACAAGAACCCAAATTTACCGAGATAATGTCATAGTGGCTCTACCGAGATACAAACAAGGAGTTCCATTTACTTTAGCCAGATTTTCTCTAAAACATAAGGAATGTAAAGCTACATTAATTCCTTTCCCATGCTGGTCCATCCAGGAAGAAGGAAACTGTGAAGCACTGCAATCGGTTGTAGATATCTTTTTAGATCAGAGAGAATTGTTATGGGTACTTGATGTAGGCGTTGTCAACACTTTGGAACAACCTGTTCGAAGATGTCCACCAAAACTTGTAGCACTCAATGTTAAAACTGGTCAAATTGTCAAGATTATTGATTTATCGCAGTTTGCAACTTCAAATAGCCATCTTCAATACGTAGTGGTCGATTTTGATGCCGAAGGAAATTCTTACGCTTATATTAGTGATGCAGGAACCGGAACAATTATTGTTTATGATATCCACAGAAATAAAGGACATCGAGTTGTTTTGCCAAGAGCCGCATCGGAAGGATTAACCCAGAGAGATGTCCTTTACATTTCCTTAATTAGAAAACCAAACGAAAAGTTGCTCTACTTCACTTATTTGTCTTCGCCAAGACTTTTTTACATCAGAACCCAAAATTTGCAAAGGGGAGAAACTTCTGGTGCAATTGTAGATGTTGGTCCAAAACCAAACGGCAATAGAATTGTCATCTTAGGAACTGATGATGGAACAGGTTTATTCTTCAGATATAGAGGTGAATCTGACATTTACATATGGAACACTTTATCTTGCTTCAAATCGGATAACTTCCTGTTGGTCCAAAAAGGTGATGAGTATAAATTGGCTACTCAAGTGGTTCCAGGATATAAAAGATTGATGTGGGTTCTCGAAAGTAACTTCCATGATTACCTTGCCAACACTGCAGGAAGCTTAGGACCGTCTATGTCGGTTCATCCTCTTATCAAAACTTGTGATGATTAATAATGTCTAAAATGCTGAATTATTGTAGTTGATGGAAAAATATAATAAAATAAATGAAATAATAATAATACAGATTTTTTATTTTGGTCATGAAATAAATTACTACTATTTGTTACTTCAACAAGGTGAAGTATTTAATATCTAATAATAATTGTACTTTCATAAAAAATTAAAAATGTGTATCAATAATACGCAAGTAATTGTTTGACAGTTAACTCAAAACGTAGCCAGGAGCTATAATCAAGGTCGGTCAGTCATTCGAATTTAACGATTTTAAAAATTATATGTAGTTCAGCTTATTATGCAGATACTACTGTGTTTAACAAATTTCTGATTAATGCTGAGTAATTAACTTATTAAAAATTTTTAATTGTGTAATTGACAAACAGTAAAGTAATAAGTGGATACCTTTTACTTTTCAAAATGACACCTATAATTTATTTCATAATCTGTTTTTTATTGTTGAGAATTTATCACATGGCTGCCAAGCCTATGGCCATCCAATTCACATTTAGCACAGTGGGTCTCGATAGTGCAGACCATCGCGAGATGGCCGTCACCGCCGTACCCCAACATTTTTCTATGCGATCAGTCTCATCGCAGTCTGGTGTTGAGTGTCCAGAGGATCATCACCTTCCGCACCTGTGATATATTTATCCACTTTACACACATTCATCTTCAACTTAATTTTTGGGGTTAAGACCCCAAAGAAGAAAGAAGAAAGTTTAAGAACGGTTTTTCCCTTACTATTTCGTTCTTGATTCTTGTCGGGTATGGTTCTGAGGGATCTAATAAGTTTAACAAGTCCACCCTTTTCAAGAACCATTGTGACTTTCACCCTTATTATTCATCTGTCCATAAGTAGGTTAATGTTTTGACCCTTATGGTTGTTGTTTTAATTAGGTCCTTGACGAATAGATCCATTTGGTTTTGTTTTTCAAAGTCTTTGAAAATTAATGAGTCAACACTGCCTCCTCCATATCTCAAGATTTGGGAGCGAGAATCTGATTTATTAAAAGACGAGAGAAGCAATGCTATAAACAAGTTAAAACTCAACAAAGCTACTGGATGAGACGGAATCACTGCCGAAATCATTCAAGTCATGGGAGAGTCGAGAATAACAATAATACAAACTATCTGCCAAAGAATATGGGACACTGGAGAATGGTTAGACGACTTGATGGGTTGCATGTTTATTCTACTGCAAAAGAAGCGGTTAAAAGAAATATGAGACAACTACAGACTAATCTCTCTAATATCACATGCCAGCATAGTATTGCAAAATGCATAATAGACTAAAACCTTACATATCCTGGCAACTACCCTCTAAGCAAGCCGATCTTCGTAATGGAAAGCCCATTAGCATATCCTAAACATACGGCAAATAATCGGGAAAGCAAGAGAATTTAACAAATCATTATAATAAATGCTTCGTTTTGCAATTATTGCAAGACAATTGATAGTATGAAGTAGCGGGATTCAGGGGGGGGGGGGGAGCGAAATAGGAGTACTGCGACAATTGACTGAACTGATATAGGAGATATATAGGAAGAGCAATTAAAATATACGATAGACTCTAACTCGTGCAAAATAGAGAAAGGAGTGGACATTGTTATATTCTGTCGCCAATAATTTTCAACATTTATTGGCGAATATGTAATGAGGAAAACACTGAAAAAATTGACCAAAGATTTTACTATTGGAGGTAGACGGATAAGTAAGCTCAGCCTAATTACTAATAATGCTAATAATAAATGGTTGGAAGACAAAAGCCCCAATTTTGGGTTGATTATCAAGAAGAACAAAACGAAAATAATGATTGTGGGCTGACCCCATGACAATAACCCACACATTCAACAGATCTCACTCATTAGCGACGATGGTGGAAGTACACAGGAAATCAAAAGACTCTGTGAAATGGCAAGAAATGCTGTTCGCAGCCTGCAAAGAATATGACAAGATAAAGCTATCTTCATTGATTCCAAAAAAGTAATGGTAAAGGCTGTGGTTTTCCCCATAGCAATGTAGGGTGTGGAATCCCAGAAAAAAAAATGTAAGATGAGAAAAGTCGACGCACTAAAGATGTAGTGCTGGAAAAGAATGCTTCGTATTCGCGTTTTACATTAACAAAACGCCACTACACGGAATAATTTCGAAGTTCATTTAGAACGTATTTTGCTTTGTTTACATCATGAACTTGTTTACATTTACATTAACGCCACCACACGGAATAATTTATAAATCCATTTAGAACGTATGGTTTGCAGCGCCACCAACGGTAATGTAAAACGCGAATACCATGGACTGTAAGAAGAAGTAATGTGTCCATTGTTAGAGAATTTGGAGAGCCTCAGAAATCGTCTCAAGTTATATACCAACATGTACTTAGATGATGGTTTGGTTTACCAAAAATGTTAATACAAAACAAAGTGTGGAGAGAATTAGACCAAGAAGACGATCCACGAAGCGATGGTGGGACCAGTTGAAGGAGGTCACCAAAAGCTCCTTACATCATTTTTTAAGAGAGGTCAGCAACAGAGACAGATGGTACAACGTGGTGCAAAGAGTCAGAGAAACATGGAACAATGGAGAAGCGTGAACAAAGGATCACAACTCCGAAGAAGAAAACGAAAGTTTCGCAGTTTCGTTTCGCAGTTGGAGAAATTTTTAGGTTGACACGGTGGAGGAGGAGCTTACTAGCAAATTATTATAATATTGCGGATATTTATAAATTTTTATTTTAATTATTTAGGATTCTTATGTATAAAGTCGACACATTTTAGGAAAAATGCCTTGAAATTTATTCAGATTTACAAACAGTTTTGCTTCTACATAAGCTACGTTATTTTCACCTAATTAAATTTAGGTTGCCATTTATACCACAAATTGGACATACAAATAATCACCTAAATGATTACCAATTATACCAAAGTGATTGTCAATATCATTTTTTTAGGTGGAATTTGTGGTTCGAGACATGTTAGAGGTAGGCCACTTAAATGATGGGTGTAAATGAGCCCAATGTGAATACGTAGAAGTACAAAGTATTAATTTTAAATATTTATAAATTCATATCGTTCTCCTTGGTTATATTACATAATATATTTTTAATTTTTTTATAATTTTATACTAATACATTACAATAATAACAAAAATGTAATCAGGTAGAAAATGGGTAGAAAAGCATACATATTTCTGGTTTGATGCTTTTCTAAATTTCCTTTAATTAAAAATGTAACTTCATAATATAATTATATTATTTTAATCACTTCAGTGATATCAGAAATCATAGTGATATAAAGAAATCGTTTATAAACATATAATTATAATCTATAAATTGTATATTATCTTGGTTTGAAAAAGTTTGTGCATTCAGTGCAATTATTTAATAGTTATTTACATAACAAGGTAGAATGATAATACTTTACAAGGCGACTTATGTAGACACTCCCCTGTCTTGCTAGATAGATTATTTTCTGCAACTGTTTTACTTAAAAATTGCAAAACTAAAATGTCAGAGAGAAATTACCCTTTCCTGCCGCCTTTAAGAGGGGCCTAATAGAGATAGCATGAAACTATATATATCGCACTCTTTTAAACTCGTGGCGCAAGATGGGTGAACCAACCTTTGTTGGTGGCGAAGTTTTTTCCTAAACCATAAAAAAATTTCAGATTTTCTTTTGTTTTTTGGAATCTACATAGTTACTATTCGGCGGTAAAAAAAATTGAAGCTATTTCGCTATTTCTAAATAACCAATAATAATTGGTATTATAGATAGATATATTATCTATAATAATATTCCTATTCTACAATCTTTTTACCTTCTTTTTTACCTCTTCAAAATTTAGCCCACTGTCGCATTTTGCTTCCCCATTCATTTCTTCCCTTGTTTAACGCTACACCTTAAACTGTGCATAAATCATATCAGAAAAACGAACAACAGATGCACCTGGTCTGAGATGAGGTAAGCTGCAGCCAAGTTCTGTCAGTTTTCACAGTGAAATTCTGAGAAGTGTCGAAATCGACAGTGCCAAACTTGACAGGTTCTACTGTATGTTTAAAAGGTTACTTTTAATTATTGTAGATAGTATTATAGAAAGGAGTATTAGCATTATGTTACATAGAAACTGCAATTAAAAAAAAATTGTTGTATAGTATTACTTCGATGTTTGTATAGGTAACAAAATATCTATTTGAGGTTAATTGTAACTCGGCTACCTTTCTTGATGAATAGAACAATAAACTAACACATACATTTTGCACTGTTTAGTATTTACAAAATTGTATCTAGACACATAATATTACTATCTAGAGCAGTGATTCTCAACCTTTTTTTTGTTGCGGCACACTTTTAAAGATTTCAAAATTTGGCGGCACACAAAGAAAAAGAAAAGTTTAAAAATTATTTACTTACCTATAACACACTGCGTAAAATAGTTTATGATAATAATTTTAAATGTGCGAAATAAAATAATTTTAAATCATATTATTTAATAATATTAACATAATTATATATCTAAAATTTCGCGGCACACTTTTAGAATTTCTGCGGCACACAAAAGTGCCGCGGCACAGTGGTTGAGAATCACTGATCTAGAGCATGGACAATTCACTTTCAACTTGTCTTTGTTACCATAAAGTAACAGAGAATAATCCATGTTATGATATGGTACGCTCTTGATTTCGTATCGATAATTTTGTTATTATAGCAGTAGGTATTTTTTTGCAAAAAATTTAAAAAGGACATATTTTTATTAATAATTTTTAAATAAATGGGGAATCATGCCATGTAAAAGATTTTGTAAAAATACGGAGAATTGTAAAATAAGATTATTATTAGAAGAAAGAATTTTGGTATATTTTCATTTAATTGTAAGAACTGAAGAATAATTAATTGATAATTTATAAAATTAATAATTTAGTTTTAAAAGAGTTAAAATTAATTGGAAGACGACGGACGCGGATGTCGCAAAATAATCACCGTGTGGGCGATAAAGAATTGTGGAACGACGAATACAAAAAAACCGACTGAGCTAACAATTCTATGAAATTAGGAAAATCCAAGAGGTTTATTTTATAATTTTGGAAATTTTTATTTTGAAAATGAAATGATATAAAATATAAACAGTGAAATTTTAAAAATGAGGCGCCACTGTCTAGAAGTTGGATATTTTAACGTTCCAACCTTACAATGGGTTATTCTGGTGTCCCAAGGCTGTGCTTGGGGACAACAGGACACCGTACCTCAAACAGGACTGTCCTTTTCAAAACGGGACATATACCCAAATACTGTGACGGCTTAACCGTCAGCCGAAGCTAGTGGTGATAACACAACCCATCCGATGTAATGGAATTACATGTTATCTCCTAGATAACAAACCCAGCTCTTCCAGACAAAACGGAAATTGGAGATAATGACAGGGTTCTTGGAGTATCAACAAACGAATCTATAAATGCAAAACAGCCGAGTGTGGTCGAATATGGTCGTTAAACTTGCGTACCAAAACCACGAACGTGCGGCGAACAAAAAGCCTTGCCAGATGTCGAAAAAGACACATAACATAATTGTAACAGCTGTTAAGATTTGGTAGATATAATTATATGTAACGGTTTACAGACGCTGACGTCGTTGAAAAACAGTAGTGGAAAAGATAACTCATTTTTCACACTCAAATACCTAATTTTAAAAGGGATATAAAATTCAGCAATATCTCAAAACATGAACGTTGTCATCGCCTCCCCGTGAAAAACCGCCTGCCTGATTAAAGCACCGTCGGGTACACGCCAGCTTGTCGCTTGAACCGAGGTCGTGATCGTGTCGAAAAAATTCACTGAAGATATATTTTAACTTATAGTCTATTCATATAAAGCAAGAGAATCATCTCTGGCTCATTCATCAAAACATCACAATTTATCTACCAAGGGCTAATTAACAAGCTTTAATTTCCTAGAGACGGTCATTGCCTTGCAGCTAACACAGTTGGATGTGAATGCGGGGTACCGGGTTCAAACCCGGGGAGAGTCAAACTTTCTTATGACCAAGTCTCCGTGCTTCGGAGGGCACGTTAAGCCGGCGGTCCCCCTGAGTTGACAAATTGCCACCGTTAACAAAAAACAGGGCTACAGGCACATCTGAATGCTAGCCTAGCAAGCTGCTACCGGATGTAAAACAACTATAGTCCAAAATCGATATGCGGACTACTCACCAATCCGTCTGGCCAGCGTGGTGAGTTATGGCCTAACCAAACCTCCATAATATGGAGAGGCTAATGTCCAGCAGTGGACGGAAAAGGCTGATAAAGAAGAAGAAGAAAATTTCCTAAGTATAATCAATTTTTCAAAATTTCGAATTTGGGGGTTAAAATTCAATAATCGCTTTGGCTCAACAGATTTAATTATTGTTGATGGTTTACGCAGTCGAATATACAAATAATTGAATTAAAAAATCAGTAATTTACTGTAACTTAATGAAAGTTATGTTAATTAACTCGAACAATATTTAAGTTCTCAGATTGCAAAAGATTCTGCTGGTTTTGTCAATGATACAGGAAGTAAAAGTTTTTCGAAATTTTATCATTGTAAATATAGGTTTTTGAATTGGTACATAAGATTATAATTAAAAGTTCCTATCGAAACGTAAATCTCACATATCGATAAATTTAAATAACTGAAGTATAGAAAATTTCTTCATCGCATCAGTGGACATATTATTATGCTATCAGTAAGTTAGCAGTGTTTATAAATTTATAGCATACTTTCGGACAATGCAATTTTTTTAATTATCCGGTATTTCTCAACATTTCAATTTGACATCACGTACTTTAATCCATAGTTTCTAAATTAAGACAACTGGAGTGACATGGCTTGCAATTTCGAAATTTTAGGTTTGAATCTAGGACTTCAATCTTCCCTGTGGATACGTAGCATACACTTTGTTGTCAAAAAAGGTTATTCTACATTATATTATTACATAAATGACTTTTTTCCTAAATAATCTTGTCAATCTTTTCAATTACTGGCAGTGTTACTGGTTTTCCTCATCAGATGTCAAAAATATATCTAGTTGAAAAAACTTAACAACATCAAAACAAAAATTATTTTTGTTCCTTAGATAAAAATAGATAAAAAAATAAATAGAGGTTGATCTGTAGATTAAGGTGAAGGTGATGAAAAGCACATAATATACATACATTCTTTACAGCCCTATACAACCTGGCTAAATAGGAGCACGTTACTGGCTAAAAGCCAATCCTGCTCTGTAGTTACTGCTGGTTGATGTTTCACCTAACCCTAATATTTTTAAAGATAATTGTTTTCCTAATTTAAGTTTTGAATATGAAATGTTATATTATGACTAGAGACAGGATAGTTAGGCAAAATGCCTTTTTTTAAAAATTAAAATATTTCAGGCAGACCCAATTTAAAATCCGTTTCAGAGCATGTACTCTTCAAAAATTCATTTTTTGCTTTGCCTTTTTTGCCTTTTTTTTGGGGGGGGGGGGGGTTCCAGAGTCTTTTTTGCCTTTTTCACCTATTTTGTGTTTTTTTGCCTTTTTTGTGCTTTTTGAACCAAAATATTTCTTTTTTACTTTTTTTAAAATTTATTTCTTAATTTTATTTAAAAATTTCTAAATGTTATATTTAATTAAAAAAATTTTAAATTTTTAAATTCCAATTCTACTAATCGGTAGAATCCGATTATTGAAATAATCCGGTTATGCTAGACGTAATTAGTAAAACAAAACCTCTTCTCCATTCGATTATGAAGCGCGCGTTATCAAATTACTACGATTCGGCGACGTTGTGCGGCCGTTATGCTTACTTGACGAATTCCAAACTGACTTGGATGTTATTGTTATATTAGCTTTCCGGTGAAGCAGAAAATCGACAATAGGGAAAAAAATTTAAAGAAAAATTAATATAATGTTTTAGAAAAAAATCCATCGTATAAAATTATACAGGAAATTTCTAAAATACATCAAGGAATTTCGAATGACGATATTAATTTAGAGCTAACTCCAGATCAGGTAAGTTCATTGAAATTTGCCCCTATCACGTCTTGCGATGTGGAGAGATCCACATTCAAACAAATTTCGAGTGACAGAGAACAAATTTAACTGTAGATAATATCGGAAAACTTCTGGTAACAAGTTGGTACAAAAATAAAGAGAATTAATTTGAATTTGTGTGATTTTTGTTGAAAAAACGTTTTTGCCTTTTTTGTACCTTTTTGCCTTTTATTTTGCCTTTTTTGCTTGTTTTTAATGCCTTTTTGCCTGCCTTTTTTGAGGTTTTATTTTGCCTAACTATACCCTGTTTCTAATTATGACTATACGTTTGTTCGATTCTGTATCATCATTTTGTATCGATAACAATCTCACATGGGAGAATAAATTTAATCTTTAATAAAAATTATTTATTACCATTCTTCAAAGAATTTGTTAATAATTAATAATAATTATTATAACTTCTGTACTTGGTAGGCAGTACAGTTTCAAATATCTTACATTGCACATGTCAATGCACATAAGTATCATAAATTAGTAGCAACCTACTTGAATTACATGTACTTTTAAAAAGGTAAAATAAAAATGTCGTAATGAAATCAATAGAAAGCCAATTCTGCCCTCTGGATTGCAACCCCTAATGAGAGGGTTAGTACACCAAAAGCCAGAGTCTGCAACAATCCGGAGAGAACCTCTCCAGTTTGTTTTGCCACGATGGAAATTTAGACCAGCTCTTTATTTGGGCGGTGGCTGGATCGGGGTTCTGTAAATAATAGGTAGCTAAGGGTGAAAAAACAATAAAACACCTATGATGGTAAATGTGCTTTAATTCAATGATAACAGAATCTGAGATGCTCTTACAGTTCCAAACAATTGCAATGTATAAATTACTGTGGTAAAACTGCACAGTAGCAAATGAAATAATGAGCGGTTCATTCACAAAGAGCTCCGTCGTAAATATAAACAAGTACCAAACAAGATAACAACACTAAGGTTGTACAATTTGAAAACAAAGCACACACACGTTGATGCTTTCGATATGGAAAAATAAAAATGCTTACCTCGATATCTCGCTAAGCTTACAATATCAAAGATGACAGGCACTTCCAATCGAGACCAACGGGTGCTATTCAGGTGAAGCTGGATCTTGTTGAACTATCTAGAACAGTAGCACTTGATAGAACTACGCGCACAGATAAACACGGCTTGGATTAGATGATGGTGTATTGAGAGCAGGTGAAATGCTGATCGAACGAAACTTCGTTACAGTTGGAGAATCCAGGATGGCAATCGATCGGTTTGATGTTGTAAGGAGACCAAAACAAACATCACAACTCGATATCTTGTCAAAAGGATAAACAAGAACTGGCTTGCGCAAAACCTTGCGTGCGGGGAGAAATCGTGCAATATGCTGATAATGGTGAATTTTGTAAAATCCACAGGTGGTATACTTCCACAGTAGAAAAAACTGTAACGCTACAGCGAATGGCTTAAAGTAATGCTCAATAGAAACAGGAGCTGGCCAATTTAAAATAATGGATAAAGCACCAGTAATTCGGCACTAAAAGGCACTTTAAAACTCCGCACACGAAGGTCGAACGTACACATTCAATATCTCAAACCCAACTGATACGGCTCAACCGCGTCCGACAGCAAGCCACATTGCGTTCAAAAATTGCAAGGTCAATGCTAAATGCATTTAAAAATGCATACAAGGCAATGGGCCGTACTCAGGGATATTGTGAAACGATATGAAAAGGAGAACAATATAACAAAGCAAAAATTTGTTACAAAATATAATCTCGCTACGCGATTATAGTCACTATGGTACATACAGTGACTCGCAAAAATCATCGGACAAGTAATAAAAATTGCAATAATTTAAATGTAGATTTACTTTTTGAAGTTATTTTACAAAAAAATCCCTTAGGGTCACCGGTAACATAAAAAAGTTTGAAAAAATTCAATGACAATCAGAATTAGCAATCCAATAGCTATAGTTGAAATTCTTATGAGATTAAAACTGCAAAAGTCCTTAGATAAGTTAAGCTGGGTTGACATGGGATGTGAGCCACGGCCGTGGGCCACGTAATAGTAAAATACTTTCCGCGTAAACTTAAACTTAAAACCGTGTAAACTGTTTTTAAACACGTTTGATCTCACCACGAATGCAGTTTTATCAGTTTGTGGCAAGAAATTACGATTCTTATTTCATGAAACAGCAGTTTACAAGGTGCGTATTTTATGAAAACGTGGCTCACGGCCGTGGCTCACATCCCATGTCAACCCAGCTTTACATTGTATTATTTTAAGGTGGCCGAGATTAGACTGATGAATTGGCTGATTGGAAGGAAGTCACAGTTATCCATAGAAAGCAAAATTCTGGTTTATAAGGCTATACTAAAACCTATATGGACGTACGGTATCCAACTCTGGGGTTCTACCAGTGCATCCAACATCGAAATATTGCAGAGATTCCAAAATAAGACACTAAGAACCATCGTAAATGCACCATGGTATGTGCCCAACTTTGTCATACAGCGGGACTTGGGTCTGAATTCCATTCGGGACGAAATCCATAAGAATTATACTAACTACAAAAACAGATTGGAAAACCATCCCAATGAACTAGCCAACGCAGTACTAGACAACTCACACAAAATAAGACGATTGAAGCGCTTCAAGATAGGTGATCTAGCTACTCGATTTGCCCAATGAAATAAATTTATAACACCCAAACCAAAAAATTGTTATAAAAGAAAATTTTCAGTGGAAAATTTTCTACGCGACCTAATATTGTCATTCCAATTACTTATTGTTTATTGTATAGACAGATTGTAAGAATTAATTGAAATAAAAAAAAAAAAAGGTGGCCGAGAAATTCACTTAAAAACACTAAATCCGCTAGGTGCCTTCACTGTAGCGCGAATTCCCCATAGCAGCTGAGGGGTTGAAATTACCCATAGCTTGAAAGAATTCTTTTCTTTGGGGATCCATTAGGTCATTTTTTAAAAAATATACATACATTGTGTTACTATAAGGATTTCAAAAGACATTTTCCATTCGACACAAAACTCAAAAAATAGAAAATTTTAGCATACCAACTTTGTGAAATAATGTTCTTCAAAGTTCACGCTACAACTAGAATCCAAATTTGGGCTTTCAAAATTTAGGATGAAAAAAGTACTATAGGTAAAAATTCTCAAAAAAAAAATTTTTTTCGCGATATTTTTTTTGAAAATCACTCACTGTGTAGTTTTAAACTTAGGCTTTTTGAATCTGTTTTCAGAATTTTTTTAAATTTATTCGTTTTTAAGATGTGTAACAATGTTAAAATGCACCTGCAGCACTTTGTCAATACCAAAGGTAGCATTAATGCTAATAATTTTTTTCGAGCCAACGATGAATGGTTTTTTATTTATAGATACTAATATTCATTATATACTGTCGTCTTCCGTTTGTAAGGGTGAATTGATTGGCGATGTTGTGTAAATTTGGAGGATAAAAAAAAATCAATTGATAAGTTGTCGGGTTTTATTCAATGAAAGTTGTATTCCTTTTGTCGAACGGATTCAATATTTGGATACTTAAATTCATTGTACACTCAAAGGGAGCGGGTCAACAATTTTGTTAGAGAAGTGCAATTGTGCCTGAATATTGTGTTGAGATAAATCGAATGGTCCAGGAGAAGGAAATCATAAACAATAAAATTGTAATAGGTTTGGCCCATTTTAACGATGATTCTGTGCGGATTTGAAACGCGTTCGCGCGGTGTTTTGAAAAGGTGAAAAACCGGAAACATGGAGGAAATTAGAAAATTTGGTGAAGAAAGGTTGGCTACATGAAGATAAGGACTTCCTCGCCGTATGTATGAGAGGGAGGTCGTTTTTGGAATTGAGTACCAATTAGTGATTTTTTTATGAGTAATTTGTGCGATAATTATCCAAGAGTCCCAATTAGGGAAAATTTAGAGTGTTATTTCGAGTTAGAAGGTGCCAAATTATAAAATTGTGAAGATTTGGATAAGTTGTAATATTCGAGAGATTGCACAATTTATTGCAATATGGTGAAATGTGCATGCACCTGATGGAAATTGGATATCAAGTAGCAATAAACATGAAATTTTATTATGGAAGAAGTGAAGATGAATATGAATTTAACAAGGAATGGTACCTATATGGGAAAAGCTGTATCTTTCGATCACCACAGTAGCAAGGTCAGAATTTGTTTTAAAAATTAAACGAACAATTTTGGTTTCTTATCGGCCGGGCGCGTATTGCATGATAATGCAAAAGTGAATTTCGAAAAGTTAATTTTAATTTTGAACTGATAATTACAATTTTGCGCATTATGGGTTTTATATCATTTTGTTTAATTTTTTCCTCTTTTGGATTTACACCATTGCAGAGACAATTTTTAAAGTAAATATCGGTGGTGTGATTTCAAAACGACCTGTTTCGATTTTGGATTGTATCCTATATTCTCAACAAAATTTAATAGAATTGTTGACCATTTTCATTTAAATTGTATCAAAATCCGTTTGATATTAAATGTTCTATTGTTAAAATCTAATTTTGGTTTTTATTGAATGAGATACAACTTATCAATTGGTGGAAACATCCATTGTCTGTGAGCATAAAAAAAATATTTTTCAAATCTTCGAGTCTCTTGAGCTAAGCCGAGGTGTAGGGATCGTCTATACTAAGGGCTGATAATTATTTTTTTCTGATTTTTTTTCATTAGGAAAAATAGCGTTAGTATAGGACAATACATATAGAAGACACTACACAAATTTTTTGATTTGAATTTTCAGAATAGTTTACGGTGTACACCGCTGCTTAGTGGTTGACAGCAATTAAGCCATACGGTTCATCCGAAAAATACCAAAAAAATATATTTATAAACTAGACATATAGGAATTTCGATATCTAGAAAAGAAAAGAAATGGCGGACCAGCGAATTTTATTTCCCATTTTTACAGAATATTTTCATCTTTCATGAAAAAAAAAGAAATAGAAGGGGGCCCTTTATCAAAAAATCCCTACGTGGTGCCATAGAGACTTGATTTGCGAACATTTCATTTTTTGGTACATGCAAATCGGATGAATAGTTTTCTAAATATGTTGTCAACCAGGTTGAAAAATGTAATTTCGATAAAAACGCGTTCAAAGTTTTGCTGCAGGATAATTTATTCAACATACGTAGCATTTCACATAAAATGCTGTATCTCCGTCAATTTTACGAATTTCTTTACAAAATTTCGTGAGTAAATTGTTTATGGTATGTTACCTTAAGACGGGTCTGTTGTTACATATAAATCCGCTCTCTAATTATGACAAACAGACGGGTTCCGCAATAGAAAAAATAGAAAAAAAAAAAAGGAAAAATTATCTAGAAATTTAAACAATAGTATAAAAAGGTCGAAAAGGTTGCCGCTAATTTAAACTTCTTTATCGTCAATATTAAGAATATTCCTGTATGATTTTAGGGGTTTAAGAAAGGTCAATCATTGTGGAATTATAAAATACAGCTATGGAAGTTTAGGAAAAAGTATGCGACTGAAATATTATTTGAAAAATTGAACTTTTCTATCAATACAACTGTGTCATTTGGGGCGACATATTTAAAAATTACAGGGGGGGTGCTCGGCTGCTGACTTTTTACTGGTTCCAGGGCTTTGAATATATATAGCTACGTCACTGAGTGTAGGTATGAAACGGAACTCATCAACCGGAATATTAGAAAATCAGTAATTCTGAGACAGTTAAATTTATTAATAATATACCTATATAGATCAACGCAACTTATTAACTGGAATCTTAATAAAAAATCGAAACTCTGGGTTCAGCTTATTAAAATTATACCCTTAGGTTAACAAATAACCTAAATCGAAATCATAAAAAATGTGAATCTCTGAGACAGTTCAACTTTTTAAAAATAAATCCCTCAACTAGCAAATAACCTAAAATTGTATATTATTTAAGTCAACAAAACTCCTAAACCGTGATAATTAGCTTAATGTTCACTCTAATATGGCGTAACATCACCTACGACAACCGCGCTCCTAGCCACGCCCTGTTCTAAATAGTCATCTAAAGTCTAAACTACACGCATTGCCAATAGAATGTGCCAATAAGGTCTAAATTTGCGTAAAAATGTAAACTATAAAATCAATTTTTGTCTAAATTAATCGATATTTGACATTCGTCTTCAAGTTATACTCTTACTCTTAAAGTTGTTTATACTTTATAGGACCCCTTTTCTAATAACTGGGTCTATTTTCTGTACTCAAGCCCAAATCTGTTTTAGTTTGTTCCAAATCTGTTTTCAAAGTGTTGCAAATTGAACCGTAAAAGGTATACTCTAGTCTAGACGAAGAAAGAAATGATGCTCTAACAAGTTGTTAATTAAATGTTTTACGTTAGTAAATTGAAACTTATTTGTTTCGTACTTAATTGCGGATTATTAGTTGATATTAGAAATACTATCACTTTGAATAATTCTATTAACCGAGAAGTTAAAAATTACTATTTTATTAATAATTCATGTTTAATGAACATCATTAAATAAAACGTTTACATTAGCATGAACAAATTAAATTATTACAGAAACATTTTACGCTCTTTTTCAGAAGAGATTTCATTAATTACTTATGTAATATTACTAGTAAACATTCAAATGTGGTGATTTGTTATGCAATGATAATAATGATAATTATACTTAATCGTTTTGCCATTTAATTGTTAGAATAAGAGTAGGGCAATGAAAAGTTAATACACCTACATGCATTAAAGGTATTCTTTAGTATTATTTTTGCGGAAGCACTGTCACATAAGAAATATTCAATTCTTGAAAATTGTGATTTCTTAATTAAAGTATTAATATAGACGGACGCAAAGAAATTATTGATATTTAGAGTAATCACGCCACTGGCTGTTCAATTTTATGCATGAATGGTCAAAAGAGTTCAAATTGCTTCAAACAAAAATTAAGGGACTGATGTGTTCGTATATTATTTATTTCCAGAAGAAAGAAGGCACCCGACGATTTTCAAAAACCTCAGAAAAGATTTCACAATAATTCTATATGTGTACCTACCTACTGCGAATGTAACAAATATTCTAAGCACAGCAGTGGCTATAGCTAGATCCAATAGCTAGATTGAAAAGGGCTTTCCTATTGACCTATTAAGATACTACATTGATTTATTATTGTGGCATTTCTTTCTAAAAGAATTCTTTTCATATGTGAAGACGACGTTTAAATTTTTCGTACATGTAGTTCTCAATAACTTTGAAAAAAATAGCATTTTCCTGGATTTTCAAAAACTTCTCTGTAAAAAGGTTTTAAGAAAAACAAAATTTTAAATCCGTGCCCACATTCTAAGAGATTGGCCAAATTAAATTACACAAGGAATAATAGGTAAGAATACTTACAGGTCTTCTAAAACCTTGCCAAATATGAGCAAAAACCGAAATCACAGTGTATTATTCCTCTTACATTTTTGGGGAGGCATATGTTGAATAAACGAAGTATAGTATGTTTGATAAGTAAAAGTAAATTACTGGTTTTAGCAATATTATTGTATGTACTTTCAATCTGACATTGACATTTCTTCAAACATTATACGAATAAAATTTGTTTACATTCGTTTTTAAAAATTACCTTGGGGTAGAAATGTTATTCACGGAAATAGAAACGGTGCAATGCTTTGAAAAGCGATGTTTTGATTAAGCGAGATGAATGGTTTTAATAGTCGGTTAACATAATGCAGATTTAACAAAATTTATAGCATATTAACATTAATGTCAACGTACCAAAAATTGTCGTAGACTAAAGTAATTAGTATATTGTTGTTTAATTTTTTTATAATTTATTATTAATCGTCCTTCAACCGTGGAATGTTTTACTTTTGTAATATCATACATGAAAATTATCAACTCACCCGCACGGCGGTCAAAATGCGAGTACTTTATCTTATATCCGGCGCTCTGCCGGCCTCCACAAAACCCACAGCGGCCGCGAAACATACAAAATTAAAAAATTATTCAAATTAAAATAATTCCTCTACAAAAGCCAAACTGATCACTTTTTATTCCAAAAAAAGATGAACCTGATCTTTATGGTTCGAATTTTAAATATTCTTCTCTTCAAACTTATCGTATACAATCCTGAAATCAAGGAGTCGATTTTTCTTGATAAATTTATACTTACAATATTGTTCTTAAACTTATAATTTGATCTTATCAGCTGCCAAGTTTAACAAAGAAACTGCAAATATTGTGAAGGTAATGTATTCGAAAGGCGTAAGCAGAACGAAGATTATTACACTCAATAAAGTCATGAGAAATGAAAGAATTTAAGTTAAATCAATTTTACTTTATTTAAAAAAATTAATTTAAATTTAATATTACAAACAAATCTAGCTTACAAAACAAAAATGTATGTAGAAAATATTGGATTCAAAATTATTATAAATACGAAATTGTTAGATAGAAATCTTTAACGTTATAAGAATAAAAGAATAACTTACAGAAAATCAATGGAAATTTTCTCACTTCACATACAAAGAAAATTCAGATACAAATCTGACGTGAAGTATTTAATATGAAAGACACAACTGGCTTCTGTAATTTTTTTGCAGGTTTATTTATTAACATTTTGAGAATTACTGGTATTAGCAAGTGGTTAAAATTAATTATTTCCTTGTCTTTGAGTTTTCTTAAGAGTTTTGTTTTGAAGAACTTAGCTATTTTTAGTATTTTCAGAATATTTTGTTTATTTTAACTTGATACCTTTTAAAAAAATATTTCCCTTGTGAACAAATTTTCTTTTAATGATAGAAATTTTGATTTAACGTAAATATTTGAATTTGGTTTAGCTACTTGGTTTAGCTACTAAATTGGTTAGTTTTTAATTCGTGAAAATAAATTAGTAAGAATATTTTAAGAATTTACGAATTAAGGAAATTAAATTAATATTGTAATAAGGTTTCAAATGTCATTTGAATTATTATGTAATTTCTGATGAAGAATGTATTACACATTTGAACGCTTAAAATATACAATATTAATTTAATTTCCTTAATTCGCGAATTATTAAAATATCCTTACTAATTATTACGTTTATGACTATTTATTTTCTTAAAGTTTTAAAATATTTTCATTTTACAATATTGAATTTAAAAAGATCAGATCCTGACTTTGGAAATATAATTTTTAAAATGAAATTTTAGAAATAATTATAAATTATTTTCGGTGCGCGACAGCAATAACAAAAAGGCTAAGTTATCCCTGGGACTCCGATTTTTAAAATTTTCAAAGCATATTCTCATGAAAACGGTCCAAAAAGCAATTCCAAAAAAGAAAATTTGCGAACCATTGCAAATAGAACTTTCAAAAGCCAAAATTTGACTTGTTCGGAGGCGGTTTTACGCATTTCATTGGCTTCACCACCCAGAAAGTTTATAAATACAAGTTGTGTACTTGGTAACATGAGTTCAGTACGTATAATTTTCAATTGGAATGACTGTGTCGAGCATTGCAAACATTGTTAACATTTTTCATTACGACGATTATGCTTGTTAACTGAAAACATGCTGTTGAATATAAAAATAGGTCCTTTTTAGGGCCAAAAATATTTGGAAAGGGTTATCGATTTAACGCCGTTGGATCTTTGTCGAGGGTGGATATCTTGTCAAAATTGACTCTTCCGCGCGCCCGCTTCGCTCCGCTCAGCTCCGCACGTTCCAACACCATTTTGACAACACTATATACTCATTAAAAACATCCCCCTAGAGCTTTCCAACTCGGAAAATTGTGCTACCGGGAAGGGGGTGAATCTCTCTTTTTTTTTTTTTCTGATTACTGAAAACTAATTGAGCTTCAGATTTTAGCATTCGCGTTTCCGTAGCGCACTTTAAAAATTTTATAATAATAAAATTTGATTAGTGATTATGTTTTGATTGTTTGGTAAATGGCTTCCACGGCTTTGCCGGCACATACGCACTCTTTTGTTGAAATTTTCCTTGACCGTTTTACATAAATGTGGCAGAATTTTGTTAATATAGCGCTCATTTCGTTCTTCAAGGCGCGGGTGGTCATGGACTTGCTCGTGTAAACCTTAGATTTCAAAAAACTCAAAAGAAAAAATCTTACGGTGTTAAATCGTATGATCTAGGCGACCAATTCTCATCACCAAAACGAGAAATTACACGACCAGGAAATGATTCGTGCAGTAATTGAATTGCTTCTCGGGCTGTATGGCATGTGGCACCCTCTTGTTGAAACAACATATCGTTCAAATCCATATCTTGTAATTTAGGCACAAAAAACTGGATTGTCATGTCTGTAGCTAGCATGAACTGTAGCTGACAAACTTTTATTATTTTTAAAATATTGCTCGACATTGAAAACGCGTTGTCCTTTCGTGTAGTTCATTGTATAATTAGCAACAATCATATTTGCAACTTTTAAGCGTCTGTAACATAAAGTTTTTTTACATTTCTGCAAGTATTAATTCGGAATTACAATTTACACTTTTTGAATTAAAGCTTGAAATGGTATAGTTTCAAGGTTTTGGGTATCAAGGTTCTGGCTTCGAATTTCTTTAGCTAAACGTTTAACTCTGTTGTGGTTCGGATTCCACGTTAACCTATAGTAGGCACTAAATGTTATTTTAAGTACAAAAATCGATATACCTATGGGATATTCATGGTTAAAATGATCGAGATGAAAAATCTTGATATACAGGGTGTCCCCGCACTCACTTTACATAACTTAGGTGGTGATAAAGGACACTTTTCTAAGAACAATATTTAACAAAAATTTTTTTCTAAATTCAAACCCTCGAGAGTTAGGCCTCTTTAAAGTATTTTTTTTAATTTCCACCTTCACGTGGCCATAGCTCTGAAAATATTAATTTTTCAATAAAAATAGTTTAGTGCTTTTTAAAAGAGCGTGAAATAATCTACAAACTAGGTTTACACCTTTTATTGTCTAAAATTAACGGCTTTCGAGTTATGAATTAAAGTAAGCTAAAAAATGTCGAAAAATTTAAGCTATTTTTTTTTTTGGTTTTTTTCAAAACCCTGTATCTTTTAAACGAAACATTTTACAAAAAATCTGACGCCCCATTCCGGATAGGAAATTTAACGGACTACAACTTTTGTCTAGTAAAAATTTTTGAAAAACCAATCCATTTCATAGAAAATCAGAAAGTAACAAACAAGGCAGCTACAAAACATAAAATTAAATACACAAAATTTTTATTTTTTTTTGAAAAATTATTTTATTAATAAATTTTAAATTATTACATTAATAAAGTAATTGTTGAAAATGACCACCCTCATTTTCAATACACAGCCGTGATTGTTTTAAAAGATGTTTGTCGAAAAAAATCGAAAAAAATCGATTTTTTGACACTTTTAATCGCAAAATTCGAATTTTTGACACTTTTCACACTCACCGATTGACCAAAATTGGCCTCGTGATTGACCGGTCAATCCCTCGACCTTGTTGACCACCCCTGCTATAATGGCCCTTAACCAAACAGGAAATTTTATAAATAATACTATAAAGCATATTTTAAAACGAGCACGACTGTTTATTGAAAATGAGGGTGGTCATTTTCAACATTTACTTAAATAATCTAATAGTTTAAAATCAATTAATAAAATAATTTTTCAAAAAAAATAAAAATTTTGTGAATTTAATTTTTTGTTTTGTGGCTGCATTGTTTATTATTTTCTGATTTTCTGTGAAATGGATTGGTTTCTCAAAAATTTTTACTAGACAAAAGTGGTAGTCCGTTAAATTTCCTATCCGGAATGGGGCGTCAGATTTTTTGTAAAATGTTTCGTTTAAAAGATACAGGGTTTTGAAAAAAAACAAAAAATAGAAAAGCTCAAATTTTTCGACATTTTTTAGCTTACTTTAATTCATAACTCGAAAGCCGTTGATTTTAGACAATAAAAGGTGTAAATCTAGTTTGTAGATTATTTCACGCTCTTTTAAAAAGCACTAAACCATTTTTACTGAAAAATCATTATTTTCGGAGCTATGGCCACGTTAAGGTGGAAATTAAAAAAAAATGCTTCAAAGAGGCCTAACTCTCGAGGGTTTGAATTTAGAAAAAAATTTTTGTTAAATATTGTTCTTAGAAAAGTGTCCTCTATCACACCTAAGTTATGTAAAGTGAGTGTGGGGACACCCTGTATATTAAAAAAAAATTACATAATTCTTGATTTGTTAACGGCAATAAGTGGAACCATGCTATGTACTCGAAATCCTGATGAATAACCAGCTCTATTAGATATTCTAGAAGGAACCGGAAGAATGGAAACGATGAGACTGACATATTAATTTATTGTAGTAAATGGGGTGGATTGATTTGCAATTACTCTACTTATACGTTTTTGTGGATCTTTTTATTTTGTACCTGATCTTGATTTTCAAAGACATACTTAAACCCTACATTTATTTTTGTTTACTACTAATTATTATTAATGCTACCTGTTGCGTCCAAGTTATAGGAATTATACTCAATTCAATTCAATTCGTGTAGCGCTACAACCCAGATATGGGTCTTGGCTGCCCATTATAATATTAACTTTTAATATCAAATTGCATTCACAGCATTACATTTTTTACCTACGACGGGGAGCCAGCCCGACGAAGAACCCCCAACCTGGAGGACCAGAGAGACGGCCAGAATAAAGTTCTTACTTCACTCGGATTCGAACCGGGTATTTAGCGTTCATAGTCAACTCACATTACCACTATGTTCCGACCGTCTGCGTCTCTTCCGTCGCGTCGCGTCCAAGTTATAGGAATTATACTCGTAGTCTACATTTTGAGAACAAAGAGCTCTGATTTCTGTTGTGAAAATAAGTTTTTTGGTCAGTTTCGGAGTGGTGGTGAGCAGGCTAATAGGTCAGAAACCATTTGTTGCATTATGTCTTTGTTATATATTTTCAAATTTTAATTAACAATTAAAATTATTTGTTTTTCAAGTTCCGAAACAGGAAAATTCGGAATAAGTGCATTCTATTTTAATTGTGTAAATAATAATGTTTCCACGCTTGTCGAACATAATCTTATATAATTTACTAATGAGAAAATAATAAAATTTATAAATTCCGTAAAAATTGGAAGAAAAAAACTCTTCGGCACGCATTATAGTACATAATGCCGGCTTAACATAATTATGTATGTACATATCACATATTTTCTCTACAAGTCGGTCATTAGCTGACATGAGTTAACTTTCATTTAATAAAAATAACAACTTTCGGTTTTAAAACGCGTAAAAGAGCATCTTAAATTACCAATACTAAAAAAACGATCAATATTCCGCTATGAAATACTAACTCAATTATTCATTATGTAAGGATGAAGTGGAAATTTTAAAGCTCATTGATACGTTCCGGTGCAAAATTTGAACGCATTGTTTGTAGCAACCTTGATATTATTACAATTTTTGCAATAACGTAATTCCATTAAAAATTAGCCAGGTAGTTGCAAATAGGCAACGTAAAAGTAAAAAAGTGAGGGCCACATCTTATGGACTGTAATGTAATAAGAGCATGAAGGTCAAAGGTCTCTTTTAGTCCTGAAAATTCTTGTAGGTGTGTAAGGGGGTTTATCGAGGTCGTAGATAAGGAGGGGCAGCGAAAGTGTCCTGCCAGAGGTATGTTATACAAAAGGCAAAATTGTTTCTCTAGATGTAAATTAAACATGTAAAATTGTGGATTAGTATCACTTCAGCACCGTTCGCGGATACACTTAATTTTTGTGGTGGTTTTTTTTAATGTGAACTATTGACAATTATTGTTGTTGGATTTCGTACTTTATTTAGTTGAGGTAAATTAATTTTTTCTTGCTATTTATTATTTAGAATAAATTTTTTCTGCTCTAAATTTTTTTGGAAAATTGTCAGAAAAAAGGTAATGCAAAAAAACCATAATAGAATGTAAATTAGTTTTGATTAATTTACTTTATATACCTGAATAGTTGTTCAAAGTGTTGATTTATAGTAATAAATTAAATTACACAAATTATTATTTTGTAGTAAATTATACGTTACGATAATACTTTATTACTATATAAATTATATCATTAATTAATCTTATCGATCAATCGGTTATACTGATTAGTTTGTGTGAAATATGAAAATTTTATTATGTTACCAGTCATTGGCAACTTCTTCAACCCAATTAAATTATTAGTAACGCATTTATTTTATAAGTAATTTATAATATTTGTTTACATACTAGTTAATTTCTGATGTCAGGAATTTTTGAAATGTTTGAACTTGGAATTGAATAATTTTCTCAATGCCAAAAGTTGTTATATTAGTAACGGTTAGGAAGTAATTAATTATTCTATAGTACAACACGTTTTTCTTAATTAGCAAAAAATGTTCTATTATTTCGACATGTCAAGTCCATCAAATGGTTAAACAAATTTGCAGTTTTTGTTCATAATCGCATTAAAATCGCGGAGATCTCGGCTAAGAATTTCCTTCAAGTCTGGTATTCAAACCCAGAACTTCCATTCTGTAATTAAGCAGAGGAAAAGCAAATCACTGCAGTGGTATAAAAAGCATTGATTTAATTGTTTATCGTAAATAACATCGATTTATAGCATTCTGGATTGGAAGTACTTTGTTTTGATTGCTTTATAATCTATCCGGATGTAAAAGTTGTACCTATTTACATTCAGCTGCACTGGCGTAAATCCAAATTTAAATGGAGACGTTATCGTTAGTAAGATTTCATGCAGATTAGTTGCATTTTGAGTTGTACAATAGTATGAATCAATTAATTATTAATTTGCGTAAAGCTTCTGTTTAACTCGAGAAAATGGGTCAATTAGAAAAAAAAAACCGAAGAGCCGACCGAATTGGTATATTACCCGCAAAATCAAGAAAATTGCAGTAGCAGCACTCACAATTTCATTATAATTTTTATACTTTAATTATTTTTGCTTTACATCCTTGGGACCAAAAGTGACTTTAGTTCCTAAAAACGAAGAGTAAAATGATATGTAGATTCTCAGGAACGCAGATATCAATATTAACGAACACTGACTCTCCTCTCTGTTAAAATAAGAATGGGGTGAAATTTGGTTTAGACAAGCAATCTTCGAATAATATTTGCAGCTCCCCGACTTATTTCAAGTTTAATATGTTTTTAAGTTTAACCTATGCATTTTAGTTATTATAGTTTCGTGTTACACTCAAAGAAATAGTATGGGTTAATTCAACAACAAAAAATAGTTACTTAACAATTTCAATAGTTTTGTCGAATCAAACTACATCATTGTTAGTTTAAAACACAAGTTGATAGTTATTACAACCGATACAAAATTGTCGCACAACAAAATAAAGATCTACATAAAAAATAGGTCGATTTGATTATTGTTTTGTTGGATAACTATTAATTTTGTCAAATCAAGCCAGAAAGTGTTTAATTTTATTTTTAACTATTATGCAATTGTTAGTTCTAACATAATAATAGTTTGCTTATTATTATAATTGGTGTAATATTAACCCCTTCTTATGGTTACCTAACCATAAAATAGTTACTTAATTTTTATAATAGTTATCTAGCTATTTATTGGTTCAAAATAACAATTACAATTGTTAGTTTCAAACAAAAGTTGATAGTTATTTCATCTAATAAATAATTGTCGCACAACAAAATTAAGATCTACATAAAAAATAGGTCGATTTGATTATTGTTTTGTTGGCTAACTATGAACTTAATAAAGAATATTAGTAAATGATTTATTTCTAACAAAAATGCAGTTTATTGCATACAACTGGGATTACAAATTTATTTTTTTATTTTTTTTAAATATTAATTTTTATTTTAAACAAAATTTTAAATTTTAAACTACGAATTATTTTCCGAGTGCATAAATTTATTTATTTAAATTAAAATTTGAAAATCAACAACAACCAAAATTTAACAGTACAACCTCCGTAGGCTTGGTAGCTAAGACAATGGAACGCAAGTATGGTCACAGGTTCGATACTCCTGGCTGCAGTGTACGTTGGTAAAAAAAAACATAAGTTATATTTAATATTATTCAGTTATATTTCAGACATGGATGCCAAAGAAATGGATTAGGTAACTTATGATTATATACAACATGGGACATGGTAAACAAATGGATAATTGCAATAATAGGCATTATGTAAATTATGATTAAATATGTACCTATCTATCTGTAGACACCCAACATAAAATAACAAAATAACAATTAAAATTGTATAGTAACAATTATGGGTTTAACTATTACTTTTTGGTTGATTTCACTATGAAACTGGGTAGACGCCGTTTCATATGCTCTTTTTAGTTGATTCTACCTATTATTTTCTTTGAGTGTATTTATAATTATGTCCTTTTTAACTGGCAATTGATTTTTACAGGTTTTAATATTAATTTGTGTGTTTATTTTTAAACTAGAGAATTTTTTATTCTTCGAATAGACACATAGTTTATTTATGTTCATAATATGATGAGTAACTTTATATATTTTATAGTTCTACTTTTTATGCTTAATTGAAGAAATAATAATTAATATTTATAGAAATTTTTTCCAATTGTAAAAGATCATGTTGAGAAATTTTTAGCTTTCTTGTGATTGTAATATTTATAAATAAAACAGATTGTGATTATCGCGTAATAATAGTTATTGTTTTACATCCGCACTTGTGCGACTCTTGTATTTTTGTGACCAACTTTTTATTTCTAAAAGTACCCTTTTTTATACATTTGTGCTTAAAATAATACTCATTTATGTAACTAGTCTGAAAAAGTCAACTTTATCGTATGAGTGAGGCGTAGTAATTTTAATTAAACTCCATGCAAAAAGAGTTTTTTTTTCGCACTTTCGCACTTACAAGGGAACACCACAGATCGGCAATCGAGATCCCAATTTAGCTTTAGCCCTTCCCCCGCATTTAGATTTACCTTTAGATTCCAGGTGTGACTCAGGCGATTGTGCCGCAAGCTAACTAACAGTCTTTCTAAATAAAACTCAAGTAGATCGAAGAGCTGACTTTATTTATCAAAGTAATGAATAAAAGTTAGAGTTTGTTATTATATTTGATTCCACAATCAGGTATAGGACCCACAATATTTAGTATAAAAGCAAGTTTTTACTTGCCAGATGTCCTGCCGGAATAAATAATCGTATATGTATCTTCAAATGATGTCGGTAAATCAAAATATGTACAACAATTGCAAATTCAACTCATCCAATACCAAGACAATTACGTAGTTTTTCTGAAATTGCTTAATTAGGAGTCAGTTGTCAATGGCGCCATCTTCTCGCTAAAGTGGCCTGGGTGTAATGACATTAACTAAACGAAAATAGATCAACTACTTATCAAATGTTCAGAATTATCAAGTTCCTGGACTTTCCCTCAAACACCAATTAAATATGATAACCAAAAGTAGGATGTCACATAATCAAACTTTCACGAGGTGGTTGATAAGGGACTAGAAATTGTTTTCCACATTGCAACACAGTTACCGACCGGCGCTTGATTTTGCATGTTGAAACTAATAAGTTAATTTACACTAGCATTTCTAATTAATAAATAAGATTATTAATCAACTGACGCTATGCTATGCTATGAAATAGCATGCTATGAAAATTGACATTTGAAATATCACAACCTTCACAAATACTTCACCCAGATATGTGCTTAGTATCAAAGGCCTATTCGAGTCCTGATTTTTGTTTATAATTTAATCCATAAAATTTTGAGTATCATAAAATATAATGGCGGTAGTTATTAAACCCCACAGTTACAAAAATTGCACTTACCTTGTTTTTAATGCCATTAATGGTGACTTTCTAAAGAACTGCATAGAGATTACAAAAAATAACATAAAAGAGCTTTTATGGCAAAAAGTTTTAACAGTGGATTAGTTTCTAGTAGCAAATCACATTTTCGACGAGATTTCTATAAAAGCGGGAATTAGTTTATCATTAATTAATACAATTTTCCACCTATTTCGAATTTTTTATAAATTAAATTTGGCAGAAATCGACCCAATAGAAAAAAACCTGCAGTTTTCTTTACATTGATCCTCTGAAGGAAACGGAAGAAAGGAAAAAGGATCTGTGAGATTTTTGAAAAATAATTAATTACTTACTTGGGAATAGGATGAAACCGAGAGGTAAATCACTACAAAAATCTGTTGTACACCAAGGCAAAATCCGGATTATAATCTATAAAATCTTCACTAAAAATCGCATAGATTTTACAATCCAGTAGAAATCTTACCAATCCTTGTTTCAATCTATAAAATCTCTACAATCTTTATAAAAGCTGTAGAATCCCGAACAATCTTCATAATCTTAATAAAACTCTGTAAAATCTCAGAAAATTTTTTAAAATCTTCGAAACAATCCCAAAAATCTTAGTATTGTTATCAGGCAAAATCCAGATTATAATCTATAAAATCTTGTTAAATCTTTTGACAATCTCAAAAATCTGTAAAATCTAAGTGCAATCTTTAGGGACTGCAATCTATTGTACGGTTTAAACCTTAGTGAATTACCCCTCGGATGAAACTAAACGAAGGATTACATAATTTTAGAGAAACGAGAATCAGTAACAATCTGTTGAACTGGATCGTCTCTTGCCATACCAATTAAATGGGACAAGTTTACTTTCAAAAAAACTTTTACATTTCGAATCTTCTCCACCTATAGTATACACCCTGTTATGACAGTTTTTCCAATGCAATTGACAAAATTCTTTTGGAAATTAACTTTTTCTTGAAATTACAGGTTCCACATGTTATACCTAAGTGAAAGTTCAGAAATATACGAATGTAATGCATGGTCATTATCTCAAGTGCTACACCTTTTTTAGCTTCTTAAAAGTTTAATCTTTTGAATTTGTTATTTAAAATTGCAATATAAGATTGACTGTTAAATTTAAATGCTAAATTTATGTAATAATTTTCAAAGCTTTTTTAATTAATCGATACGATTAAACAAACTTTGTTTACAGTCAAATTATTTGTGTCCTATCTAGTAGATAATAGGTAAAAAGATAAATAACCAAGGGTATGGATTCTTGAAGGAAAAGTTTCGTAAATAAATTAATTAATCTTAACTTTGCATATTGTTTAATAAAAATCTGTTTAATAAGCATAAAATCCACTTCCGATTTTTTAATCTGTTTCACCATAAGTAACACGTTTTCAAATAATGATTAATTAAATAGATTAATAGGCTGAACATTTGAATAATTTAACCAACAATTTTACAATAAATTACATAAGATTAAAATGCATATGGATCGAACTTGACCAATTTTTTTTGAAAGTTGTACCTATCTAAAGATAAATAACAAGAAAATATTGGCCAATTAATCAAAATTGAGATCACTTTTTAATATAAAACCAAGTCGTTAGAGAATTATTTCGTTACTTCACTAAAGGAGAAACCACAGAGGTAGGTACTAGGTACAATAAAAACCTATAATATGAATTTAATGAAAATAATCACATTGTTTTTTTTTTTATTTTATCAACTATTTACGCATAAATCCTTATTAAGAAATCACTTTCTATTACATAACATCGTGTCAAAAAGAAATTTTTATGATGTCGATCAGGAAGCCAGTGAAAGTTATTATAATGAAATTTGTAAAAATTGAAATCTTCGTAACTTTGCCATAAAAACAAAAAGAAATGAATAATTTAAATATATTAATAAATTTGTTTCGAAGCAATAGTCCGGAAGTACTTAGATACAATTTGATTTAATTGTCCATAAAATGTCTTTGTTTAAACATTCAGGATCATGACTTCTTAATGCTTTAATTTACCTATGAACAATTGTGTTGTAAATTACTTATTATAATTGTATTATTTGATTTAAAACTAATTGTTTGTTCTTGACGCGTTGTCATGTATCCTTGTAAAAAGGAAACTATTATTTTTATTAACTTGAGTAAGAAATATAAAAGAGGTAAACGAAATGCAAAATTTTAGGTTATCCTAACCTAACTAATCGGGGAGGTTGGTTTGAGTGAGTAACCAATGGCAGTGCGTACATGTGATGACGCAACACCGACGTTCCAAGACTTGTATTATATTTTATGTTGAGTTAAATGTTAATTAACTACAAAATATGTCTTAATGTCTTAGGAAATACATCTACAAACTAAGAATAAAACAGACTTTGGTATGGATCGATATAAAAAAGAAAAATACTCAAAAAGTAATACTTAAAAATCAGCTTATTGTCTGAAAAAGAAAGTTGTTTATTTCCAATTTAATACAAAAATTACAAATTTAAGATTCATTAGGACGGGTTTTATAAAGAAAAAACCGTTTATTAATATTATATGAAAAAGTGAAATGTGAAATTTACTCCAAAAGAGAGAGGGCGATTCAAAAATATAAAGTACTATAATTATTGTTGTTGTTATTATTATAATTTAGTTACGTATTACTACCGTGAACTTGAACTTATAATGTACCTACCTACAATATTTAAGAATTTAAATTTACGCATCTCTAAGCATGAAGTAAGCATTGCATTTAATATATACAGAGTAGATGACTAACTAACGTATGCATATATTGCGATGTTAAGGTTTTCGGCCCTAACACCTCATACTTAACTTTGTTATTTGTCACTCTTAGATAACTGTTACTTAATTTCCTTTTCGATCGCCAACCACAATCAAATCAATCGGCTTCTCTAATCTGCAAAAACCTCATTAGAAATGACCAAGATCGAATCCTTCTGATTCGGTGTAAAAATAATTTCAATCTTGTGAATAACAACACGTGATTTAATGACAAATTTTTATTGTAAATTAATAATTTATTTAAACACAAAATCTTCCCAAAATTTTACAAAATTTTCAAATAACACAGGAATAAATAAGAAAGAATATAACCCGGTATTCATGGCTCGGTTTGGGTTTCTTCCAAAATTATTTCGCACAAGATTTCTCTACACCTCCTTCGGGTTTTTCCATATCACCACTTTCCAAAATGTAACAATGATTTGCCCTTCCATTTTCGCCTTTTGTATTAACAGAATAATTTTTTATTCCACTTTCCACTTGACTGAATTAACTTCACTCGATTTTATTATTAGCACAAGCGCTGTGAGATCCTACGGATCTCTGGCGCTTGGTCAGGTTGCTTAATTTCTTGGGAATTATTTATATGCTACTATGAATATCAGAATTGAGTTTCTAATCAATATCATCAATATGTTTGAAATTACTATTAGCAAATATCTGCGACGGTTTATTGGGGCAATATGACATAACCTTTGATGGGTCATTTTCGTCCATTAATAAAACCCTCACTATTTTTGACTTAACTTTGAGAAAGACACTCTTTCTCCAGAGACGGTCATTGCCTTGCAGCTAACGCAGTTGGATGTGAATATGGGGCACCGGGTTCAAACCTGGGGAGAGTCAAACTTTCTTATGGCTAGTCTCCGTGCTTCGGAAGGCACGTTAAGGTGGTGGTCCCCTGGGTTAGTGAATTGCTACCATTAACATACAAAACTAGGATACAGGCGCATCTGAAGGCAAGTCTAGCAAGCTACCTGATGGATGTAAAATATTTATATGCTCAAAGTTTCTAACACGTGTTGGGAAATAACAGGCCTTGGCCTACTAGAAGAGAATTCTCTAGAGAATTACTTCTAGAAAGAAGAAGAAAAAAAAAACTCTTTGAATAAGCATAAATGAAGGATGAAAACAACTTGGAAGATTGGGAAAATTGTACTGATGGCTACGTCCCTCCATGTCGTATTTGTGCTTGTAAATAATGGGGCCGGCGTTTCTTAACTATTTGTAACATTTCCAGAAGTTTGTGTAGGTTCTATTATGCATAATGTAATTGCGATCGCAATTTACGACATATTTGTGGTTCGAATCACAAATATCTCATTGTATTGATTTATTTAAAGGAAATTGGAATTGTTCTTCTGCATTATACCGCCATCATACCATACCCACAGGATGTAGATACATTATAATAATGGAGCTTTGAATGATCAGTTAAAATTATAGGTCATTTAGTGATTGAAGAATTAACGAGGAAGGTAACTGTGTTAAAGTGGAAGAATTGTTTGGAAAATCAGCTACTATTCAAAATGATGTTCATGAATACAGTAAAACCAGTATCTGGTATTTTATCATTGTATTGAGGCAAGAAATTCCGAGTCGAGGCGAATTAATTTCAATATATTCAAATATGATATATTGTAATGTTCCAAACAATCGTATAAAGCCCCACGTTGTGAAAGCCAAATAAGTTATAATGTTTTTTTTTTTATAAAAACAACTAACCCGGCGTCCGGGTCGCTAAATGGCGGAGAGCACAAATACTCCCTCAGGGAAGATTGGGTTCAAACTCAAATTAAAAACTCGGGTGGATAGAGCTGATTTAATGTAAATTTTTCTAATACGTTGAGTATTAATCCTGATTTTTTGACAATAATTTTGTCCCTTAGCCGTTCGTGTTAAGATTGATTCGAACTACAATTACATTTACTATCGACCTGATAACTAAATTGTCGTTCGAAACCTTTGTGTGTAACAAATGTAGCAAAATTAAAATTTTACAATAAAAATGTTCGAATACAAAAAAAATAGCAGCTCTGTACTTGTTGAAGTTGGTGACATCATACAATATCGTCCGCATCAGGTGTCAACAGATGTGTGTTTTCCTCGTGCGCCAATTTCAAATTTCGTAGCAACCGGATGATCGATAATCGACAATAATCGATGAGCGACCAGCAGTCTGGCGTAAATCAAACACGGATAGACTACAGAGCGGAAAACCGCGGTTCTAATCCTGATTAAGTCGGCTATGTGCTAATGTGGACTATGATGGGGAAGGCAAAGGGAAACCACCCCATTAACATTTCCCTATAAAGTCTTCCGGGCTTAGCCAGGAAGATCGCCTACGTCTAAAGAATATATGACACTAAGAGAGAGAATAGAACAGAATTTGTACTCGACGCCATAAGGTATCCGTTTGTATTCCTTTTGAAATGTCCAACCCCAAGTCCTCAACTCGTTTGAAACACCACAATACATGCACTCGTTCACTCGATCTTAACGTTAGAGGGTCTAATCAAGCTCGGTTTTAAATTTACCGTGTACGGGTGTATACATGCATTTAATTAGTTCCTACTGAAAGCAGTGTTCCCAACAAATCAGCTAACCTGATTGATCGAACCAATGATAAACTGCGCGTAGTTCGAGATAATGCGCCTATATTCAATTTTAAGATCGTCATTATCCCCTAGCCCACGTTTCTAGCTCGGTCTAACTCGGCTTACTCTATTCCGTTAGGTCGGCTTACCCTACGCTTACCCGGCGTGGTCCCGTGATTATTTGATTGGACTAAAAATCGAACGCGGTTAGTTGATCGGACTGACGATTGACCGTGGTCGTCGTGGGCTTTAAGTGGAACGCACCCTAAGTGTATAATATGAAAGGACTAACAAGTTCGAGCTGAGTTAGGGCGGTGTAACCACTGCATATATTTGGGGGTAATAAAGACACTAAGGTCGTGTTAACACAGTTAATAGAGTTCGTGGCACCCTAAGATGTTTTTTAAATTCAAAATAGAATCTTAAATTCGACAACTTCTTTAATTTATGCTTCTATCTAATGCTGAGTTTCAATAAAAATTCGAAGGCTACCTAATGGCCAGTTTCAGAAACGATAATTAAAATTTAATCCCTAATTAATTAAGCCAAACTAATAGAAAACATTTATTAGCGTTAATAGCCGTTTCTACTTGAATCAGTGATTCAATTTTATTTATAGTTTTTAAAACCGGCCATAAATGCTTTTATTTTTTAAGTAATTAAAAACTGTATCTAATGGATAGGTAGTATTCATGATACTATAACTTTAAGAGATATGCTCACTTGGTGAACGCATTTTAGACTTTCCCGCGCATGACGTCACTCAGTGACCCAACATTGCCTAATAGCCAATGGCATAATATAGTGTTGTGGTATTTTGACCAATTAAGAGTGACAGCAGGCAAATGAGAGAGTAATTTGTTTTTAATTAATTTTTAAATTCAGTAGTCAGTCAATATGACTAACAAAAAAATAAGATTTGCATCAAAAACAAAAACCATCCCATGTAACAATTAATTACACATGAGACACAATTTGAGTTTATTTGTGAGATACAAAAATTTTGTAACACCCTATGAGTGCTTTTTAAATTTGATAACAGCCGCGATTTTCTATAAAACATAAGGTTAAAGTGTTAATATCAGTTTGGTGCGCGAGCAATTAACAACGTTGTGTTGCCTGCTAGAAAGACCATTTTAGTTACCAGCAACAGGATCCCCACCACAAAAGCAAATTTTGAATTTTGGAAAAGGAACGAGAAACACAGCAGTTCCCGGGTGAAGCTCAAGTAGAGAGGAGTTTCTTAGTGGCCTCCAAGCCGAGAGCAGTCTCTTGGTGAAACTCAAAGAGAGAGCGCGTGGAAGTCTCCACGAGAAGAAGGAACTCAATTGCGGTTCTTTGGTACAAAAAACCAAGGCATTAATTTACTTGATTAAGCGAAAGTAAATGAATAGTGGAGTCGTAAAATTACGAAAGTTCGGTAGTTTATGAAAAGTTGTATATCGTGAACGTGACGAATTGGAAATTGACTTCACATTTGGTGACGTATTTGTATTTGGAATACTGGCTGACGTGTGGAACATTCACAGCTTTGGACAGGTTGAAACAGCTGGCGACTACTGGCACGAGTTTCGACGCATGCATCCAGCAACACACGAAGTTTAATGGAATGTAATAAGTTTGCGATAAGGTACAAAATTTGTTTTTTATTTTTAATTAATCTAAATTGTGAATCAACGATTTGTGTTGATTTTAGATTAATTAAAGGACTTTATTAAATTTGATAATTATGATTTGTTTACATGAATACACCAATAATGAAATATCCAAATTTAGTTCCTAAAATCGAGGATTTAAATGCAATTTGGATGCTTTAATTATTACACATAATAACACATTGGTTTCAGATAAAATTATTTGTCTTAAGTAATTTGATGCAAATTTTTACTGTTTTCTTTTACCATTAAATAACTGATGTCTGCTATAAATTACTGCGTTTTCATTTCGTCTCTTTTAATTGTTTGTTAGGCGCCGTAAGTGGGGCTTTATTGGGTTCAATTAGGCATAACTTTTTGGCATCCCTTAACGTGGAGCTGTAGTAGATAAATTAGGGGTTGTTAAGTGCAACTTTTGATATCCCTTAACTCTACAACGAATTGCCCTCTTATTTCGTCTACTGAATCCACTGACTCTGAGGAAGAGAAAAACTCTACTCCGATAAAACGTTAGCTTTATAGGGGCCTTTGAGGGTTTTTCTTTTTTTGGGGTGGTTATTCTTAAAGTAAGAATAATCATAACAATAGATATTTAAATGTCCACTATTTCTACCAACCGTACTGCCAATCGTAAGCTTGGGTCACGGAGTGACGTCATCAAGAGCCCCTACAATGTGCGCGTGAGCATATCTTGTTAGTTATAGTATCATGGGTAGTACTAATATGTAAATTATGCATTACATTAAATGTTCATAAATTTTGTATCATATAAGTAACGTGACTTTTGCGTTACTAGAAGGTAAACAGACAGATCTGAAATTTTATTTGTTGTGTTATAGTATTTTTTATGCGTATTTCAATCGGAGAACCATTCAAAGGTAAAATTTGTTTACTTTTTAAAAATAAAACTAAACGACAAACAATAAATTAGATTTGGTTGTTTTGTATGGATTCATTCCAATAATTCAAAGTTTCGTAACTTGCAAATTATTTCATTTGCTTTTAATTAAATAATAGTAAATCAAAACAACTGAAGGAAACAATAAATTTGGGTTCAGGTGGGATTCGAATACTGGAGCTCTCAAACCAAAGTTCATCACCTTATCATTATATCAAATTGCAAATATATAATTTTTAGCAAAAAGTTTATTCTTTAACTCGAGAGATGGTTATAATAAAGAATTTGTAAGAAATTTTATCGCAAATTGAGTGATTGTTTAGCAAGCAGAATGGCATGTAGCACCATCTTGTTGAAACCACATATTATCGTCCTTACAGTTATGAAATATAATAAATTATAAAAATATTTTAGAGTACACAAGCAATCTAAGATCAACAATATTTCTCTTTTAAATAAAAAATACCAATTCTGTTAAGAATATAATGATAAATCTGATCTATATCAAGCCAATAAAGTACACATATTTTATCTAAAATTACAAAGACCAAGAAACATTTTGGCAATAGCTTACCACATAATACTTTATATAAAATTTGTTATCGATTGCCTCCTAATTATACCATGTACTATAACTGACGAGAAGATAAATAAATCATTTATTTATGAGAAAGTAATTTAACTTGTGGGTATAGTATATTATGATTACTCTACGCAGAAATTGTAATTTAGGATACATTATTACAAAATAATAATTAATAAATTATGGGTTTCTATATCTAAATATACATACAAGTAGGCCAGGTTAAATTTTTGCAATACACGTTTTTCAAATCGACTTATCGATACTTATCGATTGCGGAAAAGTATACAATTACTATCTATGTACATATGCTTTTTATTCTGCCTTGTAAAATACGTGATATCACTATCACTTATTTCTATCTTTACAAATGGAGCTAAGTTCATAAAACTAATAATATAAAATTAAAAATTGTGTTCGATGTTGGTGAAATGCAAATATATACACAACGAAATTGAAGAAGTTTTAAATGTGTTTGAAGACTCTTCCAATTAAGAAATCAATTCAATTAAAACATGTTCAATTTTTTTTTAAATAAATTAAAGTTATGCAAAATCTAAAATCGACTGCGATATGAATTTAATTAAAATTATCCGAGAAATAATTTTGAACACTTTCACGACCGTTTTATTGCCTCGTCTAGTAGAATGACGCTTTTCAAGAGTAGTACGTAATATACTACTACCAGTTATTCTCAATTTTTTCTTTTTTAGGATCCAATCCTTTTCAAGATGATTGTGAAATTGTTCATGATTTCGTTGTCCATAACAACAGCCCTAAGTGTTCAAATACAAGTAATCAATCAATGGAACCTACTAAACTTTAATTTTCCTTACAACGATTATGGTTTTGTAAATAACTTCAAGTAAGTCTGACAGTTGATTCCTGAACTTCCAAATCACTCGTAAACTTTTTAGACCGGAACGAACAGTCGTAACGGGAATGGAGGTGACTGCAAATAGAATTTTCATTGGAATGCCGAGAATATATGCCGGTGTAGCTGCTACCTTAGCATACATCCCCAGAGATACACCTCTTGGTTCAAATCCAGTTTTGCATGCTTATCCTGACTGGTCGTTCCATGATGTAGGTCGTGGTGTTAACAGTACCTGCGATGGATTGACTTCTGTTTACAGATTTAAAATGGATTCTTGTCAAAGATTATGGGTAAGCACTCCATAGTGAGTAATCATTGTCCATTAATAAAAATCTTTAGGTTCTAGATTCTGGAATTACTAACTCACTGGAAGATTTTCAAAGAGCTTGTCCTCCAAAAATAGTAATTTTTGATTTGCGAACAGATCAAATTGTACGAACAGTTATATTTCCAAATCAAGTGCTTAGACCCAGTACACTTTTAACAAATTTAATTATCGATGAGAGTATCCAAGGTTCTTGTGATTCTGCATTTGTGTACATTACCGATACTGTAGCTCCAGGTATAATCTAGCTCCTCACTGTTAATTTGATCGGTATATTTTTATTTTACATTTATTTCAGGAATTATTGTATACGATTCATTAAAAGATACCGCATGGAGAGTTATGCATCCAGCCATGTTTCCCGATCCAGATTTCTCTGATACGACGATTAATGGAGAAACTATAACGCTAATGGATGGAATAGTAGGTTTAAGCCATTCTCCCAATTTAGGAATCTTATACTTCCAACCGTTGGCTACTAACAGGTACGGTAGACACTGATTTATTTGATCTCAAAATTAATTATTATAACAATTTATTATTTTGCAGAATATTCAGTGTACCTACAGCTGCGTTACGAAAAGGACCTCCAGCAGAACTAGAAATTTTACCTGTATCCTTGGTAGGACAAAAATCATCTCAAGGACTTGCTCTTGCTGTAAACAGAAAAGATGAAAGTTTGATTTTTAGTCCTTTCACCGAAACATCCATCTCAACATGGAATCCATTAACTAACAACCAAAAGTAAATTTTGAAAGAAAACATTTAATTTTCGAAAACCAAATGCTAATTTAATAATATTTTAGGTTACTTGCTTATGATCCTGAAAAGTTCCAATTTGTTTGTGATATCAGATGGATGGAAGATGATGGAAGTATTTGGATTATGTCATCAAGATTTCACAAATATTTTAGAAGAACTATCGATCCACGAGATATAAATATAAGAATTACCAGAATTCCTAGAAGGAACAAAAGTTTAGGTTTTCATAATAATGGAAATAAAATTTTATTATCGTAGAAATAATTTATTTATATTGATGTAAATAATAATTTTATACTGTTTTTGTAATTTTTAGTAATTTAATTTTGCAGAATGTTTTTGATTTTTGGTTACAATTTTATTAAAAGCGTATTTAGTAGAATCTTTTTTAGATTTTTCTTGATATTTATTCTGTATTCAGGCCCGGACTGGCTAGGTCGGCGATCGCCGAGGGCACCGGACCCAAGAGAGTCCCGAAGTGGCCTCAAAAAAGTAGTTTATACTTGGGGTAAAAGTGGACTTTTTCCAAGTGTTCAAAATAGCAGATAATGTGTTTTTAAAAAATCTCCCCTCTTGGTAAGGGGGCCCCTCCTCAGTGTCTAGCCGAGGGCCCCCAAAGGAGCCAGCCCGGGCCTGTGTGCATTCCTACATCAAACAAACTTTCAAATTATTCTCAATTATCTATGGATGTCGTTAGTAGTTTTACAACTGCTGAACTTTGTTTATTTACTAGATTTGGTTAAAAATCTCTTGCGTTCAAAACAATTGTCGTTCATCCCCGACTTCTCAATAAAGGACAAGATGCCTTAAACATTATTTGGTAGCAATTATTCGTTTGCTCCTCGTGAGTTTTTAGTTAAAAACTTAACAATGAAATGAGAAAGAACCAACCGCCATAGAAATAAGTAAACAATAAAATGAATCACTTTTAATGTGCAGAAGAGGTTGCCTATGCCCATTGTGAATTTGAGATTAAAAAGAATAATTTCTTTGCTATTATGTATTATAAAGCTATACATTCGTTATGAATATAGCTATGCCCGTTCAGGAATTTTAAAATCCATTTGAAGGGAAGGGTTAGACCCCATATATGCATTTGTTTCCTTGTTTGTTCGATTTCACCACATCGTGTGAATGCCCACTGGGTAGTCCAGCTAAGACACTTCACTTCAGATGACCAAATAGCTCTTCCAGAGTTATAGTCTCCTCTATAATGGCTCTCCAAGTATCCCAATTCATAGCTGATGCTTCCCAGTTATCTTTCTTTTAAATCTGGGTAAAGTCTCGGACTATGTTGTCACTTAAACGCTGTCGTGGTCTACCAGGGGGCCTCTTTTCAAATGGTTGTGATTCATAAATCTTCTTTATCTCTCTAGCTGGCCCGGCCCTTATGACATGTCCAATCCATGCCAGTCTTCTCGCTCTTATTGTAATTATTTCTATTTGTATTATCTTTCGTACCTGTGCATTAGTCTCTTAGTCCAATACTGGGCTTAGAATCTTCTTCATCACTCTGTACTCAAAGTTCGACAACTGCATTTGGCTGAGCTTGAATTTTCTTAACAGACCTTGCTTTGTTAGCAATTTATTGTCTGTCATGATCCTAGGTATTTTAATTCCGTCACCTTCTCTAATGCTAATCTGCCACCTTTAATGGTTGGCTATTTTGTCCTTCCATATTTCTTCTGTGGACTTCAATGTATTTTATTTTACCTACATTTATTTTATTATTTTTAAACCGGTTTGCTTGATTCCATCTTTCATCTCCAGATAAAATTCTGCTAGTTCTTGTTTGGGTTTTCCTATGAGATCGATATCATCAACATACATCAAACAGCTTATGGAGTCTTCCTAGAGGTATTCCGGCGTCGATTTGTTTGGTTCGCCTTATTATTCATTCCAGTCGTATCAAGTTAAATAGCATTGCTGACATTGTATCCCTTTGGTGTAAGCCCGCGTCAATTTCAAATGGTTTAGAAGTATTTTCCCCCTATCTTTACTCTACCCCTTGAGTTTTATACACAGTAACACCAGATTAGTCAATTTATTTGGAAATCCGAATTCACTCATAAGATTACACAATTGTGATCTGTCTATCGTGTCGTATGCTTTCTGAATGTCTATAAATAGGTGATGTACATCACTGTTGAACTTCCATCGTTTTTCCATGACCTGACTTATATTATTAAACATATTATCTATGGTCGATCTTCCTTTGTGGAATCCACTCTGGTAGTCATTTTGACACTCTTTATCGAACCATTTTTTGTTTCGTTTCTTCTTGAGCCTTCCTACGATAATCCTTGACGCCGCTTTAACCGTCTCTGGTAATGTTCTGCCACGACATTCCATTCTTGTCTGTGTCCGTCTCTTCTTAAAAAGTCTGAAATCTATTTGCAACCCTATTTGTATGCTGGCTAGGGAACAGAATTAGGTATATTGTCGTGTTAATTTGGAGTAAGGAATAAATAAAATTATTTATTGTTTATTTGAAAATTTTAAAATTGAATTTCGCGGCTGTGCGAGGTCGTTGTGGGAGGCATATAAACATTCCTTACCCTCCTCGACACCCAGGTCTCTGTGCAGGCGCCAAAAAGACATGTTTCGATAGGCTAAAAATTGCGCCGGCGCTGTAGGTACTTGTCAGACTTCGCATTTTTATTAAGACCAGCTAATAATATCCCCTAGGGTTGCCTAGCGCCTTCCAATTCGGCAAATTGTGCCTCAAGACCTAAAAATTTAACACGGACTGAGAACAGAATGTCTAATTTTCGTTCGTTTCATTTTAATGTTATCTATCTAAATCCGTTAGTTTTCTTTAAAACATTTCAAAATCTCGGGTCCAGGTTAAGTAACTATACCCTATATTTTTTGAAAACATAAATTTACTTCATAAAAGTTTATTGCTATATTAATGAATTAAATGAATATAATGAATTAAAACAAAATATAATATTACAGATTTGTAGGTAGGTACCGTCTAAAAAAATGGGACTGAAAGACTCTATGAATTGGAGATCCAATAGGCAGAGCACATTCTCTGCAACTGCGATGCATTATTTGAACTTAGGTTAATTGATTTGGGGCAAACCCACCTGACATCCAAAGAAATGAAAGTAAAATCTCTCAGAATCATTCTATACTTTGCCAGTAAGATTGAATTCTTGAGAACCTAAATATGTAGGGTTATGGATAAAAGATCAATACTGGTCGCAGTACTGTGAGGATTACACAGTAAATTGATTCGTGAGAGCAATACAATTGGTAAAATCTTCTTCCTTAAGAAGTTATAAAGCCTTAAAGTTCAACTTGAAATTACTTAATTTCAAATTGGAATTGTACAACTAGAAATTGGAACTGATTGGGACAATATCAATTTTAAATTGATAGAATATTTTCTATTACTATGAATTTTATGTAGAATTTACTGTGATTCATGACAAATATAATCTTTATTAACGGTTGACAACTAGAAAATTGCACAAACTTTAAAGGTCCATATCTTTTAAAATACTGAGAAATCAAAGTCGACTATGTAACACAAATTATTACCCTGGATATGCTTTATTGACTTTGCATAGCAATTGTTTTTTTTAATTTTTATTAGTAATAATAATGGCGTCGAAACAAGAAGTCCTGCGCGAACGCATTGTACGGTTCTATAAAACAAATATTAAATTCGGGAAAAAGTTTACTGTAAGTCATTTTAAAGCGGAATCAATTTCCCAAAGAACAATTTACTATATTTTACAAAACATGAAAGTGAAACGCGAAGGTTGCACCGGCCGTAAAGCTAAAATTATGACCAATTGGAACATTGTAAGCTTGAAAACGCTTTTTAACAACAAAGACAATATTAGTCAACGAGATGCCGCCCGAAAATATAATTGCACACAGCAATATGTTTCAAAAGTATTGAAAAGGTGTGAAATCAAAGTAAGGCATAAGCAGAGATCGCCAAAATATACAGAGGAGCAAAAATTCTAACCGTGAAAAAACAATGCCGTTGGATAACCCGAAATTATCAAGGAAATCATTATGTTTTGGAAGATGAAAGTTATTTTGGATTAAGCCGCAGTCAAGTACCTGGAAATGATATTTTTTATACAGACAATATCGCGAATACATCTAATACCGATGTTAGATATAAATTTAAGGCAAAATTTGAGCCGAAGGTAATGTTATATATTGCAATATCAGAGAAGGGTATTTCAAAGCCTTGGTTCAAGCCAAGTGGGATTGCAATCAATCAAGCAGTGTATCAAAACGAGTGCTTGAAGAAAATTTTGATTCCAATTTTAAAGGCACATCATGGGGATGATAATTATGTATTTTGGCCAGACAAAGCATCGTCCCACTATGCAAAAAAGACATTGGAGTTTCTCCAACTGAATTCGATAAAATTTGTACCCAAACTGCACAATCCCACAAACTTACCACAGTGCCGTCCTATTGAGGATTTTTTTGGAGCTCTAAATGCCGAAGTATATAAGAACAACTGGAAAGCGAAAAATACCAATGAACTCATCAATAAAATCCGATTATGCATTAGAAATTAGGACAAATCACGTGTACAGAGGGCATGTGAACGCATCTCGACTTCGTTACGCAGTGTGGCTGATAAGGGTCCATTTGACCAAGTACATTAATATTTTCTAAAAAAGGATATTAGGTGGAATAATTTGAGCCATGATTGAATTGTTTTGAATAAAAACTAAATATTTTGTTAACCATCAAAGTTTGTGCAATTTTCTAGTTGTCACCCGTTATTTAAAAAAAATCGCGAACGCAAAAGATAAGCGCAGTTTAATATTAATTTTATTTTGTAACTTTTAAATTTCAAATTAACGTGTAGTTCAAATAAACTTTTTCATTATGTTTATATCGTTATTTAAAATATTGTATCGGAATGAAAAGTTTTGTGAAAAAAAAAACACTCTGTATTCAGAAAATTGTATAAATCACAAAAATATAAATCAAGTGTTAGCGATGTGCTTCTGGTTGGTTGGTTAAAACCTAAAAATATAAGTTGAATTTTGAATGGCCTATTTGAATATTATTACAATTTTCCATTATAATCATTGTAGAAGTAAATATATTATAGATAATTTAAATACATTATAGATTAGGAAAATGTTAACTAGAAAATAATTTATGAGTCCTTATCGCAATACTTTCCGGTATGCAATCGTTAACTTTTGAACTGAAAACTGAATTCTAATTATTACATGTGAATGTGATATTAGAAAATGTCACCAACTAATAGTAAATAACCGAAAATTTAGTATTAAATGCTAATCATATTATAGACTAATTCTTTTCCAAATAAAATAATTGTTTTCTGATACATGAAAATAAAAACTATTGTAAGGAAAATATTGAAATAAAAATCAATTATTGAAAGTAAAAGAATTGATTCGTGGTTAATGTAGTGTAGCATGTTAATATGAAAAAATCTATTTAAATGGATTAAAATAAAGTTTCTTTTGACTATAATTATATTACTATAGAAACTGCAAAAAACATGATAAAATCTACAAATTAAACTTTAGTTAGTTAAAAAAAACTATATTGTTTTTGATGTTAGCTCTTATGTTTTGACATAAGAAGTGATCTTAAACAAACTTTTACAAATAAGTTTTGCCTGTAAAAATATAAAGAAAAGCTAAGTAGAAGTCTCTTGAGCTGACCGAAGGTCCTGTTTTTCTCACTTTTCAAAATCAATTTACTCATATTTTTAATTGTGTTCGTTCAATAGATTATTATTAAATTAGTATCAAATATCGGAGCTGCTGTTCTTGAGCTAAAAAAAATAGTTTACAAGAAAACTTTCATGTTAGGGTCGTTGGAATCGGTTAGAATAGCAAAGCCAAGATAGAACCTCTGCATCACGATAATAAAACATAAGATATCAATAATTAATAAGGCCAAAAAAGCATGGGAATCCCATATATTAGGTTGGGGAAAAAGTAATCCATTATTTTATCGCTAGATGGCTTTAGTAATCTACTCGTCGGATCGGGTAATCCCTATACTTTTAGGAAAGGTTGGAATGTGTACTATAAAAGTAATTGGTAGTATTGTGATTGGCCGTAAGTTTTCTATGGAAATCAACACGTTTCTTTATCCAAAAGATACACGATCACAAGTTCTTTGATTTTTACTAAATATTCCCATTTTATAGGTATTATATTATTTTATTATAGAAGAAAAACAAAGCTACCGCTTACACAATTAAAGTTGTTTATTATAATCTATCCAAGTTGTAATTGTAGGTGATTATTTTTCTAATTTAAAAGGAATTTTCTATTTATATCTATTTATCGAGCAGCGCTACAAGCCTGATGGGTGTTTTCTGACTATTATAAATTATAATATTAACTTTTTAATATCAAATGGTTTTCATGGCATTCTATTTTTTACCTACGATGGGGAGCCAGACCGACGAAGAACTCCCAACCTGGAGGACCAGAGAGACGGCCAGAATAAAGTTCTTAATTCACTCGGATTCGAACCGGGTATTTAGCGTTTATAGTCAACTCGCGTGACCACTATGCTCCGACCGTCTCTAATTATGTTTAAAAATTAAAGCAACCTTCCTTTTCTTCCTCTTTTTTGTTCTAATTTTCTATTTTTGGCTTTCAAGATTAATTAATAATTTTGTAACAAAAATTTTATTATCCCAATAGAAAATATTTTTTTACGTGTGATTATTACGTAATTCGATTTTTGTTTTGAATTAAATTTAAAATATTTAACAATGTAAACACATTAAAGTGAATTATGTTTCAATGATAAATTCTTATGTTTAATTATTATTTGTTTCCGTAATTGTTTTAGATAATAACTGTAAATAAGTTTTTTGAAGGGAAAAATATACTGCATTTTTACGTATTTGTATGGGAGAGTGAGGTATAATTATACGGTTACAAATCAAACCGTGACTATTTAACTTGAAATTGAAATGAAAATATCATCTCCTTACAGGACCTTATAATTTAGCAAAAATAAGAGTGTTTATTTACTATAATTTTTGTGCTTGAAAATATTCATTTATCCACAACTACCCTACTGTCAGATGCTTGTGGAAATTCAGAAGGGTACATGTGAACATAAAACAAAAATAAATTATTAGTATTTTCCAATTATTATTTATTAGTATAAAAGGAGAGAATTCAGAACATTATACTTCTGTACACAGTTAAACATAAAACGAAATAATTTCAACTTACCCACAACAAATTAAATTGATACAATTTCAAGTCTTAAAAATTACCACCACCATAACAGTGAAAATTTCGACTGACCACATGCACCCGATGTGCTCATGTATCCCTCCTTAGCTTACATGTTATTGTTTATTATTTTCCTATTAGCAGAAAACAAGAAATCAAAAAAACTAAACCTGTTTTTGCAATAATTTAAAAATAATACTACGAGTACTGTAACCCATAACTACCATACTACATTCAACAATATCAACAATTCTAACAACAAATTTTATTGATAAACAAATTATCTAAAATTATTGTCCAAAAAATTGTTGAGCCAGTCGGGAATTACGAACTATTGATATAATTATCTTAATGCTAATTTGATTGGACTAAAATGCTGTGATTTACGTAAATGGCAAAGTATCAAAATTTACCATAGCGTTTAATAAAAAGCACCGCTCATAAGGTGGCCTTTTTTGCATTGGCATCTATGTGTGAAATAACACGTACGATTAATTGAACCTAAAAAATTAATAAAAACATTGCTTCCAAATTTTTTTATCATATTTAACCACAAAGGTAAATGATGGGTTCGACATGGCTCAGAAAACCCAAACCGAATCATAACGGATATTGATATTGTAAATAATATTGTAAATCAAATAATGTCCTCATATTCAAATTGAGAATCATTCTTCCAAGAAATGGAATTAATTTAGTGTGCAAATAGAACCAAAAAATGGAAATATTATGTATACTTACAATTCTTTTGCTAGTGATTAAACGTTTATAAAAGATCATAGGACATAATAACATTATGTATTAACCTATACATCTCAAATAAATAAAAATTAATTGTTAGCTTAAAATATACATTAGGTTTACCACTAATATTAAAAACATTGTAATTTCCAAAGCAAAACAGTTTACAGTAATTAATTATTTACTATTATTACTAATTACTAATTCGTGGTTTTTACATTACACGTAACTGCTGTATTACAAACTAATTTAAATAAATTGTAAGTGATTGTTAATGTAATAATATATTAATGCTTGTATATAAACTATGATATACCGGGTGACCGGCCGCCGATGTGAACATAGGAAATTAATTTTTCTTTAATTCCTGCTTCCCATGAGAACGGATAAGAATGAAAAAGGTATCAATTGAGTCCGTTAGTGTGACGTCACAACGCCTAGAAATTGGCAAACCGTCTAACGCGAATTGACTAAGTGGTTTGCGCCCATTTGAAAAAGAACATAACACGAACATATGCAAACACGACGATCGCATCAAGGAAAGTGTCAACTGTTTCAACATAACCCTATTTAATTCATTTAATTGTTAAAAAACTTATATTAATTATGTAAATAATTCACTATTCTACTAATTATAGTCTACTATTTTATGGTAGAAAGTTCCTTAAGTATTTAAAGCAAACCATTTTTTAAATTTAATTGGTTGCTCTCATTCTGGTGAAAAACCATTAGAATGCATGACATTATAATTAATAGTTTAAATAATATAAAGACCTTTTAAAACCTTTTTAACGTATAGATTTAAATTTTAGGAAACATACTGCGATTTTCACCTCTACGGTGTCTTTTTCTTTGAATTATATTTTATTTAAAAAGTGTTAAAAATAATTGTCAAACGTAGAAGGTTTCTTGCTACTGTGAATTCAATCACAATTGTACAATATTGTGCACTTCACTCAATTTTTCTCATTAACTAAACTTTCACATACCGTAAAATGGGGTGAATCACAACAGGCAGGTGAATCACAACAAAAGTTTGGGAAGGCACAAATAATTTTTTTGTACTGCAACATTGAATAAAATTATTTGATTAATCCTTGATGCACAGAAAAAGTATTTGTGCCTTCCCAAACTTTTGTTGTGATTCACCTGCCTGTTGTGATTCACCCCATTTTACGGTATGTGAAAGTTTAGTTAATGAGAAAAATTGAGTGAAGTGCACAATATTGTACAATTGTGATTGAATTCACAGTAGCAAGAAACCTTCTACGTTTGACAATTATTTTTAACACTTTTTAAATAAAATATAATTCAAAGAAAAAGACACCGTAGAGGTGAAAATCGCAGTATGTTTCCTAAAATTTAAATCTATACGTTAAAAAGGTTTTAAAAGGTCTTTATATTATTTAAACTATTAATTATAATGTCATGCATTCTAATGGTTTTTCACCAGAATGAGAGCAACCAATTAAATTTAAAAAATGGTTTGCTTTAAATACTTAAGGAACTTTCTACCATAAAATAGTAGACTATAATTAGTAGAATAGTGAATTATTTACATAATTAATATAAGTTTATAACAATTAAATGAATTAAATAGGGTTATGTTGAAACTCTTGACACTTTCCTTGATGCGATCGTCGTGTTTGCATATGTTCGTGTTATGTTCTTTTTCAAATGGACGCAAACCACTTAGTCAATTCGCGTTAGACGGTTTGCCAATTTCTAGGGGTTGTGACGTCACCACTAACGGACTCAATTGAAAGAGTTTTATTTTCCGCGTCTAAAGACACCCAACACTTGATGTTTTGTTCTTTAATAATGTTAAAAATGTAGCATTAAAATAAGCGATTCTTTAAAAATCAGACCTGCTTTGGATGGTTGAACTGTCAAAACTTACGTTCAAAATTAGTTGTCAAACAAAAACAATTGCAATGAATTAAACAAGGCATCTAATATCTATTTAATAGTGCTATTTTGTCATTTTATTTTGAGTTTTTAACAATGATCAAAGAACAAACCATCAAGTGATTGGGTGTCTTTAGAAGCGGAAAATAAACCTCTTTAAATTGATACTCTTTTCATTCTAATCTGTTATAATGGGAAGCAGGAATTTAAAAAAATTCAATTTCCTATGTTATTTTCCTATGTTCACATCGGCGGCCGGTCACCCGGTATATATTTCTTTTTCTTTTTGCAATTCATTTAAAATAATTCATAATATTTTATAATATAAATTTCTCGAAATTTTTGTTTACAAAATTGATATTTCTTATCAGCTCTCTAACAAGGAGAAGGCAAACATTTGCACTCACCGATTTGCACCATTTTTAATACGTTTTGGTCATAATTAGTAGTAGGGGAAGATTGCCATAAATGGACCGATTTTTGCTTTTTATGTTTTTCTGACTGAACAAAAATATTTTGATACAAACAAAAATTACGTGCATATAATTTAGTGTTTTAGGTATCATATTCTAATTTTTTAATTGCAACATGCATGCTAGAAATTTTTATAAACCTATTTTTTTGAAAGAGTGCAAGTGGTCCATTCGAAGCAACTGGTTTCTTCGAAGCAATTGGTTTCTTCGAATGGACCGCAGCACAATAATATCTAAATAAACATTAATAAACTTGCTATAACACTAATTAAAAATTGTTTATTAAAAAAAAACAAAATTGCAAAATATTCTAATAAAACCATGCTCTTAAATCAAAAATATATTAAAAGTGAATAATATAGTTATGTAAAACAAATTATAGTTGAGAAAAGATCTAGAATAATCCAACAAGTAGATTTTAAATTTACTTTTTATAATCCATTAACACAAAAGCACCAAACAACCAGGGCCGTCATTAGGATACGACGTATATTCAAAAAATTTAGCAAAAAAATTCTAAAATCAAAGAAACACCTTAACGGATAATGCATTTCAAGATCGGTTACGTTACTACACGTAACATTTCTATCATCAGACCCGTATTGATTTTATGAAAATACAATTTTACTTACCAACTTTCCAAAAATACTATAGTTATGATAGTTATGATAAAAATAAAAAAGTGGTTAGAATAAAGATTTTACAGAACCACTAAAAATATTTTAGTTAATGCAGATGGGGCAAAAATAAAATTTTCGCAGAGGGCTTACATTTGCACAAAGTGCATGCACCCATTTACTGCATTTTTTACACTGAATCATGTCAATTTGTTTATCCTCCTTATAATATAATAGTATGCAATACCATGAAAATGTGGATTCAACATCTGCTTCATCAGGGTAAGGGCATAAACTGGTGGAAGGTTTAGAAAATTGATACTTTTTCGTACTATTGTCATCAGTTCTTAATTTCTTTTTCTTATTTCCAAATACACTTTTTGGCTTTACGTCCTTCAATTTTTGCTTAGCAGTAAGTTCTTCTTTATATGAACTACATTTTTAAACCGTATTCTTTGCTTTTTAAAGCACTAACTGTTAACTATTCGCTTGTCCATTGTCCTTTTTTCCTAGCATTCGACATTAACTCAAAGAATCTTATATTTAGTCTATAATCTTATATAACAGCATAAGGCTGAGGTCTTCGCAAAACATTTGGATAACACTTTCCAACCTAATCCATTATTGAACACAACATAACAGAAGAATAAGATAAAGGGTTATATCATTTTTCGTATCCTCTTCATCGACACCCAGAAACGCCGCGCAAACCTGTAAATTTCAAATTTACAAATCAATACAATTTTACATTACTATTTAAACAAAACTTCCTCATTCCAAAGCTCTAATCACAAATAAACTGCTTTTGGCTTAGTAATAATAATGATGGAACAAATCAAACGTATGAGAGAGCATTACGGACAGACATACATTGCTTTATACCGCATTCTTATACTTATTTGAGATACACCATTCACAGTGTTTGTTAAAGTATAAGAATTAAAAAAAATTATGATTTAGGCAACCATCAACGAAATTCAAATTTTGGTAAGTTGTTAGAGTATTTTGAGTTTTAGCGACTTTATCGCAAATAATCATTTAGTTTCTGTAATATCGGTTTTCATTTAAATAATTTCAATTTATAAAACTTGCATACAAATTTCATTTCTTTCTTCTTTGTATAGTAAAGGTTAAAATTCTTTGTTCTTTTATAATTCGCTTCATTAAATTTTTATGTCAAACACGAGCTAGTTTTTTTACGTCTATCGTATATTTTTCAAAATTTTCTCAACGTGTGTAAGTAATATCAATAAAATAATCAATTAATTTTCTAAAATTTTACGACATTTTTAAATAATTTTAAAGCTGTTAAAATTTATTACCCTACGCGTGGATATAGTGGTTTTGGTGGGAATCGTGGGAATAATGGTCCAGAAATTTTAATCAACCACCATCCATGGACTGCACTAGTTGAACTCACAAATTGGGGAAATGTTTATAGATAAAAACAAGCATTTTCCTGTATTTCTGCCTGTTGCTATGTGATAAATAAATTAAGTTTTAGTAAAAATAATACAAGTAGCATAATTTTATCGTGAATCGATCTTTCTCTGTGAAACTTGAGTATAAAGTTTAAATTAAATTTTCCGATAAAAAGTTATATCGCATCGTGTGAACACATTTAACGTCCAATTTTGTGAATATCATTCACATACTCCATTTGGAGGATCTGTTTTGGAGTGTTGCGAAAATTTAATTCATTTATAGAATTAAGTACTATTCATTTATTTGGAGGATTATCGATTAATTATAAAGAATAAGTTATGCAGTACTATGCCAGATCACGCTCTCATCCAGTGGAACTTCCATAAGTTATCAAGTAATGTACCTAGTTTTAAGAGTGCTTCGATGATTACCGTTTATCGGGATAAAATTCAAATTTAACGTATAGGGTGTCCCAGTAACACCGCCTATTTTGAAATTTGAAAAAAACGCCGTGTTTATTTAAACAGTTCGAATGTTTTTATTGTAATAAGGAGTGTAGATATGGAGGTTATGTATGGAATACAATATATGATAAATGGTCGCCTCGTGTCTGATGGTACTCGTTCGTTCTTTTGGTTAAATTTTCGATGATATTTTGGCATAGTTCTGGCTCAATTTCATCAATGGCGCGTTGAATCTTGTTTTTCAGTTCAGAAATTGTTCTTGGAATATTGGCATACACCTTTCCTTTCAAAACCCCCAAAAGAAAGAAATCCAAGGGCATCAAATCGCGTGATCTTGGTGGCCAAATCACATCGCCGCTGTTCGCTGTGAGGCAGGTTGTGCAGTCCTATTGAAACCACATATCTTCGAGATCCATTTCAGCAATTTTAGGCCAAAAGAAGATATGCTTGTTGCTTAGACCGATGGCAAATTGAGGTGGAAGGATTCTGGTCAACACTCTCACTAATTATTGCAATGATTTCATTCAATCGAGCTACACGAACACGGAAAGGTTTCTTCTGGGTTTGAATTGATCCAATCGCCTCAAATTTCTCTATTAATCGGACCACTGTATGGCGAGAGGGTGCGTTATGGTGACCAAAAAATCCATGACATTTTCGAACCGTTTCAGAAAAAATTTCACCATTTTTAACCCCCGACCCAAAAAGAGGGGAGTTATAAGTTTAACGTGTGTGTGAGCGTGTGCGTGTGTGTGTGTGTGCGCTCTTTTTTGAGGACACGTATCTCCCAAACGGATTCACCAATTTGGCTAATTTTTTGTTTTAAATGTTCTCCATAGTCCAAGGATGGTTCTTACGGAGAGAAAAATTAAAAAAGTTGGCCGGAAAATTAGAAAAGAAAGAATATAATTTTTTATACCCCACATAAACGAGGAATTCCCAGTAAGCCGCATCTACTATCGGAGTAAAAAGTTCTGACCCCTGAATTTGAAGCATACTTGTTTGAAGTCAAATAAAATCAAAATTTAGCAGTGAAAAAATTTGAAAAAAATATATGATATCAATTGATTAGTGCTAAATGTCATATTAAAATTTTATACTTCTAACTAGCGCTGTTTTGAAATTATTTAAAAAAATTTTCAAAAAGTGTAGTGTTAGCACTCATTTCGAAAAGTTGCAACTTAAAATACCTACAACTATCGTATTTTTTTCTGAAATTACATAAAATTTATGTAGTACATAGACAAAAGTATACTCTTTTAGAAATATTAAAATTTTATTTGAATTTTGTCAAATTTCTATTAAAAGTGGATTTCTATAAATCGATATTATCTTTGTACATAATAATTGTTGCTTAAATTGTGCCTCTTTTGTTAAGTATCTGCATAACAGAAAGGCACTATAAAACCTATAACTTTGAAATTTTAATATGTTATACAAAATTAAATTCTTTATCTGTATCTTCTTAGTGCATAAAATTCCATCAATTACTTTTTGAAATATAAGACTTCAAACTCAGGGGTCAGAACTTTTTACTCCGACAGTAGTGCGCATGCACTACATTCATTATTTGACATTTACATTTAAAATTTAAAGTTCAAACCTTTATTTTATATACAGGGTGGAGTAAAAAGTAATACATTATATTGAACATCGAAAAATAAAAATTATTTACATAATAGGTGGGAGTAATATATAAACTTTAAAAAGCACTAAATAAAAATTAAATTACAAATTTAAAAAACCCCCAACCCAAAAAAACTCTAAAATTAAACCTCTAAAAAGTAAAATAATAATTAAATCGATCTAACCGTCGCGTCGTCGTGTCGGGGGCCGTTAAGCAAATATTAACAATATCAAATCGTTCTATGTAAATCCCGTCGGTCCCCCGACACGACGACGCGACGGTTAGATTGATTTAATTATTATTTTACTTTTTAGAGGTTTAATTTTAGAGTTTTTTTGGGTTGGGGGTTTTTTAAATTTGTAATTTAATTTTTGGTAGTGGATTTTTACAATTTCTATACGTTGTGTATCTCTGTAATTCTCCATAACTAAAGCTCAATGTTCACACATGATACCTATAAAAAACAGCACTCTACGACCGACACTTAAAAAATGGCGCTAAACTCAAAATAGGCGGTGTTACTGGGACACCCTATACTTTTGAAGTTATCTTCAGGTTATCATTTTTTTTGTAATGCTTTTGGATTTCATTATTATGTCATTTAATTTAATTTATAAACAACTAGCTGTTGCCCGCGACTTCGTCCGCGTGGAATTCACTTTTTTGCGCGCAAACCTTTTTCTTTCCGTCTCTATATTCTATTCTCTACTCCATCGGTCTCTCTCTCCTGGTATGTTGTCTACAGTTTCTCCATGCAGTCCTGTCCTGCACGCTCTCTTTGCACTCATCCACCTCTACAGCTCCCAAATCGTACCTCGCTTGTTACTCCTGGCTTCAACATTACTCTGGCACTCCATCCTCCAACTCCCATCAGTTCCCATTTCCGGCTATCTCCACCTCTCGTACTCTTTGTATCTTGCTCATTTTCCCTTCTTCTTTCCATTCCGTTTGACGTTTCATTTCTCTCCCTCTCTACTCTTGCTAGAAACGACAACCCAAATCAACTTTTCGGAGGTTCTCGTTCTATCCTAACCTATCTCGCACTTTTATTTTTTAATTTCTAAAAGTTTTTTCTTTTCCTTTCTAAAGAAAATTCCATGCTTCTGGACAGTAGACCCATCGGTTTAGGCTGTGCTTTGGAAACTTGAAGGACGTCGACAGTGGGAATCTCGTTAATCCATTCGTGCACGTCACCACTAATTAGATATTAGGTGATAAATCCCATATTTATGTATATTTTTGTTATAAACAAAATCCCATGCTTCTAAACGTAGACCCACCGGTTTATGCTGTGTTTTGGAAAATTGAGGGACGTATACAGTGGGTTAGTCCATTCCTGCGCGTCACCACGAATTAGCTAATAGGTGATAAATCCCATTGGGATAGGATTTTCATAAAATCCTTTCTTAGTGCTCGCCTACGTGATAACAGGAACATCTGTGCAAAATTTCATCGCTAAGGACCCAGTAGTTTGGGCTGTGCGTTGATATATCAGTCAGTCAGTCAATCAGTCAGTCAGTCAGTCAGTCAGTCAGTTTATTCTTTTATATATATATAGATTAATAATTTGGTTAATAATTTTATTTTAATAATTATTATTTTGTCATTTTTATTTAAATTAAGTAGATTTTCCGTTTTGGCCAAATCATTCAATTTAGCGATTTAGTTTTAAGATTATCTCACCTTATGGTGAAAATTATTGTGTTTTATACTGTACCATTATTTGGGTTACATTATATTATTTTATTTAATGTTTATTGATGTGTTTTCTTCACAACCATTAGGTTGTGATTTTCTATGTTTATATTTTCAGTTGTAAGAAGTTCATTGGAAGAGACGATCCTGAAAGCATAGTTGGTAGGTTTTGGATATTTTTGTTAATGTTTAAGATCAAGTTGTATTTGCACACGGTGGAATGTTTGAATCTGCATTTTCCCCTGAGTGTGTAAAGGACAAATTATTTCCGTGTTAGATTCTGGCGCCCATTAATATCTTTTTCTCGATTATGATATTTTTGCACTAATACGACCTCATCCAAATACCGTATAAGAACCACGGCCTAACGACTGAGAGTAGCTGGCACATTTCTGTTAGGATGAGTGTCGTAGTGCCCGTTGAGCTTGTAAACAAAGTCGTTAATAGATAAGAGAGATTATCAATAATAATAATCTCCAAACATATTTATTAAAGGCTAATTAGTATAAATGGTAATCGAATTTATGATGAGGATATTATTACAAGTTAAATTAATATTCAAATAACAATGCACTTCTCTTAGCATTAAGCATTATGCAACCAAGCATAAATAAAGTAAATTACAAGAGAAGTGCATTGTTATTTGAATATAAATAGTAATCAATAATCATACTGGTAATTAAACAGAATGATATTGCATGTATGACTGTTATCAAAATGTTGATTGCATTATCAGTGACATACCTTCCATGTGTTAGGACTACCTAGTGGGGCCCTCATTAAAAAGTAATGATCGATACTATTTATTATCATTTTTATGACAATAATTTTTATAATTTTTGTTGAGGGTACGTGCGCTTGACGAAACTATTCACAGCCATTACTTGTGCACTGACAACATCAACCTTAAAAATTATATTATTAATTTAGAGATCCCGGTTTAGGTTATCGTTTGATTGGTATCGGTGTATACACCCAACTGGCTAGAAATTATTCGGGATTTCGGATGGAATCCATCACCGTTTATTGTCAGGAATAAAAATGTTGTTTGCAGACTTTAATGACTTGAAGTTTTATTCTAAAATAAATTCACAACATATTTCGTGGCGAAAAGTATGCTATCTACATTACGAGAAGAGGATGCCCAACAAAATATTTTATAAAACAAACTTTAAAGAAGAAAACTTTATAGAAGTAGGAATACAACTAAAAAAGGAAGGCAAAATGCTACAGCAGCCTATAATGAAAAACTACCTATAGCTGATTTGAAACTTCAAGATCTGAAAGTGATGTGAAAAGATTTGACAATCCCTAAAGTTATCTTTCATAATTATTTTATAAAAAAAAACTATTAGGGAAAATTTTCCAGCACCAGGTGACGATGAAAATTTAGCGTATGAATTTTAGTGTTGTTTGTTGCTTCGTATTAGTTTGATTGTATGATTTGTGTTTGTTTATTTTTTAATAGTAAATTTTTAATAATAATAATAATAATAAATAGTTCAATTAATTTATCTTTGTACTTCTCCGCTATAAAATACTCTTTATTTGAATGACATGTTTGTTTTTTTACGAATTATCATTAAGAATGATCAAATTTACAATGTAATGTAAAATACACTAATAATGTGTATACTCAAATAACGAAAAATTGCAAATTATAAAAATATCCAGTGAAATATGGCATTAAAATTTCACATAAATATAATCATAAAATAGTTTTCATAACTTTAAATTCTAAATTTTAATGAGAACATGAATATTCAAATAGTTTTAGCTCAATAATACAAATAAGTAGATATACATATTTTTTGTCATTGCACAATAGATATTTAAAATGTAATACTTTTGCATATTATCACATTCTGCATATTTTTAAAATGCCTACTCGTATTTTATGTCGAAATATCTACTTCTTAATTGTTTTTCAAAGTAGATAGATACTGTTTGTAAATAATGCTATTAGTCACGAAATGAAAAAAAAAATTTTAAATTAAATAAAATTTAAAAAAAAAATATTTTTTAGAATATTTTTCATTTTCATTTTTCTCAGATGTAACACCTGCTTCTATTTCATGTGGGTGTCACTCAACGAAGTTAAACTTTTTGTAATATTTTAAGTTTAATTTTTAACGTCGCCTAAAGTGGAACCACACTTTAGTTAAGTTTTGCAAGACTTGAATAGACTAAAAACCACAGAATTTTGAATATAAAAAACTTTAAAATTAAAACATATTGGTGTTGTAATATTGACCTTGTATCTTCTGATAATTTTAAAATTACAGTTGTGGAATAGGTCATTATAATCTATGAAATTGATATGTGATATGCCTCTACGCAGTTATATGCTTAACGGTCAGAGCCGTCTTTAGAATGAAAGTTAAATTTTAAAAAATCTTCACAAGTTACATAATATAATATTTAATCTATATTGGTAGTTTTGAGGTAATTGATAATGTAGATAACATCAGAAATTCAAGTAAGATAAGCTATTTCGCCATTTGGGATTTTTTATGTATTAAATTTACAAATTGTAAATACATGAGTTGTTAATCTAATCTAGTTAATCAAATTTACAACAATAAATTCTACCGGGTGAAGCAGTCGAATTTATCAATCAATTTTGCCCAGATTTTTGAGTGCTTTGTATATTGTCTGGACTCGTATTTTTTTGTAACTTTTGATTTTGTTTCTTGTAAAGTTCTAATTTAACTGGCCCAATAGACGATTTTTGAATTAATTAGTTGTTGCATTGAAGCAACATCAAAATAATAACTTCTATGATGAATTTGGAATTGAGATTGGTGCAGATTTTTATCCCATAGAGAATTCGAGTATCAAGAATGATCTGTTACCATAATGATACTACCATAAATCATAATAACCGTTATATAATATAATATATTGTCATATCATCGTAATAATTGAATCGGTCCATGCAGAAAGTAAATATGTCCATGTTTAGGTGGCTTTTATTTAGACATTTATCGCATTAATTTGAAGTACGTTGTATAAAATTTTTGTTGATTTATTATTATAGTTGCTTGTGTGATTTCGGGTAGAATTGCTAACGCTGAAGACATGACCATTGTTAGTTTGTTTAAATTGTTGAAATTACATATTTGAAACTGTGTGATAAAATGAATTCCCAGCATCACTTTTAGAGTAACATTTTTGTGCATTTGATATCTCTTTTACATCGACTCAAGCACTCACATAATATACCTCATGTAAACAGCTGACCAGCAAATTGATCCTACATTATAAAATAAATGAACTTGACAGATTTTCGAATCTGCTAAATTCCGCGTATAATCAAACAAAGAAGTGAAACAAATGCTTTGGCAATGTACTGCTGTAGATTCAAGCAGATGATTCAATGTTCTGGTCCAGTATGGCTAAGATCCCCAAGAGAGGCCAAATTTGTCAGAAAATATTCATTCTTTAGTTAATTGTTTCAAGAGTAGTATGGAGCTGTTCACCGAAAGTCAGCCCAAAAAGGATTTTTTTTTTGTACGAGATTAATAATATCCTCATGGATAGTTCGGAAGATAGTAAAATTTTCTATTTTTGGATTTAAGCGAGCATTACTAAATCAATCTATGGGATATCTTTGTCACTTATGATGATTCTATTTACCTCTTATCTTATTTTTTGAATTGTTGGTATAACATATTATAACACAATAAATACTAGTAAACATCCTCCGACCTTGCCCTTGATTTTAGGCCATAGCATCGTTGACATACTTTATTATTTCAAGTCCATGCTATGAATCAATCCCACCAATTTCATAGTTATTATATAAATATTTAATTTTAAACTAACCACAATAATAATAGAGCGAATTGATACAAAATTGATACATACTAGCAAAGTGGCTAGAAAATCAAGGTAGGTACACTTAATTGCAATAAGTTTTTTTTATATCGAATTCCATACTTGAGTGAATGACCCAACACGTTTCCAATAACCCATCTACGATGTATTGTACAAACACACAGGTAAAACCAGGCTTAACATACCCACCGGATCCAAAATACTTTTTATTTTTACATATTTACGTATTTAATATTTCCGACTATAAAATTTGAATTTGGAACTCGTTTTTGTAATTTACACAGAATATAGCTCATCTAATCGAAAACATTTAAATAAATTTTAATATAATTTAAAAATTATATTGGTTAGTAAAAAATAAAATTAATTACAACTACAATATTATCTGCTTGTTCACCATACAATTTGAAATGTATATGAGATTCTGATAAGATTTGTATTATTCATGAGAATTCAAAAACAAGTCGTGAAGTGAGATGCACTACGATTTATTTTATTTTAACTTTTATTTACAATTTTCCAGTATGTTGTCACGCTAGTAGTAAAACTACTGAATGGCTTATCAGATTACTGGTTCCAGTTTTTCAACAAGTTCAAAAAACGACAGGCTCGAATATAGTAAAGTGGTGAATCCTCAGTGTCTCAGTATTTAAGAAATCGTTCAAGTGTGAACATTGTTATATAACAATTATTGTTAATTATTGTACTTTAATAATTATTGTAAAAAAACAGTTTTAAAGTTTTAGTGATTGAAATTAAATTTACATTTTGGTTTAAAAATGAAATTCGGTAAGTTATTTTTCCTACAGCTAAAAAATATTGAAAATTTCTTGGGCGCTATTACGCTATATTATTTGTTAAATAAAAAACAACTTTTTTTCTAAGAAGTTTTAAATTCAATTACAGTAATGCTTATGTCATGTTAGTAAAATGTATAGTTTTATTGTTTAGAATTTTTTTTATTTGAATTTTGATTATTTTTGCCATTGGGAAAATTTTTTAACTGTAGTTTTAAATCTATTCGAATTATTTAACCGAAATGCTTATAAATTTCGGCTGTACGTTTCCTTTTGTATTACAAACATACAGATTTGTAACTATTTTTGATATGGTTAAAAATCGGATCACTAATTAAAATAACGGTAAAAAATTATAGGTAAAATAATTTGGAATTATAAGGACAGTACAAAATTACGGTAGCATCGAAAATAAAATATATCATTAGTTCTAAACTCAATTTTAGTATGCCTGCAATGTTTTCAATTGTTGTCTTTTGATTTAAATTAGTATTAAGCATTTCAACTTGGGTTACAATTAATTTATTACTTCTTATCAAAAGTTGAATACATTTGGTTAATAAAAGAAAAGAATTATGCACCATGTAACAGCTTTAAAATTAATTTATATATTTTCACCGATTGAATTGATTAAAAAAAAAATACATATTTATTTGTAATTTCATCCTTACAATAATTAACCTACATAATCTTCTCATAGTGTACTTAAAGGCAATTAGTATGCATATTTTAACTGTAAAACCTTAAAAATAAAATATCAATAATTTATATCTGCCTAAAGATTTACTATTTACAAGGATAAAATAACAGAACATCCAGTAAACTTGTTCTATATAATTGAGTAGGTAAAATTATAAGATGCATTTAATAATTTACATAGATTTGCATTAAAACAATAAATTATAATACATTATTAAATTATAGATTAATTTTTATTAATATTGACGAATTAAATAATTATTTTTATTAGTTTATCCATTATATTATTTATAATTTAAAAACTTTAATTTCCTCTTATTTCAAATAATCTATAATAGCGTGGTCTATATAGTGTGTAACTTGATAGTAAACATATCATAATTTTTAGACATACTAAAACTGTATTAAACACTTTTAGAACTAAAAATATAAAGTTATCACTTATCACAAAAATGTAAAAATGTACTGAAACTATTATTTTTATTCACAAACGTTTTTGTTATACAGTAACATAGTCAGGTGACTAAACAGAGAGTGATTACATTTTATTGATTTACATTTGTGATAACATTATATTTTAAAATTATAAAAATTAAAAATTATAAAGTTTTTAATCCGAGTCTCCATTTTTGTTTAAATTTTTTGAGATGTTTACAAAATGTAATATCTAAAATGTACTATTTAGTATAATAAAATTAGTCCAGAATTTAAGGATGAAGCACCGAATTGTTGATAATCTATCGACCAAATTCAATATCTTCCAAAATATTATTTTTCATAAAGAAATGTTTACGAAATAAAATGTATAAATTAATTTAAGCAAAACTACAGAATTTTTGAAACAAAAAATTTTAAATTCAGAAAACCAAAATCTCTCATTTTTAGTGAGAAGAAGAAGAATCTGCGTGACTCAAAAGTAATGGCGTCATAGGAAATTCTTTTAGAATGTCGAGTGACGATACATTGCAAAGTTCTCTTCGAAATTTCATCGGCTAAACCATGTTTGGTGATAAACTGCCATATTTAAACTTCAAAGTTTTTTAATTTTAATTTAAATTTACATACAGTTAAAATTTAATTACATTGAAATATACAGAGATTTAAGAGAAATATAGAGCAGATTTCGTTTATAATTTTATAAACAAGAATGAATAATAATAATAAGAACTAGAAATAGAAGTTCAATAGGGACTAAAAAGAAATATAAAATATAATTCACATTTTTGTCGATAACTCAGAAATTATTAAGATTTGGAAATGAAATTTAGAGGTATATTTATCTCATAACAAAGAAAAACATGCAGAGGTCAATGTTGGTATGACTTTTCCTGCTTTGACCTTTAACTTCAATATTATACCTTCGTCACACAGAAAATTAATAATCATTGCTTTTGTTTTTAAAAATATTTAAGATTCAAGAATAATTTTATTTATTAATTTAAATAAACCTAGATACTTAATTAATTTAAAAAAATGAATGATAATAATTTGAATATTTTTTATAAGCGTATCCAATTCGTGAAATTTGCTCTGAAAAGATTCCTTGCTCCTGAACTTCTCATGTCTCAAAGATATTAGTAAAAATTATTGATTATTATTATTTAAAATGTAAAGTTTTTAACTCTTCTTCTTCAACTTAGTTTAAGCCTTAAGGCTTGTTATTTCCAACATCTGCTTCGTTTCCTTGACAGTGTTAGTTCCATGATCATATACATATTTTACATCCATTAGGTAGCTTGCTAGACTGGCCTTCAGATGTGCCTGTATCCTGGTATTTGCTTAATGGTGACAATTCACTAACCCAGGGGACCACCGGCTTAACGTGCCTTCCGAAGCACGGAAACTAGTCATAAAGAAAGTTTGACTCTCCACAGGTTTGAACCCGGTACCCCGCATTCGCATCCACCTCCGTTAGCTGCAAGGCAATGACCGTCTCAATGGCAGTTTTTAACTCGTTATAATTAATTAATAAATTATTTAATGATAAAATTACTAAAAATATTTTAATGTAAAGAATTGTGGTGCTCTGAAACTCAACCTCTCAGTCCCTCGGTGGGAAAACCGAGGTAGCCGTTACGTTCCGAACAATCGCCCCAAAGTTCCACGGAATAAACTCAATTAGGAGACATGGGCGTTTTTTAGATGATTTAATTATTCAATAGAAACTGTAACACTTTTATCTTGCAATTCGGACCACAATCGGTCTACAAATCTACTAAACAGGAGTCTGATCGAATTAATGTTCATTGTGACAAAATTCATAAATTTGTATAAGCAATGCAATAATAAAGTTTTTAATTACGAACCAAAAAAAGTTGGCTACTGCCTGGGAATCAACCTTGTACCTTGTTGGTTTTTAAGGGAAGACTTGCCAGAACACGATTCTCAGTTCGCTCGGAATCAAACCGAGTGCTCTGTATTCGCAGTCAATTCAGTTAACCATACCATCCAGATACTTTGAATAAAGTTTTACGGGTCACTTGACCATCCCGTTTTTATTTATTATCAGAATTATTTGAACTTTCGTTTAAGAATGTCACCGGTCACAGATTGACCATGAATGTTTCTAAATCATCGTCATATAATATGTCATACGTTATGCATCAAAATATTAAATCCACTACTTTCCATTTTTAATTCTGATTACTAGAGCGCGGATTCTATGCATTTTGCTTATTGCTGTAAATTGTATGCAGAAGATATTCCTTTTGGATCTTTACGTTTCTAAAAAATTGCGGTGATTTGACGTAATGTTGATAGTGCATATTTTGCTTTTTTCTTAATAATTTGCATAAAATGCATATTTATGCATATTTGAGCTTTTTTTAATGGATTTTGGCATTTCCAATTTTTTTTTTTTAATTTTAAATGGTCACTTATTATTTACAAAGTTGTGAGGCAAGTAATCTTTTTATTTTTAAACTACACTTGCAAGTTTACCATGTCTTCCAACATTAGTCACCTAAACACATGGGAAAATAATGCATAAATGCATATTATGGGTAAAAACGGCTAGCACCTTAACATTTTTTTTCGTCAAACTTATGATTAATTTTACGTGCTTTGCCCATGGATTACCTCGAATAGCCGAAACGATAAGATGTTATTGATACCACCGCTTAAAATACATATTTCCAAATGGGGAACATGATTAACAGCTGCTGTGTATTATGCAGAACATAATACGACAATTTAAAAAATTCGTGTGTAATTTGTCCGATTCAGCTACAGTAGCAATTAAAGATCGTCAAGAAGTTTTAAAAATGACAAACTAAGGACAGGAAGATTTGAAATTTCTGAAAACTAATTATTGATACGCAGGTGAATGTATTAAAAATCTTGAATGAAAGAATCCTCTACTGCTAGATTACTCTCAGTATTCCCAGCAAATGTATTTAAATATGCGCCGATAACGTCAGTTGACGTAGAAAGAAGAAAATTTAGAAAAGTATTTGATTATTTACCTTACAACGTCCATAATTCTGATTAATTCTATTTTGTGTAGGCCATTCATGTATTAAGAATAGGTAAATTTATTTTTGGTGTTTTTTGGTGAAGATTAAAAATTAAAATTTTGTATGTAACTTTTTTGACAGCTTATTTAAGATTTTATTGTGTTTTTTTTTTCAATTTTTAGTGCTTTTTTTTTCATTTTTTAGTGCTTATTATAAACGCTTATTTTCTAAAAATAAGTGCATATTAATCCGCGCCCTATTGATTACTGTATAGTTTTTCATGGCATCCCATAATTCAAAAATTTAAAAGATGCTTTTGCTTTCGTTCAATTTATAATTATTGTGACATTTAATATTTTTCAAACAAGAAAACTATTGATTTTTTAAGCTAATTTGTTAAACAAATAAATTCGTCATTTACCGTATCTACCTTATTTGTTTTATTTTATATTCTAATAAATAATTTTATGACTCATTTCATTAAAAAAATATACAAAAGCATTTAAATATTACCTACATATTTGTGTTGAAAACATTAAAGATAAATGGTTTTAAACTTAATTTTATGGTACATTGTTAATCTATGCACAAAAGTTACTGTAAGTTAACTAAAAAACAAATTAAAAAGGTACACCAATTAATTATAAATAATCAGTTTTAAATTTGCGTAAAACTTTATGTGTGACATAAGTTTTATGTAACGTTTTTGATATCAAACAAATTGACAAACTTTTAAAAGTTATCGAATTTTTTTTGTATTTTCAACTTTATTAGTTTCAATTTTATTTACTTTTTTTTAATGTTCTATCTAAGTTATCTATAATCTCTAATGTTAAATATAATATATTCCTAGAGTGACAACTAATTGCTTTGATTAATGTATTATAATGTATGTACCTACATTATAATGTCGCATTGATAATCGTGATATATTTAAACTATCGATTAAAATTGTTTACATTTAAATATTTAATCAGAAATAATTTTTTTCAAATAAACAATTTAAAATATAAAATATTTTTCGTAATTTATAATATATTTTGACAATGATAAAATTTACATTTAAAAAAATATATTTTTAACGTTAATTAATAGATAACTAATTTTTTTAAATAAAATAAAGTAAAAGTTGTTGTTTATGATGTAAACACATTTACAATTTTTGTATAATAAATATGACATATTTAATTAAAAAATTTATATAACCAATAATTAATAGTAATTATTAATAATAATTTATTGGCAGCTTTAAACTTATTTATAGTATTCTTCTTTTTTATATTATTCCTCCCCTATAATATTTTCCCACTTCTCTTTTCCATTCAATTTTTTCCATTCCACTTTGCTTTATTTCAAAACTTGCTAAATGTATTTGATTTTTCATGGTTGTTTTTTTAATTTACATGCCAAATTCGTCTTTTCCTTTTGAATGTATATTTTCTTTATTTTACTAGTAACTTTTAATTTTTGTTTTTGGCAATTTCTTCATTTTTTTGAATCTTTCCTGCTGCTCTTCAATCAATTTTTATCTTCATATTAATTTTTAAATTTAACTCTTTTCTGCTTTTCTTCAGGATTTTCTTTATTACGTTAATTATTTTTTTATATTTACCATTACTTAAGTCAATTAATTCTTCAGTTCGACCTAAAAATGCCATACTTTTATATTAACCGAACTTGCTGTTAATATTCGCCCCACGTCTTGGGATGCCAATTTATAACTTTCGCGCCTTACTTTTTTATTGTGTTTCAGACTTTTATTCATCGGTACCTACTAATAAAATATTTATAAAAACAATCATTAGAAATAATAGAATATGTATGTACTACTTACAATGAGATGAGGGAGTTTTTTGCTAATTGTAATTATTCAGAACATTTACGTAATTTACAAGAAGTTTTTATGTTGTTAATTACGGTTTTTAAAATTTTAATTAATCAATCATCATAATTTTATTAACTTGTGAAATTAATTAATACTTTTAAATTAAATTTTCTTAATAGAGCAAAGAAATTATTAATGAACTGAGAAACATATTATAATAAAACTTACCTTTTTATGTCCCAAACACACTGTAATTTTTTTTAAAATATTTATTTTTTCACCTTATTTTAAATTTAAAATACGAGTAGGTAGACCAGGGTCGATAATTTTTGAAACCAAAAAAAATAATAGTAGGATGAAACCCATTGGAAAAGGAAGAGAATAAAAAAAAATTAAATGAAAAATAAATTACGGACGATCTGAGGTCGGGAAGTGGAAGGGGGTAAGTATTTTTAAGGGTAAAAAACGGTTTATCTCGATTTCCGGCGAAACTACAAGTCCTATGGAAAATAGTTAAATTGCAAAGTTGTAGGTAATAAAAAGATCTACATCTTTTGTCTTTACACTTTTTTCACATAACCTCAAAATTTATGTGAAAAATTCAAATAACCAAGTTTTTGGTTTTTTATTTTTATCTTTACAAAAAAAAATTTTTTTCACGAAATTTGGTGAAAACTTACCTTTTTATGTCCCAAACACACTGTAATTTTTTTTTAAATATTTATCTTATTTTGACTTAATATCGAAAAAGCACCTTAATTTTCAATCGAAAATTCTCACGTCAAAATATCTGCTTTTTTAAAAAAGTCGGTGGGCTTTTTGTTTGTTGAAATCTCTACTTTCTGATGGTGTAAAAAAAATATATATTACTGTGGTTAATGTTCTCAGAAAATGCAAAGAAACAAAATAAACTCGAATCCGAAAATAGTTGTTCTAAATATTAAAGACAGGATTTAATGAATTTGAAAGCTTTTTCTGTGTTCTGTTTCTGTTGCTCATGGGCAGCCCAACGCCATTGTCAAAGCAGATGCACTTTATTCATAATCCTTCTTCTTCAGTCCATAACCCTTCTGCAGGGTGGGTGAGCCTTTTAACAAAGGCTTTTCATGGTAGATCACACCCCGCTGGTTTGCTGGTGCCTGCCGAGGGGAGACGGCCATAATATGATTCTTATACTTCTCTCTAGTGGTAAATAAACCGGAAGAAGACCTCCCGGTAATTTATGAGATATTTGTAATTATTAGCAATTTTCTAATAATCCTTGTAAAATATTAACTGAAAACCTGACTAGTTACAAAAAATTATTATTTATTAACTTATTTATCTTTTCCTTGACATTTGCTTAACATAATCAGTACCTTGGAACAAAACAATCAATGCCATCATTCAGAATGTATGCGTAAGTAACAATTTATTTATGGGGTAAATATGAAGCAAAGTATAAAATTTGGATATCAACACTCTAAAAAGACAACTTGAAATAAAGTAAGCATTAAAAAAATAATAAAACAATGTTACACTTTTCACCTTGATTTTGGGAAAAACTGAAATTTTTCATACATTAAATAGTTAACTTATCGGAAACTTGTTTCACTGTAACCTTATTTTTTGGTGGACATGAAGTTAAAATATAGTTGTGTAGTATACTTTAAGTATACTGCTTGATGGAAAAAACAAATCATCGGGTATTCTAAACATCAAAAAAAGAGGGAAATATTTAATTTAATCCAAAAAGGTATTTCTGGAAAAAAAATTGTTAATGGTTGTTCTTGTTCCAAGGTACACATATTATAATATAATTTGTATTTTTTTATATACAAAGCGCGACTAGAATTGCGTTGAATTCCGCTATCCTTTGGACCTAATTATTCGAGGGGATCCTTTTGTACTATCCTGTGCTTTGTAGGCAGTCTATAAACTACAATATTTTTAAATTTTGTAATTAATTTATTGCATCCCGCACTTCCGTTTTAATTTTCAAGTAAATTGTGATGATTGTATATTTTTTATAATATTATCGGTTGTCATTGAATTATAAAATTTTTTATGTAGGTACCTATAAATTTTAGCATGACCCTAAAGTATCCAAGGTTTGTTTAGTTGGTGTCTCATTGGGAAAATTCTATGACAAATAATTAATTACCTACTTACCCACTTACATTTTATTTAATTTAGTGAATTTTTACATATTACAACAATTAAGTTGACAGTTTGTATCCACTAGTTTTAATAATAATAAGTGGGTATACACAATACAAATTTTTGCGTAATCAATACTGTCGGTTTCTTAGGAAATTTTATAAGTAAGTAAAAGTATGCACCACAATTTCAAGGCAAATTTAAAAAATTTTGTTTTGCGAAATGCTTAAAATTGGATTGATGATTTAGATTATGTTTTGTTTTCAAAACTGCAACTCGTGTAGTAAGAGAAAATGTTTCAATAATGTGAATTTGCAACAATTTATTAAAATTGTGTGCCCATCGAGTGTGAAATAATGTAAAATACAAATAGTTTAAATTTTATTTCCTTTTTAATTATTGGCTTATAATTGTTGTAATTATTTTCGCTTATTGTACCTGTCAGAAATGACTAAATTTTCTTAACTTATTGTTCCAAAGAAAAATTTACCTAAATTTAATTTATTTGCTTAATTTTTGTTTATTTTTTGTGGATTTGTATAACAAAATTTACAAACTTTAATATTTAGCCGGTGTAGTTATGTTTTATTTATATTTAACAAAGAAAAATCAAAATTTATTTTTATTTGTTTTATACTTTCACTTTTCACAATTGAAAATAAATTGAAATAGGTCTCTTTAAACTGTTATCTTAAGAAAAAAATTTAATTTAGCTTATTAATGAGGTTCATTGACTGATTGGATAGTTTATCAGCATTTAATTTATAAACAACAACGACAACATTTTGCGTAAACAAGATTTTTTTTTAAATTGAGATGAACAGTATTATTTCTGATTTCCGCTATATTGGATAGGTAAAATGTCTCGAATAGAACCCAACTTCCTATTTAACCAAAAAACAATAAATTTATGTATCACTGAACAGCAAGAAAATGTTCTTATATTTCTTTTTATCAGACAACTTTTATGCTTTCCTTTCTAATTGTAACAAACTAGCGTCCATTTCATCTGGAGTATTGTTGCCAAGGTGAATTAATCCTTGTCTCCGTTTTAGTCTTGGTTTATCCTCAGCTTCATTCTCAAAGCTTTTCTAAGCTATTCTGTTCTTAAATTTCACATTCCAATAATAAACTGCAGATCTTTGGAGCGGAGCTCGTAGCTAATAGAGCAGTGGAGGAATGGGTTTTGCCCAGAGCTGGAGAATTAGTAGAAGCACAAAAAATTGTATAGCCCCATGCTATATTTTTAAATTTAACCAGGTATAAGTTAAATTTTAGTTATATATTTACTAATACCGAAAATTTGCTTTTCAATTCGAAAAAATTGATTATGTACTGACATAAAAAAAAGCAACATCACTCAAAACCGTTGGGTGCACTGACTTCCGGAAAAATCAAATCCATATCATTAATTCCTTATTCTGGACGATTTATCAGCTACCAAATAAATGTTGAGTCATCATTCAACTTTTTGAGTATACTTTAAATGTACTGTTTGGAAAACCAAAGTGACGCCGCGTGAAAAGATAAACTTGTGGTCGAATTAAAAGCCACAAACCAAACCATCGGATTTTAAATTAATCAAAATAAACACAATTTTTGGTTTTTAGTAAACATAAAATGTACAACAGATACCGATGACTTTGAGAGGCTATTGTTAGGGACGAAAGCATCCGTTCAACAAATTGGCGGTCCAACTGAAAAAGTCAGGTTTTATAACGGATTTCTGTCTTCTTACACTGTACTTTCAAATGTAAAGTAAGTAAATAGGCCGTTTATAATATTATCTAGGGTCAGCAGGTAGACACTCGGTGAGTGAAGGATGTTATGCCACAAGAATTGAACCCGTGAATCTTATCACGAGGGGCTAGCACACTAATCACACTCAAATTCAAATTTCTTTAATGTCTCATTTTACTTTGTAGATCAATCAATTACATTTTGTTGTTAATAATTAAAATTAAGAAACCACTGACGTTAAGATAAAAACTGACATTTGAAATGTTCCATTTTCTTGCTATGACAAAGTTTAGTTTTCTGTTTCACTTCTTATTTTTAATTTCTATTATTGATTTGTATCCTCAAGTACTTATAAACAGTTAAGGTCCCGCAGACCCCCTCGTTATGTGAACCCGAAAAATTTTGGGACTTAAGAATTTATTCAAGCTGCACATAATTCAATTTGCATATTTTTGCATAAAATAAATCTGATGGTTTTAACATTGTCTCGTCTACACAATTTAAAAACTTTAATGCATTTATAAACTTAAACCCAACTAAATTTCTGCAATATGTATCTAAATGACCTCAACGTGCGCAATAGATATTTAAACATTTCAACTTGAATTAATTAATTAAAAAAAACCTATACATTTTAATATACTAAATGGTTGGTGGTAGTGAAGATTTGGCAGTTTTTAAGCAAGAAATCAACATTGAATTATTACAACTGTTTTAATTGTTACTTTTTGATTTCTCCATTTTTATAAAAAGTAAGAATTTTTATAGTACTATAGCAATTTTCTATTGACAATGTATCTGCATAATTAGAAGAATTATTATTAATTGATCTTATTACCTGCTTTCATACTTTCCTGTTCCATCATATTATTATTACTTTCAATAAAAACAATGATAGCTTTTCACTTTTGGGTTATGGAAGTTAATTAATTAAATAAAAGTAAACTAAACAATTAGGACCCTTTAAAAGCCAGAAATTATAATGTGTGCAACAAATTAATTCTAATTCATAACCGATTAAAAAACCATTAATTTATAAAATTTCAATTTACAGAACCTCAAATTAATTAACATGTTTTAAAATCACTGACCTAAAACATAACGCGATATATTGTCTAAATCGTATATTTAATATTACATTATATAAGAAAACGAAAGTATTAACAACTTTAATGAGACTTTAGTGGAATTCAACCAGTGACTTAGTCGAATGATACCTTTTGCACGCCAATGTACTTTTTATAACATCGCGTGGATAAATCCGAATTCAAATTTTGATCATTTTCACGTTTGTTGAGTGGAAAAGTGAACAATGTTATGTAAATATTTAAATAGTGAACTACTTTTTATGTCTTTTAAATTTGAAATGGCACAAACGTGAAATTTCAAAATGAGTGTCCTCTGTTGGTGTATCTTAATTGGCTTATTTAGAGTCAATATCGGTAAATATGACAAGAATAGATCTTATTCGTATCAATACTCTCAACAATATATTACCAAAAATTTTTTGAATAGTGATCGCAGTCGTTATCGTGTTCCGGCTGAAACTTCAGGTTTGTTTTATTTTTCAAATTTACATCCAAAAATTGTGCTATATTATTTAAAAATTTAAATATTAGGGTGATTTTCTGGACACATAAAATTTATATACCTTTAAATGCTGAGTCAATTCTGTAAGAAATTTAAGTGAACAAATACTTTATTTTTTTAACAATCTGAAGAATTTTTAATAAAACCTAACTAATATAATTAAAAATATCTTATCAGGGAATTACGTACAAACATTTTTTGTATTACCTTGCATTAGAGAAAACAAAACTTGAAAATATTTTCTATAAATTCGAAATTTTATGACGAAGGAAAATATTGCTGGTTTAGAAATATTACTTCATAATAAGTTATTGTTGTAAATGAAACTGCTTTTGTTTAAACGTCACTTAAGTAGTCTAATGTTAATTTTGAATTAGGGAGCAAATAACCCTTTAGAATATTTTCTCGAAAATTCCCTTGGTTTAGTTGAAATCAAAGATTTTACTATTACACATGATTGAAAATATTTTAGTAGGTAAAAGTGGAATTAAAATTTAAATAGTTTAGGTCTGGTAATTTGTACCATTAGTTTTGGTCCTTGACTTTCAGATTTCACTTGCATTTTAATTACTTTCGTTGACAATGCACTTTAATCTTCGGATTTCCTATTAAAGACGATTATTTTTCCTTTCTTGATAAAACATTTTAATTCAAAAAATTTATATACGACTATGTGGCAATCAAATTGATCTGGGTATGACAAAATACCTATACTAATTTTTAGAATTTTTTAAAAATTAGTCTGTCCCTATTTTTTTTCAAATTTTCACATAAAATTCGTTCATACAAAACAAAATTTTTTATACTAGTTTCATTATGCTTGTACCTAAATTTTATGCCACAGAACCAAAGCAAAATGCAATGATCAGTTTTTTTTAATGATGAGGGTCACAGCCAGATCGATTGGGCGTTAAATGCCCTATATAGATTTATATTATGTTAAATATGTTGTAGTATTTTTGTAACATTCCTAGCCAGTATTGTCGCATATTTCTTAATTAAAAGTGTGATTATCGTATACAATAAATGGATAAGTGTATTATTGGAAATAAATATTAATTATTAGTTTCGTGGTTATTTGGTAAGTATAGTAATGAATTTTCAAGCACTAAAAAGAATGGCTTTATTATCACTTTTTTATAAAGCATTTTGAATTGTATTTAATTGACGATATGTTACTATTTACTTTAAAGGTAACATAACAGTTATGAGTGGGGTTATCAGTATGGAGCATTACATAATTGCATTAGTAATAATTAGCATTACTAAATTACTATATAATTTAAACATAATTATAATAAATTTTAGTGGTTTTATTAGCATAAGATTTTTTACATTATGTGTGACAAATTGCATGGTATTAACATTTTTACAAAATTTTAATATTGGAAAAAAATTGGTATAGCTTCGCCGTTTTTTTTGAATTGAAGACTCAACTAGATAAGAGATTCATGTGAAACTTGCTAGAAAAATTATATTTTCTGGTGGAAAACGGCAAACTTTGTTATAAGTTTGTTCTTACAATTCTGTAATAGAGGCCTAATTTTGTTTTTAGACATGACCCCTTCATCCACTTGCGTCTTCCATATTCAGTGGTTTCATTAGTATAAGATTTTCACATTATATGTATTAAATTGCATTGTATTAACATTGTTACAAAAATTGACTAGACCAAACCAAAAACTAAAATTTTTCTACTTTTCATTTTCAGGTATACCATGGATTTGCATCGTTTTAGGCTATTGCACTTCTAGTTGGCAAGCTTCAACAGACAACAACGGACTGGCGGTAATATACCAATGGTCACAATTGGAATATGACTATCCCTCCGAATTAGCTCGACAGCAAGCCATAAATTCCGGAGAATATGTCCCTTCACATTCAATACCAATTGATGTCGATGCAATTTACACAGGTATATTATATTTTGGCTATACTGGATAGATGCAGGAGGTACTATATTAATTTCCTTTTTAGGCCTCAACAAAATTAAACTATTTGTGACCATGCCACGATTTCAAACCGGAGTTCCTGCTACTTTAGGAGTATTAACCGATAAAAGGTACAATGGAAATCCAGTTATCGCACCATTTCCAAATTGGAGGTGGCATCAAAATATTGAACGTTGTCTTCCCGATAGAATGGTTTCTGTGTTTCGAGTGAAAGTAAGTAGAATGCGACACATAAAAGAAAGACGTTAATTTATTTTTATAGGTAGATGAGCCCGGAAGATTATGGGTGCTTGATAATGGGCGACTAGTGGAAAAGAAAATATGCCCTGCACAAATTTTAGCATTTAACCCTAGTACAAACGAAGTACTCCACCGATATGATATACCCGATAGTTTATTGGAATCGACCTCGGTTTTGGTTACAATTATTGTAGATGTAAGAGACCGTGAAGGTAGAGACACGTTCGTATATGTGGCTGATTGTCAAGTTCCTTCACTTATTGTGTACGATGTTAAAAGATCGAGATCTTGGAGAATTATCGACAAAACTATGTATCCGTATCCAACCTTTGGAACTTTCAATATAATGGGTAAAGTTTCAAAATTTATTTTATTTTAGAAAGAAATTACAATGCAAAATTTTTTTTAGGCGAAACATTTGAACTAATGGATGGAATTTTGGGAATGGATATATCTCCTTACACACCCGGAGACGATCGAACTTTGTTCTATCACGCATTGTCCAGTGGAACAGAAAACTGGGTATACACTTCACATATAAGAAATTATTCATTATTTGGCGAGGATAATCCTGCACCTCAAGTATTTTACGTAAGTCACAATATCTAAATAATTTCAGAAATACTGCAATTAAATATATTGATTTATTCATTTAGACATATCCAAATCAGCGTCACTCTCAAGTTCCTGCTATGGCAATTGATAGAAATGGTATAGCATACTTTGGACAAGCATCAGATACTTCCATAAGTTGTTGGAATACAAATACACTGTATAAGGAGGAGAATATAGATGAACTATCGAGGAATCCTGTTACCATGCAATTCCCTAGCGGAGTAAAAGTAAACAAACAGAGAGCAAATATCATTTAGCTAAAATACTAAATTTTCTATATTTTTAGGTTATTTCCAACAGACAGGGAACTCAAGAATTATGGTTTATGACTATGAGAATCCAAAAAGTTTATACGGGAACTTTGAATACGAGAGATATCAACTTTAGAATTCATGCTGCCAGAATAGATGATTTAATACGAAATTCAAAATGTCGAAATAGACAAAATGTCAATAATAATGGGCAAGGAAGTGGAGGTTATTTACCACCATTTGGGGGCGGTTATGGTTTATTAAGAAATAAAACTAAACGGTCTGATCAAATTTTCTTTCCTGATTCTTAACAAAAAGTTTGTTGAAAAATATCATAACTGATATATCTTTAGATTAGTAATTTATAATTTAGTTTAATTTATTGTTTTATTGTTTTATTTTAATATTGAAATGTTTTGCCATTAACTGAAAAATAAATTGAAATAATTGCCAAATGTATTTAATTTAGTTCTTTAATAATATAATAGTTAATAGTTTTGAAGAAGTTTTGCTGTGGAATCATGTTTTACGTAGGGTCCTCGTTTTTTAGATATTGAAATATAACATATAAGAATATTAACATATAAAATAAAACCCCGGTTAAGTTTTCAAGGGTTGAATATACTCGTATTATCAAGCTAACAACAATTAGTGATATATCACTGGGAGTAGACCATACCAAAATCACATAATACCATCCACATAATATGAATGTAAATCAAGTGAGGTTGAAAGCACCTCACCACCATCATCATCTGATCCATACAGTTTCATTATGGGTCGCAACACTCGAAGATAATATTATATAAAAGGAATATAACCCTAAAATATGCCAAAAAGACAATAATGCCGCTTTGTAATTTATCGCAATTGCTGATACAATAATTAAAGATGGAACTGTGATTAAGAAAACAATTAAATGTGGAGGAAAGGATTTTGGGAAAATGGCAGGCGCTATGGAGTATGTCATAAACGGGAAGGTCGATGTACAAACTTATTCCAAAAATTAGACCATGTAGCCGCAGACATTATGGAAAACCTAGTCTTCCCTAAGAGAGTTTCGTGCTTTCGGCCATTTAGCAACCCGGACCTTGGTTAATTTTGTATAAAAAACACTACAATATATAAGTAATAAAAGTCCTGTGCTACGAAACAACCCAACAGAATAAAATTCGACTTCAGAAACCGAAAAATAAGTGCCGCATACACGGCTACGAAATAACTCAATTGCGGAGAGCCCGACTTGACGAGAACCGATTGAGAAATGCCTATAACGATTATGTCCCAGAACCTTTTTTATGTACATGCCCAAGTAACACATAATGGAATATTAGACGTATAAAATTCGTCTAGACCAAACGGTAAAACCGACTATAATACGTATACTGTATACGTATACGTATACGTATTTATGGTCATGACGTATCCCAATATATAGACGTATATTGTATACATATATTATACATATTTCACATACGTATATTATCCTTAATAATACTACGCATATAAACCGTATACCGTATACGTATTCGTATACGTATTTTTGGTCATGACGTATCCCAATATATAGACGTATATTGTGTACATATATTATACATATTTCACATACGTATATTATCCTTCCGTATATTATCCTTCCGTATTCCGTATACCGTATACGTAATACGTATTCGTATACGTATTTTTGGTCATGACGTATCCCAATATATAGACGTATATTGTATTCATATATTATACATATTTCACGTACGTATATTATTCTTAATAATGCTACGCATATAAACCGTATACCGTATACGTATCCGTATACGTATTTTTGGTCATGACGTATCCCAAAATATAGACGTATATTGTGTACATATATTATACATATTTCACATACGTATATTATCCTTAATTATGCTACGTATATAAACCGTATACCATAGACGTATATTATCGGTCGTTTTATATCACAGTTATAGACAAAAAAAAAATGTTTTAGTAGCACACACTTTCCTGTAGCGTTCTAGGTCCGTTAAAGATCCATTGGACATGACGTTCCTACTTAGGTTTTATACTGTTTTAAATTTAATTTTTTTATCACGGTTTGATTTTAAGCAGCCTTGTCTTTGTATGTCATCTGTAAAATTCTGATTAAGTTTAAATTTATTATATTATACTTACAATTTTTTTGGCATCTGCGGGAATCGAACTCATGACCTCAGGATCTGCAGGCGGGTACTATAACCATCTAGCTATGAAGGTTATATTAATTTTTAGTTACCTTACCTGCCATAAACTATACAGGTATTAAATACTTGACTAATTAAAACGGTAACTGAAAAATAATTTTTACAAGATAATACAAATATTATTATGTCCTATATATTTTATATAGGTATATAATAATATTTTTTGCAATACCTATATAATACCTATATAATATATTAAAGTCTAATAAAACCAGCCTCGAAATATTGGTATAATTTTTTAAAATTTTAATTTTAATAAATTTTTAATCAGGCGGAGAATTCACTTCTTTACCCGGCTTGCACAATCATCTTCGTCCAGAGTCGCCCACTATCAAGCGACCTTGCAAATTTGTCTCTTCAAAAAATCAAAAATTTTACGTTTATTTTATATTAAATATTCAATTACCAGAATAATACACTCGTTTTAATTTTCACTCTTATTTATTCAAACAATTCAAAAAAAAACTCTCCTGTCCAAATTTTAGACATCAAAATCAAAACGCACTCGCACCTCGCAGGTAAGCGGCGAGTGACCACTTATCGTCCCCTTATCATTCCGATTTATAATTCTTAAATATTCATAAATCATCTAAATAAATTTTTTTAAATCACCTCAGGATTCGACCTTGGTATTAACTGCCAACGAGCCAGCGTCTTATTCTATGCGCCACCCGTCGCGTCGTCGCACCAACATCAAAATTTTACAACATTTTTGTAAAAATTTTAATTTTCCAAAATGGCCCCTTATTATAAAATCGACCGGCTACTTTATTACAAAAGAAATATGACAATATATACGTCTGCCACCAATTTCACACAAAAATTCAAACTAAGAGATAAAATAGAAAAGATGTCTACCCCCCCCAAGATTTCACGAATAACTGCGCCAAGGTTGAGGCTCAAACGAATAAATGGAAGTTCGTTTAAGATATAACGAAGCTCTAATAACGTTTGACACTAATTCTACCCCAAAATTCGACTTGGAGAGTGGAGCAATTTATTCGACTTTTCTACTTTAAGAAATGGCGTTCAATTTTACAGTTGCCGTAGACACGCCCCCCCCCCCTACAGCTTGAATTTTGTGGTGAAATTGGTGTTAAACGTTAGAGCCTAAATGAGCTTCCATTTTTTTCGTTTCATCATCAACCGTCGCAAAGTTATTCGCGAAGTCTTTTTGGGAGGGGGGGGGGAGGTTATAGACTTGTTTTTCTATTTTCGCTGTTATTTGAATTTTTGGGTGATATTTGTGTCAAACGTTAGAGCTTCGTTAGTATAGAGTCTGAATGAGCTTCCATTTCCATAATTGTAATTTCATTTTCTACAAAGTTACGGGTATTTCAAATTTTCTAGTTCTCCGAGCAAGTTCTGAACGATAATCTTCAAGTTTAAATCTATTTGACGAGATTAAAAGTAATTTTCCGTCATAGGTGTGAAAAAATAGACATTTTCAAGAATTTTTTGAACTGTTGTATAAAAAATTCGTTAAGTAACTTTTACGAAAATTAAAAAAAAATATTTATTCTGCACCAAGTTATCAATTCGATTGTATTTGAAGTCGTTTATTAATTACTTGGACCCATTAATTACTTAGCGGTTGCAAGAAGTACATGAAAAATTATATTTAATCAGGGGTGCAAAAATCGGATTTCACTTTCGGGTCGGGTATCGGGTTAAAGTTATACCTGTCGATTACCTGACCATTAGTCATATTTAAAATTGCAAGTCATTTATAACATTATTTGATAATAATATTTCAAAAAGGTATGTCTTTTACAACATCAGAAAAAGGTATACATTTTGTAAAATTATTTTTGATAATTCTATGATAATAAAATTACGTCTTCATTTTGCAAAATGTTTCTTTTTCGGATTGAGAATTTCTTTATGGAAGATCATTCGAATAAAGAGCATAGAAAGCAAGTATAAACTAAGAATAATCTATACTGAGAATAAGTCTCTATATCCTCTCTCTAAATTGCTCTAAATTAATTTTTTCAAGCACAACTTTTTGAATTTCCAAATTTCTATTTATCTACACAAAAGACAAAGGTCCAAACCTACTAGCCTTTCTATTTAGTGCATATCTGGACATTTTATAAAACCCCTGTTTTTAGTATGACTTTATTTGATAATTATTGTGCAAGTAAAGTAATAAATTATAAGTAAATAATTGTAGTTTACTTTGATGATTTCTTGCAACGCCATTAAAACGCCCGGTTTTTAATTGATTGCAAAATCCGTTACCCCTATAACTCTAACTTCTGGTTGCATTAAAAGTAAACATAAAATAAACATTTCAATAATTTTGAAATTTCAGCAATAAATTATTATTATCAATTAATAATTGCCTACATGATTGGTACTTTCTCGGAGCTTCAAGTGCTTATTTCACAATTTGCACTGTCCTAGTTGATAAAATGCTTTAAAAAATTTCATTTTTGGAAAATATAAAAAATCGTAATTCAAAGTTACAGTTAAAATACGTACAAAGTGTTACAAGACAGAAATCGTCAACTGCAAGTTTTGTCTTTGAATTTTATCTTATCATAATTATTATTCTTTAATATTATGTAGGTGAGGTGCCAAAAAACATTATACGGTTCAATTAAAATTGAATTTTTATGCATAATATCGTCCAAATGGCACCTTCGTGATATTTCGTAGTTATGATAAGCCAACGCTCCAGCACCTAAATATGAAGTAAAACGTTCTGGAATATTCAATTGGTGCCACAACGTAAATATGGGTGCCACTTCGTCCATATACATAGGAATTTGGTGCCTAAACGTTGAATTTTATATATTATATCGGGATACATAATAACAAAATATACGTATACGGTATACAGTTTATATGCTTAGCATAATAATTATTAAGGGTAATAATATACGTATGTGAAATATGTATAATATATGTACACAATATACGTCTATATATTGGGATATGTCATGACATAAAATACGTATACGTATACGTTTACAGTATACGTATTATAGTAGGTTTTACCGTTTGGTCTAGACGATTTTTATACGTCTAATATTCCATTACCCATGTGTTACTTATATTATGCATACTTCAGAACTTATAAAAAAATATTATTTTTAATTTACGTTTGTAAAAAGCGTTTATTAAACGTATATCGTAGTCCAAAAATATATTATAATATTATGTATGGTAAATTTATACGTATAATATCCATCTATAACACGAATTCTTTAGTTCAAAATCCTACTAATCATACTTCATAACTTATAAAAAAATATTATATTTTTACGTTTATAAAAAGCGTTTGTCAAACGTATATCGTAGTCCAAAAATATACTATAATTATGTATGTTAAATTTATACGTATAATATCCATCTATAAGACGAATTCTTTAGCTCAAAATTCTATTTGTCATATTTCCTAACTTTATAATAATATTATATTGAATTAATGTTTATAATAAACATTTATTAAACGTATATCGTAGGCCAAAAATATACTAGAATATATATGGTATAATATATACATCTATTAAACGTATATCCAAGATCAAAATTCTGTCTTTCAACTGTAAGTTAATTTTAAGTCTATAATAGACTTTTAATATACGAATATTTTTAAGTATGGTATATGAAGCGTATATGAAATACGTATATTTCATATACCAAAATTAGACGTATACCAATAATGTTTACAATAAACGTTTATTAAACGTATATCGTAGACCAAAAATATACTAGAATATATATGGTATAATATATACATCTATTAAACGTATATCCAAGATCAAAATTCTGTCTTTCAACTGTAAGTTAATTTTAAGTCTATAATAGACTTTTAATATACGAATATTTTAAGTATGGTATAGGAAGCGTATATGAAATACGTATATTTCATATACCAAAATTAGACGTATACCAATAATGTTTACAATAAACGTTTATTAAACGTATATCGTAGACCAAAAATATACTAGAATATATATGGTATAATATATACATCTATTAAACGTATATCCAAGATCAAAATTCTGTCTTTCAACTGTAAGTTAATTTTAAGTCTATAATAGTCGTATAATATACGAATATTTTAAGTATGGTATAGGAAGCGTATATGAAATACGTATATTTCATATACCAAAATTAGACGTATACCAATAATATCCCAAATATCCCAATGATATACGTCTAATATACGATCGTGTGTTACTTGGGTGTTACCGAAAATCAGACACATTGAGGTTTCGTTACATTTTCTTTGGAACATGTTACCGATTTTACAGACATATTCACGTCAAAACAAAATTTCTCGACATAATCTAACAAATATTGTATTTTCAGGTACACTATGGATTTACCTCGCATTAGACTACTACACAGTAAGTTGTCAATCAACGATCGGCAATAATGAAACGGTCATGATGTACCAATGGAAACAATTAGAATTTAATTATTCTTCCGAATTAGCTCGACAACAAGCCATAAATTCCGGAGAATTTAACCCAAAACACCCATTGCCTGTTGATGTTGATGTATTTTACCCTGGTAAACTTAACTATACTGTAGGTTTCAAATAAATTGGCGATTACGTCACTAATTTTCGATAAAGAAATAATAAGAAAAGAGAAAATAATATTAATATAAAAACAAAATTATGCATTTTTGACTAGAAATTTCCAGCTTGATTCATACAAGTTTAAACTATGACAAACCGCCTATTTATTTGAAGAAAAATATTATATTATTAATAAATCATAATATGGCACTCAGTGTAGATAATTTATTATTTTCCAGAGAACCAAGATAAACTAGTATTCGTAACAATGCCACGATTTTTAGGAGGCATTCCTGTCACTCTAGGAACGGTAACCGATGAATTGTACAATGAAAATCCTGTTATTGAACCATTTCCAAATTGGGAGTGGCATAAACATCCTGAACGATGTTTATCCGATCGAATGGTTTCTGTATTTCGAGTGAAGGTAAGTAACACTTTATTCCCTTCAAATGAAAAAGTTAATTTTTTTACAGTTCGATCATTGCGGAAAATTATGGGTAATCGATAATGGCCGACTTATAGAAAATATGACCTGTTCTGCACAAATTTTAGCATTTGATCCCCAGACAAGCGAATTAATTCACCGATATGAAATACCCGACAGTCTAATGGAATCAACCTCAGTTTTGGCTAACATTATTGTAGATGTAAGAGACAGCGAATGTAGCGATATATTTGTGTATGTGGCTGATTGTCAAGTTCCTGCACTTATTGTATACGATGTTAAAAATTCGAAATCTTGGAAAATTATCGATAAAACTATGTATGCTTATCCTAATTTTGGAACTTTCCACCTTGCAGGTAAATTTGAGTAAATATGTGTAAAAAATATAGCAAAAGTACTACTTATTAGTAGAGCACGGATTTTAGGACGTAAAAAATGTTAAAAAAGGCACAATTTTAGGCTATAAAAATCATTGAAATAGGCGCAATAATTAAGAATTTAGGGTTTTTTAGGCAATATGTATTTTTCATTACAGAAACTTATAAACATAATATTATTTAAAAAAATTAGTTAAAAAATTTTTAATAACGATTAAGAATTAAGACCTATAAGGATGGAAAATAAAAATACTATACAAATTTTTATGTAAGCTTTCTTCCGTCCTAAATAGTTGGTGTTATTCATTTTCTCCTCTATTTGCATATGGCGCTACTAATTTGGAGGGTTACTATTTTTTTTAAGTTACCAAATAAATTTACGATTTTTTTTAAGTGTTTGGAAAATTCACCCCCCTCCCTATCAGACCTGGAGAACCTCTGCCATTTACGGTTTTGTATTTAGACGGTACTTAAAGCCATTCAGGATTTCTGAAATCTGTCGCCACCTCTTGGGCTAAAGTAATTTCCACAGTTTTATTAATACGCGTGGATACGAAGCGCTGACTCAACGACCACTGCCAGTTTTCTATCTATGCTGATTTCACCGAGATAAAATACAAGAACTCAGAACAACTCAGATTACTTTTTGAACAGTGGCGGATTTCCGCACGCCTGCGGCATCATAAACTAAGGGGGCCCTCAAAATTCAGCTTTTTTAGATCACTGGTATTCGCTGGGTGCGAAGTGCATAGTGGGGGTATTAAAAACGACGCCAGCGTCCGCTGCGGACAAATTGTGCAAAAAAGGTGGTCAGATGTCACGCACTCGGCGAATAGATAGAGTAAAAAACATAGTAAAACGTGCGCGTAGAATGCACGCTGTAGGGTATAGGGGCAGCGAAAATATTTAGAAGATCTATAAAAACCGTTTCTTAGGGTTTTGGAGGAGGACCTCAAAATTAAATTGCGCTTGGGGCCTCTCAAGTGCTAAAAAATTTTAAAAAACATAAAAACTATTTTTTGTTGTTAACTTTTAGTGACGTAAACGGAATAAATCATTGGTTTAGGCCTTTTAGGCATTAAAAATCCATTTTAGGTCAGTAACATCGAAAATAGGCATTTAGGCAAATAAAAGTAGGGTTCAAAATTTTCAAAATCGTTTGAACGGCATTTCTGTATTTATAATTTTGAATTGCCTAAATAAAGGACAAAAAGGCAAATTGCCTAGAATCCGTGCTCTACTTATTAGGTTAGGAAAAAATAATGTAAAGCAAAGATATCCCGAAGCATCATGAAATTCTTGATATTTTAATTAATAATTAATATACTTAAAATAATAACAATAACTGTCGGGGGGACAACAATTATTGTAATCGCTTAACCTGGTTATTCCTATTATTATTATTATTTTCATTAATTAAAATGTAAATTTTTTGGTAGGACAGTCATTTGATATGATGGATGGACTTTTGGGAATGGCCTTATCTCCTTACAAATCTGGAGAAGATCGAATTTTATTCTTTCACGCATTGGATAGTGGAACAGAAAACTGGGTATACACTTCATACATTAGGAATTCATCAATTAACGGTGTGACACCTGCACCTGAAATATTTCACGTAAGTTATAAATTTTGAATAATAATAAGATATACCACAACTAAATATTTTGATTTATTAATTACAGACATATCCAAATCAACGTCACTCACAAGCTGGTGGCATGGATATTGACAGAAATGGCATAGCATATTTTGCACAATTATCAGATTCTTCCATAAGTTGTTGGAATACAAAAACACCATATGAGGAACAGAATATTCATGAACTAGCGCGGGATCCTCTCACCATGCAATTTCCTGCTGGAGTAAAAGTAAACAGTGAGAGTCGATAAGGAACTTATTTTCAAAACGCAACATGTCCAAAAATTGAAAATTTTAGATACGGATGTCATTACCTAATATTCTCTACAAGTTAGTTTCAAAACCTACATGAGAACTGCTAATTTTAGCTAAATTCTTAAACTGGAAAAGACCATTGATGTTTTTATTTTCAAAACGCAATAAGTACAAAACTTTTTGCTCATATTTTGACAAGTATGCAATGGTATTCCTAAGCATAATCACAGATAACTATATAAGATATATACTATATAACTAACTATATAAGATATAGTTATATAATGGAATATAATGGAACAGCGCATAAATTAATACCTGTAAAAAAAATTACTTAAATATATTAATTCATTTTTGAAGTTTATCTCTTAAACGGATTTTTGGACATTATGTAATATGCACTTGAAATTAGCTCCTCAGATACAGTTTAGCTAGAATATTAAAACTTAACTGATTTCAGGTTGTTTCAATCACAGAGGAAAGGGAAGAATTATGGTTTCTGCCTATGAGACTTCAAAAAATTTACACAGGCACCTTAAATTCATCCGAAATCAATTACAGAATTTTTTCTGCTGGAATAGACGATTTAGTCCAAAGTTCAAAATGTAGCAATACATTTCAGCCTTATAATTAATGAGGACAACGAAATGGAGATGGCTTTTAGTTAGCAAAATAATAATAATACTAATCGGTCAGATAGTATTTACTTACCTATTTTTTAATCCATTATTATCACATGCAATATTATAGTTCCTTATAACCAAATAATATTCTTATTTACAACTGATAGACCACAAATTGGTAATTTATAATTTTAGTGTAATTAATTATTTGTATTTAATATTGAAAAATAGTTTGTCATTAATTGATAAATAAATTAAAATGATTATTAATACTATTGGAATAAAAAGTTTTGACCCCTGAGTTTGAAGTCTTATATTTCAAAAAGTAATTGATGTAATTTTATGCATTATTAGCTCTATTCGCGGTAACACCTCTGGATACGTTTTATCCTACTGCGTCTGCGGATTTATACCTTTTATCATCTAATTTGAGCTTTAATGACAATTTTATTATAAATCCGCAGACGCAGTAGGATAAAACTTATCCAGGATTGTTACCGCGAATAGGACTATTAAGATACAAATAAAGAATTTAATTTTGTATAACATATTAAAATTTCAAAGTTATAGGTTTTATAGTGCCTTTCTGTTATGCAGATACTTAACAAAAGAGGCACAATTTAAGCAACAATTATTATGTACAAAGAGAAGATTTATAGAAATCCACTTTTAACAGAAATTTGACAAAATTCAAATAAAATTTTAATATTGCTAAAAAGAGTATACTTTTGTCTATGTACTAAATAAATTTTATTTAATTGCAAAAGAAAATACGATAGTTGTATTGCAACTTTCGAAATGAGTGCTAAACACTACACTTTTTGAACATTTTTTTAAATAATTTTAAAACGGCCTTAGGTAGAAGTATAAAATTTTATTTATATAGATATATATAAAATGCAACGTTTAGGCACCAAATTCATATGTATATGGACGAAGTGGCACCCATATTTACGTAGTGGCACCAATTGAAGGTGCCAGAACGTTTTACTTCATATTTAGGTGCTAGAGCGTTGGGTTATCATAACTACGAAATATCACGATGGTGCCATTTGGACGATATATCCATAAAAATTCAATTTTAATTGAACCGTATAATGTGCAGGGGGCGCTCTCAGCAAAAATGCTTAAGGCGACTAAGAGGCACCACTAGATTTCACACTTAACGAACTGGCACCCTTTTCAATATTAAAGTATAACGACGAATTGGCACCTCACCTGCATAATATTAAAGAATAATAATATGATAGAAAAAATTCAAAGGCAGCACTTGCAGTTGACGATTTCTGTCTTCTTTGTACGTATTTTAACTGTAACTTTGAGCTCCGAGAAAGTACCAATCATGTAGTCAATTATTAATTGATAATTTATTGCTGAAATTTCAAAATTATTGAAATGTTTATTTTATGTTTATTTTTAGTGCAACCAGATCGGACTCAATGTTTAGACGTCAATAACCTTGTCAAGTTAGAGTTAGGGGTTTTTGGAAATTCAAAAAGTTGTGCTTGAAAAAATTAATTTAGAGCAATTTAGAGAGAGAACATTAGAGATTTATTCTCAGTATATCTTATTCTTAGTTTATACTTGCACTTTCTATGTTCTTTATTCGAATGATCTTCCATAAAAAAATTCTCAATACGAAAAAGAAAAATTTTGCAAAATGAAGACGTAAAAATTTTATTATCATAGAATTATCAAAAAATAATTTTACAAAATGTATACCTTTTTCTGATGTTGTAAAAGACATACCTTTTTGAAATATTATTATCAAATATTATAAATGACTTGCAATTTTAAATATGACTAATGGTCAGGTAATGGACAGGTATAACCGGTATAACTTTAACTCGACCCGAAAGTGAAATCCGATTTTGGCACCCCTTTTCGCAACGAAACATTGTTAAATAATTATAGACATTTCTGATTAAATATAATTTTTCATGTATTTCTTGCAACCGCTAAGTAATTAATGGGTCCAAGTAATTAATGAACGACTCCAAAAAGGTCTTCAATCGAACTGATAACTTGGTGCAGAATAAATATTTTTTTTTCATTTTCGTAAAAGTTACTTAAAATACAGTGTAAGAATTTTAACAGTTCAAAAAATTCTTTAAAATGTCTATTTTTTCACACCTCTGACGGAAAATTACTTTTAATCTCAACAAATAGATTTAAACTTGAAGATTATCGTTCAGAACTTGCTCGGAGAACTAGAAAATTTGAAATACCCGTAACTTTGTAGAAAATGAAATTACAATTATGGAAATAGAAGCTCATTCAAACTCTATACTAACGAAGCTCTAACGTTTGACACAAATATCACCCAAAAATTCAAATAACAGCGAAAATAGAAAAACAAGTCTATAGCCTCCCCCCCCAAAAAAAGACTTCGCGAATAACTTTGCGACGGTTGATGCTGAAACGAAAAAAATGGAAGCTCATTTAGGCTCTAACGTTTAACACCAATTTCACCACAAAATTCAAGCTGGAGGGGGGGGGGACGTGTCTACAGCAACTATAAAATTGAACGCCATTTCTTAAAGTAGAAAAGTAGAATTGCTCCCCTCTCAAAGTCGAATTTTGGGGTAGAATTAGTGTCAAACGTTAGAGCCTAAACGGGCTTCCATTTATTCGTTTGAGCCTCAACCTTGGCGCAGTTATTCGTGAAATCTTGGGGGGGGGGGGTAGACATCTTTTCTATTTTATCTCTTAGTTTGAATTTTTGTGTGAAATTGGTGGCAGATATTAGAACCTCATTAGAGCCTAAACAAGATTTAATCTTTTTCGTTTGAACATGTCTCCAGCTACCCCCCCCCCTCAGCTAAATTTTGAAATTTCTCTAAATCTATTTGATTTTCTATTGAAAATAATTTTTGCACAAACAAGTACAATGAAGTACAAATGATTGAGACTATTTTGAACTTCAACATGTATGTGTTCCCCAGAATCTTGTTAACAATATCACGCCCGTTAACGTCTTTTATGTTTGTCTTGGAAATCTGAAAAACTATTTGAGTACAAACGAAAATAAGACTTGCACATCATGCACAAACGAATAGACCATTTTGGAATCCGAAATTCGAAATTTCATAAAATTGTATGTGTTACCACGTGTTAAGGAGAATCTCGCTAATTCAATCATACGCGTCGGTGTCGTTGATGTTTTTCTTGAAAATCTCAAAAACTATTTGGGTACAAACGAAAATAATACTTGAAAAAAACAAGGCCAAAAGAAGTGCAAACGATCTAGACTATTTTAAATCCAAAATTCAAAATTTCATAAAAGAATGTCTCCCCCCCCTCAACCCAGCGAAATTTTGAAATTTCTCAAAAACTATTTGGGTACAAACGAAAATAATTTTTGCACAAATAGGTACAAACGATGCACAAACGATTTAGACTATTTTCGATTCAAAATTCTAAATGGCCGACGGGGGGGGGGGGGCTGGCGACATGCACCTTAAGAAGCGATCGTTCCCACGCACATGATTTAAAATGAAATAACGACTAAGAAGAAGACTGTGAACAACTAAAAGATAAATTTATTTACAGATTTGAATAGCGGGTAAAATAAAAAATTGTGAGTAAAATTGTATTTTCATTTAACCAATACGGATCTGACGATACCAATGTCACGTATAAAAACGTGGCTAAGGTTGAAACGATTAAGGAGTTTCTTTGATTTTATAATTTTTTTTGCTAATTTTTTGAATATACAATTTACTTGTTGGATTATTTTAGATCTTTTCTCAACTATAATTTGTTTTATATTAATTTAAGATCAACTATATACGTTTTTTAAAATTCTGGGTTTTTTAAATTCTAATTTTGGAAACATTAATTTAAAAACTAAGATTTATTAACTAAGATAAGATTTATTGGAAAAGTAAAAAGAAATTTATCGGGAGATGAATTTATTGAAACACTGAATAGTGCACTGGTATTTTACTAATATTCGAATGAGCTAGGATTATAAAATAATTTGAAAAACTTTGCCAAAAAATACCTCTTTGCTTTTCAATAAATTCTGGATTAACTTAATTTTGCATACCAATTGGTAATATTCAGTCTCAACCTGTACTTTATGAATAAGAATGTACCTTCCAGTCTTCAGGTAAAAGGTTGGTTTAACCCATTTATTTCCCAGAGTTGCATTTTTAACAAACTTAATTTTTTTATGAAATGTAGAGTAACAATTTAGATTTTGTATTTTAATGTGGCCTTTTAATTTGTTTCGAAAAAAGATATTGCAATTTTTAAAAATAAAAAATTTATCAAATGGGTCCATTAAAACGATTTCAAAAAGCAGGATTTTTTGGTTTTGAAATAGCGCACTCATGTTCGTATTAATAGTCGCGGATTGATCGGAGATTCAGGATTGACCCTCGGTTAGACCGAAACCGGGTAACGAGATAGAGAGAGAGGGTTAATTCTGAATCTCGATTCAATCCGCGACTATTAATACGAACATTATTCTATCTTAATTTTTTTTATATAAATTAAATGTTGTTATTTGGTGAATTTGTTTTGCATAACGGTTTATATTTTATACTGCAATCGTGAAACTGCCAAAAATTACAATTTTTAAGTATTTTTTGTAGCATTGAATGTCGTTTATTGCGAAAACGCAACTCAATTTTTTTGGTATTTGTAATAATAATAATAAAAAAAATTTTGTGTTATTGTTTTCTTGTTTGAGATTAAAATAAACTCTTTTTACAAAAAAACAATATTTTTATTTGCTATTTTTAGTAGTGGGAATAAATGGATTAACTTAAAATTTAATAATGACTTGATGTTTCATGCTCTGACAAACCGTTAGTCATATATACAATATATAAGGCGCCCAAACGAATATATATAAACGAAACATATATAGGTGCCACTTGCTCATATTGTTTCTAAAAAGTTTTGGGTGCGTAAACGTCTTTTTAGTTATTGGTGCCACATAGTGGTTATTCGCGTATATATATATTTATTTATATTTTATTTATAGACAGTTAGTTAGTTAGTTAATTTTTTGGAAAAATCAATAAGAAAATATGATATAAATCGTTTTATACTGTAAAAAATTTTTTTCAGTATGTTTAAACACTTTAATTATGTCGTCGATTCACTCGTGACCACCATCTCGTCCTTGTCCATCTAGGCGACACCTCATTCACGGATTAAGATTATTAAAAGCACACTTTCACAACAACATGGAGCTCATTCCCATAATCAAAACCACTGATTACCTCGACAGGTACCTACATACGTTCGGAGGTTTTCGAACCAGAGATATGTAATTTGCTAAAGTTTGCTACGAACACCATTACTTTACCAGACTCTAGGGACCGCCCCGGACATCAAGGAACAAATTCGAAAGATAAAAAGAGTCGACAAGCGAGCCGAAGGACGTGGGATTCTGTCGATCTGGTTTTTATCTATAAGCTCGGAAAACCCAAGGCTTTACCCAATAACTATAGACCCATCAGTCTACTTCCGACCAAAACTCGCAAATCATACTAAACACAGGTTAATAGTAAAAGCACCCAAAGATGATCCAATTCAAGACGAGCAGTTCTGCTGTCAGCCTGGAGATTGGTGAAACAGATCTCCAAGGCATTCAGCCGGAAAGAAGCGACTGTTGACATATTTTGGGCTGTGTCAGAGGCCTTCGACAAGGCATGGCTTAATGGTCTGATTTACAAATTGTTGCAGGTAGGAGTACCACCAGGATTAGTAAAGCTGCTAGCCACCTTCCGTATAGGCAGAAATTTAGGGTGAAGATTCAGGGCATTTGTACGGAAAGGTTGATGACACAGTATTTGATTTTGTACCCCTGGTTCTTCAACCTCTATATGAGCGACCTGCCTGGACCATCTTCCTCCAGAGTTTCTCGTCACTATTACTGCGATGACATCAACTCCTCATCATCCTCTGTTTCTCCACACGAAGCCGCCATCATCTTCTTGATGCACTGGGTATATATTATGGAAGAATATTTTCCGCAGTACACTACCTGCTTTAGCCCTCTTTAAGCCGTGCATTGCCGGTACCCTTCTGGTCGGACTATTCCATTATGTATATGTTATTTATTTACTAACAGAAACTACCTCCTTATCTCTATCTATCTCAATGATACACTCAAGGTCAAAAAGATAAGTACACACTTATATTTTCTAACAGTTCAAAATTTTAAACATTAGGCCCTGGTTAAATTAACATAGTATTTTAAATTAAATCAAGTAATATAACTATTTACAACAAGTTTAACAAAAAGAGCCTTAAAAAATCCTAATTAGTTCACTAAACTTCGTTTTCTACAAAAAAATCCACCTTTTGCTTTAATAACAGCGCGGCACAAACATGGCATTCTTTGGATGAGATTATCCAAAGTTTCAACTTGAATTTCACTCCAGGCATCTTACAAAACTAGCCATAAATGTGTTTGTGATTTCGGACCTTTTAATCGAACCTTTCGATCCAGTTCCTCCCACAATAGCTCTATTGGGTTAAAATCTGGTGACTGCGGTGGCCAATCCATATAATTAAGGACTCGCCGTCTCTCATTTTCTCTCACAAAGTCTCTACACAACTTTGAGGAGTGTTTTGGATCATTATCCTCTTGAAAAATAAAACCTTTGCCGATTAAACGCCGACCTGATGGCAGCACATTGTTCTGTAATATTTGCTTATATCCTTCTTTTCTTAAAATTTCTTCTATTTTGACAATATGACAATGTCTCCAACGCGATTGATGCCGAAACGGAACCCCCGCCGTGTTTAACTGTTGGAATAATGCATTCCTCCAATGCCCGTTCTCCCTTGCGAACTTATCTATCTAAGATGGCTGTTACATAGATCTTATTTTTTCCGTGTGGAATATTCTTCTTTCGTCGCATAATGTGTCATTGTTAGTGTTTTAAACAAAATATAACCTCATTTAGAATGATTATGAAACTGCAAACTAATTTAATGTTTTCTAGTATTTTCAATAAGAAAATTTACTGATGAGATGCCAAATTGGCTCAATTATCACTAAATGCAAGTTCAAAAAAATAATAATAAACGCAGATCAAATTCAAATTGTATCGTACATAACTTTGACAAATGCACATAAAACAGTATAAAAACCTCTAGCGCCATCTAACAGAATCTTCAAAAACATTATTTTGCTTGGGGCACCATCTAGTACTTTTACTAGCTAAAATATAAAATAATTCCATTTTTTATATTGTCGGCTAGTCTTCACTTGGAGGCACACCTACATATTTGGGATATTGGTCAGTTCATTGAAAATATTAAAAACTCAAGGAAAGGAATATGAAGGATAAGGAAGAAGATGGTGGCACAGGACTTTCCATCCGTCTAAGAACGTCTTAATTTTCTATGTTATTTTCCTATGTTTCGCTTTGTTTGGACCACTGGTATAGTACATACCAGAGTAAAACCCGTGCGCGTAAAATGCACACTGTAGGGTGTAGAGGTGGTAATAATATTATTTAGAGAGGGAGTCCAAAATTAAATTATGCCTAGAACCTCTCAAATGCTAAATCAGCCACTGGTCATTAGCCTTATTTCTGTTCGGCTAACTAATAATTTTATATTTTAACGATCAAAATTTATTCAATAATTATTATTATTTACCCGTAAATATAGTTTATTTTGAACGACGTTTCAAGATGAACCGAGAACACAAGAAAAATATAGATCATCGCAGAGATGAAGGAATCAAAAACGAGTAGATGGTACATGAAGGAAATGCTTAAAAAAACACTTCTTAGTGCCACTAAGGGAGGGAATAATTAGGATCATTCCTAATTTGGCAGCATTTTTGTTTAGAATTCAATTTTATAAAGAGTATAATAGTTATACACACAATTATTGTACGATGTAATGTTTTAAGTGTTTAAAATCTAAAAAAAAGAAAACTAATTAATTTCCTAAATAGATGGCAATTCTGCTCTATAGATGAGCTGGAGTGCAATAGAGTTACACTTTCTAGTACTATATTAGGAAATTCGTCATGTTTAGGAAGATCGCCGAGTTGTTTTCTTTTATCATTCGGACTCCATATTATAATTGTCGCATTTACTTCGACAAATCCGTTTGTTTCATACAAGGTTTGTTTTGTGTTTTTCATTTCGCTAATTGTTTTTTCCATCCAATTTTCTAGGATAAGTAGGTTTTCTACAATTTTGATATTGCGGATTATAATAAACTTGTTTGAAGTATGAAGCGTAAGTATACTTTTATTAAATAAACTATTGCAATTTTTGATTTCACAAAAACAATTGTATTTTTTATGGTTGGTGTACCTTGCAGGGGGTCAAATACCTCATTTTCATTTTTCCATATTTTATAAATCAAGTTGGAAACAATCGTTATGTAATTTAAATACTGTCTATGTAGTACTTATCAATGTTATTTACCAAATTTAAATAATTATGCCAGCTTTAAAATTTATCTATTGAATATTTCAACGAGTATTATATTATTAAATTCATTAGTCACCGGTATGGTAGTATAATACAAGAAAAGTACACATTTCAAAAGTAAATTTTGAATTCTAAAGTGATTTTCTTCAGTGGTTGAAATTCCAAATAAACTTTTGTTGTAAAAATGAAATTTGGTAAGATATTGTTTTCACGCAGTTTGAGCTTAGGTAGGTACCTATATTATGTTAGTTCAAGCTTACTCTTATTTTATTTACAAGCCAAGAACCAAGCAAAATTTTCAAGATAGTTGAATTGAATAGTTGAATAACTGATAGTTTTAATTTGATCGTTTTCATTATTATTACAAGTTTCCCCCTTTGTTTTTCTACCAGCTCTAATAAACAGTTTATTTTCAGGCTTACCCGTGGGCTTACCATGGATTTACCTCGCTTGTAGCTACTGCACATTAAGTTATCAAACATCGACCGACAATCATGGACCGGTCATAATGTACCAATGGAAACAACTAGAATTTAATTATTCTTCTGAATTGGCTCGACAACAAGCCATAAATTCCGGAGAATTTAACCCAAAACATTCAGTGCCAGTTGATGTGGATGTTTTTTATTCAGGTAAGCTTTAACTAAATGATTAATAAATCTTATAGGGTTCAGTGTACATAGATGCAATATTAATAAATTTATTTTTAGCAAAAATCCAAAATAAAATAGTATTTGTAACCATACCAAGATTCCAACAAGGCGTTCCTGTCACTCTAGGAACAGTAACCGACAAATTGTACAACGGAAATCCTGTTATTGAACCATTTCCAAATTGGGGGTGGCATAAACATCCTGAACGATGTTTACCCGATCGAATGGTTTCTGTATTTCGAGTGAAAGTAAGTAACACTAGATTACCTTCAGAAGAGAAAGTTAATATTTTTACAGTTCGATCATTGCGGAAGATTATGGGTAATCGATAATGGTCGACTTATAGAAAATATGACCTGTTCTGCACAAATTTTAGCATTGGATCCCCAGACAAGCGAATTAATTCACCGATATGAAATACCCGACAGTCTAATGGAATCAACCTCAGTTTTGGCTAACATTATTGTAGATGTAAGAGACAGCGTATGTAGCGATATATTCTTGTATGTGGCTGATTCTCAAGTCCCTGCACTTATTGTATACGATGTAAAAAATTCGAAATCTTGGAAAATTACCGACAAAACTATGTATGCTTATCCTAACTTTGGAACCTTCCACCTAGCAGGTAATTTTGAATTAATATATAGGGTAACCGATACATTTATTGTCACACTTTCTTATGACTAGTCTCCGTGCTTCGGAAGGCACTTATTATGATATAATAGCAACCAAGCATTAATATTATCAAATTAGTTAGAAATAAAACCTTAAATAATACTCTAACCTAGAATCTCGTCCTGTCAGGCACCTACACAAAACAATAATTTAATTAGGACTATCCCAAAGCAAAAGTACTACTTAGGTTATTCTAATTATTATTCCCATTTCTTTTTAAATTAAAATGTAAAGTTTTGGGTAGGACAATCATTTGATATGATAGATGGACTTTTGGGAATGGCTCTGTCTCCTTACAAATCAGGAGAAGATCGAATTTTATTCTTTCACGCATTGGATAGTGGAACAGAAAACTGGGTATATACTTCATACTTAAGAAATTCATCAATTAACGGCGTGACACCTGCACCCCAAATATTTCATGTGAGTTAAGATTTTTGAATAATTTTAGAAATTACATAACTAATTATTTTAATTTATGAATTAGACATATCCAAATCAACGTCACTCACAAGCTGGTGGTATGGATATTGACAAAAATGGCATAGTATACTTTGCACAATTAGCAGATTCTTCCATAAGTTGTTGGAATACAAAAACACTCTATAAAGAACAGAATATACATGAACTAGCGCATGACCCTCTTGCCATGCAATTTCCTGCTGGAGTAAAAGTAAACAGTGAGATCAGATATTATTTAGCTAAAATATGAAAACGTATCTGATTTAAGGTTGTTACAATCACGGAGAAAAAGCAAGAATTATGGTTTCTGCCTATGAGACTTCAAAAAGTTTATACGCACACCTTAAATACATCAGAAATCAACTTTAGAATATTTGCTGCTGGAATAGACAATTTAGTGCGATGTTCAAAATGTCGCAAACATATAAATCTTCATTAAAGAGGACAACAAAATGGAGGTGGTTATTAATTAGCAAAATATAATACTAATGAGTCAGATGGATTTACTTACAAGGGGAAGGCCAACTTTGGTCGTCACAGATCTGCACCACTATCTTTATATCTTTACAACCCAATTAGAACGTCACTTCATGAAAGTTTAACGACCCGGAATTCAGAAAATTTTGTGAAAATAATTTTTAAGGAGAAATGTAAAATTAAAGCATTGGTAGTTCAAATGCATTTAATTATTATTTCCTTCCTAAAAAATCAGTCGACAACTGCTCGACATAACCTTAGATTTACCCATTATTTTATTTATTAATTTGAGCATTATATCTTTGCTTTGTGATGTAACAGCTTGCAATCCTTTTTGTAACAGCACAAAGTTTACAAATACAACATGTAATAATGGTTACACGATAAAGGAAAAAAGAAATTTAAAAACTCATACTGGTGAGAAACCGTTTGCCTGTAAGATTTGTGACATAAATAATGCTTAATTTTGGTTTTACTGTATGCACATTGCATACAATCTGAATGCACACTTAAAGATATTGATAATCAAGAAGTGGAATGTGTCAAGAACGACGTTCAAATTATAATTACAATCAAAGTATTACTGATTGTGTTGTTTATATCGCAGTTATGGTATTATGAGTTTTTAAATGTCGTTTTAAATTTGATTTGTGTACACATTTTATAGGCACAAGACTCACAAGCCCATGACCTTTCTCCTGTGTGAGTTCTTAAATGATCCTTTAAAGATGATTTTTGAGCACATTTTTATAGTCACAAATTTTACAGGCAAACGGTTTCTCACCAGTATGAGTTTTTAAATTTCTTTTTTCCTTTATCGTGTAACCATTATTACATGTTGTATTTGTAAACTTTGTGCTGTTACAAAAAGTATTGCAAGCTATTACATCACAAAGCAAAGATATAATGCTCAAATTAATAAATAAAATAATGGGTAAATCTAAGGTTATGTCGAGCAGTTGTCGACTGATTTTTTAGGAAGGAAATAATAATTAAATGCATTTGAACTACCAATGCTTTAATTTTACATTTCTCCTTAAAAATTATTTTCACAAAATTTTCTGAATTCCGGGTCGTTAAACTTTCATGAAGTGACGTTCTAATTGGGTTGTAAAGATATAAAGATAGTGGTGCAGATCTGTGACGACCAAAGTTGGCCTTCCCCTTGTTAGTATATATTGTTTAGTGTAGTCGGTTCTCTTATAAATATTAGTTACTTATTACCGAAAGAAAATTCTTATAACAAGTTGTACACCATAGATTTGTAATTTATAATATTAGTGTAATTAATAATTTTTATTTAATATTGAAAAATTGTTTGTCACCTACTATTAAGAAAAACCAATTTCTGAATTTCTTTAAGAAACTCGGAACTAGATTTGTTTTCAGAAGAATAAATTGCCTGATCTTATTGATTTCTGTGTTATTAAGGGCATATCAAAATATTATCTACATACATACTCAGACCTGCTTGGACTTATCATCGGAACACTCTCCAATTTTGGTGACAGTACACTGAAGGGTACTACAAAAACAAAGGCAAGCACACTTGTTGAAGAAAATATGAAAATAAACTTACCACTCAAAACTGACACTCAAGATCTGACTGATGCCGTAGAACACCATACCATGGTAATAATACCATACACAATTCTGCATGGAACTCACAAGGTCGTTAAAAACCACACTGAGAGAAATAAATTTGTAATGGTTATGAAATAACAATTTTGTTATCACTACTAAAATATTTTGTAATTACATGTAAAAGTTTTGCTAAATGTAATAAAATTGAACCTTGCGAAATAAATAGTTAGCTAGTCTAAGTAAATGTATATGCTGGTGCCATTTTCAATCAAATAATTAGTTATCATTACTAAAATTTAGTTACAGCTACAAATCTTTTCTCTCAGTGCATGCTTCAGAATCATAAAAACTAAGCAATCCAAGAATACCCAAAAAAATCTTAAACCAACGGAAGCCACGGAGCACTCGGTGAAGAAAGCAACGAAAAGGCTAAATAAAACATTTACATCTGTTCCCGCAATACGAAAACCAAATCGCCAACTGGGAGCAAAGTGATCGAAAAACAGTAGACACTTTTGCCGAACATCTGGCAAGCGTATTTCAACTAGTCCCGGCTTTCCTTCATCCGGCTTTCATTCATCCGGCGGCGATTTCAACCTCTCTGATAGATTATTCCAAGTAAAACTAAAAGATGAACTCTTTGAATTCCATTTATTCCAGTCGGGTGTCCTGCAGGGTAGCGTGATGGGACCGATTCTGTATCTTTTATACACATCGGACTTATCGACTACCAAGAAGACTATTGCTGGAACGTATGCGGACGATACAGCAATTATGGCCTCATACTGCGATCCAGTTATAGCTTGGAGATACCTATAAAATCATTTTCTAAAAATTCAAGACTAGTTGAAAACATGGAGGATCTGCGCCAATGAAGCAAAATCTACTCAGGTCACGTATACAATGACGAGAGACACTTACGCGCCGGTAAAATTGAATGAAAAGCACTGTCCCTAGCATATTATGTAGCTAGATACCTTGGCATGCACCTTGATCGTAGGCTAACATGGAGGCAACATATTTGATTGAAGAGAAAAGAGCTATGTATGATATACAGAAAGATGCACTGGCTGATTGGACCAATCTGGTTATATGGTATTCAGCTATGGGGTAAGGCTAGCACTTCTAATATAGAAATACTCCAGAGATTCCAGTCGAAAGCTCTGAGAAGTATCACGGATGCACCGTGGTACGTCCCAAACGATTATTTGATTCATAAAGACCTAGAAGCGAATAAGTAGTGTTAAAAGTGAAATTGTCAAGTTTAGTGAAAAATATCAAGATAGACTACTAAAAAAAAATCCGAACAGATTAGCAATGACGTTGTTAAAAGAGGATGACATAACGCGAAAATTAAAGCTCTATAAACCGCGCGATTTACTAGAAAGGTTCGAGGTATACCACTGGGCACCACTTTATCGTTTTATATAATAATGATATACCATTTACTTAATGTTATTGCATGCAACAGATTGTAAATAATAAATCATTCCCATCCAAATGGGAATGGCCCTTTTAAATTTAAAAAAGCATATTTTGTGTTGTATGCATCATTCGACAAAAGTTTTCTTACTATTGAAGTGGATTATAACTACGAATTTGCAAAGGAAATATTATTTGTAACAAAAAATTTTTTTATGGAAAACATGTTTCATAATTTGTGTGATAAAAACAATATATTTTTTTTTTAAACTTTATTTAAACGGCTGCATATCTAAATTATTTTAATTAGTTTAAAAATTAGTTAAAAAAAATTAATCAGTTAAAAATCTAGAATCTGCTAATATAGGATGCGACAAGTTTGTTATTCCACAGATAATTATTTTCATAATCTCTTTAATTTTAGGAACTAAGTTCCATTGCAACTTATCACTTAAAATTTTGAATAGTTTTATCCTTTGATTCGATCTCTCAATGTGCACCCTAGCTGCAGCTATTTTCTTATTAGAATAGCATACTGTTCACTTAATTGCTTTTTGTTTTCCAAAAAAGGTGGCCTTATTAATTCTATTTTTAAGCGTTCGCACATATTCTCGATTAAAAATCCTTTATCCACCATTATCGCATCTTTTCCTTGAGTCAATTTGGTGACAATTCCACTATTCAACAATTTCTATATTCCACAATTTCAAAAATGACCTTATCTGAAGCTCGTCCCCCATACGGCTTACTAATAAATGTGATATTGCCTCCGGGTGAAACGCCAGTCATGTACTTGATAGTCAAGTGGGTTTTGTAGTACGAATAGAACCTAATCCGGCAACATAAACATTTAGGTGTTTGTTCAAAAAACTTCGGTGCAATCTAAAATTACTCTTACATTTTGGAAATCTTGAAAACAGATTGGCATGTAATTCTTAATTTCTTTCGCTGGCGGAAATCTAATGACCGACTTTAAAACTTTACTTAATATCGGCATCGGCAACATTTCCAATATATAATTTGAACACAGTTCTGCAGATATACCAAATAACACCGATAACGATGAATATGTTAAATTCGTTTTCAACTTGCACAAAACTGAAACAACTCGCTCTTTTATTCCCAACCGATGTGTTCTCTTATCCTGATGTTTCTTTTTTGCACTGATACTTCCAAAAATGTTAAACTATTCATACCAGTAAAACTGTTTAAAGTTTGATCTGTTGCTATGAAATCGCACACTGTTTTAACTTCTGGCATATTAACCTGCACCTCAAAGTAACTCAAATGCGTTGGGCATTTTAAATATTTCTATTTAGAAGGTTATAACAACTGAAAAGGAGGCTGTCGGAGCTTAGCGGTCACGCGAGTTGACTATGAACGCTAAATGCCCGGTTCGAATCCGAGTAAAGTAAGAACTTATTCTGGCCGTATCTCCCCTCGGAAGGCAATGGCAAACCACCGAGATGTAATCTGCCATGAAAGCCTTTGTCAAAAAGGTCACAACGCTTCTGTCAAGAAGCTTTCTTAGTCGTACTAAGAAAAATACGACTGAGAAGAACAACTGAAAGTCTTCTAGTCAGAAGGAACAACAGATAAACTTTTGTGGTGGGAGTATTTTGTGTCGAAAGATAACCCAGTTCAAGTTAGTTCATACAAACGAACAAACCTATAATGTCATTAGTTATTGGGCTTGTAGTGACGTCGAAGACGTCGTAAATGACGTTCTAAATGACGTCATTTCGACGCCCCCAACGAAGACTATAGTAACTCAGTAATTACAGTTTTGATAAAAACGCAATTCAATATTTAAATAGTCACTATAAATTGCAGAATTGCATAATTTCTAAGGATCAGTGTCTACTATTGGTCGTCTCGAGTTGCTACAAAGTTACGATATTTTTCTAGGCAAATGCTTACCGATATAATAGATTTTTTTACTATAGTAACTCAAAAAATCAATTTTTTTGCCCCCTTTCGCAATTTTACAGCTTCAATTTTTTTGTTGAATAATTGATAAAACTTCAAAAAAATTATATCGCTGAATTTAGGGAAGCAAGACCTTTCAAATGAGGTGTCACTTGCTATATCATCCCTATTAACATTTCAGGGGTTGTCATCACAGCGCGAAGGGATGAAATAATACGGGAGTGACATTGGTCGCAAAAGTTGTACCCCTCGATGATAAAATTGACGTGTTTTTGCATTTCTTGAAAAAAAAATTCTGCTGGCCACAATCCCGACTGTTTCGTTTTCAAAGGGCCACCCTGTATAATAATGATATACCATTTACTTTATGTTATTGCATGCAACAGATTGTAAATAATAAAAGGAGCTAAATTAAAATTAAATAAATAGGCTTAAGAGCGGTGCTAGGGGGGGGGGGGTCTTGCAAATAAGATCTATAGGTTTGTTCGTTTGTATGAACTAACTTGCTCGGTTCAAGTTAGTGCAATGTACTGTGTTCGTTTGGCTGCTCAGTTCATGACCAAACATGAATTTCTTGCTCGACCTCCATAGGAGGAGTAGGCAGTGCAAGTTAGAACACTATCTAACTTTTGTGGTGGGAGTATTTTGTCTGGAAAGATAACCCAGTTCAAGTTAGTTCATACAAACGAACAAACCTTATATTTGCATTGAAACTCATAATCCCAATCAAATTATTGTTTTTCAGTTAGAAATGGGCAGTGGTCGCTGCCAACGGCTGGCAGCGCCACCGACGGCAATTTTTTCCATTTGTTTTCTATTGAAAATTATACTGTTGGCAAAAATTGGCACACGGAGCATCCCCGACGGCCCTGAGTGGGTATAAATAAGTATAATAGCTTCCTTTATGCATAGATATCACAAAATTAAGCTTGAAAATATCGACTAAGGTGTGCATATAATATATTTATGTAGTGACACCGATAAGAATTTATAACGTAAAAAAAAAACAAATAAATTATATTAGAAATATAAATCTGCATAGATTGTAGAATGATAGGGTAATATTTTGATTATTTTACTTTTTCTTTAGTTAACTAAATTTATTTGTTAGTGTTATATTTTAATAAATTACGAATTAAGGAAATATAATTAATAATTTATTTGAATTTCAACTGTGCGATGCAGTCATCTTCAGAAATTACAATATAACACTAATTTATTTCAACTAATTAATAATTAACTAATTTTAAATTTATCTGTCGGTATTTCAGCCAATGACTTTTAATACCCTATAATACCATCGACATAATATTGACAAATTACTATTACAATAATTAAGTACTATTTTGTAGTCTATTGTCTATTTGTAGGGGGTTTTGTAAACTCCGCTAATTTCGACCCATCTTAAGATGGGGCTTATTTTTTTTATAATCCTGGTTGTAAACTCCCCTAACGTCGAGGTATTACTAGGCAATAAGATTATAAAGCTTATAGATAGGCTTTAGGAATAATATATTGCTACCAACTTTGATGAATATAAGTAAGCAAATAAATGGAATAGACAAAATAAGTCAATTAATTAAAATGTTAATAAAGCGTTTTTAATAGTTTAAATACAATTAAATAGCATCTCTTGATTATTCTAAATCATCTTATAACAACATTTTTCTTTAAAATAGTCCCCAAATTATCGAAAAATATCATTTTGTTCATTATTAACTAGTAGTTAATAATGGAAAAATTGTTGACCACTAGTCTATAACATGTCACTTCTGGAGCTTCATACCTAAGTAAAAATGATAGCCTATATGACTAGTAGTGGAAAAAATAATTTATTTAAATTGGTTAATTATTAATTCGTGAAAATAAAATATATAATTTATGTATCGATGTGTTAGTTAAATGTCGATGACTTAGAAGAAAAATGCCTACGCATTAAAATTATATGTATCGATGTGTTAGTATTAGTTAAGGTTTGAAAGCATAAAGAAGAAAGAAAAATGAAATAAAATTTAAGAAACCATGAAACTAAATCTCTTATTTAAATTATAAGAAGCAACGAAGATTATTATATTAAGAAGGAAGATTATTGGATGGCGATCTCTGCCTTCAAGAATTGGGAAACTTCTGGAAATGGAAATGGAATTTAAAATAAATAAAATAGCATCATAAGCAATCAATTAAATTATAGAAAAATATGAAGCCAACAATCGACAAAACCAACAAGTGAATTAGTGCAGTGATAAGGGTCTTTAATTAGTGAAATTGTGAACGACATTAACGATTTGGACTCGATGTCAGCGTTAGAAGATTTGGAAAATTTACACGAGGAGCTCAAGAATTTCCATCAAAACCTCAAGAAAGACAATTTAGAAAATCGTAAGTCTGAAACTGTTTTAAATAATCAACTTGGAAAATTAAAGAAATTTAGTAGATACTGTATTGGATAAAACTGTAGAAGAATTTATTGAGAAAAATTTCGACGAAAACATTGCAGCTTCAGGTACAAAATTATTTACAATAACACAAATAAAAAATTTTAAAAAGATTGCTAAAAGTAAATTTAAAACGTAATCCAAGTAAATGCGAGTTTATGAAAAAAGAAATTTTATATTTAGAACATATCATTTCGGAAAATGGAATTTTACCTGATAAATCAAAAATTTAGGGTCCGTTAAGTTGGCCCCCCCCAGTTAATATTTTTTCTCCAAAAGCTAGCTCCCGAATCCTTATAGCTAGCACCAGCTAGCACCCAAGTATGAAAGCTAGCACCATTATAGTTTTTCCACAAATCGATATTGAAACCGGGGGGGGGGGGGGGCCAACTTAACGCTAGCCCCCCCCCCCAGTTAATATTTTTTCTCCAAAAGCTAGCTCCCGAATCCTTATAGCTAGCACCAGCTAGCACCCAAGTATAAAAGCTAGCACCGTTATAGTTTTTCCACAAACCGCAACTGAAACCGGGGGGGGCCAACTTAACGTTAAGTTGGCCCCCCCCAGTTAATATTTTTTCTCCAAAAGCTAGCTACCGAATCCTTATAGCTAGCACCAGCTAGCACCCAAGTATAAAAGCTAACACCGGTATAGTTTTTCCTCAAATCGATATTGAAACCGATGCTTTCGGTCCTGACGGACGCGCATGAATGGATTAACGAGATTCCATTTGTTTATAGGATAGGCTGCCGACAAACTGCACGAATGTGTAGATAGCGAGTTATTATTGTGGGTAAAATGTTACCTTACTATAGAACAATACTTTGCATAATTCTAGCGCATTTCGTTACTTAAAAAATGAGTTTATCTGAGGTGCATGTCGCTGCCCCCCCCCCAAATCGAATTTTGGGGTGAATTTGGTGTCAATCGTTAGAGCTTCGTTAGAGCCTAAATGAGCTTTCATTATTGGTTTAGGATTACTTTTTGAAATCGAAACAAAAATTTTACGCTCTAACGTCTGACCCTAATTTCACCAAAAACTTCAAAAATATAACGAAAATAGAAAAACACGTCTACCCCCTCCCCCAAGATTTCGCGAATAACTCCACTACGGTTGAGGCTCAAACCAAAAAATGGAAGCTCAGTTAGACTCTAACGATGCTTTAACGTTTGACACCAATTTCACCCAAAAATTCAAATAAAGAGGGAAAATAGAAAAACAAGACTAAGACCCCCCCCCCCCAAAAGAAAAAAGATTACCAGCAAGAAGTTAATCGTTTGTGGAAGGAGGCAAAGCTTTTGCTGCATATAGAGCATTCTTATCGGTGAACTTCAAGCTTTGCCTCTTTCCACAAACGATTAACTTCTTGCTGGTAATTTTCTTTTTTTGGGGGGGGGGTCGTAGTCTTGTTTTTCTATTTTCCCTCTTTATTTGAATTTTGGGGTGAAATTGGTGTCAAACGTTAAAGCATCGTTAGAGTCTAACTGAGCTTCCATTTTTTCGTTTGAGCCTCAACCGTAGTTGAGTTATTCGCGAAATCTTGGGGGGGGGTAGACGTGTTTTTCTATTTTCGTTATATTTTTGAAGTTTTTGGTGAAATTAGGGTCAGACGTTAGAGCGTAAAATTTTTGTTTCGATTACAAAAAGTAATCCTAAACCAATAATGAAAGCTCATTTGGGTTCTAACGTTTGATACCAATGTCACCCCAAAATTCGACTTAGAGAGGGGGAAACGTGTCTACGTCCTGTAAGTAATGAAAAAGATATAATATAATGTAAAAATACAATTATACCGTATTCGGCCTTTTAGTTTTTCAGAAATGTGTGCAGTTTTTACAAATTCTTACAATTTAACTTACATTATTATACGAGAAATGGGCGTGTATACTTTACAATAGTGGGAAACAAAATTGAAACATAAAAGTATGAAAACTTTTGTAAAATTAATTTTTCCATTTTTATTTATTATGAAGATTATAATGGCAAGGAGGATTAATTTTTTTAATCTAAACAAAAGTTTTAATCTGGTAAAATAAAATTAAATGTGAGGATTATCGGACGCAACTTGCTCGGAGGAATCGAAAATTTGAAATGCCCTTAACTTTTTAGAAAATGAAATTAGGATGTTGGAAATGGAAGCTCATTTAGGCTCTAACGAAGCTCTAACGTTGGACACCAATTTCATCCAAAAATTCTTAAAAATAACGAAAATAGAAAATCATATCTGTGCCCCCCCCCCAACTGTTTCGCGAATAACTCCGCGACGGTTGAGGCTCAAACGAAAAAAATGGAAGCTCAAATTCGACTTGGGGGGGCCAAGGTGTCTGCGGCCCCCCCAAATATTTCGCGAATAACTCCGCGACGGTTGAGGCTCAAACGAAAAAAATGGAAGCTCATTTAGGCTCTAACGAAGCTCTAACGATTGACACCATTTTCACCCCAAAATTCGATTTGGGGGGGCCAACGTGTCTACAGCCCCCCCAAACTTTTTCGCGATTATCTTCGCGACGGTTGAGGCTCAAACGAAAAAAATGGAAGCTCATTTAGGCTCTAACGAAGCTCTAACGATTGACACCAAATTCACCCCAAAATTCGATTTGGGGGGGGGGCAGCGACATGAACCTCAGATAAACTCATTTTTTAAGTAACGAAAGAATTAGAATTATGCAAAGTATTGTTCTATAGTAAGGTAACATTTTACCCACAATAATAACTCGCTATCTACACATTCGTGCAGTTTGTCGGCAGCCTATCCTATAAACAAATGGAATCTCGTTAATCCATTCATGCGCGTCCGTCAGGACCGAAAGCATCGGTTTCAATATCGATTTGTGGAAAAACTATACCGGTGGTTTATACTTGGGTGCTAGCTGGTGCTAGCTATAAGGATTCGGTAGCTAGCTTTTGGAGAAAAAATATTAACTGGGGGGGGGGCCAACTTAACGTTAAGTTGGCCCCCCCCGGTTTCAGTTGCGGTTTGTGGAAAAACTATAACGGTGCTAGCTTTTATACTTGGGTGCTAGCTGGTGCTAGCTATAAGGATTCGGGAGCTAGCTTTTGGAGAAAAAATATTAACTGGGGGGGGCTAGCGTTAAGTTGGCCCCCCCCGGTTTCAATATCGATTTGTGGAAAAACTATAATGGTGCTAGCTTTCATACTTGGGTGCTAGCTGGTGCTAGCTATAAGGATTCGGGAGCTAGCTTTTGGAGAAAAAATATTAACTGGGGGGGCCAACTTAACGGACCCAAAAATTTAAGCGATTGCAAATTATCCGGTACCAAGAAATGCGAACGAAGCTAAAATGTTATAGAAAATTTTTCACACATAGCATTACATAATATCGTCGCTGTTTTGTAGTAAGGGCGAATAAACCAAATGAAAAATTTAACAGGCAAAACGTTTACGGCTATTGTGTGAGTTTTCTATCAACGATTTAAAATTTGTTAAGTGTTCATATTAAAGTCTAAGGATTTTACTTACTATAAAATATAAAAATAATGCTTCTAATTATTTGTGCAAAGAGAAAGAATTGATAGAAATATGCAATTCGCATTTTCGTAAAATGGCTTATTCGCCCTTACTACAAACCAGCCAGCGCCGGATTTAACTAAGTCGCCGCTGTACCCACAAAATTTTAGCCGCCTTCTAAAGGCAGTTCTAAGGCGAAAAAAAAAGCATACATTTCTGAGAAATATAAAAATTTTATACTGTATTAATAAGTATTAGTTTCGTTTATTTATTTACAAAATAAAATAATGGAAATCGGATATATGTAGGTACTATTTCCAAAAATTTGCCGCCCCAAAAATTTTGCCCAAAAAATTGGGAAATCTGTCACTGAAACCAGCGACGATATTATAACATAATAATAATTACATAAATTATCCAGAAAAGGGGTGAAATTCGAATGGTCGGACGAATGTCAAAAGGCATTTGAATTATTAAAATCAAAACTTATGAATCCACCGATTTTACAGTATCCAAATTTTTCACTAAAAAAAAAAACGGACGCGTCGGGAACCGCAATACTTTCGAATCAAAATGACAAACCAATAGCATAATATGCGAGCAGAATGAATGTTGAACAACGCAGAAAGAAATTATTCCACCGTAGAAAAGGTACTTTTGGCAATAGTTTGGAGTGTTAAACATTTTAGACTGTATTTATATGGCAGAAAATTTGACATATTTTCAGACCACAAGCTTTTGATTTACTTATTCAGAATGATGAACCTATCCAGTAGGTTGACAAAATTTAGATTGATACTGGAAGAATATAACTTCACCATCAAGTACATAAAAGGTACACAGAATGTGACAGCAGATGCCTTGTCTAGAATTGAATTGGATTCAAAAGAACTTAAAGACATGAGGAAAACAGTATCCGGAACTGTGCATGTAATGACAAGAGCTCAAATGAAACTGAAGAAGGAAGATGAAGAAAAAGAAACCGAAATGGATGCAGCTCAACAAGAAAGGATTGATCACCCTGGCATTGTTGAAATATTAAAACGTCCAAAGGATTCAACAGAATTATGCATAACAAATGAAGACGAATATGAAGAAATATTGTGAAATAAAAAATTTACTTTCCAAAAATGAAATTCAATATTATATGAAAGCCTTGGGAGTAATTTAATTAAAAGTAATTTATTTAAAAGAATTAAATCAGTATAATCAATCAAGTTCAGTACTTCGTACAACTTTGAAAGATATACGAGATATTTGTGTAAATAATGAGATTCTCGAATTATTAATTAATAAAAATAGTGCGCATACGATAAAACCAAAGCACAGAAATACAAGTAATAAACAAAAGATTGAAGATTACAATATGTTGATACGACAAATTTTAAAGAACTCTCAAGAATTACGAAATGCACCAGTTATAAAAATATCTGTCATCAAAGGAGTCGAAAATATAGAAGATAAAGAGACGAGACAATTTGATTTTGAATGATTTTCACATGTTGCCCACAGGGGGTCATGCGGGGTCATCAAGAATGTACAATACGATAAAACAATATTATTTTTGGACAGGATTGAAACACGATATCGATAATTTCGTAAAAAGATGTGACGATTGCCAAAGATTTAAGTATTCGAAACCAAATATAGAACCTATGTCGATTACAACAACGGTATCACATGCGTTCACAGAAAAAAATCCTTGATGTTAAATTCGCACAATATTGTGTTCTTGAAATTGTGTTCTTGTTAATCCCAAATTGAGTTCTTGATAGGTACTGGGCTTGTTAGAAATATGCAAATTTTTGTACCTGGAAAATTGTATTGTATATGGTAACTATTGTTGTTTAAGTTCCACCCAATAATTGTGTTCTTAAGATTGTGCTAATTGTAAACGTAAAATTTTACTTGAATAATTATTATTAAAGCAGTAAAATTTGAAAAAAATTTTCATTTTTAGATTATATACATTTAATCCGTAATTATGCAAACGATTAAAATATAATTTAAATATTTACCGTTATTTATAGTTTTAACACGTGGATAATAATTTTATTTTAAAAATTTAAACTTAATAATTATTATTAATAATTCTCCTTAAAATTAACGAACATTTTAAGATTAAAGAATTTACTACAATTAGAATTAAATGTTAAAAATTTAATCTAAAGAAGTGTGATAATCGTATTAATTTACTGTAAAATTATAAATTCAACAAAAGCTTAAGTAAACGTTAAAACATTAAAATTTTAACCGTAAGTAAAAACAACATACAAGAAATTTTATTTAGAACCTTTTATCACAAGATAGAACCAGAAAATATTGCAAAATATGAAAATTATAAATACGTTGGGGGGGGGGGGGGTCAAACAACGTGTTGTTTTTTAAAAAAGGTGAAAAATATAGTAAAATTATTGAATAATTTACAAAAGTATCTTATTACTTTTCGTTGTATCGTATTTATTTTTTAAATTCTACAATAATTTCACTATATTTTTCAACTTTTTTAAAAAACACCACGTTGTTAGATCCCCCCCCCCCCGTATTTGACATTATTTCATATTTTCTGGTTTTCTTGTGACAAAAGGTTAAAACTGTTTCTAAATAAAATGACTTGCATGTTGTTCTTTAATTAGGGTTAAAATTTTAATGTTTTTAAATTTTACTTAAGTTTTTTATAAGTTAATAATTTTAAAATAAATTAAATACGATTATCACACTTCTTTAGATTGTTCTTTTAACATTTAATTCTAATTACAGAAAAATTCTTTAATCTTAAATTTTGAACTTTCAACAAACAGAATTATTAATAATTATTAAGTTTAAATTTTTAAAATAAAATTATAACCCACGTGTTTAAAACTATAAGTTAGGGTAATTGTTACGGTAAATATTTAAATTTTATTTTAATCGTTTACGTAATGTAATATTTTAACGTTTGCTTAACGTTTTGTTAACTTTATATTAAAATTTTAAAATTAAAACAATTTTAATGTAAAGAATTAATAAATGTTATAAAACAGAAATCTAAAGAAGTGTGATAATCTGATATTGTAAAATTATAAATATAGAAAAACTTGAATAAGCGCAAAAATATTAGAATTTTAACTATCAGTAAGAATAACATTGATTAAATTTTATTATTTTTGAATTATTTCATTTTTGTTAACTCGATATATTTTATTTATTAAATTTAAAATTAATTCTCCAAGCATAAGTATAACTTAAGCTTATTATTATAATTAGAGCAGGGAATTATATGGAACTCCATGTTTTTTTCTAAGCTATGCACAAGGATAATTCTTTGAAATCTATCTGTTTCATACAAAAAGGAGTTGAAAAAGCACATGTTATATGGCATATAAATGCATATTTGACACGTTGCTGCATATTTTTGGAAATTGTTAATATTAGAGCATATATATGAACAATTGAATCAATATTACATTTTTATTTTTTATTAAATTATATTTTTTTTATTTTTATTATAAAGTTTTAAAATTTTTCAAATTCAAATTCAAAATTGGTTAGCACTAGCCTCTCTTGGGTTGGCAACCCGTAAGGCACAACTACCAGTTTTATGGCCGGTTTCAGCTTAAGGTTTCAGCAACCTTAAGAACCAATGGAAAACGACTAGAAGTCATAAAACCGATTTCTATTGGTTCATATTTAAGCTGGGTTAATTTAATCAGAGATTAAATTCAAGTTAAGCTTGCTGAAACCGGCCATTAACCTTTTAACACAAACACTTCAATATATTTCGAACATTGAGGAAAAATTAAAAGAAGTTCCCACTCTAATAGGAGATAAAATTCTGAAAAAATTTAATGATTTAGTAACCAAAAATTTTGGTTACTTAAAATTAATAAGTTATAATAACCCTCCTGTTTTTGGCAGTCCGGTAAAAGCAATAGGATCGGTTATAGAAGGAAACGTGGAAAATATAGAGTTAATGAAAAATAAATTTAAAAATCTTATTAGTCAATATAATATAATATGCGCCAATAACATCTTGTGATGTCGAGAGATCTTTTTTCTGCTTATAAAACTGTTTTTAACTGCAAATTTAGAAAAGTATTTAAGTTGTTTATTGTAATAATGCGGTTAATACCAAATAAATTGTTACGTATAATAAAATGAAAGAGCATATTTAGTAATTTTTTTAGCATATATCCTTATTATTAACCTGCATATATGCCGCATATATCTTGTAGTTTTAGTGCATATAATTCCCTCCTCTAATTATAATTCCCTTCGTAGACCAGTGAGTACAGCGTACGCCTATAGATCCAGAGGTTACAGGTTCAAATCTTCAAAATCAAAAAAAAGGTAAGTAAAATTTTATAACAACCTGCCACGATTTGTAATCACCTGGTCAGTTGTTTTTGAAATTAATTTAAGGGGAAAATAAAAACTTAAACTTTTATCAACAAATTTTCATTTGTTAATAATAATTGAAGTTCGGGGGGGGGAAATGCTGCCACCAGGGTAACAGATCTGTGTTCTTACACAACCGGTTCTGTTCCAAGACCGACGAGATGATTAAGTTTAATTAATTAAGGTAGCAATACTGATTAAAGTTCACACCATCTCTCGTAGACGTAAGGAGGTAAAACAAATATTTTGACCACACACAGAAAAAGGTATTTGACTTCAAGAAAAATCGTGAATAACACTAATTATTTATTTAAAAAGAAAAGAAAAATTCATTGAAATTTGACACAAGTTTCGTACACATTAATTTACACTTAGTTGGTTAATAATTTCTATCCAACAAAGATTAGTTAACATCTAATAAAATAAAAATAAACTTTAGTTAAATAATGAATTGATAAAATTAATTAACTTATCTTTGTTGGTAAATTTGCATACATGGGTTAAAATTCATGTTTAGGTTTCAACTTATTGCGAAATGAACACTTCGTTGCACTCTGTATATTTTTCGAAATTGAATTCATCTAATCTGATGTTTGTACGGTTGCAATTTATACAGTGTGTTTGGGTTAATTTTTCAATAAGTTTCTACAATTTATAATTTAACAGTTTTGCTTACTTACATATAATCGGTTTCACACACACAACAAATAAAAAGATAAAATTTGGTTCACGCGAACGAACGTGAGATCTGATGGATCGACTGACTGACTGACTGACTTAATTTAATAACTTGACTAACGAACGAACGTGAGCTTAAGGCTCAATTGACTTCTGACTTTAACGCATCGCGAATTGATTTCCTTTTTCTTGGCGTGCTCGCGCATTTATGGTTTTTCCTCTACCCCAAAATTCTAATTCTTGGGGGTGGCTTTTGGTTTAAAGGCAACCTTCTAATTGGTTATCGATCTCTCCCTCCTGGATATGCCCTTAGGCTTTAACCGTTCTCCAGACCTGGTTAGAGACTAAATTAATGGCTACAGGCGTTTTTATTTGTCGCTATCTTTGTTATAGTTTTTCCTTTGTTGCATTTGACTTTCGGCTAAAGTTTATTACTTCTTTTCTCAAAATTTAAACTATTGTTATATTTTCCTATTCTCTGATTTGGCTTTGTCTAGGAGTGCCTTTTGTTACCATTTATTGGACAAGCTTGCATCACTAAAATTTATTATTGCAGCTGCAAAATTAACATTGACGTAAACAATATTTTTGACTTGTAAAGGTTTCTAATTGAGATTTGTACCAAGTATTTATAATAGCTGTTTTTACGTTAAATGATTCTTTTCGAGTACCAGTGGCGTATCGAGTCAATTTGAATTAGTATAATTAATATCTAAATTTTTATATGCTAATTTGGCGGATTACTACAATATCCCCTCCACTGAAAAAGATGGAAGTGTAATTGAATCACTTTCGTCCTTTTCTAAAAAAAAAATCTTAATTTATGTTCCTATTCCCGTTGTAAAAAAAAAATTTTTGTTATCTAAAAAAATCCTTCCTAAAATTTCGTTATTCCTAAAATTAATACATTGTCCTTATTCTAAATCTTACGTAATTACCATAGTTTACTTGCAATATGTCCTTTATTGTTAACATTAACCATTGTTCCATTTTCACTTGCACTTTCCATACTTAGTCCTCGGTTTCCACTTTGTCTTTTTGGTCCGTTCCACTACACTTTGTCTTTATTTTCGCGTTTAACTATTTTGTTTGTATCTGCCTTTATCCCACTTTGTCCTTTAACTAGGTTCGCGTTTTATGAGATTGTTTATGCACTCGCAGGGGTTTGGTTAAAAAAAAATTTCTCTGAAGATGGGTCGTTGATGAGATGCTGTCGTTTGCACATTGTCTGTGACTTCAACTTCCTTCCATTGGTATTAATATGTTAATATGGTCAGTGTGTTCCTTGAACTGCTGAATTATTTATTCCATACTTCCAATTTAAATACTCCACATATTTGTGCTATTAATTTTCCATATATTTTTTCCAATTTTAACTTTTTCTATAATGGGGCTTTTCCATTTGATTCCAAAAATAACTTTTTCTATGCGGTTTCACTTGTTTGTTTTCCATCCATTTTCCATTTCCATATGTTTCCATAAAAACCATTATGTAACTATTTAATTAAACCATTCCATAAATTTCAAACTTTTGACCATTTCCAATTTTTGTATCAACTTGACTGTACTTTTGTAAACTATTGTAAATTTTTCCATATGCTCAGCTGTAGCCATAACTGATAGTATTGAATTTATTTTTCTCCGCTTTCCATCATTTTGAATAGTACTGTTGCGACATAACGAATCATTGGGGATAGGGGCACAACATTTTTGGGACCACATCGCGTGACGTTTTTAATCTTTACCCGCGCGATACTTCACGTAATAATGTCTTTAGTCTTTCACTCGCGTAATACATTGCGTATGATTTATTGTCTGAACTTCGCACTCACTTTTTAATCATCATTATTGTCTTTATTAATAAAAAAATTCCTTTAAAAAAAATCAAATACTATCTTACTCTAACATATATTTGCACCACGAGGTTACTTATTCGTAAATTCAGAACTAAGGCTCTTTCTTGTGATACAAATTTCTGAAAAAAAATTTAAACAAAATAATAAAAAAAAATTTTAAATTTACTAATTGAATTTAAATTCGATCTAAAAAAATCATGTAAAGTTTTCAGTTCTAAAATCTATAAAATATATTAACTAATTATTCAACTTCAAATGTTTAAACAATCGTTATCCTTCCGAGTTAAAATTCTAACAGAGATCTCTCAGATGACGTTGATTAAAAATTCTAGTTCGGACCTGTTAAGTAGCTACATAAACCTCTGGTTTGTAGTCATTATACTAGCCTCTATTTAAAATGGTACTTATTTGGTACTTTTCTTGAATAAATTTTGAAAACTCTACACCGTGCTTTCAAATTTTCGCAAAGCTACTACTTGTAACTTTTATATTTACTGACTTTAAATTGATTTCGAGAGTGTTCACACCGAGCTCTAGAAATAGTAATTTTTACTGCTGTGACTCCTGTAATTAATGTTATTCTATTAGTATGTATTAATTTGTTAGTAGGTGCTTCTAAACTACATCTACTGGCAAGTTTGTTAGTATTGTTAAAGGTTTGGCAAGGGTTATCTAATAAAATTTATAATCGGTTCTCAGAACTTTCTTCCTTAATCGGTTCGATCGTCTGAGTTCCGGATTATTTACGCGGGGTGTTTCCGTTATAGGTCGGGGTGACGATCCTTCAAGATTTACCTCTATGTTAATTGGGGTTGAGGCCGTAGCTTCCTCTAGATTGATTTCTACACTGGGTAATTCCGTTGAACTTGACCCAGGTCGACCATGACTAAGGGGACTTGATTGGGGCTCTTCAATTATTCTGGATATCTCACGCTCTTCTTGCTCATCTCCTTCTGAGGGAATAGTGGGGCTACTGATCCTAATTATTTCGGGGGTACGTATTTGTGGTTTAATTCGCGGACGCATACTCATTAAAAGTGGGATAATATCTACAGGTGGGGGCTCTTCTTCTTCGGCTTCCGAACTTAGTGGGGCGTCTGAGCTTACCGACTCGGTACTGGGATCGCTTGTTAATTCGCGGGTTTGTAGGTCGTCGCCTAAGTAAAGTTTTAATCTATTTAAGTAGACTCCTTGATCTCGGCTTGATCCTACCTTCCTTATCTTATACGTGGCTGGTCCTATTCTCTCTAATACTTTAAATGATCCTACCCAAGGTTTTGTTAAACTTTTTGATCTACCTAAGTTGCCTCCTGGATCGTATAAATAAATTAATTCTGATGGGTGAACTTCTCTATCTTTATTCTTTCTGATTGAACTTTTTGTACTTCGTTTATCATTAGACTCATTTTTGATTAAATTTACTGCGTTTTTTGTTTGCTTTTTAATGTGGTCCGAATCATATTCCGAATCACTAAATTCTTTAATTTTCTTTTCATACCTAATTTCCTTAGTGCTGACCTGCCCAACACTTTCGCTTTCAACTCCCTTAGTGCGGACCTGACCATCACTTTCGTTTTCGCATGCCTTACCCATTGTACTCCTTTGTACGCTCTCGCTTTCTCTATTACCTACTTCGATACCTTCTTTACAGTTAATATTATGACCTATTTTTATATGATTTAATTTCGTTTTTTTCTTTTCAATATTTTTATCTAATTTTAATTTTAAATTCCTATAATTACCTTTATCCGTATTTTCTAATTTAATCTTATTTATTCTGAACACTAATTCATATCTATCATTTAATCTAATCTTATTCTTCTCATTTAATTTCGCGTTTATTCTAATTTTATCCCGTTCTTTAACTGTTTTCAACCTCACCTTTTTCCTGGGTGAATAATATGAATTATTCTCGTTTTCTTCGCTACTAGAAGAATAACGCTCGCTTTCTTCACTATATTCGCTACTACTGTAATTAAATTTTCCTAATCTTTCGTTTATTCTTTCCTTATCTCGACAAAATTTCAATTGATTTCGATCTTTCTCGTTTAGATTCTGCTGGATACAATAACCTGATTTACTAATCTCATCCCTTTCTTTATTTAATTCGTAATTGTTTTCGAATCTAGTTACCAACCCTTTTACTTTACCCGAATTTTCCGCGTACATTCCTTGTGGCGAGACCTGTTTATCTCTTTTTACTTTTAACTTTTCCAATTTTTCGCTTTCACTTTCATCCTGATTTCCTGAGAATAAATCTAACCCTTTTCTAACAACAACTCCTTTCTTCTTCCAATTAGCGCATCCACCAAAACCTGCTTCATCCGTAACCTCTTCTTCACTTGTCCCTTTTCCTTCAATTTCGTCCTGTGACGTGCAACTTTGTGCTTCCATAAACTGTACTTTCTTTAATACTTTTCCTTTTTCGGTCGGATACATTTTACCCGCGCTCAGTGGCGAACATATTTTGCTACCTTTTAACCCTAATTCTTCACAATTTCTTTCCAATATGCTAATTTTACCTTTTACTAATTCTTCATGACCTAACCCGTTACTAACTTCGCGAACTAATTTATTCTCTTTCTCTACACGATCTAATCTTTTCCCTTTTAAACGGCCTACTTCACTTTCTTCTAACCTTCTCTTTTCCTTAATTGATTTTTGATTTTCCTCACTTTCTGTTAAACTCCCTGATGCTCCTTTTGGTCGCGCCAACATCGCTGATTCGGAGTTTTTGCTCACCGTACTAACCAAAGATTTAACAAAGCTCGATTCGTCATTGTCAGTTTCGGAAATTTCCCCATGCTCTTCCACAAAAACCTCTACTTCACCTTCCCTAAAATTCCTATTAACTTCCTGTCTTTCCCTAATTTGACTTTCCTTTTCTTTATTTCTTTCATTATTCATTAACCTATTACCTTCGTTTGTATCCGCATCATCATTACATATTAAAATCTCATCAAAATCAATTTCCTTTTTCGGCTGACCTACCTTTTTCGGTAAGTTCGCTTTTATTCTCGTTTTTTGATAATTGCAACTACATACCTGATCTACCTCCGATTGTTCGATCAGCGTAAACTCTTCGTCCAACAAAGTTAATTTATTGGTTATATAATTTATCTTTGCACCGTAAGTTGATAATAAATCTCTGCCTATAATTCCATCCGCCCGTAATGTAAGTGAATCGCAAACAACAAAATCGAATTTAAGTAACTCTACGTAATTAGCTGAGCCTATTGTAACTGGTAAAGTTCCCAAAGCTACTTTGCGTACACCTGCAATTCCGCTCAAAATTATTTCTCCATCCACGGGTTTATTTAATTTATGAAGGTTTAAAATGTCATGCTTGATTATCGTCAAGCTAGACCCCGTATCTACTAAAAGTCTGCAAATCGTTCTATTTAAAATTAATTCTACTAAACACGGTGTTTCTTTAAAATTGGCATTTACGTTTGGGATTATGTGAATTGAATGTTTAATACTTGATTTATCGACGCAAAGATTTTTATTATTTTTGTTGCTTACTGAGTTACAGCTTCTGTCTCCTCTGTCGATCGAGAATTTTTCGCAGAGGTTGGACCGTTTTTTGAATTACCTTGAGCCTCATTATTTCGCTCGTACCTATTCAATTGATAGGAGGGCCTTTGCGTTGCGCTAGAATAGCTCGTTCGATCATAATTCGATCGATTATTTTGATTCCCATTATTAAACCTGTTTCTCGTATCGAAACCTCTATTATCCTGGCTAAAATTAGCATTTCTATTAAAATTATCCCTTCCATTATAACTATTCCTATTATTTTCATCGCGATTATTCCCTGAATTATACCTTTGATCGTAATTAAAATTTGAATTTCTATTTTGATTGAAATTCTGATTATCCTTTTGATAATTATTTGAAAAATTTTGATTCCTTGAATTAAAGTTCTGGAAACCATTGTTCCTTGGCGCATTTTGCATAAAATTTTGTCCAAATCTAGGGTTTTGATATGAAGAATTGTCAAGTCCGTTCGTTCGCTGAAGATTTTGTTGATTTACCCTAGATTCGTTAAAATTGTTCGTTCTTTGTGTGTTGCTTGTATAATTGTTATTTTCTATTTGGTTTACCGTATTAACTCTCGTTTTTAACGCTTCATGCGACAATTCGCACATTTTTGCTAATTTTTCCGCTTTTCCTATATCTAAATTTTCTGTTTGCATTAATTGTATACTAATATCTTTTAAGATTTCGCGCCTAAGCCCTATTTGAAATTGTGTGAGAATAAGTGACTCGTTTTTCTTCTTGATTCCGGCTACTTCGTTAGCACTTGCCTCTTTAAGGTCTTCGCTGTTTAATTTTGTACCTAATAATTTTAATCTAGTGACATACGACGCTACATTTTCTTTTGGTTGCTGGTAACATGTTAAAAGTTTATTCGCGATTTGGCCCGGTACATAAACTGGTTTAAATTGTTCTATCATACGATTTTTAAACTCATCATAATCCACTTTAGCTTTAAAGTTAGCTTTAGTCTTTAGCTCCGGATCACTGTGATAAAAACGTAACGCATCTTTTGTTAATCTGAATTTACATACATTTAATTTATCTTCCGCTGACCAATTTTCAAGATTTGCGCGCAATTCTATTGTTTCGAAATAATAAATTGGATTTGAAATTCCTGAAAAGCTAGGGACCGAAGCCGCTATCAAACCTAAAGAGAATTGTGAATTCATAATAATAGGATCCGTGAGAGTGCCGCTCGAGTTAGTGTTATTAAATGGATTCGCGCTTGGTGGGTCACCTGCTGCTCCTTGGATCATTACGCTTTTATTTAATTTTCGTGATTAAATTTATTTAGTTAACGTATTTGAAAGATTTTTAAATAATTGTTTATTTAATACCTTGTTTAATAAAGAAAGAAATGTTTTCTTTGTTAGTATACCTGCAACTTGTTAGTACCTTTTCTACCTGTGTAAATTTTTATTTATCACACAATTACCTAAGTTTACTCTAGAAATTTTATATTTGAAATTTGATTTTAACGTTAAAATTGAATTTGTTTATTTAAAATTATTAATTAATTTTTAAATTTTTGACTTTATTATCCCAATTTCTATGTGATCTTATATTTATTTTATCTTAGTTATTTTGAAAAATAACTGTGTTTTACCGCGTTATAATTGTTCAAGTGAATTTGTTTAAACAATTAATAACTAAATCCCACCGCTTAACACCATTTATAACAACCTGCCACGATTTGTAATCACCTGGTCAGTTGTTTTTGAAATTAATTTAAGGGGAAAATAAAAACTTAAACTTTTATCAACAAATTTTCATTTGTTAATAATAATTGAAGTTCGGGGGGGGGGAAAATGCTGCCACCAGGGTAACAGATCTGTGTTCTTACACAACCGGTTCTGTTCCAAGACCGACGAGATGATTAAGTTTAATTAATTAAGGTAGCAATACTGATTAAAGTTCACACCATCTCTCGTAGACGTAAGGAGGTAAAACAAATATTTTGACCACACACAGAAAAAGGTATTTGACTTCAAGAAAAATCGTGAATAACACTAATTATTTATTTAAAAAGAAAAGAAAAATTCATTGAAATTTGACACAAGTTTCGTACACATTAATTTACACTTAGTTGGTTAATAATTTCTATCCAACAAAGATTAGTTAACATCTAATAAAATAAAAATAAACTTTAGTTAAATAATGAATTGATAAAATTAATTAACTTATCTTTGTTGGTAAATTTGCATACATGGGTTAAAATTCATGTTTAGGTTTCAACTTATTGCGAAATGAACACTTCGTTGCACTCTGTATATTTTTCGAAATTGAATTCATCTAATCTGATGTTTGTACGGTTGCAATTTATACAGTGTGTTTGGGTTAATTTTTCAATAAGTTTCTACAATTTATAATTTAACAGTTTTGCTTACTTACATATAATCGGTTTCACACACACAACAAATAAAAAGATAAAATTTGGTTCACGCGAACGAACGTGAGATCTGATGGATCGACTGACTGACTGACTGACTTAATTTAATAACTTGACTAACGAACGAACGTGAGCTTAAGGCTCAATTGACTTCTGACTTTAACGCATCGCGAATTGATTTCCTTTTTCTTGGCGTGCTCGCGCATTTATGGTTTTTCCTCTACCCCAAAATTCTAATTCTTGGGGGTGGCTTTTGGTTTAAAGGCAACCTTCTAATTGGTTATCGATCTCTCCCTCCTGGATATGCCCTTAGGCTTTAACCGTTCTCCAGACCTGGTTAGAGACTAAATTAATGGCTACAGGCGTTTTTATTTGTCGCTATCTTTGTTATAGTTTTTCCTTTGTTGCATTTGACTTTCGGCTAAAGTTTATTACTTCTTTTCTCAAAATTTAAACTATTGTTATATTTTCCTATTCTCTGATTTGGCTTTGTCTAGGAGTGCCTTTTGTTACCATTTATTGGACAAGCTTGCATCACTAAAATTTATTATTGCAGCTGCAAAATTAACATTGACGTAAACAATATTTTTGACTTGTAAAGGTTTCTAATTGAGATTTGTACCAAGTATTTATAATAGCTGTTTTTACGTTAAATGATTGAATAATTTATTTATATATTAAAAATTTTATTTTAATAAATTTTCTTATACAAAACACAAAATTGTGTTGTGGACTAGTAAAAAGGTTTTACCATAAGAAGGCATAATTTGGGTTGTATGCAGGTATAGATAGGTTGACCCAAAAGTTTACCTGCTTGGAACACAATGTTTTACTTGTAACCTATTTCAACCCAAATTTTACCTGGAGTATGCACAATTTTACTTACGTTTAGCACAATTTTTTTTCTGTGTTTCAAAAAATTTATTTAGATTTAGTAGGTCCTTTTGAGGAAGACGTAGCGGGAAATCGGTATATTTTAACAATCCAATGTGAACTATCAAAATTTATCAAGGGTTATTCGTTACCAAACAAAGAATCTGCCACAGTTGCAAAATCTTTTGTCGACACAGAAAAAAAATTGTGCTAAACGTAAGTAAAATTGTGCATACTCCAGGTAAAATTTGGGTTGAAATAGGTTACAAGTAAAACATTGTGTTCCAAGCAGGTAAACTTTTGGGTCAACCTATCTATACCTGCATACAACCCAAATTATGCCTTCTTATGGTAAAACCTTTTTACTAGTCCACAACACAATTTTGTGTTTTGTATAAGAAAATTTATTAAAATAAAATTTTTAATATATAAATAAATTATTATTAGAAATATCTGTATTCACAGATCTTAATTTATTATTATACTTTCATTTTTAAATTGCGATAAATTTTAATTGCAGTAGGGGAACACACTTGACAAATTTTACTTACCTTTTTTTTGATTTTGAAGATTTGAACCTGTAACCTCTGGATCTATAGGCGTACGCTGTACTCACTGGTCTACGAAGGGAATTATAATAATAAGCTTAAGTTATACTTATGCTTGGAGAATTAATTTTAAATTTAATAAATAAAATATATCGAGTTAACAAAAATGAAATAATTCAAAAATAATAAAATTTAATCAATGTTATTCTTACTGATAGTTAAAATTCTAATATTTTTGCGCTTATTCAAGTTTTTCTATATTTATAATTTTACAATATCAGATTATCACACTTCTTTAGATTTCTGTTTTATAACATTTATTAATTCTTTACATTAAAATTGTTTTAATTTTAAAATTTTAATATAAAGTTAACAAAACGTTAAGCAAACGTTAAAATATTACATTACGTAAACGATTAAAATAAAATTTAAATATTTACCGTAACAATTACCTTAACTTATAGTTTTAAACACGTGGGTTATAATTTTATTTTAAAAATTTAAACTTAATAATTATTAATAATTCTGTTTGCTGAAAGTTCAAAATTTAAGATTAAAGAATTTTTCTGTAATTAGAATTAAATGTTAAAAGAACAATCTAAAGAAGTGTGATAATCGTATTTAATTTATTTTAAAATTATTAACTTATAAAAAACTTAAGTAAAATTTAAAAACATTAAAATTTTAACCCTAATTAAAGAACAACATGCAAGTCATTTTATTTAGAAACAGTTTTAACCTTTTGTCACAAGAAAACCAGAAAATATGAAATAATGTCAAATACGGGGGGGGGGGGGATCTAACAACGTGGTGTTTTTTAAAAAAGTTGAAAAATATAGTGAAATTATTGTAGAATTTAAAAAATTAATACGATACAACGAAAAGTAATAAGATACTTTTGTAAATTATTCAATAATTTTACTATATTTTTCACCTTTTTTAAAAAACAACACGTTGTTTGCCCCCCCCCCGTATTTGAAATTTTCATATTTTCCAATATTTTATGGTTCTATCTTGTGATAAAAGGTTCTAAATAAAATTTCTTGTATGTTGTCTTTACTTACGGTTAAAATTTTAATGTTTCAACGTTTACTTAAGCTTTTGTTGAATTTATAATTTTATAGTAAATTAATACGATTATCACACTTCTTTAGATTAAATTTTTAACATTTAATTCTAATTGCAGTAAATTCTTTAATCTTAAAATGTTCGTTAATTTTAAGCAAAGAGAATTATTAACAATAATGGTTAAGTTTAAATTTTTAAAATAAAATTATTATCCACGTGTTAAAACTATAAATAACGGTATATATTTAAATTATATTTTAATCGTTTTGCATAATTACGGATTAAATGTATATAATCTAAAAATGAAAATTTTTTTCAAATTTTACTGCTTTAATAATAATTATTCAAGTAAAATTTTACGTTTACAATTCGCACAATCTTAAGAACACAATTATTGGGTGGAACTTAAACAACAATAGTTACCATATACAATACAATTTTCCAGGTACAAAAATTTACATATTTCTAACAAGCTCAGTACCTATCAAGAACTCAATTTGGGATTAACAAGAACACAATTTCAAGAACACAATATTGTGCGAATTTAACATCAAGGATTTTTTTCTGTGGAGAATTTTATATTGGGATATGGAATTCCAGAAGATATAGTAACAGATCAAGGAAAATAATTTTTAGCTTTAACATTATTTAAAGAAATTTGTAGTTTATTGAAAATTAAAAGATTAAATTCGACAGCTTACCATAACGAAACGTTAAGTTCACTAGAAAATTCACACAAATGTTTAGGCGCGTATTTAAGAATGCAGATCTCACAGCATCCAAACAGTTGGAGCAATTCTGTGTCATATTGGTGTTTCGCATATAATACAACTGTGCATACGGAAACGAAATTATACTCCATACGAGTTAGTTTTCGGGAAAAAATGTACGTTGCCATCAAATTTAATAAAAACAGTAGATCCAATTTATAATTATTCTTTAGAACTTAAGTATAGGTTACAACTAGCGTGTAAGGAAGCTAGGGATAATTTAATTATTTAAAAAAATGAAAGAAAAGATCAATTCGACAAGAAAAGCAAATTTGTAAATTATAAAATTGGCGATAAGGTATTATTAAGAAATAATGCAGGGAATAAAGTAGAAGAAATATTATATAAAGGCCCTTACGAGGTAGTACACCACGAGGGCCCAATGTTACAATAATTATAATAGTTCATAAAAATAGAATTAAGCCATAGTACGATTCAAAATTGTGGAAAAAGAAATAAAGCAAGAAGTAATAAAATTATTTAAAAAATAGTTTATGTATCGGATGTCGATGACTTGGAAGAAAACTGCTTACGCATTAAAATTATATGTATCGATGTGCCAGTATTTGCTAGAGAGCCAGTAGACGGCCGACTTACGGTATTTTAACAAAGCTGAAATTTTCTCTATTTACGCTCTTATATGTGCCATTCATGAAATGGATACGCATTAGTCCGACCGGTGGTTCCTATAGCGTCAATCAGCCAAAAATTGGACTTTACTGTACGTTATATTAACAATCTTACCGTTCGGTCAGTAATTAGCTCCGTAGCATAGTGTGAAGAGCGTGTGCCTACGGATACGGCGATCCCGGTTCTAATCCGACGTCCTGCATTTTTTTTTTCAAATATTTTTTTTTAACAATTAATTTATTATCTAAATTATGTAATTGTATTTTAAAATTTTTCAAGAAAAGATATTATATTACATCTCTTTGTTTTAATCAATGATTATATGTACATAACTAGAGAGCCAGTAGCTTTGTTAAAATACCGTAAGTCTGCCGTCCACTGCCTCTTAAACCACAAATTGGTAGACTGCGAATTTCCCGATTTACACTGTATAATCATTGATTAAAAAGGTTTGAAAGTAGAGAGGAGGATGTAAATCATGTAAATAATGTAGTAAAGAAAAATGAAATAAAATTTAAGAAAAAAATAATGTTTGAAAAAATTTGAATTTAAAATATAAGAAATATACAAAAAATATAAAAATCTTTAAACGTTTTAGTTGACCATCCATTAAAATACAGGGTGTCCCCGCACTCACTTTACATAACTTAGGTGGTGATAGAGGACACATTTCTAACAACAATTTTTAACAAAAATTCTTTTCTAAATTCAAACCCTCGAAAGTTAGGCCTCTTTAAATCATATTTTTTAATTTCCACTTTCACGTGGCCATAGCATCGAAAGTATTGATTTTTCAGTAAAAATGGTTTAGTGCTTTTTTAAAGAGCGTGAAATAATCTACAAACTAGATTCAAACATTTTCTTGTCTAAAATCAACGGCTTTCGAGTTATGAATTAAAGTAAGTTAAAAAATGTCGAAAAATTTGAGCTTACTTTTTTTCTGATTTTTTTCAAGACCCTGGTATCTTTTAAACGAAACATTTTACAAAAAATCTGACGCCCCATTCCGGATAGGAAATTTAACGGACTACAACTTTTGTATAGTAAAAATTTTTGAGAAACCAATCCATTTCACAGAAAATCAGAAAATAATAAACGAGGCAGCTACAAAACATAAAATTTAATTCACAAAATTTTTATTTTTTTTGAAAAATTATTTTATTAATTAATAGACAACGTTCCTATATCACAACTATGGACGGAATTGCGGAAGCTCAAAATAAGACCAACGATAATTAGAGCTATTCGGGAATACTACAGAGAAAACTATGCCGCGATAAAGGTTGGAAAATCTATTACAGAGATGTTTGAAACGACCAAAGGACTAAGACAGGGATGTCCACTTTCACCCACTCTATTCAAAATTTATCTGAACGAAATCCTACAGGGATGGATGAAAAAGTGTAGAAATATGGGACTAAGAGTGGAAGACGACATACTTTATACCCTTTTTTTCGCGGACGACCAGATTGTGATAGCGGAAGATGAGCAAGACCTTAGTTATATGATCAGAAAGCTCCAGGAGGAGTACACGAAGGCCGGACTTACTATGAACCTGATTAAGTGCGAATATCTGATTGTTGGAGGTAATGAATGCAATGACCTGCCACTTGAAACAGGTGCTATAAGAGGAGTAACCAAATGTAGATATTTGGGAGTCATAATGAACAAAGAAGGTAACAGTAATGACGAAATAAAAGAAAGAATCAACAAGGGCAGAAAAGCGATAGGGGCATTGAACTCAGTCCTGTGGGAAAAAAATATAAAGAAAGAGACGAAAAAAAGGATTTATAAATCTATAGTCCGAAGTGTGATGATATATGGCGCAGAGGTGTGGGATGTCAGCGCAATCAATAGACGAAAATTGCTGGCCACAGAAATGGACTGCTTGAGAAGAAGTTGCAGAAGATCCAGAATGGAAAGAATAAGGAATGAAGCTATAAGAAGAACCATGAATATGGAAACTGATATAGCGGAGGAAATAGAAAAACGACAACTGATATGGTTCGGACATACAAAAAGAATGGGAGAAAGTAGATGGCCAAGAAAAGTATTGGAATGGATCCCGCCGGAACGGAGAAAGAGAGGACGGCCTAGGAGAAGCTGGAGGGACGATATAGATGGGGCGATGAATTCCAGAAATATAGATGAAGAGTTATGTCAGGATAGAAACAGTTGGAAGCTGGGAACGGAGAGGCGGCGCCAGCCGTAGAAATCCGTATATATATCTATATATTTTATTAATTAATATTAAACAATTAGTTTATTTAAGTAAATGTTAAAAATGACCACCCTCATTTTTAATACACAGTCGTGCTCGTTTTAAAATATGATTTTTAGTATTATTTATAAAATTTCCTTTTTTTTTTAAAAGCCATTATAGCAGGGGTGGTCAACAAGGTCGAGGGATTGACCGGTCGATCACGAGGCCAATTTTGGTCAATCGGTGAGTGTGAAAAGTGTCAAAAATTCGAATTTCTGTGATTAAAAGTGTCGAAAAATCGCCTTTTTTCGATTTGTTTCGACAAAAATCTTTTAAAACAATCACAACTGTGTATTGAAAATAAGGGTGGTCATTTTCAACAATTACTTTATTAATGTAATAATTTAAAATTAATTAATAAAATAATTTTTCAAAAAAAATAAAAATTTTGAGAATTAAATTTTATGTTTTGTAGCTGACTTGTTTGTTATTTTCTGATTTTCTGTGAAATGGATTGGTTTTTCAAAAATTTTTATTAGACCAAAGTTGTAGTCCGTTAAATTTCCTATCCGGAATGGGGCATCAGATTTTTAGTAAAATGTTTTGCTTAAAAGATACAGGGTTTTGAATAAAACCAAAAAAAATGAAAGCTTAAATTTTTCGACATTTTTTAACTTACTTTAATTCATAACTCGAAAGCCGTTGATTTTAGATAATAAAAGGGTTAAATCTAGTTTGTAGATTATTTCACCCTCTTTAAAAAGGCACTAAACCATTTTTACTGAAAAATCATTATTTTCGGTGCTATGGCCACGTGAAGGTGGAAATTAAAAAAAATGCTTTAAATAGGCCTAACTCTCGAGGGTTTGAATTTAGAAAAAAATTTTTGTTAAATATTGTTCTTAGAAAAGTGTCCTCTATCACCACCTAAGTTATGTAAAGTGAGTGCGGGGACACCCTGTATAATAAGAAACTTATAAACTTAATAGATTTTTCTTTTTCAAAAATTGCTATATTTGTTTCCGAATTTTGAAAATCAAGTTTAAATATTATATTATATGAGTTGAAATTTTTATAATGTTTGCAGCTTAAAAAAGGTCAAATACCTGATTACAAATTTCCATGTTATACTCATAAATAAAAAAAATAGAAATAATTCATGAGTCCTCGCTATCGCACTATCTTTCGGTATTTAAGCAAGCGTAACGTAAGCAAACGCTTGATAACCGTAAACTGTGCATTGCTAAGAAGTGCAGAAATATTCGATGGTTGAAATTAACTTTAAGATTTTAAAATAAAAATGAAATACGGTAAGAAAACTTATTTTTAATGTTTAGTGTTATGTATTACTTCTTCTTCAAGTGCCTATCCGATTTCGGATGTTAGCGATCCTCCTGGCTAAGGCAAGAAGACTTTATTTACTAGGGAAATATTAATGGTGTGATTTCCCGTTGCCTACCCCATAGTCCATGCACAGATCGATTTTGGACTTTTTAGATCACAGCACATATCCGACTCAATCGGGAAACTGCGGTTCTAATCCTGATTGCGTCGGATATGTGCTGTGATCTAAAAAGTCCAAAATCGATCTGTGGACTATGGGCAAGGCAACGGGAAACCACCCCATTAACATTTCCCTAGTAAAGTCTTCTTGGCTTAACCAGGAGGATCGCTAATATCCGATATCGGATAAGGCACCTGAAGAAGAAGAAGTGTTTGATTTACGCCAGACTGCTGGTCTTGTATTACTGTTTACATAATCCCAAAGTGAGAGAATGCAAAAATTTTTGTGTAACAAACCGTCGTTGATTCGTAAAAAATATTTAAAAAAAGTTAGAAATTCACTTCTTCTAATTGGAATGGGGGGGGGGGAGCTTAATATATATATATATCAGCATTACAGGACTTGAAGGCCCATGGCTTAGTGGCTATATTAGCCCACATCTTCTCACTCTCAACCAGATATCTCTCTCTAATCTGTCTCAGAAACTTTACATGTATGACGCAGCCGTATTCACGGTAATGACGTCGATACAACAGATCCTGTACAGATAACACCAACAGTGTTTGGATGTCCACTGGAAGGCCGAGCTTAATAACCCTCCATAAAAGTATGGAATTTCGCCTGCGCTAGTGCTAGCGGTATTGATAACCGGAAAATGGAAAATTTTTAGTAACAAACCGTCATTGATTCGTAAAACATATTTACACCAACTCGGCCGTAAAGTGATTTTACACCCTCGGGTGCGTTCGGGCGCCTCGGCTACGAAAACCCGCCCCTCGGTTGTAAAATCACATTTTCCGGCCTAGTGATGAAAACTACTATTAAAAGTAATTTATAAACTCACTTCTTCTAATTGGCATGGGGGGGATTATGACCCGCCTTAAAATTATGGCATTTTGCTTGCGCTAGTACTACTTTTCAATTAAAATAAGATATTATAAAATGGAAAAGGTTGTTCACATTCTCTCGCTACTCCTTTTCATTTTTACAACTTTCTGACTGTATTTGTGAAAATTTACCAATACCTTTTTTCCATAATGCTAGAAATTTTATTTTGCACATTACAACAGAGTACAATAAACACACTGATGTGTTGTGGAAGCACTTTTCGAGAGGTCGTGAAGACATGTCATTACGACAGTACTAAATATGTTGAGGATAAACCATCAATCAAGACCCTTCGCGAGGTCAAAGTGGCGCAACTTAACTAGTTGCTAAGAAATTGTAAAATAAATTCGAAAATAAGTCAAATTATAACCAAAATACAACGACAGACATGTTTCGATCTTGTTAGATTTCATCAGTGACGTATAGCTGTGAATTTGGTTATAATTTGACTTATTTTTGAATTTATTTTACAACAGAGCATTTTTTATTAATTTCATAAAAAAGAAATCAAGAAAATATAATTGCAATATCAATTTAAAATTTTCTTTTGCGCATATAAGTCACATCTTATCGCTAGCTATAGGAAATTCCTGTAAATTGCCCGAGACAATGTATTTTATCCAATACCTGCAAGTAAAATAACTTACATTGACATTTTCAAGCAACCAAAGTGGAATTTTATTCATTAGTTGATGAATAAAATGAGTAAAATTGCAGTATTTTATTAAAACTCAACCAAAAGTCTAGAGTGTCAAATTGATTACTGTCACAAGCAAGCAATTTGTAATTTAAAATTTTTGATTTTGAAAATTTTCATTTTACTTGCAGGTTTTGGATAAAATGTTGTATGCCACTCTTGAGTAAAGATACTTTTATCCACTTACGGAAGATAGCACACGAGGCAACGCCGAGTTTGTGGATAAAAATTATTTTTACTCACTATTGGCCTTTTACACTTGCTGAAGCGCCACGTGGTGTCTTTAATGGTAACTATCGTGTGTAGTATCTCTTGTTGTTTTCAATATGGTTTTGTATGAAGTTGTAGGTGTTTTTTTAAGTGCAATGGCTAAAATCGTGAAAATATAACAGTGGCAATGTAAATTGTAGTGTATAACGGGTGTCATAGCAAGTATGGCAGAGAAAAGAATGTAGGTTTTCATTGCTTTTCACGCAAAAATGCTAGGTTAGTGACTATAACCAAGAAGCTCGGTGTGATCGAAAAAATTAATCGTGAACTTGTTTTTAAACAAGTTTTATTGCGAGCTACTCCAGCTATACGTGTATGTTTGCTACATTTTAAGATAAGAAAGAAGCAGTAGACGATATTAATCCAGAATGTAGCTGAAATGATCCAAAGTTGCTCACAGAAGACAACAAACTTCAGTGAAAGGATTACTTTCTTTGCTCGGTACTGGCAACACTATTTGGGGCAGTATGTAACAAGACTTGTTCAATAATTTGCCACGATATAATTAAAAAGTTAGCTTGTGTTTTGAAAATTTCAATTTTATGGCCATCAGCACAAAATACTACTAAATTGTACAAAAATTTTAGTGCAACGATCAAACTGTCTGTGTTGTTAGGCGAGAACATACTCCCAATACAAAGGCAACCCTACAATTAACTTTATGACTGCTGTTAGCCCATCCGGTGTAATAATTTATATAAGTTGACTTTTCGAGGAAGATGTTCCGATACAGCAATTTTTGAACAGAGTCAAGTTATGTCGAGTAAAACACATTAACATAATTGGGCTACCATTTTTAAGAGGCAAAAAGCAGTTTTCAAAAGAAGAGACGCTAAAAATTGCAAAAGCCAGGATCCATATTGAATGCTCCAATCAGCGAATAAAAGTATATTTGAAATTTTTAGCAAATTTTAGAAATATGTCACAAATGAAATTTTTATTGTAATATGTGGAATCCTCAACTTGTCTGCTCCTATTATTATTGGTACCTAATGATAAGTTTATGTACATATTTTAACAAATAAAATTATTTTATAAATATATCGAATTAATAATTCTAATCACTTGCAAAACACCTTATATTTTACCTTTCGGATGCGTTATCTTTCGTCAGAAATCTATTAATAATAATTAGTCAGGATAAAAATAGAAAAAAAGGTGTTTAAAACAGCATAATAATTAAACTTTTGCAAGCGATGCAAAAAAAACAATCAAACTATTTAACAATAATTAGATATAAAGTATAATTATTTATTATATTATATAAACTCGAAAATGTTATTTAGGTATATCTATTTTCACATATAACATTAAGTAGAGCCATCCCCAATTGCACTTGCCCGTAGTATTGGCAACGGTATTGGTGCTTTTTCTTTAATTATAATTCACCATCTTCAAGGACAATGTATTAACATTTTGTGATGAAAACATGTTCATCGGCTTCCTTTCCTACAAAATCTCATTAATAAATAATAATAATAAATAAGTTTATAAAAACTTACGAGACGGTCGGAGCATAACGGTGTGAGTTGAACGCTGAATAACCGGTTCAACTTCGGGTGAAGTAAGAACTTTATCCTGGCCGTCTCTCTGGTCCTCCAGGTTGAAAGTTTTACGCCGAGCTTGTTCCTAGTCGTAGGTAAAAAATGTAAATGCCAATTCGACGATGTTGGTATAGTTGGGCATAAGACAGCATTTTAACATTCCTTACACTCTCTCGCAACAGGGGTCAAAAACCTCTTATGATTGGTAACTATATGTGTATGCAGAACATACTTACAAAAACATTTAAAAACCAATACCGGCGAGAAACCGTTTGCGTGTGAGAATTGTGACTAATAATTTAAAAGCAAACGGCTTCTCGCCAGTGTGAGTTTTAAAATGTATATAGAAATTTTATCTGTATGCACATTTATAATCACAAATCTCACAATAGTCACAAAGCGAATATTTCTAAATCATCTCCATCATGGTGCTTAATTCCACATGTAATTAGGTGTTTTGCATTTAAAACGGCTTCTCCCTCTTTAATACATCTATGTAGAATACGGCTGAGCATTTAAATAAGTAGGTACATATTTTGACCAAGCAAAGTAATAATGATGCATTTCCACTATTCATTTCTCTAAAGGTAATATTAAACACGTTGCTAAAAAATTGCAGTCAGAGTATTTTTTAAGTCAATTATGTTGAAAAGAAAGTGTTTCATTTATGTACTTACCGATAAATTTTAACAAATCTGTAATTATATAATTAACTAATATATACCAAATTGATTTAAAATCATCATCGCCAATGTAAAAACCATAAAATACAACATATAAACTACAGATTTAACTTATAACGCGTATGTGTTATTGTATGAGATACTACCTTAGAATATATACCTAAGGAAGGACTACTTGCATAATTCCATATGCATAAAAAGCGAGACAAAAATCGTGGGTAGAAGCACCGCCCAGGACACTAACTTCTAACTCGGTGACTCATAATTATTATATTTTAAATTGTTATAATGGTTTGTTGTAGTGTTTGTGGGACTTCTAATACCAAGAAAAATGTTAAAAATGGTATAACTTTGCATAAGTAAGTACTTAGAGTTATTTAAATAATTTTATAACAAAAATATAAATCTGTGAGGTTATTACCACAATGTGCTTAAATCATAGGCGTACAGTGATTCTATATATTTACATTAAATATCGTTTTTATAATTTAGATTTCCAAAAAAATGAGATGAGAAAGATTATTTTTGGTTAAAAAAAATGAAAATGCCGTAATATTGGTCTCCAACTCCATCGTCACACTTGTGTTCAAAACATTTTACTGACGACCTTTGCCAATATTTTTATGCTACGCCACTGGCAAAGCCGCCATAGGACACCACTTTTACACGCATTTTGTATTCAAGTAGTCCTTCCTTAGGTATATATTCTAAGGATACTACACTTTTGCACCATATTTCTTTAGTACAGCGCCATCTAAACGTGGTGTAAAATGCCAATACTCTGTTTACCCAACAGGTGCACCGAAGCTCCTCCCTAAAAACGCGCGGGATATTCGAATAGAATTTTTCTATTGCTCGAATTTTGAAACTCCCGTTTACAACACTAACGTCATAGTTTTTTTAACCTATAAATGGAATTAGGTGTCACGGGTGTCTCCCTCCACATTTGGCGCGCAAGCCCAAGTCACGTGCCAACCACTAACAAAAAATTTAGCTCTACAATCATTTGAACTTTTATGTAAATTTTTTTAGCGTGTAAAACTGGTTGATGCGCTCATTGGCTTAAATTTTTGGGGAGGAGCCTTGGTGCATCTGTTGGGTAAACAGAGTATAGTCCCATAAATTACTATAGTGGAGTTAATTTATAGGCTTATTGATTTAGTATTAATTGAAATATCTATACCTGTATTTTTCAAACGAAACTACTCCATTTTTTAAATGGATTTTTTAAAGCCATCAAATAAAGTAATTAATTAGGATATGAAATCTCGGTTTTCTTGTGGACAAAATAAAACAACTTTTATATGTTGGATTATTTACTTGGTTAACTGTTTTATTATTTTTATTTGATTGGTTCTAATTTATAAAAATTTATCATTTTGTTTAATTTGGTAAGTTTTTATTTATTATACCATAATATCGTCTGTGTAGTTCTAATACCTCGTATACCCAAAAAGCAAGTTTTGAGATAAATGAAAAAAACCGTTTCTACATGCATAATAGGTAATGTGGCATACGAGTTAAATCACAACAATGGGGCAGCATGGGATACGAGATTCATTTTCCCTACGAAACCACTTTGGCATACGAGGTATTAGAAAACCGTTTTAATTCTTAAACTAAATTTTTTTTGGGTTACGTGTAATGCTGAAATGGTGCAATGTGGCTTACAGCATACAAAAACTTCATAAACTGATTTTCACATTTTTAGGCTTACGAGGTATTAGAACTACACAGACGATATTATAGTTTCTGGAGTAACTCTATGTAGGTACAACTTTGTACATTTGACATGATGTAGGTAGGTAGGTAGGTAGGACATTATGTCATCGTTATCCTACTAAAATGAACTCTTGATTTTCAACTCCAGTTTTTACGTTGCTCTTGCATGATGAATTATCACTTTTAAACCAAAATGGCAAGTTTGACAAGTCCACCTTCTGATCATTTCACGCTTCTTCAGGTGTTTTGTTTAATAATGTAAATTTATTGTAACAATGCACAATTATTATAATATGCATAACATTATAAATATTATAAGAGATTTGTTGCTTAAAAAATGTACGTAATTTTGAGGTTGACTGTTAAGCAGCTGTCAAGTGATTTTATAATTGTGTACATTCGAACAAAAGATTTTCAGTTTGCATTCATTTTTAAAAATATTTTTCTCCAAATTGGATGACTTTAGGATCGTTAAATTTTGATTTTGAAGAGTTCTAATTGGGTTCTAAAGGTATACTAATGGCTTTGGTGCAGATCTGTGACGACCAAAGTTTGCACTCCCCTTGTAAGACTTTGCGGCGCTCGTACGCTATAACTATTCATTTTACAAAAATAAAAGTTTACGCCTAGAACCCCTCAAATGCTAAATCAGCCATTGGTTATTAGCCTTATTTCTGATTGGCTAACTAATAATTTTATACTTGAACGATCAAAATTTATTCAATAATTATTTACACAAAAAAACTAATTAAATTCCATATAATGAATCCTAAATACAGGCTGCCAGATTAATAACACTGCTAATAAGGCAATTCTACTCTATAGATGAGCTGGAGTCCAATGGAGTTGAAGTGATAGAACACTTTCTGTTATTAGGAAATTCGTCATGTTTCGGAAGATCGTCGAGTTGTTTTCATTTATCATTCCGACTCCATTATCATTTTGTGTTTTAACCATTGTCGCATTTACTGCGACAAATCCGTTTGTTTCAGACAAGTAGTCTTGTTTTGTTTACCATTTTACTAATTGAATCAGTTATTGCAGAAACAACCTAAGTCACTTTTTGGCCAAATTGAGTTAACACATGGAAAACATATTTTCGACAGTTCCGCATAAAGAACTTAAAAAGGTAATCCTTTATCGCCTTTATGACAGAAAACGATACTGAAAATTTTCGGTTTAGTGCTTAAACAACCTAACTCGCTGAATTTTTTTCTTCTTAATTGGGGACCAGTCTACTACAAAAACGAAACGCTTTCCGTGGAAACAGAGAAGTCGTCTAGAGCTGCACGGGTATCATTTTCCATCTCAAAATTCCACCATTTCGTACATGTATCTACAAAACCGGGTTATGTTAAGGTTTCTGAATTTGTACACACCTTAAAACCATACTACAGTGGGTTGATAAAGAAAATAAACCATTTTATGAAGATATTATCAACTACAACAAAACAAAAAAGCGAAAAGAGAAGTCTACCACCGCAAAATAAAGACGTATTCTCCTCAATAATGTACTATTTGCATTGAAGTTTTACGTTTGTCGCAGAAACACCTTAAGTCAAAATTTTCAAAACGGTTTTTTGATATGATAATTAAGTTCTAATAAAATATGATTTATTCGATTCTGTATACAAATAAACAATTAAAAATTTTAATTAATAAAAATTTGAGTTATTCTTTGTTTCTGAGAGTGAAACGTTTTTTTCGTTTCCTGAACATCTATAAAAAGTGACTTAGGTTGTTTAAGCAATAACCGATTCAATTGTATTATCATAAGTAGAGCGCGGATTCTATGCATTTTGCTTATTGCTGTAAATTGTATGCAGAAGATATTCCTTTTGGATCTTTACGTTTCTAAAAAATTGCGGTGATTTGACGTAATGTTGATAGTGCATATTTTGCTTTTTTCTTAATAATTTGCATAAAATGCATATTTATGCATATTTGAGCTTTTTTTAATGGATTTTGGAATTTCGAATTTTTTTTTTTTTAATTTTAAATTGTCACGTATTATTTACAAAGTTGTGAGGCAAGTAATCTTTTTATTTTTAAACTACACTTGCAAGTTTACATCGTCTTCCAACATTAGTCACCTAAACACATGGGAAAATAATGCATAAATGCATATTATGGGTAAAGCTGCTAGCACCTTAACATTTTTTCGTCAAACTTATGATTAATTTTACGTGCTTTGCCCATGGATTACCTCGAATAGCCGAAACGATAAGATGTTATTGATACCACCGCTTAAAATACATATTTCCAAATGGGGAACATGATTAACAGCTGCTGTGTATTATGCAGAACATAATACGACAATTTAAAAAATTCGTGTGTAATTTGTCCGATTCAGCTACAGTAGCAATTAAAGATCGTCAAGAAGTTTTAAAAATGACAAACTAAGGACAGGAAAATTTGGAATTTCTGAAAGCTAATTATTGGTACGCAGGTGAATGTATTAAAAATCTTGAATGAAAGAATCCTCTACTGCTAGATTACTCTCAGTATTCCCAGCAAATGTATTTAAATATGCGCCGGTAACGTCAATTACGACGTAGAAAGAAGAAAATTTAGAAAAGTATTTGATTATTTACTGTTTTCCTTACAACATCCATAATTCTGAATAATTCTATTTTGTGTAGGCCATTCATGTATTAAGAATACATTTATTTTTGGTGTTTTTTGGTGAAGATTAAAAATTAAAATTTTGTATGTAACTTTTTTGACAGCTTATTTAAGATTTTGTTGTGCTGTTTTTTCAATTTTTAGTGCTTTTTTTTCTTTTTTTAGTGCTTATTATTATAACCGCTTATTTTTTAAAAATAAGTGCATATTAATCCGCGCTCTAATCATAAGCAATACAACAAGAGCTTTGAATTTATCCGAATAATTTTTATTTTCAACGAAGACGTGATCTACAATTTATCGAGAGAAAATTTGATCATCCATAATCACGAAAGCGATCTAGCGCAGCGTAGGTCGCTAGAGTGATTATGGCCAGATCAAAATTTTCTAGAGCTAAATTTTAAAAGAACGTCTGAGTGATTAAAAATTAAAAATTATCAGGATTAAAATCAAAGCTAGTGTTGTATTTGATAAGATAATTCCTCTAGTAAACCTAGTAAACGATGAAATTATTAATTTTCTTCGGCAAAGTTCGGTTGCACGAACGAAATTAAATTAAATATAACGTAAATAAACGGATGTCATCGATGTCATATTTTCACCTTGTAAATAAGATTTTCGTATTATAACCATTACAGCGGATATACTTATGCATCAAAATATTCACAACTAAGCTTAAACACGAATAAAACTAAGTAAAACTTTAAAAAAAATTTTGAACTGTCAATACGAAAAAGGTAAACAAAATATCCGATGAACCTTTAATTAGTGACGTGAATGTTTCCTACATACACCTCAAATGGGAACATTTCCACGTCTCTAATTAAAGGTTAAAAATATCCAGATGCATTTTGAGTAGCTTCCTTAGTAGGCCGTCAAAGGGCCTACTAAACGTGGTTTATCCGCTAGCAAACTTTGAATATTCCACGGCTCTTATGGACAGTTTTATACACGCGTGGAATTATCCATCCAATTTTCGAGGATAAGTAGGTTTTCTACAGTTTTGATATTGCGGATTATAAACTTGTTTGAAGTATGAAGCGTAAATTTTCTCTTGTTAAATAAACTATTGCAATTTTCGATTTCAGAAAAACAATTGTATTTTGTATGGTTGATGTACCTGCAAGGGGGTCAAATACCTCATTTGAGTTTTCCATATTTTATAAATCAAGTTGAAAACCAACGTTTAGTAATTTAAATAATTTCCATGTACCTACTTATCAAATTTATTTACCAAATTTAAATAAAATAAACTTTTGTTGTAAAAATTAAATTTGGTAAGATATTTCTTTTGCGCAGGGTGAGCTTAGGTATATGTTAGTTCAGGCTTACTCCAAAAATCAAGCAATATTTTCAAGATAGTTGTTTAGTGAATTCCGAATAAATTTTGATTTGCTCGTTTTCATTAGCTTTTATTATTATTACAAGTCTCTATCTCCCTTTGTTTCTCTACCCGATCTAATAAATAGTTTATTTTCAGCTTCAACATGGATTTACCTCGCTTGTAGCTACTGCACATTAAGTTATCAAGCATCGACCGACAATCATGGACCGGTCATAATGTACCAATGGAAACAACTAGAATTTAATTATTCTTCTGAATTGGCTCGACAACAAGCCATAAATTCCGGAGAATTTAACCCAAAACATTCAGTGCCAGATGATGTAGATGTTTTTTATTCAGGTAAGCTTTAACTAAATTATTAATAAATCTTATAGGGTTCAGTGTATCTAGATGCAATATTAATAAATTCATTTTGAGCAGAACACAAAAATAAAATAGTATTTGTAACCATACCAAGATTCCAACAAGGCGTTCCTGTCACTCTAGGAACAGTAACCGACAAATTGTACAATGGAAATCCTATTATTGCACCATTTCCAAATTGGGGGTGGCATAAACATCCTGAACGATGTTTACCCGATCGAATGGTTTCTGTATTTCGAGTGAAAGTAAGTAACACTCGATTACCTTCAGAAGAAAAAGTTAATTTTTTTACAGTTTGATCATTGCGGAAGATTATGGGTACTCGATAATGGTCGACTTATAGATAATATGACCTGTTCTGCACAAATTTTAGCATTTGATCCCCAGACAAGCGAATTAATTCACCGATATGAAATATCCGACAGCTTAACGGAATCAACCTCACTTTTGACTACCATTATTGTAGATGTAAGAGACAGCAAATGTAACGATATATTCGTGTATGTGGCTGATTCTGACCTTCCTGCACTTATTGTATACGATGTTAAAAATTCGAAATCTTGGAAAATTACCGACAAAACTATGTATGCTTATCCTAACTTCGGAACCTTCCACGTAGCAGGTAAATTTGAGTTAATATATAGGGTAACCGATACATTTATTGTTAAACTTTCTCATGACTAGTCTCCGTGCTTCGGAAGGTACGTTAAACCGGTTGTCCTGCTGGGGTAGTGAATTGCCAACATTAACATAAAAAACCGGGGTAAAGGCACATTTGCAGGTCAGCCTAGCAAGCTATCTAACAGATGTAAAACAATTGTAATTTAAATGTAATTTAAACATCGTTATAACATAGTGCAGATGTTATTTATAACATAAATTAAATGTTGTAGTATTATACCGGGTGACCGGCCGCCGATGTGAACATAGGAAAATAACATAGGAAATTGAATTTTTTTAAATTCCTGCTTCCCATTATAACGGATTAGAATGAAAATAGTATCAATTTAAAGAGGTTTATTTTCCGCGTCCAAAGACACCCAATCACTTGATGGTTTGTTCTTTGATCATTGTTAAATACTCAAAATAAAATGACAAAATAGCACTTTTAAATAGATATTAGATGCCTTGTTTAATAAATTGCAATTGTTTTTGTTTGAAAACTAATTTTAAACGTAAGTTTTGACAGTTCAACCATCCAAAGCAGATCTGATTTTTAGAAAATCGCTTATTTTAATTCTACATTTTTAACATTATTAATGAACAAAACATGAAGTGTTGGGTGTCTTTAGACGCAGAAAATTAAGCTCTTTCAATTGATACCTTTTTCATTCTTATCCGTTCTGATGGGAAGCAGGAATTAAGGTAAATTAATTTCCTATGTTAATTTCCTATGTTCACACCGGCGGCCGGTCACCCGGTATATCTAGTATTGAATAGTAATAGTATATTGTTTGGCTAGGGATGAAACCAGACGATTTCAGACTCGGGGTGATGCTAGCCCTCGCTTTCGCTCGGGCAGGCAATCCTCACCCTGGTGTTTCATCCAGTGCCATACATACTATTTTTCATATTACTTGTAATGAATCTGAGAGTTTTCATAAAATATAAGAATTGTCAACTGTCACATTAATTATTTACAATAAATAAATACCATTCTGACAGGTTTAAAATGAAATCAAAAACTGAGTAAGCGGGCAGAAACTTGACGGTTTCTTTCCTAGGGCAGAAACCAATTAGTTTCTGACCAACAATCGCGTTGATCTGCAATGGTCATGTTTCGACTGTCTCGACATGCAATAAAACTCGCAGTTTTTTAATTTTTAATTAAAAAAACACTTTTTGCCAAATAACATGTTAAATTAACATCAGCGTTGCGTTTATATTAATACATTGCGTTAATATTAATACAATGTGGTGGGGATATAATGTAAACATAGTTATGTATAATTATAACATCGTGCAAATACTATTTATAAATGTTGTACTAAGTAGTAAAGTTTAACTAATATTAAAAATTAATTTTTAAATTAAAATGTAAAATTTTGGGTAGGACAATCATTTGATATGATAGATGGACTTTTGGGAATGGCTCTGTCGCCTTACAAATCTGGAGAAGATCGAATTTTATTCTTTCACGCAATGGATAGTGGAACAGAAAACTGGGTATATACTTCATACTTAAGAAATTCATCAATTAACGGCGTGACACCTGCACCCCAAATATTTCATGTAAGTTAAGATTTTTGCATAATTTTAGAAATGCCATAACTAATTATTTTGATTTATTAATTAGACATATCCAAATCAACGTCACTCACAAGCTGGTGGTATGGATATTGACAAGAATGGCATAGCATACTTTGCACAATTATCAGATTCTTCCATAAGTTGTTGGAATACAAAGACACCATATAAGGAACAGAATATACATGAACTAGCACATGACCCTATTACCATGCAATTTTCTGCTGGAGTAAAAGTAAACAGTGAAAGCAGATATAATTTAGCAAAAATATGAAATCGTATCTGATTTCAGGTTGTTTCAATCACGGAGAAAAAGCAAGAATTATGGTTTCTGCCTATGAGACTTCAAAAAGTTTATACGCACACCTTAAATACATCCGAAATCAACTTTAGAATATTTGCTGCTGGAATAGACAATTTAGTGCGATGTTCAAAATGTCGCAAACATATAAATCTTCATTAAAGAGGACAACAAGATGGAGGTGGTTATTAATTAGCAAAATATAATGCTAATGGGTCAGATGGATTTACTTAGTATCTATTGTTTAATCAGTTGTCCTATAAATATTAGTTACTATAACCCAAAGAAAATTCTTATTATAGCTTCTACACCATAGACTTGTAATTTATAATTTTTGTGTAATTAATTATTTTTATTTAATATTGAAAAATTGTTTGTCATTAACTAAAAAATAAATTGAAGTCATTGCCAGATGTGTGCTTAATTTAGTTCCTAACTTAATCAGCGAGTAACATAAATTACAGTACAACTAACGCTATAAGCGGAAAACTTACATTAGAAATATCACAAATAGTGGAATAATATGGTGCCAATAACTACAGTGTAATAAATATAAGTTTTATTGTGCACGGTATAGATATGTGGTAGTTGTACCTAAATCACAGTGTTGATCTTCACAGTGTAGAGATCTGAAACACACAGGTCCTTTGCACAGGGTAAAAATATTCAAGGATACAAAACTTTATATAATCCTAATTATGCCCCTTATGGTGCTATTCTGATAGTAATTTTGACACCTATAAGGCTATAAAACTATAAATCTATAAGGGTTATAGACGTCAGTAAGAAATGGTATTCTGATCATACTTATAGGATCTATAAGTCTATAACACTATAGAAATTCTATAAGTTTTATTGACGTTATAGACGTCAGTAAGAAATGGTATTCTGATCATACTTATAGAGTCTATAACACTATAGAAATTCTATAACTCTTATAGGCAAATTTTTTTCCCTATAACGGCTATAGTGCTATATACTATAGTACTTTTTATTTTATTTTTACCATAATGGATCTTTTCAATATTCAAAATAGTACATTATTTATTATGGCGTTACTTGAAAATGATTTCCGAAGGTAGTAAAATTACAATTTTTATTAAAAAGTTGTCCGTTTACTGTTTCACACAACTGCATCAGCAGCAGGCAATAATATTAAACTTTATATTATTAGAAACCACATGAGGATTGAAAGAAGACTTTTGCGTGATTATTATAATGCATTTGAAATCCCAGATACCACATTTGTAAATAATTATCGTTTACCAAAAGAATAGGACAAGACGTTGGAAGATCTGATCAAATTCCTTTCCACTGAAAGTTCTAGTTACAGGTATTATGGTTAGCAAAATCGAAGTGCTGATGTCCATACATTCGGCAATATATCCTACCATGATCAGTTTTCTTGGATATTTTTTGTTGCTCATTTCGTTACTAACAGGACCTCGAATAATTATTTCATCTATGGTTGCAAGGTTAACGAGTGACCATTTCCAAATATCATCATAATTAGTATTTGGAAAAGGTGACGGTGATGGTATGTCTGGTATACCCTCTTCTTTAATATTTTGAACTGCAGATGACATCCCAGAAATAACTTAATATTCTTGTGCATGCTGCTCTTGACCAGCAGTCTGGCGTAAATCAAACACGGATAGACTACAGAGCGGGAAACCGCGGTTCTAATCCTAATCCTAAAATAGTTCTAATCCGGCCTAATCGGATTTGTGCTGTGATCTAAAAACTCCAAAATCGATCTGTGGACTATGGGGAAGGCAAAGGGAAACCACCCCATTAACATTTCCCTATAGTAAAGTCTTCCTGGTTTAGTCAGGAAGATCGCCTACGTCTAAAGAAGATAAAATATGGCACTAAGAAGAAGAAGATGCTGCTCTTCATCTTCATGGACTTCGTCTTCCTTTGAAGAACTTCCGTTAAGTAGGTCCACGAGTAGGTCTTTCTCGGTCGCGTTTTGAACTAGTTCTAATGATGACGATACAGATACATTGAGTACAAACCAAGAAATATAATTATTATTTATTCATATAAACTAATTATTAATTTTTTCAAAATATTTGGTCATTTTGGCGCCCCCCTTAAGATGGCCTCTAGATGGTGCGGTCGCACTGGTAGCACCGCCCTAGAACCGCCGATGGGTAAAATATTAGGACAAAGTTAATAATATACTTCTTTAAATATTCTACTAATAAAGATTTTGAAGTTTACCTACTTGATAAAATAAAATGTTATAGGAAATCTATAAAACTATAAGAAAGTCCTTATAGGTACGCTTCTTATAGAATGGATATCAGAATAGCAATTTTTCGATTTCTATAACAACAATTTCTATAGTAACTATAGCTTATAGTTCTATAGGACTTATAGATTTATAGGTGTAATTATCAGAATAGCGCCATTAGTTATGAAAAGAATTTACCCTAAAAATAAATCAAATAGATTTTAAAATATAAATTTTAAACATTTTTTTTAAAAATTGTAATATGTTGTGTCAAATGGGGGAGAGATCATTGGACCAAGGAATGCTCAACTGAAAAGTTTTTAAAATAAGATCTAATCTGTGCTTTGTGCCTGAGAAATCATCCCGCTAACTACAAAGGTTGCTCCATATATAAGGAAATTCAAAAGAGAAAATTTCCACCGCATGAGAACCAAACAGTTATCACATAAGAGAGAGGCATCTTGTCTTCTTGTCCATTATCCCCATCATTGAATGATGTAGACTTCCCCCCAATTACATAATAGGCAATCGCAACTACAGGAATACCCAAGAACGGACCCCTCATATGAACAAGCAGACCACCGAATAGCAATACAAACTATGCTGGCGCAGTGAGAGGTATCAAACAATATAATCCAAATATAGAAAATTAATTTATTATTAATTTATTCAGTCGGTTGAAGGTATTAGTTGGTTTTCTGGAAAGTCTTCAAAAATAAATAATTAATAAAATACATTCAATATTAATAAGGGCCGATTTCATAATTCCACTTAACTAAAAGATCCTTGTTAACCAATAGAAAACGTCCGTTCACTCTAACAAGCCAATAGAAATCCACTTTTATTTTTAACGGCTCGTTAAAAGTATTAGGAAATCGGCCCTATTTCTCTTTAATTTAATTTTAAATTAAAAAGTCGTAAAAAGTGAACAAAACAATTATTCAATATATTATAAGATTATAACCTCAAAATGAAATTATTCAATTTTTAATTACTATTAATATTAAGGTAAAATAAGTAAAACTGTTGTATATGAGTATTATAATGTATGACTTTTAAAATGAATTTTTAAACTTCTCTTATGTGCACATTTATTCTTAAATATGTGTAAATTACATACTTCAACGGTTTTTCGCCTGTATGAGTTTTAAAATGATTTTTTTTAAATTATTATCATATGCACATTTGGAATCCCAAATTTAACACTGAAACTACTAAACAAATAGCTAGTAGTAGTATTACGTTTTATGATCTAGTATTGTAGAAGGAAATAATTTAAATAATAAAAAATGTACTTTGACGCAATTTGACATCTGTCAAAATTAAATTTGATATTCCCGGATATTCCTAAGTACAAAACAAAACCAAATGCGCATGCTTGGATACATAACCCAACTTCGCATAACCTCACTGACAAGTCAAATTTTCTATCACCACACCACAGATGGCGCCACAGTCACAGACAAATTTCACGATTGTCTCGCGACAGTAATAACCTGGCTGTGACTGTGGCGCCATCTGTGGTGCGGTTATGTAACTCTTAGAAAATTTGACTTCACAGTGAGGTTATGCGAAGTTGTGTTATGTATCCAAGCATGCGCATTTGGTGCTGTTTTGTACTTAGGAAATGCTTAGGAATACCAAATTTAATTTTGACATACAGGGTGTCCCGTTATGAGTGGTCCAAACTGTAATTGGTGAAGGGTTTGACTAACCTCTATCAGAAAAACAAAAAATAGGTTTAGTAAAAGTGTCATGGTTTTCGAGATATTTGAGATCAAAGATTTTTCTTTTAATTTTCGTCTTCTCATATTACTTTTTCCTGTAAAATCTACAAATGAAGGATTTTTTTATTTATTTTTTTTGTGAATGTCTCTGACTTTACGTGCTACAAGACGTAAATCAAAGTTTTTCAAAATTCTCATGGGATTAGAAAAAAATAAAATAATCTTATTAGAAATTTTCAACCTTACAAAAAATCATTGAGTTTTGGAGCATCACGGTTGAAAAAAAAGATATTACAACCTGACTGCCCATGATCTTAAAAAGTTTCTAATGTTGTGTAGAATAAGTAAAAAAATAAAAAAATAAATTAGTCCATAAACCAAAGAGTTATTGCTATTTTATTAACGTAGGGGCCAACTTAAAAAAATTGCGTTGTTAGATTTTTGTCTTGTATTTCATTTTTAAATGATATTAAGACATAATAATCAAGGCAACATTAGTTCTCTTGAAAAATGCTTGTTCGAATACTTTCAAAGTGTAAGATGACAGTTGCTAGGCAAAACAGTGTTGTTAATTACCTGATAATTAATCATCGACTTGGAATTCTTGGACTACTGTTTTGAGCTTTGTGTTTTGGACTCACGTGAATTGGTGCAACAAACAACGACTTGGCAATTTTACGGACTACGATATTTGTGTTTTGCTGCCTCTGTTAACATGGCGCACTACACACCAGCAGAGTATATCAACATGCACTACCTCTACGGTTTATGTGATGGAAATGCGAGGCAAGCTGCTGCACTCTACAGGGATCGCTACCCAAATGCTCGGCATCCTGACCACCGTGTTATTAGCAGACTACATGTTGCGCTATCAGAGGGAAGATTTCCTGGAACTGGCGTGGGTCGCGGTCATGAAGGAAGACCGCGTTTCGAAGGCGAAGATGAAGTATTGGCAGAGAGAGAAGCTGATCCAACTACTTCGGTACGAGAAATTGAACGACGCACTGGTGTCTCAAAGTCCAAAGTACAAGTAATACTCAAAAAAGTTCATGCATTTCATCCGTACCATGTGCAGCGTGTGCAAACCCTGCAGCCGAGAGATTACGCACAAAGAGTAGCTTTTTGCAGAAGAATGCTACAAATAATGAGAGAAGATAACGATTGGTTTAATACCATATTATGGAGTGACGAATCCACATGCCGAAAAGACGGATTTATGAACATGCATAATCTCCATAGCTGGCAGTTGGAGAATCCACATAACAAGAAAGAAGATCGATCTCAATACGGATTCAAAGTGAACTTATGGACAGGGATTTTAAACGGAGAAATTATTGGACCGTTTGAGCTACCAGAGACCTTGAATGGGGATAACTACCTGCATTTTTTGCAAAACGACCTTCCCGGCCTCTTGGAAGAAGTACCACTCAACATCCGGAGAACAATGTGGCTGCAACACGATGGTTGTCCTGCACATTATGCCGTGCAAGTGAGAAATCACTTGAATGAAAGGTACCCAGAAAGATGGATTGGCCGCATCGGAACCATATGCTGGCCACCAAGATCACCCGATTTGAATCCCCTAGATTTCTTTTTTTGGGGATCTTTAAAGGAGTTGGTCTACAAGAGCCCAATCGAAAACTTACAAGATCTGAAAAGAAAAATCCAACAATCCACCACGACAATACGAGAGCGTCGCTACATACGTCACCTTAAGCGATCTTTCATAAAAAGGTGTAGAGCGTGCATAAGGGCTCGTGGTGGTCACTTTGAGCATTTATTATAAAAAAATTGTTCTGTTTTAAATAAGAAAATCTGTGTCATGAATAAAAGGCAGTCTAATTTTATTTTTAATATCTAACACTGCCTTGACTGTTTCATCTCCAGTTTCTCGTACATTTCATCTGTTGTTAATAACTTGTTAACAATCTAGCTGTCAAAACTCCATAAAAAACACCTTGAAATGTTAACAAGCGATTAAGAACAGATAAATGTTCGGAAAATCGAGGGTACATGTCTTAATATCATTTAAAAATGAAATACAAGACAAAAATCTAATAACGCAATTTTTTTGAAGTTGGCCCCAACGTTAATAAATAGCAATAACTCTTTGGTTTATGGACTAATTTATTTTTTTATTTTTTTGCTTATTCTACACAACATTAGAAACTTTTTAAGATCATGGGCAGTCAGGTTGTAATATCTTTTTTTTCAACCGTGATGCTCCAAAACTCAATGATTTTTTGTAAGGTTGAAAATTTCTAATAAGATTATTTTATTTTTTTCTAATCCCATGAGAATTTTGAAAAACTTTGATTTACGTCTGGTAGCACGTAAAGTCAGAGACATTCACAAAAAAAATAAATAAAAAAATCCTTCGTTTGTAGATTTTACAGGAAAAAGTAATATGAGAAGACGAAAATTAAAAGAAAAATCTTTGATCTCAAATATCTCGAAAACCATGACACTTTTACTAAACCTATTTTTTGTTTTTCTGATAGAGGTTAGTCAAACCCTTCACCAATTACAGTTTGGACCACTCATAACGGGACACCCTGTATGTAAAATTTCGTTAAAGTACATTTTTTATTATTTAAATTTTTTCCTTTTACAATAATAGATCATAAACAGTAATACTATCTACTATTTGTTTATTTTATTTTAGTGTGAAATTTGTGATTACAAATGTGCACATAATATAATAATTTAAAAAAAATCATTTTAAACTCATACAGGCGAAAAACCGTTGAAATATATAATTTGCAATATTTAAAAATAAATGTGCACATAAGAGAATTTAAAAACTCATACATTATAATACTCATATACAACTGTTTTAACATTGCCTCCTATTGTTTTAGGCAATGGTTTTACTTATTTTACCTTAATTTTAATATTATATTATTAATTAAACATTGAATAATTTAATTTTATGTTTTTTAACACGTTTTAATTAATGATCATTATTTTTTTAAATAATTTATTCACTAATTTAAATAGTAGTAGAAGTACTTACTTAGTAGTAAGTTCATTACAGAAAATTGACATCTGACATCTGTCATAATTAAATTTGGTATTCCTATTTCTAAGTACAAAACAGAAACAAATGCGCATGCTTTCAAATAAAATTTTTGTCCACAGGATCATCCCATCCACAGATGGCGCCACAGTCACAGCCAGGTTATTACTGTCGCGAGACAATCGTCAAATTTCAAGTTAAGCTAACTTAAGGCACTGTGGCGACTGTTGCTCGGAGATTTACAAATATTTATGTGTTAAACAATTCGCGAACGGTGAATGCATAAAGAAAAAAATTATTACCCAAACGTAAGCAAACGGTACACAAACGAAAGAAATAAAAATTAATCCAAAAATCGAAATGGGGGGGGGGGGGAATTACTGATCAATTTCTGTGTCATTCGTTTGTGCAAATACTTCTTAGGTCAAAATTGGTGGCAATCGTTTGTGCATCGTTGGTGTACGTTTGTGCATTTATTATTTTCGTTTGTGCAAGCACGGTTTGCGATATATCTTCAATTGAAAAAACGACAAAATTTCTAAATGGTGGTGGGGGGAGGGTGGGGGGCTGGAGAATTGATCGCGGAAATTTCAATTAACGATATTTCGCTAACCGTGCTTGCACAAACGAAAATAATAAATGCACAAACGTACACAAACGATGCACAAACGACTGACACAAAATTTGACCCAAAATTCGTGATGGGGGGGGGGCTGGAATTCCCCCCCCTCTTAAATTGTAAATATTTCGCGAACGGTATTTGCACAAACGAAAATTTTGAATGCACAAACGTACACAAACGATGCACAAACGATAAACATAAAATTTTATGCAAAAATTGAAATGGGGGGGCTGGCATTTCCCCAGCCCCCCAAACTTGCTTCTTAAATAATTCGCGAACGGAGATTGTACAAACGAAAAAAATGTTTGCACAAACCTACACAAACGAATGACACAAAAAATTTTCCAAAATTCGAAATGGGGGGACAGAGGGACTCTGCGGCGTCGCCCCCCCCCCCCTAGCGATATCAGAAGAACCGAGAAGAACAAAGAATTATAAAATATAATTATAATAACTAATAAGATATCAAATTAAATTACTACTAATTTTTTTTTAATTTGGTAACAAACCAATGTTGGAACCGATGTTGATTGTTTAACCAATCAATGGGCTGTTACTTTTTTTTTACTTTTTTTAAAAGTTAATACACGTGTCACACGGCCTTTAGACTTGAGTCCCCCCATAACCACTGAACATTGCTCTTAAATAAAGTTTTAGATTTGGGTCCCAAACTCTGATCCGGTCCTGTTTATAAAACTAAAAATTTAAATTTTACACACATTCGGCGCACATTATTTGACTTGATTATGGCGCATGCGCGCACTTTACATTTAAATACGTTTCACATTGCCGGGAAATTTTGCGCGTGCGCACATTCGACGTGAGTAGCTGCGCACGCGCACACTTAGGGGAAGTCTGAGGTAGTCCGAGGAAGTCTGGGAAGTCCGAGGAAGTCTCGGGTAGTCCCAGGAAGTCTCGGGTAGTCCCAGGAGGGTATGGGACTTTTCGGCGCCGCCGGTTCGGTGCCGCCAGTCCGGCGCAGGCACTATTCGGCGCAAGGACGATTCGGCGAATCCCGTTTCGGCGCAAAGACTATTCGGCGCAGGTACTATTCGGTGCCGCCGATTCGGCGCCGCCAAATCAATGTCCGAATCAACAATCAATGTTCGCAATTTTTTACACTAACTTACTCGGAGTAGTTCGGTGCGTTCGGTGTAACATAACAAACAGACCTATAGATTATCGGAAAAATAAAATATTTTTTTTATTAAAATATATTTGGTAATATTGTGGTGTCGGCGGTCGGAACATAGTGGTCATGCGAGTTGACTATGAACGCTAAATACCCGGTTCGAATCCGAGTGAAGTAAGAACTTTATTCTGGCCGCCTCTCTGGTCCTCCAGGTTGGGGGGTTCTTCGTCGGGCTGGCTCCCCGTCGTAGGTAAAAAATACAATGCTGTGAATGCCATTTGATATTAAAAAGTTAACATTATAATGGTCAGCCAAGACCCATTAGGGTTGTAGCGCTACGAGTACAGTACAGTACAGAGTACAATATTGTGGTGGTATACAAGGGCGGATCCAGGATTTTTTACTAGAGAGGGGGCACAAGGGGCGGACGGGCAAAAAAGCCGTTTATTTCTACAAGTTCAAGCATGAATAGGAAGGTTTATAGGAATAGGAAAGTCTCCACAGTACACAAAAATACCGTCGGGGGGGGGGGGCACGTGCCCCCCCATAATAATATAACTTGGTAATAATAAGCTTTGTTTGGTATCACAGACCTAGTGCAACCTAGTGTACCTGTTCTCTCATTGATTTTATTTTTAATTTTATTTAATTTTATTTTAAAATGATTTCTTTGATTTTTAAGTTAGGATTTCTGATCTTTAAGACTCGAACATTTTCTAAAAGAGTTGAATGAAAAGTTTCTATGAGAGTTTTAGTGGTGTTGAAATGCCATTCTACGTTTAGACTAGTACTGAATTCTTTTATTAGTTCATTATCGAATTCTTTGCTGTTATCACTAGTGATTGATCTAGGTACGTTATGTTGCGCAAAATATTCTAATAAACAAAATTTTATATCTATCGGATTTTTGCTTTTTATTGACATAGCTTGTCCATGACGTGAGAATGAATCGATTACTGTTAAATATATAGTGCTATCTAACGTGATAATGTCAATATATAAGTAATCAAATGGATACTGTCCGGAAGGAAATGGTTTTTCTGATATTGGTAATTCTAAAGTGGTTTCCGAATTTGAATGAATAGTTGACTTATTAGGTCGTCTAATTTATTCTATTGGATCTATTGGCGAAGAATCCAATGAACCCATAGGGCTGCGTTTGAATTTTTGTCAAGAATTTTTAACAATTGATATTTTTCATCGAAATTCAAATGGTCTATTCTGATTTTGCTGAAGTCTAAATGATAGGATTGTGCAGAATGAAAGTTGATTTCCCTAGATAACAGGTAGTCGTGTAACGTTTCTATTTTTGTCTTTTCGAGATCATCGATGTCGATGTCAGCGTGAAATGGTTTTAAAGAGGGATTAGTTAATTTAACTTTTATTAATTTATTTTCTACAGTGGTAAAAATTTCATCTATGTTGCATTTTAGATCTAATTGTCCTTTTTTTATTAAATAATGTCCATCAGGAAGATTTGTAGGTATGTTACAAAATATTGTAGATTTAGGGGGAATCGTTTTTTGAAATAAGACACTAGGTTTATTTTCTGAAGGTGTATAATTTAAAATTTTAATTTGGTAATACTCGTTCCATAATATATTTTTTGTTAAATCTATATTGAAATGAAACATTTTTAATAATGGTACGCCAATGATTCCGTCAAAAAATGGGCGAAAATTGTGTAATAAACAAACCATTTCTTCATTTAAATTGAAATCTTTCAATAATGGAATTGTTGTTGAAAGAAACGACGCTGGTATTATATTTAGTTATCTGATCTGGAAAATATTTCCTAGCTAGTGAAGGTTTAATGACATTAATGGTACTTCCCGTGTCTAATAGAAATTTAGCTTTTAATGAGGGGATAAAAATAAAAGGTAAATTGGGTCTTAATTTAAAATCTACGTTATATGACTCGAATGGTAAACCTGGTGAAAATTTACATTTTCCATTTGAAGATTTTGGTTTTCAGAATTTGAAAAATCGTTTTCTGTATTTTCATAAAATTGTTCGGTGCCATCGACATAATCTTGATAGACTGGAATTTGGTTTTGTGATTGGTCGTTTGTATAAAAATAATTTTGAAAGTTTTCTCCGTTATTAAATTGATTAATTTCACTTGGCTCAAAATTTTGGTAAGTTTCTGGTTAATCAAATTTTGGTGTGTTTTCTTAGTATTGACATTTTGACACATTAAAGTTGTTTGTGTGGACATCGGCTCTGGTTCATAAATTTGTTGATTTTGTCTAGAGTAGTTGTTATTTTGTACGAGACTACTCGTATTTCTTTGGAAATTATTGTTAGGTCTGTAAAATGGTTGAGACGGATTTTTGAAAGTAAATTGATTTTTATAGGGAAATTGGTTGTTAATATTCGTATTCCGCATTGATTTAAAATTATTGTTAACTGAAGGGAAACTATACGTGTTTTGGTTTATAGCCGAATTTCTATTTTTAAAATTAATTTCTTCTGTAGCAAATTGTATCGCTTGGTCCAAATTTTTTGGCTGTCTTAGTCGAATTTGACAAGAGATACTATAAGGCAAACAAACAAGAAATCTATCTAGAGAACTATCGGTGTACATTTTTATTCGTAATTCTTGATTATCTAAATCGGATAAATTTATTTTTGTAATTAATTTTGCTAAGTGACTCCTAATTCGATTACCAAAGTTTACTATATTTTCTGGTTTATCTAATACAATATTATTAAAATCTAAGCATTTGTTCTATTGATCTATTGTCCGAAAAGTGCTGGAGTATGGCATTTTTAATTTGTGCCCATGATTTTAAATCGTTTCTCGGGCATAGAAATTCTGAAGCTTTACCACGAAATTTTGAAAAAACATTGGCTCTAAGCGTCGAGCTTATTTGTTCAAATGTTGCATATTTTACGACTATCGTATCTACTGTTGATATGAAATTATTTAATTGCGTTTCGGACCCATCAAAAAACGGAATGGTATCTAAGTCAAGTTTGAGTAGCTGTATATTCAAAGTTTGCGTTTCTGGCATTTTATTGGAATAAATTAAAAAATATAAAAGAATTTTTGAAATTAATTAATGTTGCATAAAATTTTGATTAAATTACATACCGTCGTTGCGCCTTCAAAACCCGACATGTGCATTTTAGTAAATTGTTCAGGAGAAGGTTTAAACTGATTTATTTACACACATAGCGCTTTGTGATTTACCTTTATTAAACAACTATTTTACAGAAAAATGCATTATCTGCTTTTATGGAAATGTCCGGCTTGAAACCCTTAATCGAAATCTGTACTTAACGCATTTTGCTCAAAATGTGCACATGTCGGGTTTTGAAGGCGCAACGACGATACGCAATTTATTTTTCGAAATTAATTTGTGTATCAAATTATATCAATTAAAATGTTTAATAATTAAATTTCGAGGTGAATTTAGAGAGAAACAAAAAAACTATTTTTTAATTTACTTAAAATTATTTGAAATTGTTTTGGTTTTCTTTAATCGTTCGGGTTTTCAATCCCTATTATAAATTGTTAGCTTTTTTCTTTTCTTTTTGCCTTTTCTTAAACACTATTGCTTAAAATTAAAAAAGGGAATAACAAATTCAGTTTATCTCTTACCACTTTTGATGTAAAAAACTGGTCGTTGATTCGCTGATGTTGTTGCTCCTGGGGTAGCGTTGTTGCCGCTTCCTTGAAGACGTTTTCTGGTTGAAACAGGATACCTGGACTACTGTGGAAAATCTGGAATCTATTTCAAGCCTTCTTCGTTCTTCTGTATTGCATTCGTTATTGCAGTGCCGATTTTTTGGATACAATAATTTAACAACACTTTTGCAGGTGGTTTGGTTCGTAATCTTTTTAAGGAACTGAAGTTCGCCGAAAAGTGTCAATTTTTGAATTTTCGTTAAAGAATCCTACCGACTGCGCCATTTATATAATTTCGGTTGTTCGTGAAATTATGAGAAGGTGCCGAAGGAAAAATAACACTTTTTATTGTCAATAATTGAATTTATTTAAAATTTAATATCAGTAATTATTCGTTCACTTCTTACACACAACTAACTACTTCAAAACTACAATCTGTTCATAACACGAAAAGAAATATGAATCGGAATAGGAGACTTCCTCTACAAAGAAGGTTTTTTACTTTATATAACATATTTATAAATAGCCAGTTGCATATACATACTGTATGTTTATATAGCCAATTACGTATACATACTGTATGTATAAATAGTCAATTCCGTATACATACTGTATGTATATATAGCCAATTACGTATACATACTGTATGTATAATTAGTCAATTGCATAATTGTAGTATTTTGAAATCATCATAGAAATTTTAATTGTAAATTCAGTTGATTTTTGTTTTGATTCCATAGTTTGCCACGCGATGCTGCGGAATGTACAAAGTTTTGAATTATTCTCTTTTTAAATAAGTGGAAGGAGTTTAAAAATTTAATTAATTTTATTTGTTTATTAAAGACAAATCGGCATAAATATTTCTTAATTTCATCAAACAAATTTATTGTTTTGTTGTTAATAACCAATAATTGTTAATTTAGTAGGATAAAATGTTAGATAATAAGGATTCAAATATTTTGGTAATTTGAAATTTAAATGTAGTTCCTAAAACAAACGCGGAGTGCGACATAAAAATTTAACGTTGTGAAGAGGGGAGAGAAAGAACGGGCTTTTTCCTGGGACGCCTGCAAGACACGCTGCGTTTTTGTGGTGCGCGACATAAAAGTGCATAAATTAATATAAAATGTACAAAATTTAGCAAATTTAATGCTGTGCATTAGTGTATCATCAAGATCGATTGATGGAAAAAGTTTATAAGCGGTGAAAAGCTGAAAAGCCAAAATTTGGATGATAAACTGGGAAGCGTCTTTTTCAACAAACTAAGAAGATTGAAAATTGCGAGACTGGTCGACCGCCAACTAATCAATTGAACAAATGATGCTAATCAACTGTAATCCATCCAGGAAATTGCTGGAAAAGAATAAAATTACCAAATTAAGGTAAAAAATTTTAATAGTACCACATGTTAAAAATTTTTGTGTCGGCGACGATAATCGACTGCGCCTGCGCAAGCCATCTGCTGTAACGCATGGCGTAAAATTTTGAAGGCCACGAGGAACTACACAAATAAAATTTTAAATGCAGTGCCGTAATCAAATATTTTTGATAATTGAAAAATTTTGTATACATTAGATTTTAAGAAAAATTTTAAGGTATTATTAATTGCAAGTTACAGGGGGATGATAATAGTAAATGTGTGAACTTGGAATTGGTAATGCGTATTCAGGTTTAACGACTACAAAAATTAAGAAATACGAAATATTGGATGATATGCTTTTGTTGTTAAACATTATTTGAACAGAGATAATAAATTAAATTGTTTGAATCGTTATAATACGTTTAATTTTGCATTCTGAGTTAGCTGTGTGGCGGATTATGTACCTTTGCTGAAGTCAACTGAAAGCATTAGTAAAAGATAAAGGTTGAGGTAGGTAGAGGACAATATGTACATACTGTATGTATACATAATTATAGTATGTATACAAGTTAGCAACGAATTTGTAAATCTGTACAAGTTTCTATAGGAATAAAAGATAAATATGTATCACTTGAGGAACAATTCCTTAAAAATTGGGATAGCTGTAAGAAATGTGGGTACATTATTGTACATGTATAATCGCTGGCGGGAGCTGTGTTTTATGTGGTCTTCCAGCAGTCGGTTGTATGCCGTGTTGTATGAAGACGCCTCTCGAATGTTATTTCGGGATGAAAAATGTTAAGGTTCTTCGTTTCAATTAAAAAACACTTTGAAATCACAAGAACAGAATTACAAGAGAACTTGAAGTGATCTGCTTGGTGGTCAGGATGCAACTTGGCTTTAAAAAAACAGGGCTTACAAAAGTTGGAGACAATGGCGGTAACTCTTACAAGGAAGTAGCGCTTTCTACAATGGCGCCAAATACAAATACAAAAAACACAAAGATCTTGCCAATTATTTTAGAAAACATTTATCACTAATGGGAGACACTACAACGAATACAATTGAACGATCATTTTGGACCCTTAAACAATACATGCAAACTAAATATCATAGTTTGACAACAATTTATTTACCTTATGAGGTGGTCATTGCCTTGCAGCTAACGCAGTTGGATGCAAATATGGGGCACCGGGTTCAAACCTGGGGAGAGTCAAACTTTCTTATGACTAGTCTCCGTGCTTCGAAAGACACGTTAAGCCAGTGGTCCCCTGGGTTAGTGAATTGCTACCATTAACATAATATACCAATGTACAGGCACATCTGAAGGCAAGTCTAGCAAGCTACCTGATGGATGTAAAATATTTATATGCCCAAAGTTTCTAACACTGCCAAGGAAACGACGCATGTGTTGGGAAATAACAGGCCTTGGCCTACTAGAAAAGAATTCTCTAGAGAATTACTTCTAGAAAGAAGAAGAAGAAGAATATAGTTTGGTATTCATTCAAAAATAAATAACAAATTAGCAAAAAATTAAAAAAAAGTTTTTAAAATTATGGATAGTGATATCGAGATAAAAAAGATACTGGAAAGATGTTCTGAAGCTCTCACAGAGACGGGAATAAAATTATTTCAGAGACAGTTAAAAGTATTTAAAACTTTAGAGTCCAAAATGAGAATTAAAAATAAAAGCATTGAGGAAAATCTTGATAGCAAAATATCAAAATTTTATAATACCTATATCGGTTTATTTTGAAATTATTTTAGTGCACAATGTCGTCATATTCTTATGATAAGAACATAATAATAATTTGAACATTATTTTTTCAATTAAAAACGCACTAATAAGTATGGATACAGATGATGTAAATAAGACATAGATGATCTTATTGAAGATGAAACTTTTGCTGATGATTTTTATTGTCCCAACAAAATATTATCGGATAGGGAAAATTTTAATACGGCACTGACAATAACTACACTATACAGCTCCACCAAGCTTATAGTACAGGAGGCAACGACAGTCGAAATGTCATTATTCGTACAAAGCCTATTCTTTCAGATATTGTTGTTTTGATATCGTAAGTAAAGAAAACGGCAGTCTACCACCTTAGAACGGCGGCAAATTTTAGAAAAATGACTTTAAAGCTATATATCGATAATTAAAGTGTATACTAGCGACGATTACTATCAACAACCTTGGTAGCCCAGTGGTAAGATGCTTGGGATCTGTAGATCTCGGTTCGAATTCAGTATGCGCACGTTTTTTTTTCAAACATATTCTTTTAACGATGTTTATTATCGAAATTATATAATTGTATTTAAAATTTTTTAAGAAAACAAATTATAATTATATCTCGTTGTGTTAATCAATGATTATACAGTGTAAATCAGGAAATTATAATAGCTAATTTCGCTATAAATCGTTCTGAATGATTGTTAAATTAAAATCTACAAAGCTGTTTTCTTGTCTACAAGTAGTTTACATGAAATATTTTTAAATAGACGCCGTCTACTTTCGATACAAGGTGGCTAAAGCTTTGGTAGACGACGCTGAAGTCGTAGCGCGTGAAGTTAAAGCATGCAACGTCTTCAGCGTCGTCTACCAAAGCTTTAGATAAAGGGACTAGTGCAGTTTGACGCCGTCGTTTTGACGCGAGCACGTTTCGACGCCGCACGTTTCGACGCTGAGCGTTTCGACGCGGGATCAGTTTGACGCAAGCATGTTTCGACGCCACACATTTCGACGCGAGCACGTTTCGACGCCGCACGTTTCGACGCGAAAATTGAAATTATTATTTATATTTGAATTATTAATTATTAAAATTATTAGAAACTACATGAGGATTGAAAGAAGACTTTTGCTTGATTATTATAGTGCATTTGAAATCCCAGATACAGACAGAAAAAATGTCGAAAACTAACACTAACCTAGCCTCAACCGGGATCAACCTTTTAATCGAGAATCTCTCCTTAAATACAAGTCGATTCCTAACACCAATCTAGGCTCTACCGGTGTATCTACCTTTTAATGACGTTCTCTTAAAAAAAAGTCGAAAATTAACACTAACCTAGCCTCAACCGGGATCCACCTTTTAATCGGGAATCTCTACAAGTCGATTACGAACAACAATGTAGGCTCTACCGGTGTATCTACATTTTAATGACGTTCTCTTTAAAGAAAAGTCGAAAACTAACACTAACCTAGCCTCAACCGGGATCCACCTTTCAATGGGGATTCCCTTCTTAAATACAAGTCGATTCCCAACACCAATCTAGGCTCTACCGGTGTATATACCTTTTAATGTGGTTCTCTTTAAAAAACAGTCGAAAACTAACACTAACCTAGCCTCAACCGGGATCCACCTTTTAATCGGGAATCCCTTCTTAAGATTCCATTTAAATAGAAGTCGATTCCCAACACCAATCTAGGCTCTACCGGTGTATCTACTTTTTAATGACGTTCTCTTTAAAAAAAAGTCGAAAACTAACACTAACCTAGCCTCAACCGGGATCCACCTTTTAATCGGGAATCTTTTCTTAAATACAAGTCGATTCCCAACACCAATCTAGGCTCTACCGGTGTATATACCTTTTAATGTGGTTCTCTTTAAAAAAAAGTCGAAAACTAACACTAACCTAGCCTCAACCGGGATCCACCTTTTAATCGGGAATCCCTTCTTAAGATTCCATTTAAATAGAAGTCGATTCCCAACACCAATCTAGGCTCTACCGGTGTATCTACCTTTTAATGTGGTTCTCTTTAAAAAAAAGTCGAAAACTAACACTAACCTAGCCTCAACCGGGATCCACCTTTTAATCGGGAATCTCTTCTTAAATACAAGTCGATTCCCAACACCAATCTAGGCTCTACCGGTGTATCTACCTTTTAATGACGTTCTCTTTAAAAAAAGTAGAAAACTAACACTAACCAAGCCTCAACCGGGATCCACCTTATAATCGGGAATCCTTTCTTAAATACAAGTCGATTCCTAACACCAATCTTAAAGTGGTTGGTTTTCTTTTTTTCGGCAAATGTAAGCTAAAGATACCCCTAAACAGTGAAATTTGTTCGAAGTTAATTTTACGTACTTTTTGTCCATGCGCCGTCGAAACGTGCGGCGTCAAATCGTACGGCGTCGAAACGTGCGGCGTCAAAACGTGCCGGCGTCGAAACGTGCTCGCGTCGAAACGTGCGGCGTCGAAACATGCGGCGTCGAAACGTGCCGGCGTCAAAACGTGCGGCGTCAAAACGATGGCGTCAAAACGGCGGCGTCAAAACGACGGCGTCAAAATGCCCGGCTCCGATAAATAATTATAGTTTTATTTAATAAAGTTCATTTACAATGTTGTTCAATAAAGTTTTGGAAACAAAGTAATCAATTTAAACTACCACTACAGTAAAATAAATATATTATTTTTGATTTTGTCTTTTACTTTTTTTTATAGAAAGTGGGCTTAGTCTTTCTCTTCGGGTGTGTTTTGGATTTAATTTTAGTTTTGAATTACAAGTTTTCATTTGATTGAATTGAACCGAATCATGTCCAAAAAGAAAAATTCTGTTTCTTACATTATTTTGTATTACTTTTAATTCCTCTACATATTTTTAATATTTTTAACTATCGTCAGTGCCGCATTAAATTTTTCCCTATCGGATAACAAAAAGTAAAATACAAAATCAAAAATAATATATTTATTTTACTTTATTGGTAGTTTAAATTGATTACTTTATTGAACAACATTGTAAATGAACTTTAACAAATAAAACTATAATTTTTTTAAATAAAAATATAGTGTAGTTATATGCAAATTTCAATTTTAATAATAGCGCAAACAGTCAGTATGTATGAATAGCCAATTGCATATACATACTGTATGTATATATAGCCAATTGCATATACATACTGTATGTATAAATAGCCAATTGCGTATATATACTGTATGTATAAATAGCCACATCCTTAAATATTAACAGCCGTATTCATAAAAAACTTAAAACAGTCTTGTAAGCCTGCTTTAGTTAATGACCTCAAATGAGTTCGTTAACCATAACCTAACTTTATTTTTGCTTGCATTTCGAATCTTTTTAGGTTAAACTACCAACTTATTACAGTAAACGCGCTAAACTCCCTATAAATATTATAGGGACCAAATATTGAGTAAACTATTTTATAGGAAGTTTATCGCGTTTACTGTAATAAGTTGGTATTTTAACCTAAAAAAATTCGAAATTAATGAAAAAAGTTAGGTTAATAACCTCTTTTGAGGTCATTAACTAAAACAGGCTTACAAGACTGTTTTACGTTTTTTATGAATACGGCTGTTAGTAATTTTGTACCTTGGTAAATATTTTTTATTATTTTATACAATATGAAATAATTAACGTATGTAACTGTAACAAAGTGATATTTACATAATAATTATAATAACATAAAAAAAAATGTTGGAAGTTATGTACGTGTAACGTTACGTAATGTAATAATTTGCAAGATAGCCTTCTTTTTACATGGTTTCTTGCTTGTCAACTTGGTGCAATGAATTTTGTTCAATTGAAGACGATCTATCAAGCGATGAGAAATATCCCTAAACATACCAGATTTATCAAAATTTACATCTCTTTTATTATTCATTGACTTTTCAATTACAATAAGATATAAAATGGAAAAGGTTGTTTATATTATTCTCTCGCTACCCCTTTTCATTTGTACAACTTTCTGACTTTATTTTTGAAAATTTACTAATACCCTTTTCCATAATGCTTTTAAAAGTTTATTTTACACTTTACAACAGAGCATTTTTTATTTCATAAAAAAGAAATCGAGAAAAAATAATTGCAATATCAATTTAAAAATTTCTTTTGCGCATATAACTCCCAGCTTATCTCTAGCTATAGCAAATTCCTGTAAATATCTCGAAAGAATGTATTTAGTGGAGTTAATTTACAGGCTTATTAATTTAGTATTAACCTTCATCTGGTAGCGTACGCGGCAAATTGGCCGCATTTTTAAATTTTCTCTTTTATTTCCTTCTAGACTAGAGCGTCATGGAAGGGGTGGGAAGGGCTTGTATTCTTTAATTACTATCTCCTCTACTAAACCATGTCCATGTTCTGATAGAAAAGCTCCACCAACCGGCTCAGTATAGCCACAAACTATTTTGCCGCATACCGCGATCGATAACGTAACTTTTTATCAATACTCTTAATGTTGGTTTTACTGAGAAAATATTAAATAATATAAAATAATAAATTGGAGACATGTTTTGAAAAATAAAATATTATTACAAATTGAGTGCCGTAACGATTATAGTATATTTTGCATTTTTTAAGTTAAGTTTTCTGCAATTTTTTAAAAATTTTTTAAAATTAAAAACCACAATTTGCTCTTTTTGTGTTTTATTTTTTCTTTTTCTCTGTGATTTTGTATTTTGTAATGCTATGCTTTGCGCAATGTATCCATTACATACGATTAAATAAATAAATATAACATTGATTTTAAAATTTAATATAAATTTTTTTGTTCAATAATGTACCATGTAATGTTATGTCAGATTTCATAAGTCCTATAGTACTTTTCACACTAGGCTGTAAAACGCCGTTTCCCGTCGGCGCGGCGGGAGCGATAGTAGGAGCCGAGAGCGGAGCGTAAGCGGAGCCGAGGCTTCAACCGCTCCCGAGGATGTAGCGGCGTTTTACCAGCCGAGTTGAGGAAATGCACTTTTCATCAGTTTCTCGTCCGGAGGGATGAAAAATAATTTATATCATGCACTTTGAACGAAGAAAAACTCACGAAAACGATAAAAATCATATTATGCTGCCAAATTGGCGCGTAGACTTCTCGCAAAAAAGATGAGAGGGTGGAGCTAATGCGTAGAAACCAAAACTTGCACTATAGTATTCATGTTGGTGTCAATTGGTGGAATTGGGTGTCACGCGGTGTCTACTGCGCCGGATTTTGTCTACACCCTCTCATCTACCTTTGCGATCACTTTACGTGATCGGAAGTGCGATTTTAATAGGCGCGAGCGGTAGTGTTCAAATGACACTATTCCATTTTTTAAATGGATATTTTTAAAGCCATCAAGAAATAAAGTAATTAAGAAATTATAACTGCTTACTATTTAGCTTTTTTTTTTTCTTATCTACTAAAGGACTGTGACGTTAGAAAATCGTAATTTTCATGAACGATTTTCACATAAAAAACAAAATTATTCTAAATAAACAATAGTGTTAATATAAAATAGTAGGCTTCTAAAATAATAGACATATATTATTTATCAGTTTTTCTTAATATTTTACATAATGCAGAGTAAACAAGAAGAAGTGCGTCACAAAATTGTGCAAAAGCGAACTGAAATTCCGACAATTTCTAGTAAAAATGGACTTTGCAACACTAGCTGGTCCTCAATATTATACAAAAAAAACCTGAAGAGAATCTTCTTGATGCCATAACGAAAATTTATTTTTAAAAAATTTGTGTCCAAACTATTAGTTTGGCAGATTATTTGTCAGTACGGAAAGCGAAGTGGAATTTTCGTTGCATCTGGTAATGTAAATGGAGAAATTTACAGCAAAGAATGTATCGAGAATAGATTAAAACCATTCATAAATTCACATGATGGTCCAACATTATTTAGGCCTGACTTAGCCTCAGCTCATTATGCATGCTAAACAAACTTTGGAGCTCTTTACAGCTGAAAATATTGAATTTGTACCTAAAGAGGCTAATCTACCAGAACATCGCCCAATTGAAAGACATTGGGCTCTAATGAAAAAGAACTTAAAAAGGGTTAAAAATCCAACTAAGGACATCGAAATATTCAAGGTAAAGTGGAAAAACCATCCAGTAGAGTGACGAATCAGATCGTGCAAAACATAATGGAAGGCATTAACCGAAAAGCACGCTTGACTATCCGAAATCCTAAAACTTGATATTTTTTTATACAGGGTGGCCCTTTGAAAACGAAACAGACGGGATTGTGGCCAGCAGAATTTTTTTCTCAAGAAATGTAATAACACGTCAATTTTATCATCGAGGGGGAAAACTTTTGTGACCAATGTTACTGCCGTATTGTTTCATCCTTTCGCGCTGTGATGACAACCCCTGAAATGTTAATAGGGATGATATGTCAAGTGACACCTCATTTGAAAGGTCTTGCTTCCCTGAATTGAGCGAAATAATTTTTTTGAAGTTTTATCAATTATTCAACAAAAAAATTGAAGCTGCAAAAATGCGAAATAAATCCGATATTTCAAGACATTTAAGAATAAAAAGTGAAAAACGCTTGGACAGGTTGATTTTAATTTCAAGGGGGCTAACTTTTACTGCTATTCATAAACATTGACAGTTCAACCCTGAATGTAAAAGTGTTGATGTAATTTTCTAATTAACAACTCACAGTTTGATTTTGTTTATTTAGAAAGAATAATAGTACATGAAATGTGATAATAATAATCCTTCATTTAACATTTCATGAAGAACGTTAACTTACATTACTTATCAATGCAACAAGAATGCAACTGATGCATGCATGAAGGTTAAGGAATTACAACTCCCCTCTCCGTGCTAACATGCGCATTTAATTGCTAATTGTTTTTCTTACATTTTTATTCAAATATCTCAACACTCTCCCTAAAACAATGAGCAATCACATTTTTTTTTCTTTTCTTTTACAAAAATTTTAAAACCTTAAAAAACATTACATAAGAAGAACTTTTAAGTAAACATAAAAATATTTAGAAAACTTATTTTTCTATTAAACCTGCTTTAGATCTCAAAAACTCAAACCTTGGTTTGGCTAAGGCCTTTGTTAAGAAATCAGCTACTTGCATTTCGCTTGAAACATAATTTACATTTATCTCACCTTCTTGAAATAAATCACGTATAAAATTATATCGTATATCAATATGTTTAGTACGTTGATGAAACTCACGATTCTTAATTAATCTTATAGCACTTTGGTTATCAATATTTAACACATTATCACTGCTTTTATTGAAACCTGCACTTATTTCATTTAAAAGTCGCATAACCCATATCAATTCCTTTGTTGCTGTTGCGGCGCTAATAAATTCGCTTTCGGTTGTACTTAATGAAATTGACACCTGTCTTTGGCTCTTCCAAATTATCGCTGCTCCAGAATGCTTACACAAGATTCCGCTTGTCGACTTCCTTGTTATTTCGTCACCTGCATAATCTGCATCGCTGTAAGTTTCAAGTTTCCCACTCGAGTATAAAATTCCAACTTCATTTGTACCCTTGAGGTATCGTATTATTCGTTTAATCAGTTGACAGTGTGCTTGCGTTGGTTTTTCCAAAGACCTTGAAGCCACATTAACTGCAAATGCTATATCGGGACGTGTTATCGTCTGTAGATATAACAAATTTCCGACCGCTTCACGATAAGGAAATTTTTCTTCTATTGGTGAACCATTTGCACTCCATCCTGTTTCAATTGGTGTTGAAACTGGTTTTGCATTGTCCATTCCAAATCTTGTTATAATTTCACTTATGTATTTTCTTTGATTTATAAAAATTGAACCATCGTCACGTTGATCAATTTCAAATCCTAGAAAATTTGTCACTTTCGTGTTTATTGTCACTTCAAATTTTTCTTTTAACTTGTTTAAAAACACAGTTACACTTTCTGTATTTGTAGTTGCAATAAGTCCGTCGTCAACATACAGTAAAATTAACAATTTTTCACCATCTTTGTTCATGATGTACAAACATTCATCTGCACTGCTCTCCCTTAAACCAAAATCTTTTAAAAATTCTGTAAATTTTCTGTTCCAATTTTTGGGGGCCTGCCGTAAGCCATAAATACTTTTGATGAGTCTGCACACACGCAAGGTTCCGTCTTCGTACCCACTTGGTTGTTGCATGTAAATTTCTTCGTTTAAGGTACCGTACAAAAACGCAGATTTTACATCAAATTGACACAAACTTAACTTTTCGTTTGCTGCCACGCTTAAAACGACACGAATTGTATCGAAACGAACTACCGGGCTAAATGTTTCTTCAAAATCTATACCTGGACGTTGCGAATAACCTTTAGCTACCAAACGAGCTTTGAACCGATTCACGCTTCCATCAGCATTATTTTTGACACGAAACACCCAACGATTTTCGATTACTTTCTTGTCAGCTGGTTTATCAACTAACACCCACGTTTTATTTTTGGATAAAGCGTCAATTTCTTCTTGCATAGCATTTATCCATTTGTCAGCATTTGACGATTTTATTGCTTCCTCATAATTTTCTGGTTCAAACTGAGCAACCATTGCCATTTTTTCACCATAAAAATTCGGACGTCGCAATTTTTGTCTATCTCGCAATTCTCTTGAATTTGTTTTGTTTTCTTCTTCAACTAAAACTTCTTTTTCTTCATCAATTACGCTTTGCATTTCGTTAATCGTCGCGGACAACTTTTCTTCTTTGAACACAACATCTCGACTTAAAACGACTTTCCGTTCTTCCGGTTTCCACACACGATAACCACCGTTTTCGAGATAACCGACGAAATATCCTTTAAAAGCCTTTTTGTCCAATTTTTTTCGTTGTTCTTTTGGTATATGCACAAAACACTCCGTACCAAAAATCTTTGCATCCTTAACTAGCCCCTTTTTGTTAAACCACAGCTCGAAAGGAGTTTTGCCTGCTTCTTTTGTTGGTCCAGTCCTGTTGATAACATAAACCGCAGTATTTATCGCTTCAGCCCATAAATATTGTGGTAAATTATCCTTGGAATACAACATTGCTCTTGCAGCTTCCACTATAATTCTGTTTTCTCTCTCAGCGGTACCGTTATTTTCAGGTGTGTAGGGCACAGTTATTGTATGCTTTATTCCTCTGCTTTTTAATAAAGCTGAAACGTCTTTATTGTCGTACTCTTTTCCGCCGTCAGTACGTAGTTCCTTAATTTCAGTACCAAACCGTGTTTTTACTTCCGCACAAAACATTTCTAGTTTTTCTTTTACTTCCGACTTTTCACTCATAAAGTAAACTGCACGAAAAGCGCTGAAATCGTCTTTGAACACTACGTAGTACCGTTTTTGACCTAACGACTTGACACTCATCGGGCCACACACATCCGAGTGTATGAGTTCTCTTGGTTCAGTAGCACGATTTGTTCTTTCACCAAAACTTTGTCGATGATGCTTGCCGTAAGCACATCCATCACAAAATTCATTTTCTTCGGAAACTTCAATGTCTAAATCTTTTAAAACTGATTTAACATGTCTTTTACTTTGATGTGCCAATCGCTCATGCCACAACTGTAGAGTGTCCACCGCATTTACGACATAAGCAACACTTTTTGGTTTAATTACTTTAACCAGTAGACCGTATAAATTGTCAGCTTGTACGCCGATAGCTACAATTTTTCCGTCCCGTTGAAGTTCACATTTTCTTCCTTTGTCACTTATTCGAAAATCAACACCCTTTTCCGCGGCTTTCTTTACGGAAAACAAGTTTCTCGTGATTTGTGGTATGTACAACACATCGTAAAACTTTCCTGGTGACCATTTGCCGTTTGCAAATATTTCTACTTCAATGTCGCCTTTGCCTACAACATCAAGTTTACTCCCGTTACCGATTTCTAATTTTAGCGGTTTTTCAAAAGTTTTCAAATTTTGAAACCACTCGCGGCGATTAGAAACATGATCTGACGCGCCCGTATCGATCAGCCATTTATCACTTTTCTGGTACATTTCAAGGAACCCAATAAATGCTTCACTCGAATTTCGCGCACTTGTACTCTTGTTTGCTTGAGTTTCATCTTTCGAACCGGCATCATTTTTCTTTGTGCAATTCTTTTGCAGATGGTATTTCGATCCACATGCATTGCAGCCAGGACAATCCCTTCTAAAATGATCCTTCTTGCCACAAGTAAAACATCCAGTTTTCTTTGACTTTTGTGGTACCTTTTTCTTAGAGAATAATGCCACCGTTGCATTATCTTCTACTCTTTTTTGTACTCTATTTTCTTCTAATAATAGACGCGTTGTCAAATTATCCAAATTTCGTTTTGCTTGGTCAGTTGAATCCCACGCACTGTGGAAGTGATTGTATTCAACAGGTAAAGTCGATAAAATTCTAGCCATCAACATAGATTCAGGAATTTCACCACCCAACCTTCGCATCTTGTGAGCCATTTGTTCTAACTTCGCTATATGTTCAGCAATACCGCTCGAAGGGTCCCATTTAAAATCAAAAAACGATTTTTGTACGAACGACAAACATTCTTCTGATTGAAAATCATACACACTTTGCAGTTTTTGCCACATCTGTTTAGCAGTTTCACAATTCATTATTAATTGTAATGGTTTTGACTCAACACTCGTTACAATTAACTTCTTTGCGGCTCTTTCGTGTTTTAACCAGATTTTTAATAACGATTCATTACTAGCTTCCGGTTTCACTTCAGTGCCATCGCAAACTCCGTAATTATTATCACTTTCCAACAGTGTACGCATTACAAATTGCCACTGAGGCCAATTGTTTGCGTCCCGTAACTTCTCAATTCGAGATTTATCGATTTCCATTTTAAATCAATTCGCGTTAAAAACGACACTCACGAAACACTATCCGTATTTTAATTTGTCCAAATTTAACCGTTCTCAAATCAAAGTTCTACTGTTTTTTATTCACGTCTAAATCAATCAAAAACTCACAGTTTAAGCGTTACTGGTGCACATAACCTGTTGATGTAATTTTCTAATTAACAACTCACAGTTTGATTTTGTTTATTTAGAAAGAATAATAGTACATGAAATGTGATAATAATAATCCTTCATTTAACATTTCATGAAGAACGTTAACTTACATTACTTATCAATGCAACAAGAATGCAACTGATGCATGCATGAAGGTTAAGGAATTACAACTCCCCTCTCCGTGCTAACATGCGCATTTAATTGCTAATTGTTTTTCTTACATTTTTATTCAAATATCTCAACAAAAAGGCAAACCACCCTTACAGTCTTGAATGCAATGAGGAATTGAAACATTCTTCCATTGAAGAAGCTGGTGGTGAACAACTTGAACACATAATTTTATTAAACTGATCTTTTTATCAGACCCATATTTTCATTCAAAATTCAAAGGGTGGTTTGCCCTTTACCTTAAGGGTTGAACTATCAATGTTTATGCATAGCAGTAAAAGTAGCGCCCTTGAAATTAAAATCAACCTGATCAAGCGTTTTTCACTTTTTATTCTTAAATGTCTTGAAATATCGGATTTATTTCGCATTTTTGCAGCTTCAATTTTTTTTTTGAATAATTGATAAAACTTAAAAAAAATTATTTTGCTGAATTCAGGAAAGAAACCTTTTAAATGAGGTGTCACTTGACATATCATCCCTATTAACATTTCAGGGGTTGTCATCACAGCGCGAAGGGATGAAACAATACGGGAGTGACATTGGTCACAAAAGTTTTCCCCCTCGATGATAAAATTGACGTGTTTTTGCATTTCTTGAAAAAAAAAAATTGTGCTGGCCACAATCCCGTCTGTTTCGTTTTCAAAGGGCCACCCTGTATTTTTTTATAAATTTAAATTGTTTAACCCTTATGGAGCCATACAAATTTTATTCTTATAAGCGTTTTTAATAACAATTATATTTATTTCGAGTTACATTTATGCATAATGTGATTGTGACTCATGGTTTTTGGCAAAATTTTATTAAATTGTAAGCAATATTCTCAAGTAACGCTCATTAGTCAAGTGTAGATGTTACCGTCTCGATTGCAGTAGGTGGTTTTTCAATAACATAATAAATACTAATAAATTTAAAGTAGCAGTGAATCTTAATAATTTATTATTTGGTGCAATTCGTGATTTTTTTTCACCAGTAATTCTACTTCCGCATCGACATAAACGCGGAACCTAGACTAGACGTTACTAGCCACATGAAAGTAACATGATACTGTTTTTTATGTTTATTGATTGTTTCGAAAAGGCAAAGGCCCGAAAAAGTTGCCAGAAATGCCAGAAACCTGCGTGACCTCATATTAATGTCCCTAAAAAAATTTGTAGAGCAGAATATAATGAAATATAACTTGATTTATTTTTTATTTCAAATTGCCTCTATTCTACAGTTAATTTCAAGTAAAATGTGAAAAAAGTTATATTTTAACACATCATACTATGTTAAATTGTTATCAATAAATATTATAATAATTTTGAATGAATGGAGCTATTCTGTAGTATTTATATCCCATATAAAAGTAATGCAGACTATACGTATGGCCGGATTACGTATAGTTTTAAAAAATTTCAAAAATTTTTGACTTAATATCACTATTTTTCTGTTTTATAATTTTGTGTGTGCAGAGAACCGTTTTTGTAGAGATGTCACCGAAGCTCAAAAAAATCGGCTCGGTAAAAAAAAAGTTGTGTTGTTTTAAAGTCAAAATAGTACCCGGGTACTAGGTATGGCCGGATAAGGTATAGTTTTAAAAAATCTCAAAAATTTTTTACTTAAAATCACTATTTTTCCGTTTTATATTTTTTTGTGTGCAGAGAACCGTTTTTTTAGAGATGTCACCGAAGCTCAACAAAATCGGCCCGGTAGAAAAAAAGTTATGCTGTTTTAAAGTCAAAATATATAGTACCCGGGTACTATTAGGTATGGCTCTATAAGGGTTAATATCATTTTAAAACTATTTCCACTAAAATTAATCTTTAAACTTGAAAGTTGTGTTTAATTAAAAATTACGATTTTCTAACGTCACAGTCCTTATTTATAATGTTCGGTGTTTCTATAAGGCACTGTTAATTTTAGATACATTTATTTACATGTTAATTATGTACAACTTTGTACATTTGACATGATGTTACACGTAGTTAATGTGCATAAGTGTCTGTAGCGACTGGATTCTTCTCATTGTCAGCTCAGTTCAGCATGAATGATATTAGAGTAGCTGTATTTAAAGAAAAAAATGCGTAGCCAAAATCCGGCGCAGTAAGGCCGCAGCAAGGCCAAACAACTGTCTAATACTTAATCCATATAAGGGGTATATGCAACCATGTACAGGTAGTTGGGTGTAGTGGTTAGGGAGAGCTTTTGTTTTAAACGTCATAGATTCGACCTATGAAGAACAGGTGAAGGATAAAATAAGGGATTATTAATTCGGTTTCACAGAGAGAAAGTCCACGATAGGCGAAATCCACATTTGTGAGGCGAGCAATGGAAAAAGCGGCAGAACATGACATCGAACTGTACATGCTGTTAATAATATAACAAATTCTAAAGGAATAAAACTTTCCTAATTGCTCCAATGTCCCCCATAGCTCCGGCATCCGCTGCCAAGTTATGATCTTACAAGGGGAATGCCAATACTCGCTCTCACCAATTTGCATCATTGTCATTTTGCCTTTTGGCCATAGCCATAATTAGTTATACCGTGGGCTTACTGCAAAAACTGACCAAGTCTAATATTTACACTTCTGAGATAATTAATGTTCATTTATTTATGAATTTCTCAAGTAATATATTTCGTTCTTTACAATTTGCAACCGGCATTTTTTCGACTTTAATTACATGACTTATCTTAAATTACAGTTAGAACTCAAAAAAATTGATTTTTGTCGGTTAAGGCTTGAAATAAAACTGACTTGATCATTTTTACATTTATAAATTACGTCAAATTATTGTGTTGGTCAAACTATAGTGCATTAAAGTAAAGTATTAATTATTAAATACATCATAATGAATTATCAAGAACTATTTTTTTTTTATTTAAAAACCAAATAAACACAACATAATTAATAATTTTTATATAAATAACATAAAATGAAATAATTTTAAACACAAGAAAATTAATTATTATTTTAATCAGAATCGCTATCTGACATTAATGATGGCTCTGGAGCAGTATTTTTTTTGGCATTATCGGTTGGTATACCTTTATACCAGGCATGAAATTCTACAGGAATGGCTCCTGTGTTGCAAAGTTTGATTAGATCTTCCTTTTTGCTTTTTGAAAAGCAAATTTTATTATAAATTATTTCTTTGGAATACAACATTTTTAGAAGAACGTTTCCTTCAGCTAATATTATATTACTGGCATCACGACTGCGTCCACATACGTTTAAAATATTATACTCGGGGTCACTATAATTATATTTAAAAAGTACACACTTAGGTCTTGCCGTATTTGAAGAATTAGGCCCTGAAATAAATTTAGTATTTTTAAAATTTGAATAATAACATAACGTCAAACCGTCAAAGTAATATTTTATATGTTCAATGTTAAGAATCAATTTATTTACCTGCATTATAAGATTCTGCATTATTTAAACACAATTTAACTAAATGTCTTCCTCTTGAAGTCATATCAACACAATTATTTACAACATAAGGAATGATCAAATCGCTGTATCCACTTTACATATATTTACGATACATGTAAAACTGACCAAGTACACTAATGCCTGTTTTCACCAACAATTATTTAAGAATTTCCTAGTAAAAAATTACTTAGCTAGCATTCCATAAATTTGATTGGTCAAATTTGACATATGAATTTTTTATGTCAATACTATGTCAAATTTCACCAATCACATTTATGGAATCCTAAGTAATTCTTTATTAGGAAATTCTTAAATAAATTGTTGGTGAAAACAGGCATTAGTCACTTTTAGGCCGGAGATTATAACGGTGGGAATAAAATTAGTCTTGGGGATAAATTTATCTAGGAGATAAATTTATATTCGTGCAACTTCGGATTTACATTTATTTTTGACACATGAGGTGAATTAAATGCCATATTTTTAATTTTAAACACATTTTCGTATTTGTTATTAATTATAATATCAATTTTTGCTGTAAGATAACGTACATTTTACTATTATCAATATTTATAGTAATCATATTATTATTAGTTAATACTTTATATGACAAATTAAAATATATTTATTAATGACTCCGTTGGCCTTGTGCTTAGCAAGTCGGCTTTCATTTTGTCATTGCGAGTTCGATCCTCACCAGAATCATATTTTTTTATTTAAATTTTTATTTAAGTATTATATTATTATAATAAGGGCCGACCTAAATGTATTTACTAGACTAATAATTAGTTTTTTTAATTTATGAATCTCCTAGGTAAATTTGTACGTAGGTAAAGCACCATTCACAAACTACAAATTTAACTAGGAGATTCATAAATTAAAAAACTAATTATTAGTCTAGTAGATACATTTAGGTCGGCCCTTATTATAATAATATAATACTTAAATAAAAATTTAAATAAAAAAATATGATTCTGGTGAGGATCGAACTCGCAATGACAAAATGAAAGCCGACTTGCTAAGCACAAAGCCAACGGAGTCATTAATAAATATATATTAATTTGTCATATAAAGTATTAACTAATAATAATATGATTACTATAAATATTGATAATAGTAAAATGTACGTTATCTTACAACAAAAATTGATATTATAATTAATAACAAATACGAAAATGTGTTTAAAATTAAAAATATGGCATTTAATTCACCTCATGTGTCAAAAATAAATGTAAATCCGAAGTTGCACGAATATAAATTTATCTCCTAGATAAATTTATCCCCAAGACTAATTTTATTCCCACCGTTATAATCTCCGGCCTTAGATGTACAGAATTAAAACTTAAAGACTTGGACAAAACATTATAATAGCACTACGCAATCCCGATCTTACATATTGACTTGGATACTTTCTCTGGATCTTCTCTAGCCACTTTTAGTTTGTTACGATTAAAAATCTCACATAAAAAAAAAAATATTGAAAAGAAAAATATTTCTAGGTTTCTTTAATTATATTTATTTAATAACTATATAGATCCTTTTTGTTTGTTGAACCGTTTTACATATGCTAGCCATAAAATGTAAATCCCTGATTTTAAAATGTTTTTCATGGGGATTAGTAAATGATATGGGTTTCTATATTTTCTGACCAGCTGGACTACGTCGTATTTCTTTAATTGCTCTTTGTTTGTCAATTTTAGGAATATGAGGTAGGACTGGGGGTTGATCAGTTCCTTCAAAATTATCGAAGAAGTCACATCTCTTAATATTTTTGTTATTATCTTACCTTTATCTTAAATATATACCTACAAAATATTGAACATTAATTAAAAAGTGATTTTATATTAATCAATTAAACTATTTAATTTTTAATTATGGAAAGTGTTTGAAAGCAAAACAAAATCAACAATATTTAATTATTTCTACAACATTTCAACAAAAGTGTAAAACTATGTATTATGTTATTTTTTGTGATTTGAATTTGGTTAAAAAGTGATAAAAAATAGTGAAATTTTTATAGACTTTTTCAATTTACATCAGAATATTGATAATAAACTTTTTTAATTTTTGTAATTAATATTTTTGTAATTTAATTTTAATCTATTTAATTATTTCATTGAATTGCAAGTTAAATTTTACATCTATACCTACCTAATTATTAATTATTATCTTTTAATTTTTCTTTATTTTTGTTTATTCTTAGATTTAGTTAAATCTTTTGTTTTCTTTTAAATGCACTAGAATACTGGTGTATTTGTATATATTTGTATATTATGGTTTATTATAATCTTATGTTATTTTTTATTTGAGCATTTTTCTTTGGCTTAAAATTTTTATTTCAGATTTAATTCTCAATTGTGAGGATCTATTTATTACAATCATAAAAACATAAATCAAATTTCAAAAACTGCTAACATTCATAATTTTAATTTTTTTTACTATTCAAACCCTGAGATCTTATTGTTTCCGATTGAGCTATCGGAGAATTACGGGGATCGAAAGGTCCAACGTAACAAGTTGACTTGGTCATATTAACTCAATTTATGAAAAAACTAGACTTGGTCAGTTTTTGCAGTTAGCTGAAAATTTAAAATTCCATAACTCAGTCAATTTGGAAAATCGATTTTGAAGAACGAAAATTGCAGGTAATTTTATATTTATCGCGTCCACCGCGGGTAATATTTTATAACATAACATAATACATAATTATTAGGCAACCCATGATGTTGCCATAAGATTTACATTGTTAACCTTGGTGTAATGCAAATGCAATTTACATAGTAATCAAACGAATTCCTTCTCTAAATAGATTTTCTCTAAATTGTCTGAGTTATGGAATTTTAAATATTTATATTTATTTAGTTATTTAAATCCTTCCATTATAAGGAATCCTTAAATATTTACACAATTATTTGTTTGATTTGTCTTTCCAACCTAAATAAATTTAATTCGCTGAATTGACTATAGTAGGTACATTTGCGTCTTGGTGGGTTAAATATAAATTTTCGAGTTAGCTTTTAATTTAAATTCTTCATTTCTAGTTATACCATCGTTCTGCTGTCTTTTAAGTATTTTAAAGAGTGGAAGTACTGTAAATTATATTCCTGAGCAATATAATGATACAGAAGTAAGCGAAAATCCAAAAGTACCAACAATAATGCACGAATATCGCCTATTAGACTTTAATTATACTACCAAAGCCGCTAGACAGAAAGACATTGATTCCGGAGAAAATATTTACCATCCGAATGTACGGTTGTGGATTTACATCGTAAATATTCTGAGGAAAATCCCGAATACAAAATTTCATATAACCGGTTTATTAAAATTTTTAACGAAGGTTATAACATTTCTTTTGGTTACCCTCGTAAAGATATCGGCGTAGGATGTACTAAATTCATTGCAGCCATTACTAACGCGAGACTACAAAATGATGACCAGCAAGTTCAACAACTAAATGTGCAGAAAGAACTTCATATTAGAAAAGCTGAAGTATTTCTAAGTATTTTTAAAGAAAAACGAGATAATCCTAAGCCAGACGAAATGGTAATATGTTTCGATTATCAAAAAAATTTACCGTTACCAGTCACCAATATAAAGGACGAGTATTACTTACGACAACTCTGGCTACACAATTTTTGCATCAATGATGTGGTAAGTACACCACGGTGTGGAGTGATGTGATCGCTGGTTGAGTTACGGTGCGGAAATTCTGGGTTCAAGTTGCGGACTTCGCAGAATTTCTTAGCCCGGCCTTCCGGTGGACATCAACACGTTGTGGTGAAAAGTTGTAGTAAAAAGAGTAGCAAAAGAGGATTAATCCACCTCGTGAAATGGATTAAAGACTTCAAATAGAAGTGGCAATATTCCGACAGGAATGGAAAAGCCCTTGATTGATTTGATTGATGTGGTAAGTAACCATGCTTCAATGTACTTATATACTGAAAATTATGCAGGAAAGGGCCCAAATGAAGTAATTTCCTGTTTAAATCACTATATTATAAACAAGAAGAACAATGGAAATAAAGCAGTAAAACTTTCAATTTTTTGCGATAACTGTTTTTCGCAAAATAAAAATCGATTTTTGTTTGCATACCTTGATTCATTATGTGCAGATGGCATTTTTAATGAAATAGTTATGTATTACCCCATACCTGGGCACTCAATGATGCCCGTAGACAGATGTTTTGGGCTAATAGAAAAAAAAAGGTTAAAATGTGAAAAAGTTGACACTCCTGATTATTACATTCAAATGATAAAACAATGTCGTCTCAAAAACCCTTTTGAAATAGTTTTCGTTCAAAGGGGTCTCACCAAGGGTGAAAATGATATTGATGTTGTGCCTGTTTTGAACTACAAACAACTATATGAATCAACATTAAAAGCCTCAGGTCCTGGCATTTCAAAATGTAGGTCAGTCATGTTTTCAAAACTTGGAAAACCAAAACTGAGAGAAACCATGTCTGGCGAATATAATAGTTTCAGTTTGTATAAAGTAGGAAAACCTCGTCCACATTATAATGGCCAAAAGCCGAATAATGCTTTTAAGGGACCTATCAAATTAAAGCAAGCGAAAATTGATAATGTTAAACACCTTGTACAACACATTGAGAATGAGGAAAACCGAAAATTCTACGAAGTATTGTGGAATGAAGATGCAGTTTTCCCAGAAAAACCTGAAGAAGAGTCGGACGTAGACGAATACGAGTGATTTTGTTTACCTGTTCCTTAATAATTATTATTTTAAGCTTTCCGTTAACGTTTTTATGTATTTCGATGCCTTTGTTCGCAAAATAAAGTATGATATTACATTTTACCTCATTATTTTAAGCAACAAAGCCCTAAGTGAAAATTTTGAAAAAACAAAAATTTTATATGGAAAAGTTTTTATGGACATTGGGGTAAGGAAATCTATTACTGTGATACAATGTCACATTTTAAAATCGTAATCAATGCTCTATGCAATTACGTATTATTTCAATTAATTTTTTTAAATTTAAAATTTAATTATCTCGAAACAATTGAAATGTCACTTAAGGACTTCTTACTCTCACCCCTTACTATAAAGTTAGACTGACATGGTTTAAAGTTTTTCTTTTTCAAAAATTGTAATATTTGTTACGGAATTTTTAAAAAAAGTATAATTCAAATTAGTTGATTTTTTAATGATGGCGTTTGTTAAATTATGTACGGTCAAACACCTCATTAGAATTTTCCATGGTGTTATCAGGGTAGAAGCAAATATATTATAGAATATTTAAATTCTGCATAGATTAAAAAGTTAATCAGTTACTGATACATTACATTATGCTAATCTAAATGAAGTCATTAGTCCTCGTTCGCACTAATATTCGGTATTTAAGCAATTACCGAGTCTGAACTAAAAACTGAGAAAAACGAGGCAGTGCAGTGAGTGTCAAAATAATTATTAACTTTAAACTTGTAAAATAAATATGAAATACGGTAAGATAACTTATTTTCATTGTTTAGTATTAGAGTAAACGATATAGTGACTGGATCTTTCTCAAAAATCTTTACTAGACAAAAGTTGTAGTCCGAACTCGAAAGCCGTTGATTTTAGACAATAAAAGGTGTTAATCTACTTTGTAGATTATTTCACGCGTTTTGGCTCGTGTGGTGGCGCATAGGATTGTGAATTTATAATTAAATAGATAGGCAACACAATAAACTTTTTTTAGTTCAACTTTTCAATAAAGTATGTCGCCGCACAAATAAAGAAATCTATTTTTAAACAGAATTCATGTTGTTTTTACGAATAATATATCTATTTTACAAAAGTCTCTCCCTCTCTTTTTGTATCAGATTTTTCAGGACATTGAAATAAATTTCTAAGCTATGCGATAAAATTACTAAACGTACATAAGCGATAATGTAGGTATACGTGAAACACTCACACAAGCAAGTCTATATTGTTTAATAAAGACGCCTTTGAATTTACAATTATTCAAACAAGACTCCAATAATTTTTTGGCTTTTAATTTTAATTCTTCTTTTATATTTTTATTTATTCATTCGAAGGACTTTTATTACTTCTTAATAATAAAAAGATACTTTAATTTAATTTTTTATAAAAGATATTGTTTATTGATAACATACAATAAATTATTGCTATTTATATTATTGTATATTAATTATTGATTTGAAAATATACAATCAACGAAGTTTTTCGTGACACATGTGATGTGAAGCATCAAACATATAAATCAAACATATAAAAGACCAGCACGCTCCGCCGCCGCCTCCTCCAGCGTGTCAATTTTTTAGGACACACAACGCATTCTGATTGGTCATTGGTAGCACCAACTTAAAAGTTAAAATCACCTCCCCCTGTGATCGAGTAGCACACCAATCGAGTTTTAAACCTCGGCGAACTGCCCGTCCGTGGATGGGCCTTCCAGCTAGTTATGAATATAATTTAAAATAAAATGATTCGGCAAAGTAATTGCTTGCAATAATTAAAATAAAACAATTTATTTGTTTACGACAAATGGAGGAAGAAAGGGAAATTTCTTGGACGTTAGGTTATCTAGGAACGTGGATTTCTCATTAGAATGCAATATCTATAGAAAACCGACAACGACGGACATTGTTATCATTTGTTCAATGTTCATCTAATCAATCGAGAAAAATAAAGACCTCTGTTTCCATTCATTCATAGACTCTTTAACCCTCTCCCAAGGTCACGGTATATCTGACAGATACATGCAAAATGTTTTCTTAACCTTCATCCGCTCGCGTACGCGGCAAATTGGCCGCATTTTTTAATTTTCTCTCCCATTTTCTTCCAGAGCGTCATGGGAGGGGTGGGAAGTACTTGTATTCTCTAATTACTATCTCCTCCAATAGACCATGCCCGTGTTCTGATAAGAAAGCTCCACCAGCCGGTTCAGTACAGCCACAAACTACCCTAGGTGTCTTAATGCGGCCAATTTGCCGTATAGCGCAATCGATAACGTAACTTTTTATCAATACTCGAATGTTGGTTTTACTGAGAAAATATTAGTAAATATAAAATAATAAATTAGAGACATATTTTGAGAAATAAAATATTATTACAAATTGAGTGCCGTAAACGATTACAGTACATTTTGAATTTTTTAAGTTAAGTTTCCTGTAATTTTTTTAAATTTTAAATATAACTTTGATTTTAAATTTTAATATAGATTTTTTTGTCCAAACATGTACTTGTAATGTTACGTCAGAGTTCATAAGTCCTAAACAATTTAAATCATGCACTTTGAATGAAGAAAAACTCATGAAAACGATAAAAATCATATGCGGCCAAATTGCCGCATACGTGATCGGGAGTGTAACTTTTATAGGCGCGAGCGGATGAAGGTTAAATATTTTCGAAATTATTTAGCGCATAGCACAAGGCTTTGACTAGCTGTGCATACATATCTTAGAAATGATAAGCCGTATCGTTTACGATATAATTTTGATTACAACAGTGCATTGCGCATTTTTAAGCACGCCTTAATAGATTCTGACTAATTACTGTAAGCAAACATCTGTTTAGATTTTACTTATATGTATTTTAAAATCTTACTTTGAAACAATTTTCGTAAATAAATTGTTTTATTTTATTTAGTGTAAGCAATTACTTTGCAGACTAATTTTATTTTAAATTATGAAAATATACACTTACTTCCAATAAGGTAGCAAACAATTTAAAATAATCTTGATTGGTATATAATGTATCTATGTAAAGAAAGCAAAAACAAAAGTTTTTTTAGCGTAACCATAATTAAATAAAATATAAGAAGAAAAATACGGTTTATCAAAATGATTACATACGAATGTATAGCATTCCTCGACCGAAATAAATTCCTAGACATCCGTCGGGAAATCCCCGCAACTGTTGGTTTTAGTTCTCTAATATGCTTAGTAGGAAAGAGACAAACACAAGATCGTATGTGCGAACTGTCGTAAGTCGATGACTACTTGTATTACACATAAGAACAATCTTATCAACTTGCATTTAACTTTCAAGCGCACGCGCCAAGTAAAATGTGCTGGTAAAACTGAAACCTGTAGGCAAAATTTTTTAGAATTAGTTTCGCCTGCATATTACTAGCTGAACTAAATATTTGAATTTGATCTTGGTGGGAGTATCCAGTACATTATTATTATAATTACATTTTTAGTACGTTTTAGGTAAAATAAACTTTCAAAAATTTACATATGAATTCATTTTCGCTTATATATTATTTCAATTAAAGAAATTTAATTAATTGATAAATTATTTACTATATTAAAACTATTATTATTGTTATAAATAAAATTATTATGTTTAAAAATAGGAGGTGCTCTTCGTATTGGTATTATAAATATTATCTCAAAATTTCAAAGTGATCCATTTATTCGTTTTCGAGATGACTACGTATTAGTGTGCCGATTTAAGTCTGGCAAACTTTTATTTCCATTTTCAATGTTAATTGTTTATAAGTAGTTAATTTCACCAACTTGATTTTCTCAAAAAAAATTACAAACGGGCTATTTTAAAAAAATTAATTAAAAAAAATTTAATTAAAAAAAAAGAAATAGGAGCGGATGTTCCTTAAGGTATCATACACCTAATCTAAAAATTTGATCACAATCCATCAAATCGTTTTCAAGTTAACTACGTATTACCACGAGTACACTGTAATATCCTAGCCTTAAAACCACGTGAAGGTGGAAATTAAAAAAAAATGCTTTAAAGAGGCCTAACTCTCGAGGGTTTGAATTTAGAAAAAAAACTTTCTCAAATATTGTTCTTAGAAAAGTGTCCTCTATCACCACCTAAATTAAAATTAAATTATGTAAAGTGAGTGCGGAGACACCCTGTATAACAGGAATATAACAAATTCTAAAGGAATAAAACTTTTCTTAGTGCTTCAATGCTCCACATAGCTCCGGAATCCGCTCCCAAGCTCTGATCTTACAAAGGGAATGCCAATACTGGTTCTCACCAATTTGCACCATTTTTATTATACCCTTTCGTAATAATTAGTTATACATCAGGTGAAAATTTAAAATTCCACAACTCAGTCAATTTAGAAAAAATCGATTTTGAAGAACGAACATTTGCAGGTAATTTGGTAATATCTTATAACATAACATAATGCATTATGATTAGGCAACCAATGATGTTGCCATAAAATTCATATTGTTAACCTTGGTTTAATGCAAATGCAATTTACACAGTAATCATACGAATTGCTTCTTCTAAATAGATTTTCTCTAAATTGACCTAGTTATGGAATTTTAAATATTGTTATTTAAATCCTTCCTTATATATAAGGAACCCTCAAATATTTACACAATTTGTTTAATGCACCTTTTCAACCTAAATATATTTAATTAGCTGAATTGGCTAGTCCATTTTCGAGTTGGCTTTTAATTTAAATTTTTCATTTTCAGTTATATCATCGTTCTGTTGTCTTTTAAGTATTTTAAAAAGTGGAAGTACTGTAAACTATGTTACTGACAAATATCCTGACATAGATTATAGCCCACATCCAGAAATACCGACAATAATGCACGAATATCGCCTACTAGACTTTAATTATACTACCGAAGCAGCTAGACAGCAAGCCATTGATTCCGGAGATTTTATTCCAGAAAATGCAATACCATATGATGTTGATGCATTTTACGGTGGTAGGTTTTGATTATGTTTTATTTTCATCATGCCATATTATTAAACTAATTTATTTTTAGCACCACATAAAATAGTATTCGTGACCATACCGCGATTTAAAAAAGGTATTCCTTGTACTCTAGGAACAGTACCCTATACTGGAACAAGTAATGATAATTCAAGTATTTCACCATATCCAAATTGGATTTGGCATAAAAACCCTGAACAATGTTTACCCAATCGAATGGTGTCTGTAATTGGAATAGCAGTAAGTAGAACATGATATCTAAAAAGCACCAAATTAATTTCTTTTGCATAGATCGATGACTGCGGAACTATATGGATACTCGATAGCGGAATACTTTTGAATAAAATAAAGTGTGCTCCAAAAATTTTAGCATTTAATGCACTCACGAATGAATTACTCCATCAACATGAAATACCGAAAAATCTAATAGAATCTACTTCGTATCTGGGCAACATAATTATCGATACAAGAGACAGTAAATGTGAAGACATATTCGTGTATATAGCTGATAGCAAAGTTCCTGCACTTATTGTATTCGATGTAAAAAATTCGAAATTTTGGAAAATTATCGACAAAACCATGTACCCCTATCCAAACTTCGGAACCTTCCGCATAGCAGGTAAATTTTTAAAATGCAATTATTATTTTGGTAAGATTTTAAAATATGAAATATTGAATAGGCCAATCATTTGAGCTAATGGTTGGAATTTATGGAATGGCTTTGGCACCGTACAAATCTGGACAAGATAGAATATTATACTATCACGCTTTGTCAAGTGGAACAGAAAATTGGGTGTATACTTCATACTTACGAAATTCATCAATTCAAGGTGTTACACCTGCACCACAAATATTTCATGTAAATGATGCTTTTTTAAATAATTTAAGAAATGCTACAACTATTTTGATGTATTAATTTTAGACATATTCAAATAAGCGTCACTCACAAGCTGCTAGTATGGCAATTGATAGAGATGGCATAGCATATTTTGGACTAGAATCAGATACCTCCATAAACTGTTGGAATACAAATACACCATATAAAGAGGAGAATATACATCAACTGTATCAGAACCGTACGTCCATGCAATTTGTTACTGGAGTAAAAGTAAAGAGAGAGTAAATTACCTTGAGGTAAAATACTGAAATGTACATATAATTTTAGATTAGGACAAGGTCAAGTTTATATAGCGAAAAATTTTGGTTTCTGACTAATAGTCTTCAAAAAGTTAAAACGGAAACTTTAAACCCAAATGAAATCAACTTTAGAATTCATGCTGCGCAACTAAACCTTTTCATCCAACGTTCAAAATGTCGCATGCGTACAAAATCTTTACAATAACAATGGGCAAGAAAATGGAGACAATTATGGTTTAGAATAAAATAAGTCTAAAAACAGATAAAGACTCATTGCCACTCACACAGTTTCTAAAAAAGTCATGTTCACAGTAGAATAATGAGATAACCGGCTAGCTCGCAACTACTCCATCAAATGCCGATTCAAAATCTGTAGCTTTAAACGGTTCTTGTTTAGGTCAAAAAAATTCTTAGAGAGTTTCTCTTAACAAGGGTTCCCCTCATTCATTTGTTGAAAATGTAATTAAAGACAATGAAATGTTTCCAAAATTTGAATTTAAAAAAACCCAAAATTTTAAAAAACGTATATAGTTGATCTTAAATTAATATAAAACAAATTATAGTTGAGAAAAGATCTAGAATAATCCAACAAGTAGATTTTAAATTTACTTCTTACAATCCATTAACACAAAAGCACCAAAAAACCAGGGCCGTCATTAGGATACGACGTATATTCAAAAAACTAGCAAAAAAATTATAAAATCACAGAAACTCCTTAACGGATTACAATTGTTTCAACCTTAGCCACGTTTTATACGTGACATTGGTATCGTCAGACCCGTATTGGTTAAATGAAAATACAATTTTACTCACCAATTTTCCAAAAATACTCCAATCCTTTAGATCCTGATGTTTAACTGCTTTGTTGATAATGAAATGTAAGAAGTTTACACGAGCTCTTTTAGAATTAGAGCGTGGACGTGCAAGTATTGCCAACTGCTCAGGCGGTTGATAATGAAATGTTTCCAAAATTTGAATTTAAAAAAACCCAGAATTTTAAAAAACGTATATAGTTGATCTTATACTTATCTTAGTTTTGAATATACGTCGTATCCTAATGACGGCCCTGGTTTTTTGGTGCTTTTGTGTTAATGGATTGTAAAAAGTAAATTTAAAATCTACTTGTTGGATTATTCTAGATCTTTTCTCAACTATAATTTGTTTTATATTAATTTAAGATCAACTATATACGTTTTTTAAAATTCTGGGTTTTTTTAAATTCAAATTTTGGAAACATTTATTCATTATCAACCGCCTGAGCAGTTGGCAGTACTTGCACGTCCACGCTCTAATTCTAAAAGAGCTCGTGTAAACTTCTTACATTTCATTATCAACAAGGCAGTTAAACATCAGGATCTAAAGGATTGGAGTATTTTTGGAAAATTGGTGAGTAAAATTGTATTTTCATTTAACCAATACGGGTCTGACGATACCAATGTCACGTATAAAAACGTGGCTAAGGTTGAAACAATTGTAATCCGTTAAGGAGTTTCTGTGATTTTATAATTTTTTTGCTAGTTTTTTGAATATACGTCGTATCCTAATGACGGCCCTGGTTTTTTGGTGCTTTTGTGTTAATGGATTGTAAGAAGTAAATTTAAAATCTACTTGTTGGATTATTCTAGATCTTTTCTCAACTGTAATTAAAGACATTTGTAGTGTTTCCAATAACTTTTATTTTACTGTTTTACTCAAAATTTTCTTATTATTAATAATTATTATTCAAAATAAAAATTCTCTATAATCAATAATGAAAACAAGTAATTTTAATTTTTTAATTCATAAAAAATAATCCTTTAAGTAAAGGGATTAATAAATTAAGCCGTATAACAAAAGGAAAAAGTTCGGAGGGCAGTTTACAGTTTATGGTCAAATTTGGAGGGCAGTTTACATAATCCCTATTTAGATGGCATAATAATTAAGAAATTGCACATATATAGTTCTTATTAGAACTGTCATTTAAATATAACCTGATTCTCAAAAGATAATTCTGTATAATAGCACATAGGTGCTTTAAACAAAGAGTTGTAACATTAGATTGATAGGTAGATGATTTGGAAGTTGTATGGCTTTATTACGTTTGCATTGAATAAATTGTCACTTAGGTACATTATCCACTTGTCGTTTGTAAGTCAACTGTGTAACAAAGTTGTGTTTGCGTTCATTGGTAACAAAATTTATTGTAATCTGTCAAAGTAACTTGTTGGAAATTATTAGTTTTCAAACACAAACAATTGCAATAAAATTCAAACAAGGCAAATAAAATATTTTATTATTTAGTTTTTCACAGTATAATTAAATAGCAAAATATCAAGTGTTAGGTATCTTTAGAAGTGAAATAAAAATCTCTTTAGATTGATACCCTATCAATATTACAGAATATTTATCATTTATTATAATGATTATAAAATTATTCCGGGCGGTTTACGTAAGAAAACAGCACGATCCCGGAAAAAACAGAAAAGCGAGAAGGAAGAGGCAAAGAATAGTTACGAAATGGAAGAGGTCCAGAGAGCCATGGGAGAGATGAGAGAAGAGATGCGAGATGGTTTTAGAGAGTACAGAGAAGAAATAAGGAAGCTAAAAGACGAGATAAAGGGGATCGAAGAGGAAATTGAGAGGAAGGAAGAAAACTGGAAACGTGAAAAGTGAAAAAGAACTTACAAAAAGAATAGAAGAAATGGAACGATCAATTGAAAGCCAGGAAAAGCTAAGAAAGGAAAATAATATAATAATTAAGGGACTTTTATTGAGGAATATTACAAACCTGATTGTTATGTTGTTATGTTATGTTGACCTCACAGCCCTTATTCTTCTTAGTTGTATTTTTCTTAGTATGACTAAGAAAGCTTCTTGACAGAATCGTCGTGAACTTTTCGACAAAGGCTTTCATGGCAGATTACATCTCGGTGGTTTGCCATGGCCTTCCGAGGGGAATGAAGTTCTTACTTTACTCGGAATCGAATCGGATATTTAGCGTTCATAGTCAAGAGAATGTAGAAACCAAGGAAGTGCAGGATTGGAAAGATAGTAACGGGGTCTACTTCAGCCCAAAAATTGAATCTAGAATCATCAAACGATGTGGCGATATTCCGAAAGGAATGGAATGCCGAAGAAGAAGAAGAAGTATTGATAATCATTACCCACTTCGTACTTGGTTAATTTTGAAATTGTACCTTCTTCTTCTTCCTGTAGTCGTCTTGATTGTATTTTAGCCAATTGCATTCCTTTGGCTCCTTTTATAGCTTTGTGTAAGTCGATGTTACCTTCTTGAAGAAGTTATTTTCTAATGTTGGTAAATTCGTCGTTCAACTACGCACCATTATGCTTTTCATTATACTTTCTCAAAGATTATCCAGATAACAAGTTCCCCTGAAATTCTTTAAATCGGTTACAAAACTTTCCAAAGATTCACCAGGTTTTTGTTTTCTTGTAAAAAATTGATGTCTTTCTATGGCAATATTGTTTTTTGAAGTAAAATATCCTTCAAACTTTTCTACCAATTTTACAAATGCATCAACATAGGTTGCATAATCGTAGTGCAATTGTTACGTTATAAAGTATTATTCGCGATGTCCGCTATGTAAAATTAGTACCTGCAATTTTTGTTCTTCAAAATCGATTTTCTCCAAATTTTCCTAATTAAGGATTTTGAAATTTTCATATCATGCATGAAGTTCTAATTGGGATTTGAAGGTATAAAGGTAGTGGTGCAGGTGTGTGACGACCAAAGTTGGCCCTCCCCTTGTGAGAGCTGTGCACTTTTTATTGGCAAAGGGTCCTTTCTTTCTAATAATGAAAACTAACAGTGCTTTATAACCATGCTTAGGAAACACTTTAGTTAGATGCGAATGGCTACTTGTGCTGATTAAAGCTACAGATGATGCTGACACTGTTATTGTACAAACAGCACTGTCCATGACGGAAGAAATGCATGTTACATTAGTGGTTTCTGATTACACCGATATTCTTGTACTTTTGATTTACCATAATACACGAAATATTTGTTTGCAGTCATCTGCATTCAGTGATAATAACGTGATATTAAATCGATGAAACATGTGCTTTGTGGAAAGGGATGCAAAATTATTCTTTTTTCACATGCTATAACTAGATGCCATATCACAAGCTCCTTATTTGGTAAATTCAAAACGGCAGCATATCGACATTTTTGGAAATCTGAGGAATTTAGCATTTGCGTTACTCTGTATGGGTCAGAAAATGAAAACAGAAAGGAACTAACAGATATTGGCAACAAAGCATATAGGTGTCATTGTACGGTGGAAATCGAAATACATGGACTCTCATTCTACATAGATCTACTATGACATAGACTACGATATAATCCCGACTTAAAAAAGAAATCCCAGCTGCCAAAAGTGAATAGATGCATGTTGCTGCCCCCCCCCAAATCGAATTTTGGGGTGAAATTGGTGTCAATCGTTAGAGTTTCGTTAGAGCCTAAATTCTCTTCTCTTCTCATTGCTTGCATTGCAATGATGCTTTTTTAAATAATTTAAGAAATGCTAAAACTATTTTTTGATGTATTAATTTTAAACATATTCAAATATAAGCGTCACTCACAAGCACTGACAGGGCCGCCGCTAGGGGTACTTCCGCCCGTGTGTAAAGTTTAATTTGGCCGCCCTTGTAGCCGATTTTTTGCAGTTTTTTAATACAATTTCATAAAATTTCTACTACTTATTCCCTACCGTAAAGTAAATGACCTTTTGTAAACTCCTATTTTTGGGATTTTGGCCGCCTCTAATTCTGGCTGCCCGTGTGTTTTGCACACTGTGAACAATAGGGAGCGGCGCCCCTGAGCACTGATATGGCAATTGATAGAGATGGCATAGTGTACTTTGGACTAGAATCAGATATCTCTATAAACTGTTGGAATACAAATACACCATAATAAGGAGGAGAAAAATGTGATAAAGTTAGTCAAATATGCCAGTTAAAGATTTTGCTTTAAGGTTAAAATTTTGTCACTTTATAAGACATCTGATATGGAGGCAATTTTGTATAACAAGCGATTGTTTTGTAACTTTTAACATTGGGAATTTACATTAACCAAACGCCACCACTCGTCGGTAATTTGAACTTAGTCGATGAGTACACCTGCAGCTGTCAGATCGTTTGTTTACATTGTTTGTATGATTAGTGTATTATTATTTTGCGTTAAAATTAACAAATAATTAATTTGTTAATTATATATTCATGTATTACTTAAGTTGGTAAATAGTTTTATTTAAAATTTATATTAAAAACGTTAATTTTAAGTACACTTAACCTAAAAGTCAAATGTTGATCTTAATATTTTTCTGTTTAAATTCATGTAGGTATTTTTCAGCAAGTCATCAATTACGAGTAATAGATATTACCTATCTTTCACACACAAACCAGGCTAAATAAATAAACACACAGAAAAAAAAATCTACTTTCAGAATGAATAATTATGCTTTCAACATGAAAATAAAAGTTTTGCTGTTATAATAAAAGCATTGCATTTAATTTGAAAGAATCGTGAGAAACTCTACTTTCAAAATCTGCTTTCAATTTAAATATTGTTAAATTAAAAGTAAATTTTTCTATTTGAAATTGAATACTTTTAAAATGAGTTCGGTAACATCATTTCAAAAGTATATACTTTTGATAAAGGCTTGAAGTGAAAATGAAAACTTATAATGTTGTTTTGAAAGTATAAATATTCATTTTGAGGTACTATTTTATAATGGAATGTGCAAAATTGCAATTTGTATTTATATAACAGACCTTATAACATGCGCACTACTATTTATCTGTGCTTGTTGATGTCATTCCATTTGTAAGTGAAAATATTTCATATTACACAATCAAAGGCAACTTAAACATTGGAAAGCCACTGAAGTAAGTAGTTTTTTGAATGTATTTTCTTAAAATTTATATTTTTAACATTTAACTATTTTTTTGTTTATAATAAAGTTGTTTATAGAATATAGAAAACATTTTACAACGGGACCGCAATGGCAACCTTATTGAGAAAACCTTTGCTGCAGCGAAGACTGGATCATTATTGAATACATGAGATTGAATAATATAAATTTAACAAAGACGGAATTTGACTTATTAACCCAGCAAATCGTTAAATCTTTTCCAAAAAGAACATACGGTAAGTTTACTTCATATTTTAACTTATATAAAAATAATTGTCTGATGTTATATTATGTTTTGCAGGAATATTACTATAATTGAAGCTCAAAATCAAAACGACAAAGTGCAAATAAAAGGAAGTAACAAAAATTTACAATTTTGGAAGGAGCTCCTCAAAGTTCGTGCTGTAATAGTAAAAAGTGTTAGTGATTTTAATTATTAAACTGTCGCAAAATTAAAAAACAGTTTTAGTTTTGGTTTGTTTAAATTTAGTTTCTTAAAAATATAATAATTAAAAAAAGAAATAATAGTTTTATTTGTTAATTTGATGTCGGATTATTGTTAAAACGAATATAAACTAATATTAATTTGACAGTAACTACTTTTGAATTAACAGTAGCATCAATTAAAAAAACAAATAAATCCACTCTCAATTTAAATACCTAATATTTGATTTGAGAGCAACTGCTTTTGAAACTTGATATTATTTACAAAAGTAGTTACTCTCGAATTGACAGTAGTATGAATTCAAAATGAAAGTAACTCTACTTTCGAATTAAAAGTTTCGATGTCTACGCCCTTTTTAAAAGCAAATAATGTTGATTTTAGTGCAATGCTTTCATTTTTACTGCAATATTTTTTTGTGTGCATCAGCCGTGGTTGAGATTCACCTACGATGGTATAAACTGCATCGCAACATGATGTTGTTACGGTTGATGGGGAAATTTTGTTCAAAAAAACATTATGCACTTCCAGTTTGGAATGGCACTATTAAACTTAAATGAATGCTCTTTCGTTACCTTTGCTTCTTTTGATTCGTCATTTATTAATATAATTGTGAAGTACGGATGTAGATTTTACTATGAAAATGAAATTAATTCAACGATTACAGAATAATTATTTTAATAAAATGTTACATGTGATATGTACACATAAATAAATATTAACATTATTATCATAATGCATTTTATTTTATTAAAAATTACAGTTATTAATATGGTACATTACTCGCATAGTAAACTATCTACTGCCATTTGTTCATTCTCCGATTAAGAGTTTATAGCAGCATTCTTTCAAGTTTTCCTACTATCCACCTTCTCTTCAATGCCAAACACATTTTTTATTAATAGAAAAACCACTTTTTGGATGCGGAAATTGTTGAAAATGTAAGCTTCATTCTCTTCCATTTTTCGAGCGACAACCGTAAAATGATTTAATATGATTATGATTTATGATATAATCTGATTAGCATACACATGACTAATTCAGAGTTGTCCAAAACACAAAATTATTAAGGCACCATTACATATTTAACACAGATTTTATGAACAAAACACACAAACACCCATATAAACAACATCAACTGTACTCATCAACCACGCCATGTTGGTAGTGCCGGTGGCGCCACCAACGGTAATGTAAATTCCCAATAGAAAACTAAACAGATTTGGTTTCCTTGAGAATGTGATGTGCTTCGTGCGAATTTTGTGGTGTGTTTACACAGGTAGAGTGATCGTTTACCTGTAATTTGAAAATTCTGTTATTCAAATAAACGGCGCCAGGAAGTGAGCACATACGATTTTACGTTGGAGATTGGATTTTTGTAGTGGTATGGAAATTTTGATAAGGTTCTTTTCCGACAAGGTTGTCTTGCACGAGTCGTCTTTGGGACACGTTGATAAGTTGCGACCATTTTTCGCAATTATTCCCAAAAAATACAATTTAGTGAGCTTTTGAGTCACAAAAGCAATTATACCGATGTTATAAAGAAAACGTGAGTGTTTTGGAACGTTTTATTTTCGTGGAAACGACATTTTCACATGCTTTTGTTGGTCGCGAGCGATTCTCGACCGTAATATTGAAAATTGCACATTTTGGAATCGTTACACCTGAAATAAAGTAAGGAAGATTAAATTAATGGTTTATATGGTGTATGAACGAGTTTTACATCACTTATCAACCTAGATAACCAATATTTTCACCGATTTAAAAATATCACATTTGGATTTTGAGGTTAATGAAAAAGTTGCACGTTTTGGCTTCCGTTTTGGTTTAAAGGTTGGAGAAGTTTATTTAAATCAACCCTCGAGATTTAAATGCACCACTGGAAGAACTTTACACTTTCATGTCACTTATTTTTGGATAGAAGCACAAATTTTGAAATTTTCAGGAGCCGAGCTACTGAATACGTTGAAGCTAGAAGCCATCTTGATGTCAAGGTTGCCTACTGAATTCATCTGTCGCCGATGTACAGGGTGCTTCACGACTTATGTTATACATCGAATTATTGTAACAAGTAAGAAATTTGAACTTTATTATCAAAACACTATTGTACAAAATGTTCTTTATTGTGTTTACACCATTTACATAAGCATAACGCCAAATAAAAGTATAGCTGAATTTTTGAAAGTAAATGATACTTTTTACTTGTCGTTTGTACATTTTACACACCATATTGCATATTGCTTGACATTTGTGTCAGAAAGTATCAAAATTGCTCCATTTTTGGTTTTGGGTTATCTAAATACATTACCCTCTAATTTATTGGAATCTTTGATTGACTTACTATCGTTGAATCTACGACCTGCAGATTTGTGGCCTCAAACGTGCGAACTTGACTTAAGGCTAACCGGGGTTATTTTGTTCGAGTGGTCCACACTAAGCGAGGTTCTATTGCCGATTATAATAGGGAGTCTAATTGAGCCGTGGATCACGACAATACATCTACTGTATAAGAACAGTACCACCATGCAATTTGTTAATGGAATAAAAGTAAAGATAGGGAATAAACAACCTTTAGATAAATTACTGAAATGCTGATCTAATTTTAGCTTAAATCAAGGAGAAGTTTATACACCGAAAAACTTTGGTTTCTTACTAATAGTCTTCAAAAAGTTTATACGAAAACTTAAACCCAAATGAAATCAACTTTAGAATTATTCATGCTGCGCAACTAAATCTTTTCATCAAAAATTCAAAATGTCGCATGCGTACAAGATCTATACAATAATAATGGACAAACAGTATGGTTTAGAAAAGAGTAATAAATTCTAAATAGTCATACAATATGATGGTTTATCCTCAACATATTTAGTACTGTCGTAAATGACATGTCTTCACGACCTCTCGAAAAGTGCTTCCACAACACCTCCGTGTGTTTATTGTATTATAAAACGGGTCGTTTTATTCCAGTTAGCATTGCTCGAATTATTAATTTTATTTTTTGGATAACTCCGATCTATCGGATTATCCATTTAATTTAATTTATAAAATGCTATATAAGGGGAAAAAACATAAAGTCAAATTATAACCAAATTCACAGCTATACGTCACTGATGAGATCTAACAAGATCGAAACATGTCTGTCGTTGTTGTATTTTGGGTATAATTTGACTTATTTTCGAATTTATTCTAAATAGTCAGGTCAAATAATAATTATTTGGCTTGTGCTTAATGAAATGCTATAAAAATATCTAATTTTAATTAATTTCTTTCTTTAATTAATTTTCTTTTAGCATTGAAATATATTTTGTCATTAATTGAAAAATAAATTGAAATCATTGCGTGTTAAATTTAGTTCCCAATTCCCTGGGATTTTGGCCGCCTCTAATTTTGGCCGCCCGTGTGTTTGCACACTGTGAACAATAGGGCGCGACGGCCCTGACAATAGGGATCCGAAGAAGATGATCGCCGTATTGGTCGTTCTGTGGATGTAGTTGTCACAAAAAGGTATTATTAGTACAAAGTCGAAAGTTTGTTAATGGATGATAAACGTCCAACTATCTTAAAACTATCTCAAGACATCAATTTATTAATTTATGGCAGAGTTAAATTTTTTCTTAGTGACTAGGCGGGTAAGGTGTAGAAATGAATATTCTCCAGGTCGGATCCATGTTGGTGTCAATTGGTGACCATCAATACATCGCACCAGACCTATTAAAAAGGGTGGCTCCAAAGAAATAAATACCACACTTTACAGTACAGATCTGGCCCTCTAGCTAATACTTTGTATTCCCAAATTTAAAGAAAGAATTACGAGAGATGAATACGTCATATTTTTTTTCCTGTAGAAGAAGATTTTTACAAAGTATTGTACCTAATATTCGTGTTTCATTTTTTATTTTTGGGACATAACCCTCTTTAAGAGAAACTATAAAGTTGGACTGACATTGTCTAAAGTTTTTCTTTTTCAAAAATTGCAATATTTGTTAATGAACTTTAAAAAAAAGTATATTTCAAATTAGTTGAATTTTTAATGATGGCGTTTGTTAATTTATGTAAGGTCAAACACCTCATTAGAATTTTCCATGGTATTATCAGGGTAGAAGCAAATATACAGGGTGGCCCTTTGAAAACGAAACAGACAGACCAGCACAATTTTTTTTTCAAGAAATGCAAAAACACGTTAATTTTATCTTCGAGGGGGACAACTTTTGCGACCAATGTCACTCCCGTATTGTTTCATCCCTTCGCGCTGTGATGACAACCCCTGAAATGTTAATAGGGATGATATAGCAAGTGACACCTCATTTGAAAGGTCTTGCTTCCCTGAATTCAGCGCTATAATTTTTTTTGAAATTTTATCAATTATTCAACAACAAAATTGAAGCTGCAAAAATGCGAAATGAATCCTATATTTCAAGACATTTAAGAATAAAAAAGTGAAAAACGCTTGATCAGGTTGATTTTAATTTCAAGGGGGCTACTTTTACTGCTATTCATAAACATTGATAGTTCAACCCTTAAGATAAAGGGTAAACCACCCTAGAATTTTAAATGAAAATATGGGTGTGATAGAAAGATCAGTTTATCAAATTATATGTTCAAATTGTTCACCACCAGTTTTTTCAATGGAAGAATTGTTTCAATTCCTCATTGCATTCAAGACTGTAAGGGTGGTTTGCCCTTTACCTTCAGGGTTGAACTGTTAATGTTTATGAATAGCAGTAAAAGTAGCCCCCTTGAAATTAAAATCAACCTACCAAGCGTTTTTCACTTTTTTATTCTTAAATGTCTTGATATATCGGATTTATTTCTCATTTTTGCAGCTTCCATTTTTTTGTTGAATAATTGATAAAACTTAAAAAAAAATTATAGCGCTGAATTCAGGGAAGCCAGACCTTTCAAATGAGGTGTCACTGGACATAATATCATCCCTATTAACATTTCAGGGGTTGTCATCACAGCGTGAAGGGATGAAACAATATGGGAGTGACATTGGTCGTAAAAGTTGTCCCCCTCGATGATAAAATTGACGTGTTTTTGCATTTCTTGAAAAAAAAATTCCGCTGCCCACAATCCCGTCTGTTTCGTTTTCAAAGGGCCACCCTGTATTATAGAGTATTTAAATTCTGCGTAGATAACCAATGTCTAATTTCCTTAAAAAGTTAATCAGTTACTGATACATAACATTATGCTAATCAAAATGAAGTCATTGGTCCAATTTTGCACTAATATTCGGTATTTAAGCAATTGCCGAGTCTGATTTAAAAACTGAGTAAAACGAGGCAGTGCAGTGAGCGTCAGCTGTTTAAATAATTAACTTTAAACTTGTAAAATAAATATGAAATACGGTAAGATAACTTATTTTTATTGTTTCGTATTAGAGTATAATATAGTAAAAATAAGACTGCTGAATGAACAAATAGTAACGTTGTTCGCGGACACAAATTCTGAACACCGAACTACTACATGCGCGTGCGGATTTATAATAAAATTGTCATGAAATGTCAAATTCGATGATAAAAGTTATAAATCGCATGCGTAGGATGTAATTCGAGTTCAGGATTTGTCTCCGAGAACAATGCTAGCAGATAGATGATAAATGTGTAGTGCATAGGTGTTTTTGAAAAGTCCGCAAGAATTTATTTTCACCCTTGGCATTGCTATGATTTAATAAAATATGTGTGGGTGCAGCAGTTTTGGGCAGTGGGAGCAGTTTATATGCTCATATTTGGTAATATTTTAGAAGACCTATAAGGATTCTTACATATTATTCTTTGTATAATATAATTTGGTGTAACAACCCAGAAATTAAAAGATTAATTTTCGGGATGTTTTAGACTCAGTGTCAATATTTTTAAAGTTTAAATTGGGAAAAGGTAGAAACACACCACGAATTTGCAATGAAAATAAAAATTTGCCGGTCCGCCTATGGATAGGTATAATTTAATTTACGATAAGCAATGTGCTGACGAAACAAAAATTTTTAAAAATTTCATATTAAACGAAGAGGCGTTTTAAATCGGTATGATTTTGGATGATTCGAAAAATAGTTATCAATTTTATTTCGGGTACTTTTGAACGAAAAACAGTTGCAAAATAGTATATAACTTTTCAATGTAACAGTGAAGATACGTAGGTACAGGTACAGTGGCTCACAGAATTATTCATCCACTACATAAAACTTACAAAGTACTGCAATATTTTCTATAAATAACACGAAATTATGATTATAATAAATCAAATCAATTATTATGGCGTATTCTTCCTCTTAATGTCGAGTTCATTCAACTCGAAGATAGAAAATGCTGAAATGCTAGAAAAAAGATAGGAATGCTGGCTCTCACCAATTTTAATCATTTTTATTATACCCTTTCGTAATAATTAGTTATACATCAGGTGAAAATTTAAAATTCCATAACTTAGTCAATTTGGAGAAAATCGATTTTGAAGAACGAACTATGCAGGTAATTTTATACTTATTGCGTACACCGCGAGTAATAATTTATAACATCACATAATGCATTATGATTAACATACGAATTCCTTCTTCTAAATAGATTTTCTCTATTTTTAATAATTACTGAGTTTTGGAATTTTAAATATTGTTATTTAAATCCTACCTTTATAAAGAATCCTTAAATATTTACACAATTTGTTTAATTTGTCTTTCCAACCTAAATATATTTAATTTGATGAATTGACTAGTACATTTACGTCTTGGTGGGTTAAATATAAATTTTCGAGTTGGATTTTAATTTAAATTCTTCATTTTCAGTTATATCATCGTTCTGTTGTTTTTTAAGTATTTTAAAGAGTGGAAGTACTGTAGAAGATACTTCTGATCAATATTATCCTGATGTAGATTGGAGCCCACATCCAGAAATACCAACAATAATGCACGAATATCGCCTATTAGACTTTAATTATACTACCGAAGCAGCTAGACAGCAAGCCATTGATTCCGGAGAATTTATTCCAGAAAATGCGGTACTATATGATATCGATGCATTATACGGTGGTAGGTTTTGACCACGGATGTATAATAGGTTAGGTGAAGTGACGGGCTATGCTTTGATTGCAAATTATTGGCACGATTTTGTAGTCAGTGTGCGAGAGAGATTACGCATAAAGCTGGGTTGACATGGTTGACAAGTAAAATACTTTCCGCGTAAACTTAAACTTAAAACCGTGTAAACTGTTTTTAAACACGTTTGATCTCACCACGAACGCAGTTTTATTAGTTTGTGACAAAAAATTACGATTCGTATTTCATGAAACAGCAGTTTACAAGGTGTGTATTTTATGAAAACGTGGCTCACGGCCGTGGCTCACATCCCATGTCAACCCAGCTTAAAGAATAGACGAGGCGCGTCACGGGCAGCGTGATAAAACACATAATGCATATGCATAACTGCATTTTATTGCAGATTTAAGTCGAATACAATTGGTTCTGTGTTAATTTTTTATATCATAGACAAGAACAAGAGAAATTAACAAAACAGTCAGCTGTCGATAAGAACAAATCAAAATTAGATCGGTCATAATTAATTAAATTTTCTCTTGTACGAAATTTGTGTACGTTTTAGTGAATTTTTTCACTATTGATTCGTTTTACTCGTCTTTAAATAGACAAAATTAAATTATATCATTAAATTAATAATTATTATAAATTCCCATGCATATAAAATAATTATTAATTTAATGATATGATTTAATCTTGTCTATTAAAGGACCAGTAAAACGACTAAATTGGGAAATAATTCATTAAAAAGTATAATATAGTTATATAGGTAACAAATAAAATAATGTAATAAGAGTTCAAATAGTCTTAATTTCATGAAAGTATGTAAATTTCTTAACTTTTTAATATTTGTAATTAAATTGTTCCTACTACCACAATGCTTCAAACACGTTCAAACATATAGCGCCTCGGATATCCTTGTCTAACACAGCCGGCGACGTTCAAGGGCCATGCCGTAGGTAGCCGTCACTTCACCTAACCTATTATACATCCGTGGTTTTGACTATGTCTTATTTTCATTATAGCATATTATACGTATCATACGATCTACGGGGGGCTGCTAGTATGGGGCGGGGGTGTGGGGTGAATCCATGCGCCTGGCCTATGCGCGGGTGGCAATAAACCGCTGTCAGCGGGTTGCACTGTACGCCACCATTAGAGTATGTCGCACGGTATCTACCGAGGCCATGCAAGTCTTAGGAGGTGCTCTTCCCTGGGACTTGCTGGCCAGAGAGCGTTCGGAGTTGCATAGAGCTAAGAGGGGCCTTCATCAGTTGCCCGACGATCTGATGGCGATAGGGACCTTCCCAAAAATGCTTTTAAGCGTTTACTCCGGGAGCGCTCCTATTCTGTTTGGCGGGAGCGATGGTCCAACTTCGAGTTTGGTGCGGTCACCAGAACATTCTTTGGTGACGCTCTGTTTGTCGTAAATAACCCCTGGTTCGACTTTGGACTTTTCCTGGGTTTCCTGCTGACGGGCCACGGTAGCATGAACTCCTTTCTATTCATGCGTGACCTGTCAGATACGGATCTTTGTACGTGTGGTGAACCTGAGACCTGGCGGCACATCCTCTTCGAGTGTCGACTCTATTCAGACCTCAGCAGTGATTTGGTGCTGGATGGTCCGGATGATGATCTGAGCCGGAGTAAGTGATGAGGAGTCCTGCAGCCGGCTCTCGCAGTTTTTGGTGAGTGCCTTCCGTCGTAGGGCCGGTGGGCTGTAGCTAGAATGGCGTTGATGATCGTGAGTGAGTGTGCAGGGGGTCGGGGTGCGCCCTACAGAGGGATCCGCCTCAACCTAAAGGCCTGGCGAGCCTACACGACCTGCTAGCTGGTCTGAGTGAGTGGGAGGGTGTGCGTATGTGTTTGTGACTTGTCTGTCACTGTCGGTCACATACGCATGTATGCGTTGATCCGGTATTATACCGGATTTCTTGCCCTGGAGGCCGTGTTTGGAATGTCCTATGGACCCAACCGAGCACGTTAAATTATTTCGTAAGTCTACACCCCTGTCCTTCCAGGGAGCACAATGTGGAAAATCTGATAGCATATTATCAATCAAGGGCTTTTCCATTCCTGTCGGAATATTGCCACTTCTATTGAAGTCCTTACAATCCATTTCACGAGGTGGATTAATCCTCTTTTGCTACTCTTTTTACTACAACTTTTCACCACAGTGTGTGAATGTCCACCGGAAGGTCGGGCTAAGAAATTCTGCGAAGTCCGCGACTTGAACCCAGAATTTCCGCTCCGTAACTCAACCAGCGATCACATCACTCCACACCGTGGTCTTAGCATATTATTACACTAATTTATTTTTAGGACCACCTAAAATAGTATTCGTGACCATACCACGACTTAAAAAAGGTATTCCTTGTACTCTAGGAACAATACCCAATTCTCAAAAAACTAATGCTAATTCAAGTATTTCACCATATCCAAATTGGATTTGGCATAAAAACCCTGAACAATGTTTACCCAATCGAATGGTGTCTGTAATTGGAATAGCAGTAAGTAACATGATATCTAAAAAGCAACAAATTAATTTCTTTTGCATAGATCGATGACTGCAAAACTATATGGATACTCGATAGTGGACGACTTTTGGATAAAATGAAGTGTCCTCCACAAATTTTAGCATTTAATGGACACACGAATCAATTACTGCATCAACATAAAATACCGAAAAATCTAATAGAATCTACTTCTAATCTTGCAAACATAATTATCGATACAAGAGACAGTAAATGTGATGACATATTCGTGTATATAGCTGATAGCAAACTTCCTGCACTTATTGTATTCGATGTAAAAAATTCCAAATTTTGGAAAATTATCGACAAAACCATGTACCCCTATCCAAACTTCGGAACTTTCCGGATAGCAGGTAAATTTTTAAAATGCAATTACTATTAGATCAAGATATGCGCAGTAGTACTATTTTGGTAAGATTTTAAAATTAGTAATATTGAATAGGCCAATCATTTGAGCTAATGTCTGGAATTTATGGAATGGCTTTGGCACCGTACAAATCTGGGCAAGATAGAAAATTATACTATCACGCTTTGTCAAGTGGAACAGAAAACTGGGTGTATACTTCATATTTACGAAATTCATCAATTCAAGGTGTAACACCTGCACCGCAAATATTTCATGTAAATGATGCTTTTTTAGATAATTTACGAAATGCTACAACTATTTTGATGTATTAATTTTAGACATATTCAAATAAGCGTCACTCACAAGCTGCTGGTATGGCAATTGATAGAGATGGCATAGCATACTTTGGACTAGAATCAGATACCTCCATAAACTGTTGGAATACAAATACACCATATAAGGAGGAGAATATACATCAACTGTATCAGAACCGTACAACCATGCAATTTGTTACTGGAGTAAAAGTAAAGAGAGAGTAAATAACCTTGAGGTAAAATACTGAAATGTACATATAATTTTAGCTTAGGACAAGGTCAAGTTCATACAGTGAAAAATTTTGGTTTCTGACTAATAGGCTTCAAAAAGTTTATACGAATACTTTAAACCCAAAGGAAATCAACTTTAGAATTCAAGCTGCGCAACTAAACCTTTTCATCCAAAATTCAAAATGTCGCATGCTTACATAATCTTTACAATAATAATGGGCAAGAAAATGGAGACAATAAATTATGGTTTAGAAAAATATAGTTCTAAGTGGTCAGGTCAAACAAACCTATTTGTTTGCCTAATGTTTAATCGAATGTTAGGTTAGGTCAGATTGTAATTATTTTGACTGTGCGTATTCGAATGCTATAAAATAGCAAATTCTATTAACTTTGTTTGTTTAATTAATTATTTTATTTTGTATTGAAATATATTTTAAATAAATTGAAATCATTGCGTGTTAAAGTTAGTTCCTAATTTAGGCCATAATGTAAACCCAAATTAATGATCTATAGCAGTTGTCATCAACCTTGCCCCTACTTTCATAGTTAGTAGTGAGGGGTTTTCCCATCCGTTTATACAAATTTACATTGGACGGACACCTGACACTTTTCGAAGTATACTCATGTACGAAGAAGTAACGAATGAAGTCAGTAGTCAAAGCTGAATTTGAAGGGTGAAGTGCAAGAAGTATCTATGTGTCATATTTAAGAAATTGCACATAGTTCTTATTGGAACTGTCACTTAAATATAACCTGATTCTCAAAAGTTAATTCTGTATAATAGCAAATAGGTGCTTTAATCGAGGAGCTGTAACGTTAGATAGATAGATGATTGGGAAGTAAGCGACGCGACGTCGACAATGAAGTGGGGTTTTGTCTTGCTTCGGTAGAAAGCTGGTAAGCGCTAATTAGATTAAGGGGACTAGGCAACGGTTAATGATTGAATTCGGCGCTCTTGTTTATCTTAATTTTAACATAGAAAGGAAACAGATACACTTCTGTAATTTTAACCAATGTTTATTGATATATAAATGATAAAAAAAAATTGCGCTATGGAGGTCATATAAGCTTACAAAAAGGCGGCACAGTCTGCGGCGTATTTACACGTTTTTCTTCCATTTTTACCGACTATCGTACTTAAAAATAATTTTTTTTCGGTTCTGTAACTGGTCTTTCTTTTCGTAAGATACGTAATTTCCCGCGAAACCTCCGAAACAATCCATAAAAATTCGAGATTTTCCAGAAAAAATTAAAAAGTCACGATTTTTTGTCCAGTTACAAAAGAATCGTATTTTTATCTAAAAAATCGAGGTTTTTCGTCTACGAGTTCAATACTTCCGGTTCAATCGTTCTGATTTTAGGTTTCGCGGGAAATTATGTATCTTACGAAAAGAAAGACCAGTTACAGAACCGAAAAAAAATTATTTTTAAGTACGATAGTCGGTAAAAATGGAAGAAAAACGTGTAAATACGCCGCAGACTGTGCCGCCTTTTTGTAAGCTTATATGACCTCCATAGCGCAAATTTTTTTATCATTTATATTGCCGCGTGTAGTTTGGGCCCTAAGCATTTGGACTTAAGGGTTCCTACACTGGTACCTTAAAACGAGTTCCAGGGGTTTATTAATTGATGTAAATAAATAAAAATCGCATTCCACTTAACAATACCCATTTACTAATAATAAATATATACAAAATTAAGAGATTACTACACTTACCCAAAAGCACCAAACGGCTGGGATTAACACTCGACCGTTCGATCACAATCATCAAACACCACTAACTAACTATGTGCCTCAAAAGTGCTGATGTATAAACACACCAAGTAATCGTCTTGCAAGTCGTCCGTAAGCAATTTATTAAGAAACGTGCTTAAATGTAAATATGAAAACGTAGACGCTTGCAAGTTCGAATAACTCAGGAGTCCATACCTCGACACTTGATCCGTTCCATCCGGTCATAGTGCGCTTTTACGGTCGGGGTATAATTACGTTGATTTGATAAATTTGTATTCGCGACATGCCCTCCTTCCGTAAAAGCGACTGACCCAAGTCGAATAAAACAGTAACAGATTAAAACTAACGAAAAAACAAAAAGAAATAGTATTAATATTTAAATATATAAACGTTTCCCACTTACTACTAAAATTGTTTCTATTACTAAATTCAATTGCACGTAAATATTTTTGTTTGGTTAGTGTCTCTTTTCACATAAGGTATTTTTTGCTCATTTAAACTATTGTCCTTATAATATGTTCTATGTAAAGTTTATAAGGGATTATAGTTTTAAATTTTCCATCACTTTCGTCTTTTATTTCACTATATATTTACTTTGTCTTAGTGGGTATTTCACATATTTTTTTTTTTTTTTAAATTGCTCGAGTTCACTTTATATTAATTTAGTTCAATCATTCTGTTTCATGGTTTCCGTCACATATATTTTTAGTATTACTTTGATACCTTATTTAATCCTATTAGCAAACATAACGTCATTTGTAAAGGGGTAGTGTCTTAGAATTGCTTTTTAATGGTAAAAAATTAAATTGAACACGATTAAAAACTTTTCACAATGAGAATTCAAACTTTTACTATAATACAGATATTTTTCTAAACATGATTTTCTTCTTTTGTGTAGCCATTTGGTCTTTTATGCTTTATGCTTATAATTTTTTTTTTTTTTTTTGCATAATATGTTTTTCAATTAACATTAAAGCGCACTAATTTAAGCTTAACACGCCGTGTCGTCAGTAATGCAATTGTTATTATTTTGGCTGACAGTATTTATTGATCTTTAAAAATCATTTGTTTGAATTATCAATTCTGGTTGATTTGTATGTATTTTTTTTGTTTGTTTGTTATCCTCAAGGTGAACTTTGAGATTTTTTTTTTTTCTTACGCGAATCAAAATTGCAATTATAAGGCATCCACTACAATGATTTATCTCATATTATAATATTCTGGATTAAAAAATCCTGACAACATTTTTAGTTGAACATTATTTTGATTTGTTTAATTTACATTCTTTTTATTATTTAACACAGTGTACTAGAATTAATTTATTTTTCAATTTGAATTTGCCGTTTAAATTTCTCCCTCTTTTCTATATTGAATTTTCATCATTGCCTTTCTATTTAAATTATCTCCCTCGCGTGCAACATATTTTTTCCGAAATATGCATTTTCTTTTTATTTCTAGCGCCTTTATTTACTTTTGATACCTTCGAATTATTCGCCACATATTTTTTCCCGTATTTGAATTGTATCTAATAATGCATTTAATTAAATTATTACCCTCGCGTGCCCCATATTTTTTCACATAAATGCATTTTCATTAAATTGAGCTTCATCTTTACTTTTTGCTCTTTAATTATTTCCCTTTTAAATTTTTACCCGACTGCCAAAAAAAAAAGAGGGTTATGTTTTTCGAGTGTATGTATGTATGTATGTATGTATGTATGTATGCATGTATGTATGTATGTATGTATGTCTATTTCTTTGGCACGCTCTACAGGCTAAACGGTTTGACGGATTTTAACATATGAGGTGTCATTAGAATCGTATTCATTGTGGGAGTGACATAGGCTATAATATTTAATTAAAGCGTCCGCGAAAAAAAAATATCAGCACATTATCTATTGAGCTTGAATTATGTATACAGGGCGAAGCATCAAACATCTAAAACACATACATGGAAAATTCTGATAGGATGAAGTTTCATTAGTTTAAGGCGAGGGTACACCTTGCCGGCAAAAATAAGAAGTCCAACTTTGTGAATTTGTTCTGAGAAAATGAATGTATTTAGATTAATTTGGGTTTCGGCACATTATTGTACAAGTCTTGAAGAACATTGAACAAATTTACAAGTCAAAATATTACAAAATGGCCGCGTGGCAGCTGAACTCCAAAATGCACCTCTTAAAATGCGGTGGAAGATATCCCAATGGTCTCGATCCAGATTTTTAAATTTTTGTCTCAAAAATTTTTTATGACCGTTTAAGTGACGATGTTGACTTTTTGACTTTGAACCTTAATACCTCAAAAAAAATTAAAATATAAAAAATCTGGATCGAGGCGGACTGGATAAACATACATTAAACTAAATTCTTTTATTTCCGATGTTGTAGGTCTAACGACACCATTGGGATATCTTCCACCGCATTTTAAGAGGTGCTTTTTGGAGTTCAGCTGCCACGCGGCAATTTTGTAATATTTTGACTTGAACAAATTGTTAAATGTTCTTCAAGACTTGTACAATAATGTTTCGAAACCCAAATTGATCTAACTACATTCATTTTCTCAGAAAAAATTCACCCCCCCCCCGCCTTAAATACAGAAGCTGTATTTGAAACAAATATGACTAAAAATTTAAATAGAAATTGAAATAAAAAATTTAAAAAAAACCTTTTACCTAAAATGAAAAATGTGAACTAAAAAGCTTGAAATAAATAAATTATTAAAAATAAACAAAAAACCCGACTGCGTTAAAAAACATCAACTGAAAAGCAATAAACTAAATTTAAAATAAACTAAATTATTAAAAACAAACAAAACTAAAAAGCGAAAAACAAGCTCTGCAGGGTGTGTTCCACTTCAAGCCCACGACGACCACGGTCGATCGCCAGTCCAATCAAATAACCGCGTTCGATCTTTAGTCCAATCAAAGATCCATGGGACCACGCCGCGGTCGTCGTGGGCTGTAAGTGGAAGGCACCCATAATCTATACAAATTTGTAAGATCAAAAGGTATTGCAGGCGGGGACAAGCTAATAGTCCAAGTTGGTGATCTTTAAGTGAAGTGTTTTGTAATTCTTTGCTTGTCCCCGCCTGCAATACCTTTTGATCTTACAAATTTGTATAGATTATGGGTGCCTTCCACTTACAGCCCACGACGACCGCGGCGTGGTCCCATGGATCTTTGATTGGACTAAAGATCGAACGCGGTTATTTGATTGGACTGGCGATCGACCGTGGTCGTCGTGGGCTTGAAGTGGAACACACCCTGCAGAGCTTGTTTTTCGCTTTTTAGTTTTGTTTGTTTTTATTAATAATTTAGTTTATTTCAAATTTAGTTTATTGCTTTTCAGTTGATGTTTTTTAACGCAGTCGGGTTTTTTGTTTATTTTTAATAATTATGCTATGAGTTCTAGATATGCAACTAAGTGATGACGAGGTTTGTACGTACGGTGTCATTGACTTAATTGCATAAGTTTACCTCATTACTTATTGTATTACATGTTTTGATAAGTTTGGATAAGGAACGGATCCTTTTTTCTGATGTTAATTTATTTTGAGCTCAATAGGTATTAAATTCCTTACCCAAAATTCTCGCCACATTTTATTTAGTCGACTATATTTTACAATTTTACAATTTTCCATAATATAATTATTTTGTATGCGTACTTTCTTCGTTTCTTCTTTTTTTTCTTCTTTCACTAATTTTTTGATGACGCTTATTATTTAATATTCACTACCGGATTTTAATTTGTATTTAAATTCTTATTAGTTTCTTATACCCGGTTTGTTTCACACTATTATTTTTCGGCTAGTTTATTTTTTGTTTAATTTAAACTCGTATGATGGATTATTTAGAAGTACACTTGTTGAGAATTTAATTTTTTATGTTGCGTAGTCCATTTGAAATGTTGTTGTCGGCCTTATTGTTTAGTTGTTAAATGAAATTTTCACTTGACCATGGTACTTGGTTTCTTGCGGAATCCCCAACTGTATTAATGTTTTTGGTAGTAAAGGTTTGCTGATTGGTCCTTTTCATTATTTTCTGTTGAAAGGTCCTCGGGGTTGGTTGGATGGTTACCTAAAGCCTCAGTGGTATCCAGTGGTTATTAACGTTATTTTTTGTTGTTGCGATTTTAAATTTGGCAAGAAGGATTTTTCTTTTTGAAGATAGGATAATATTTTGATAAGAAATCTTTGTTGAGAATATTGTAGGATAATATTTGGATAAATAATTTTTGTTGAAAATTTTATTTTGAAAAGGAAAAGATTTAGGATATTTTTTGAGGTTATTTTAGGTTTGAATTGAAAGTATTATTAAAGTTGTTACTCCATGGAATGATTGATTCCGTCCAAAGGGTTCCGGCTGACAATTTGATATCTCGGGTCCAAGTGAAATTAGTAGCGGCTTCCTTTCTTCCCCAAAAATGTGGTTCTTTATAAAACTAGCGTGCTAAAACTTAATATTAATTAGTTTGCTAATTATTACTTTTAAAAAAAAATTTTCCTTTAAAAATTCTTCTTAAATTATGCTGTTAAAGTTTATTTTTATTTCCTTAAAAACATCTTAACCTAATTAAATTTCCTGATTATTATTAAAGTGATTAAAATAATATTATGTAATGGGCATTGCTCGCTTCAATAAAAAGAAAGATATATGTAACTTAACGTTATTTTCCTTATTCATTAACTTATTAATCCTATAATTATTTGTATCAAGTAACATTGTTGTATTTACACGTTTAGTTTGATTTTTTCTATAAATCAAGTTTCCACTCTTCATAATAGGGTAAAATTCGGGATACGTGAATTATTTCGCGTTTAGAATTAGGATGATTTGTTTTTGCTACTTCATAATTAACCTCAGAAACTTGATCCGTTATAAGATATGGTCCAAAATATTTTAGTAAAAGTTTTTCGCTGCGACCAATTTTGCGAATTGGAGTAAAAATTTTCACTTTGTCGCCGATTTTGAATTCTAAGTGCCTGTGTTTACTGTCATAACGAATTTTATCCTTTTGTTGTTTCGAGATGATGTTTTCTACTGCTAGACCTCTGGCATTGATTACTCGGTCGTGAATTTCTTGGACAGTAGGATTTTGTATGGTTACGTTCAAGGCAGCTTGTGTGGGTAGGACAGGTTCCCGTCCATGGACCAAGAAAAATGGAGAAAACTGGGTAGTCTCCTGTACAGAACTGTTATATGCGAATACACAATGACACAAGTATTCATCCCATGTTGTCTGTTCTTTATTTGTGAATATTGATATCATATCAACAAGAGTCTTGTTGAATCGCTCAGTGAGGCCATTGCTCTGTTGATGATATGCGCAAGTATACTTGCTGTTTGTACCCATGAGGCGCAAAAGTTCCGTAATAACACCTGATAAAAAAACAGCTCCGCGATCACTTATTAAATTCTTTGGGGAACCGTGTCTACATATTATGTTTTCGAGTAAGAAACGAGCCACTTGGTTTATTTTTCCGCTAGTTAAAGCTCTTGCCTCTACATAACGCGTGGCGTAGCAAGTAGCTACGATTATCATTGTTTTTCCATTTTTGCTTCTTCTAAATGGACCTAGTAAATCTATTCCCATTTGTTCGAACGGTAATCCAACCGGAATTGGTTGTAAGAACCCTGCGGGCTTCGTGTTTTTCCTTCCCTTCCTATGTTGGCAATCTGGACATCCTTTTACAAACCTTTCAACATCCTTCTGTAGTCCCCGCCAATAATATCTACTCATAATTTTTTTTAACGTTTTTGTAATTCCTAAGTGCCCTGCAAGTGGTTCACTATGGTGGTTTTTCAAAATTTCCGAAATCATAGATTTAGGTATTACCAGTAAATTAGAATTCCCGGTTATGTTGCCATTTTGTTTGTACAATACTCCATCTATTAATTTAAAATTTTTTGCACGTTTCCTTGAGCCTATAGTGAGTTTAGGTCCTTGAGGGTTCTCCAGAGCGTTGATTATTTCGGTTATGTCAGGGTCCTTTTTCTGTTCTTTTTCTAAGTTTTTGGCTTCTGTCAAAAAGGTGGGTATTTCTATTGCTGCTTCTTCATCATTCAGAGTTCCCAAAGTTGTGGGATTTCTGGAGAGAAAATCAGCATCTTGATGGTGTTTTCCGCTTTTGTACAAAATTTGATAATCAAATTCAGCCAATTTAATCGACCATCTTGCAAGTTTACCACTTAAAGCCTTAGATTCAGCCAAATAACAAAGTCCGTGATGGTCCGTAATTATCCGAACAGGCTTTCCATAAACTAGATGTCTAAAATATGATAAGCTCCATATGACTGCTAAGCATTCTAATTCTGTGATGGCGTAATTTTTTTCTGCTTTTGTCAATGACCGACTTCCGTAGGCCACGGGATGCATTTGATCATCCTTGCCTGCCTGTAATAATATGGCACCCAATCCTTGAGTACTAGCATCAGTTCTTAATTCACAGCCTTGCGTGGGATCAAAATGCCTTAATAGTGGAGCTTCGGTTAGCTTCTTTTTTAAAAATTCAAAAGATTCCTGTTGATTTTTTGTCCATTGAAATCCATTTTTTGTGGTTGCCTCGTAGAGCGGTCTTGCAATTATGGAAAAATTGGGTATAAACTTCCTATAATAATTACATAGCCCTAGAAAGCTTTGCGTGGTTTTAACGTTACTTGGTGTTCCAAAGTCTCTTATAGCACTTAATTTACTTTCATCGGGTAATATGCCCTCTTCGTTGATGATGTGACCCAGTACTTTAATTTCTCTTTCCGCGTAAAAACACTTTTTCGGTTTAAGTGTAAGGTTTGCATTTCTTAGCCTTTGAAATACTTTTCCCAATATTTTTAAATGTTCGTCAAAAGTGGACGAAAACACGAAAATATCGTCCAGGTAAATCATCACCTCTCTCCACTTCATACCTTGAAATATTCGATCTGCGAGGTCTTGGCACGTACCAGGTGCGTTGCACAATCCGAACGGCAAAACATTAAACTCATATAAGCCATGTCCCGGTGCAATGAAAGCGGTATACTCCTTTGAGCTTTCCTCCATCCCGATTTGCCAGTACCCGCTGAACAGATCTAAGGATGAGAAGTATTTCGCCCCGTTTAAGTATGTCAAAATATCTTCCATGTTTGGTAAAGGATAGCTTGTTTTCTTAGTGCAACTGTTTAATCTGCGGTAGTCCACACAAAACCTCTTTGTATCATCTTTTTTATCGGCTAAAATTATTGGACTGGACCATGGGCTTTGGGATCTTCTTATTACTCCAGCTTCTAGCATTTCCTCAATTTGCTTATCAATTAATTCACGTTCGCTAGAGGACACTCTATATGCTTTTGATTTAATGGGTGCGGCTCCTTGAACATCAATTTGGTGTTTTACTAAATTTGTACGTCCCATTTGACATGTCTCTTTCGCGAATACATCTTCGAATTCCATTAATAGATTTGCTAATTGAAATTTTTCACTACCGCTTAAATTTTTGCTGATGTTATGATCCGCAATAGTTACAGAATTATATACTAAATATAATACTAAACAAAGTTGATTTTTACATAAAAAAATATCGTTTCCTTCAAAAAAGGAAAGATTTAAATAGGGGTTATTACATTGAAGTGTTAATTGAATGTTGGTGGTTGTTTTTGGCAAGATTTTATAATTTTCATCTAACCTTAATTTGCCCTGGTTATCTTTAACAATTGTAACATCTTGAGTTAATTCATTGAAGAAGTTACTTTTGCTGTTATTTGAATTGTCATTTTTTATAATTTCATTAGCTTCTTCTTGTATTACTTCAATTTTGTCATAATTGGGTGGTTCATTTAGTTTTTTTGAAGTTTCAAAACGATTTTTATGTTCTTCTAAAATTCTTTTTGGTGGTTCATGAATTAATGCCTCGACTAATATTTTATTTCCTGATTGTGTATTTTGTGTTTTATTTTTTGAATCAATACTTTCGTTAGATTTAATTATTGAAGTATATTCTAGGCTGCAGATTACGTTCCCTTCTGAATTTAGTTTTTCTGTACTTACATATTTTTGAAATTTTACTAGAAAACTTTCTCTGCCTTCCCCTATGGTTAAGGTCGATTTCCTAAAATTAATGTTGACATTATTGGCTATTAAAAAATCACAACCCAAAATAGCTGGTCTTGGTAGATAATTGACTACTAATGCCGGTACTTCGAAAATTTTGTTTTCTATTTCGATTTTTATAATACATTTTCCAGTTATTTTGACCATTTGATCCCCTGCGGTATGCATTATAAAATTCACTTTTTTAATATTGTATGGGTTGACATATTTACTTGTAATAATGTTATAATTAGCTCCGGTATCTATTACTATTTCTTTGTTTAGGTAACCGTTTATATGACCTGTAATGGTTACTATTTTAGGTTGATTATAGTGTTGTTCACCGTTTATTTGTATGTTGGACGAGATGAATCGGTGACCGTATCTCGTCCCTCGGAGTTTGGGGAATTGCTGTTTCTATTTGGGTGGTTGTAATTGGGTCTTCCGTTATAGTTACCCCTTCCCCGGCCGTAATTACTTGAACCTCGAGGATTGTAGTTGTAGCTTCTGTAATTTTGGTTATCGTTTGGTTTATTAAAATTATTACTACCATTTCTTGGGTTATTAAAATAATGGCTTCCACTTCCAGTGTTGTAATTTTGAAACGGTTCATTTGAACCATTTCTATAGTTATTTGTTGGTTGATAATATCCCCCTCTACCTCGATTTGATTGAACATTTTGGGTGTTTTGGAAATGGAATCGTTGGTTATTGGTACCAAACGTTGTAGGTTGGTTGTACCAACATTTATTAGCAGCGTGCCCTTTCTTTTTACACACCCCGCAGGTTATTATATTATTATTATAGTAATTGGTCGGTTAGGTATTACCATATTTTTTTGGTAAGAATCGCGGTATCTTAACGATTCAAAATTATTTGATTTATTACTTGGAGCATTATTTGTAATTACAGAATTTAATATAGAAGTTACATTATTTACTTCGCTGGCCGCTATCTTTAGCTCCCAGTCACTTAACTTATGTACGATTTGTTCCAAGTCGTTGATTGTCATTCCATTGTGTCTTAAAGTGAAGAACATCTGAAAATATTTTGGGTGAAGACCATTTTCAAAAAATTCCGAAAAATCTTCATTTTTCATTTCTTGATCAACGTCTTCTGCGAGAGTGATCATATCGTAAAAGTATTTCTTTATACCCTCAGTTGGTTGCTGTTTCCTGTTTAATAATTTTGCTTTGGCTATTTTTATAGCTGAATTACCCGCGAATTTTTTAGTGAAGTCATCTTTTATTTGGATCCAAGTTTTGGTGTTATTTGCCGGATCTCTTAAATATTTTGAATACCAACTATTTGCAGCGCTTTCTAAAAATGACCCTAAAAATTTAATTTTATGGGAAGTGTCCCAACCGTTACCGATCGCTATTCTCTCGTAGGTGTTTAAAAATTTAGTGCCCCATCCGTGGCAGCATTAAAAATAGGTGGTGATATAAATTTTGGAAAACGCGGATTAAAAACCGATTCTTCAACTTCCCGGACCGTGGTATCATTTGTCGCCATTGTTATTGGTTTAACCGGTTCTCCCGTAGAAGTTTGAGAAGTTTTTATTAAATTATTAATGTTTATTTGTTGTAACGTATTATTATTTTTGTTGTCTGTACAAATTAAACTTTCCCTAGGCGTAATAGGAGGGGAAGACCTTGCAACTGTGTAACTTCGGTCGGATGGATTTTCTGTGTTACGTGTTACCGTCGTATTTATGTCTTCTGGTTCAAAATTTTCCGTACTTCGTACTGGCGGAGTAAATTCGCTATTTTTTAATGTTGAATCTTCATGTATTGATGATAATTCACTTAATTCAATCAAATCGTTCTCGGAATTTGTTAGATTACTTATTTGGTCAATATTTTCTGTATTAGGAACTACTAAGTTTTCCGTGAGATTACTATTACTACTCTCCAAAATATCTGAATTAAATATGATTTTGGTTCGATTTTTTGAACCTTTAACTTTTGAGCGTGTATTTTGATGCACCCCTGACATTAAAATTTATCTTTTTATTTAGGTTACAAAATTTACTATGTTGTCATTATGTTTGAGGTAACCCAGGATTTTTAAATCGTACCCATACTTCAATTTTTAGTTTTAACCTTACTTATTTTAATAATCATACCTAATTTTAAATAATATCTAATTTTAATTTTACCTATCCTATATGTACATAATTTTATTAAACCCCAAATATTAAAAACAAATTTCTAAAAATAAAAATTTTTTTTGATAATTGCCTAAATTTTTTGGGATTCCTGGACAAATCCAGGACCAGACACCTCCACCATGCCGCGTGTAATTTGGGCCCTAAGCATTTGGACTTAAGGGTTCCTACACTGGTACCTTAAAACGAGTTCCAGGGGTTTATTAATTGATGTAAATAAATAAAAATCGCATTCCACTTAACAATACCCATTTACTAATAATAAATATATACAAAATTAAGAGATTACTACACTTACCCAAAAGCACCAAACGGCTGGGATTAACACTCGACCGTTCGATCACAATCATCAAACACCACTAACTAACTATGTGCCTCAAAAGTGCTGATGTATAAACACACCAAGTAATCGTCTTGCAAGTCGTCCGTAAGCAATTTATTAAGGAACGTGCTTAAATGTAAATATGAAAACGTAGACGCTTGCAAGTTCGAATAACTCAGGAGTCCATACCTCGACACTTGGTCCGTTCCATCCGGTCATATTGCGCTTTTACGGTCGGGGTATAATTACGTTGATTTGATAAATTTGTATTCGCGACAATATATCAAAAAACATTGGTTAAAATTACAGAAGTGTATACAGATACACTTCTATGTTTCTATGTTAAAATTAAGATAAACAAGAGAATCATTAACCGTTGCCTAGTCCCATTAAAGTATTTTCTTCTATCCTTTTAAACGATTAAAAAATAGTTCATTTTGATTTGGCTCTTGCTAGCTTTCTACCGAAGCAAGGCAAGATCCCACTTTGTAGCCTCGTTCTTCCCTAGACCGATTATACCTGCCGCTTGTACTTTCGATGGTCGTGAAAGTGGCCAGCTGCGGATGTCTAGTCCACAGTTCCGAGAGCTTGGGTAGCGCGGACGCTTTCGTATGTTCGATGATGTTCGTTGTGTTATTGATGGTGATGAATCACTACAATCGGCTCTAGTATGCCACAGACAGTCTCTAAAAGAGGTAAAATTGTGGGCGCCAGTTAGCGCTATCACTATCACTACAATCGGCTCTAGTATGCCACAGACAGTCTCTAAAAGAGGTAAAATTGTGGGCGCCAGTTAGCTGCATAAAAGAGACTAGCAAAAAGAGGTATTTATTAAACAGCCAGTATGAGTACAAAAATATTAGTCGAGCTAAAGCTCCAAAACATTCGAATAAAACGACTGAATGTCCTAAATAAGCAAATTGGATCACAGATCCCAATTCTGATGGAATTTGATGTTCTTACTGATTTGTCCACTGAAATCTAAATATGAAGTCTTCCTCATGCAAAACTGACTATGGCTCCAATGCTAGCTAGTCAAGCTAGCACCCCCACTTTCTCCAAAGTTTTTGACCATCTGATCGGATAGTGACTGCAGGAGCTTTAACAGACTAAGATTCAGACTAAGATTGGAACCCTCGAATACATGAGGTATTTGAACCATTTTTGATTAGTAAAACTTTTAACTTTGTTTCCGTGTAGGGTTTTTTTTTGTCCTTATTGTTTTTCGTATCTATGAACTTTCATCACTTCCCTATGAGGATGTACTTTTTGTATTACCGCAAAGAGTTGCATCATCCTTTCGCAACGACATCGACCAACCTGGCGACCACCTGCCATATCTATGATTATAGGAAAATAAAATATCATCCAATGGATGGATTTGAATCCTATTGTTTTATTGCAATCGAATATCCCGAGATTTTCGCTTATTACATATCTATTATTGTTCCTTTCGATAGTTTGACAGATTTCTTGTAATCCTGCATGAACATCTCGCACCCCCTACCCAACATCTAGGATGATCTAGGACACCAGAAGACATCTTCAAGCTAAGCATATTTTGTATTTAGTAATAGTAGTACGACCTATCTATATATTTTGTTTATTTTATATATTATTGTGATATTTTGGGCCGTTCCCTTACTAATTTTGAAATATCATATAATTACTTTGTTCAATAAATCTATCGGTTTTAAACAGGAGCATTTCTAACATCTGTACGCCAAATATAGCTATACGCGGTACCATAGATCAGTTATTTTTATAACTTTTTATACGTGTGATTTTAAAATAATTGTAATTCATAGTTTTGAAAGGGTAAGCTCAATATTAGCTCTATTCTTATTAATTAAGGGTTTTTAAATTTTCATATCTTGAAAGAAAGCGAATTAGAGGAAACTGAAGAAGATTGTTAGATGTAGCTTTTTCTTTCTGTGTAACATGTAATATTGATGAAATACATTGATACAAATCTGTCCTCTGAAACACGACCCCTAATGAGAGGGCCGACCCAAACAGAGACCAGGATCTGTAACAATCCGGAGAGAACCTCTCCAGTTTGTTTTGCCACGATGGTAAATAAACTAGCCATTATTTGTGCGGCGGAACGGATCAATGGGTTTCTGAAAAAAGGCCGGTAGCTTGGGAAAACTCAAAAAACGCAAATAGAATCAAATGCTTTAATTAATAACCAGAACTTGAGAGATATATCACAGTTTCAACAATTGCAATATCGCTGCGCTAACTGCGCTAACTTGCACAGCAGCAATGAATGGTTACAATCAAAAAGTTCACCCCATACTAAATATAAACAAGTACCCAGCAAACACAATAACCTCTAACGGCTACTCGTAATTAAACACAAAAAGAACACGGCGGTTCATGCGAATTGTGAAAGATAAATTGCTTACCTCGAGCTCTCGCTAAGCTTACAATACAATGGAGACAGTGTTCGTCTACAATCGCTCTTTCCCAACGTGTGCTTTCCAAGATGTAATCTGAAACTTGTTATAATATTCATACAAGAAAAACACGTGATTGATATTCGCCGACACTGAACACTGCGGTTGATTTGTAGCTGGAACTGGACCAGTGAGAGATGGTGTAGAGATGTCAACAAGATTGGACCATCCAAACAATGGAAAGAATTTTCCAAGCGTCATCCAAAACAAAACAATAGGATGTACCAACTCTAGAAAATCCAAAATGGTTCCAACTTGTGCACAAAGAAAAACTGCGTGATAGATTTGCGCGGGCAGAGTCTTCCAGATATTGACAACAGAAGCCAGAAGCACCACACAACGACGGTGCAATTACTTCACACGACCGTTCACAATTTTCGGGCACCTACTAAATCGTTGCGAAAGCAACGCACGCTCGCCATGATCGAGCTTGTAAGACCCCGCCACATGAGTTACCAAAATATGCTACCAGATGTTGCAGTAGCCCCTAAAAATTTAGCCAGAGCCGGAACACTTGCTACACAATAAACTGGCCGACAAACCAGTAGCTCAATAAGACATACTCCAAATCGGCACTCAGAAAACCGTGGCAACAAAACATCGCCGTTCTGCTATTAGGTCGTATGGTAACTAAATTAAATTAAAAATGTTACGCCGGAAATGTTCCTATCAAATTGGAACGTTCGCACTTCACGACCACATGCATAACAAACTGCATTAAATTTACGATAGCCTTTCAATAAGCCAATCAAAGAAATAAATCAAGCAATAATGAAAGAAAACGAAGTAACAAATTGATAAAATTCGTTACAACATATACACGGTGTATTCAAAAAGTTCCAGGACTACCCTCGGTAAGACAGTACAAGTGGCGCTATCTCTGCGCGACTAACGGCATCACGTAGCAGAAACATTAGACTATACTCTTACCAAGTGTCATTCATTTCTAACAAGTTCTGACTTGTTGCTGTTCATATGTGTAAAGCGAGTTGGCATGCTATTGTCATCGTGCAAAAAATGGAGCAAAGAACAAACATTAAGTTTTGTTTTAAATTGGGCAAATCGGCCACATAAATTTACGAAATGATTAAAAAAGTGTAGGGCGAAGATGCTATGAGTCGTTCACGAGTGTTTGAGTGGTTTTCGACGTTAAAGAGGGAAGAGATTCAACAGAAGATGATGAGAGAGCCAGAGCGACCTCATTCGAGTCGGACTGTTGAAAACTGATGAAGAATTTCTTCGTCAAGGTCCCATTGTGACTGGACCATTCTACAAAGATGGTTTGCATCGACTGCTGAAACGAATGCTGCGTGTGAGCCCAGAATTGTTGGATAGTCTAAAGTAGAGACTCTTGCAGCACCGACACACAAGTCCATAATTGTGCAGGAATTTTTGGTTGTGGTATTGACCACCCCCCGTACTCACCTGATTTGTACCCCCCAGACTATTTTTTGTTTTCAAAACTTAAATTGAAGATGAAAACGCAGCGGTACGAGTCGATTGAGGCGATTGAAAAGACGGTGACAAGGGACCTGAATAGTGTTGAAGTTAAGGCGTTCCAGAAAGCTATGACGGACCTGTCCACTCGTTCTAAAGGTTTTATCTACTTGCGAGAAGACTATGCAGAAACCTGATATTAAATATACGTGTTTCACCTGTATTGTGTGGTCTGTGCGCGATAAGTCCTGGAACTTTTTGAATACACGGTGTACAGTGGCTTCCATAAGTAGGTTAAAGTTTAAAAAATGTTGGAATCATAGTATAAATATTAAAATAACGAAAAACTAAATATTCATTTTTTTTCCGAGTTCATAAAACTGAAATCAACAATTTTGCATATCACAAGAAAAGATAATATGTCTGTAATCGTACCATTGTCGTTTTACATGTTACTAAAGTAGGTTAAAATTGTCATTACTGATTAGATAGAGAGAGAACAAAATTCATTAAGTATTAGCAAACAATTATTAAGGTACTTGGGGGTAATAAGGCCTGTCGGCTAATAAGGCCTAAGTGCCAAAAATCGTATTTAGAGTAACCCCTTTCGCTCAAAGCCACACTGAGAGACATCTATTGCATAAAGATGTTGCTACAAGTTTGTGGTGGCGCAATATCCCACTCCCCGCCAAAAATATTAAATCTTTCATCAAAAGACGCAGGCGTCCAACACAAATAATAAAAATCGCTCTAAATAAATCGTAAATATTTTTTGTAATATTACATTTAGCTATGTAAAATCGAAATCTTATCTTTATTAATAAGTAGATACATGCTTGATATTTGAATATCGTATCGTGGTCCAAATATTTTTTATTTGCTATTTCTTACATAGACACATGGTCGGCGGATATTAATTTACCTACTAATTTACCCATAGGTAAATGGCAGTGGTATCATGAAGAGTACGTTGGTTTATCAGTGGATGATACTAATGACTTTCAATGCTGTTAGGCGAGACATTTAAGACTTTTATTGAAAATTTTAAGTCGTAATTGGTGCATTCATGTGATTATTGATCTGAAACACCAAATATAAATATTACATGTAGTTTAATATAAAATTAGAAATTCAAATAATTATTATAACATTTTTATTTAATTAATTTATAAAAATTGAAATACAGATATATTTTCTTTAATTAATTAAATAGGTGTAAACATTGGTGTGCACACATTAATTGGTTAAGGGAAGTGAGGACATTTAATAAACAGTTCAGTTTTTGTTTGATTTTGATAATAAAAAAGTTGTGTTTTTTTATATGATCGTTGTAATTAATTAATTAAATAGAGTTTTGTTATATAAAGAATAAATAATGGTTGAAAATTATATGACATTTTGGCGTAGCAACGTGGGGTGGAGAGTGAAAAACATGCGGCGGTAATGTGGTAAAAACGTACTCCTTAAAAAGACGAAAAGGAAAATCGTCGAACCTACGACCAGAGAAAAATAAAAAAGTTTAAACGTCAATATTAAAAATTGGAAGAATATGGACACGAGAAGTAAAAAAATAGTTGGTGAGGGTGACATACCGGAGAAAGAAATGTAAATGAAATTTCAGGCAGAAGGGGAACTATGTTGAGCTTAAACGTTTTTGATCCAACTCATGCAATAAAATGCAAATAACTATAGAATGATGTTGGAGGAAAAAACGCGAAGAATGAACGAAGTGATTGATAAAGGATTTGATCGATGCAATGGAATGAAAACATGAATAAAGTATTTGATCGAAATGAACAATTAAATGAAAACATAGAGCATAGAGCAAGTGAAAGAGAAGAAGAAAATAAATGAAGAAGTATGCTTGAAGAGGTAAGACTAAGACACTAATAATAAAGTCCTTGAAATAGAAGAAACGAAAGAAGAAAAATCATCAGAAGAAATTATTCCCGAGGAAGTGAACGAAGAAGAAAAATGTGATGCAAGCAAGTTGGAAAAGACAATCCTGATATTATCAAGAAAGAAAATGCGGAAAATAAGATGGCGAAGAATACAAAAGAAAAACAATTTTTACCTTAAAGGAGATCGTGTAGGTGAGCAGAATAAGATAGAAAAAAAGTGGAAAACGAGGTTACGTCAAAGAAGATGAAGTCTATCCGTGAAGATATGTTCCACGTAGTAACATGGGGGAATGAAGGAAAGGACAAACATGACGAGAAAGAAATACCGCCCAATAAATTGTTTTAGGTTTCTGAAGTGAGGGAGATGTTCAAAAAGAAGAAGTTTGGTAAAAATTGGAGAAGAGTGTTTAAAAGAATTTTGGAAAAAAAAGAAGTTGTTAAAAGCGTAGGAAATGATACCATTTTCCAATAATAAGGAGAAAAATAAGGGAAATTTGATTAATAGGAAAACGGTAAATTGATACAATTAGAAATTGAATAAAGATTGCTATGGTGAGGAAGTGTTAAGAAATATTGAAGAATTATATGAGTGATGAATTGAAGAAGAGTAAAGGTGAACAGTAATTGGTAGAAGGAAAGTTAAGCTTTCGTACTTATAGTGAAGAAGTATTGAAGAGTATATGAGATGAAGTGATGAAGTTAAAAAGAAATGGGTTATGGTTTATGGTGAATAGTATTGGTAGAAGAAAAGTTCAGGTTTGGAATGGTAAAGAAGTATTGAAGAGTTACAGGAGATTAAATGATGAATGGAAGAAGGAGATTAAGTGATGAATTGAAGAAGAAAAGTGAAAAAGGTGAATAGTAATTGGTAGGAGGAAAAGTTCAAGTTTGTTATGGTGAAGAAGTATTAAGAAGCATTGAAGTAGTAAAGGTGAAGAAGAAAAGTTTAAAGGTGAATAGCTATTGGTAGAATGAAGGGTAAAGTTTTATGATGATGACATGAAGTGAAGCAATACGAAGAATTAATTATGTAATGAAGAAAATAATGTGAGAAGGGGCGATGTTCACATAAAGGATATTTACAGCTTTAATGATGATCAGAATTTAGTAAAAATTTAAAAATCTTTACAACGGAATGGAACATTCCTTTTGGCAAAATTTTGGAGGGGTAAATGTCGTGAGTAAATTCGTTTAAAAATTGTATCATTTAATTTTTCAAAAAAATCTAGGAATAAGTTGGAAGCTTAAAGTTATTTTGATACAAAAATCGGGATAGTGGGATGTTTAATTTAATTGATTAATTGAAAATCAAGTTATGAGAAGAAAGACAATATTAATAAAGAGTTCAATTTTTGTTTGATAATAAAAAAGTTGTGTTTTTGATAAAATATGAGCGTTGTAATTAATTAAATAAAGATCTGAATATAAAGAATAAATAAAAGTTGAAAATTATATGATAATAGTATATTATACTGATATGGTGATATGTTATAAAATACTGACCATATTATTTAAAATACTGATATACTGACCATTTATTTAAAATACTGACCATTTAATATAAAATACTGACCAAAAATAGTTTAAAATACTGACCAAATAAATACAAGCCTTTTTAATAAATTGCATAATACTAACGTAGCAAATGAGGTCAAACACCTTATTGTAAATTTTCATATTATCATAAATAAAAAAAAACTATTTAGTTGCTGAAAATAATTCATGAGTCCTCGCTATCGCACTTTACCTTTTGGTATTTAAGCAAACGTAGACGTTTTATCTAAAAACTGTGAATTGCGAAGAAGCGTAGAAATCTCCGATCGTTTAAATTAACTTTAAACTTTCAAAATTAAAATGAAATTTGGTAAGATAACTTATTTTTATTGTTTAATAATAATCCTTCTCGGTCCTTTTACCTTAAAGAGGGTTGGTGAACCTTATAATTTGGGGACGATTTATGTACTTTATATGTTTCGTACTAGGTCCATAACAATAATAAATTGTTTCAATTTATTTAAAAATGAATAAAAATATTTTTTTAACATTTCAAATAAAAAAATTGAAGGTAACCGTAACCATTAAATAATAATGTAACCTTTTCCATCTTTAACTTTTAATATTTATGATTTTATAATTGTTATTTTTATTTTAACATTTTATAACAACAACTTTCACCTTTCCTTACTGTGAGTACCAATGATTTTAATTAATTTACTTTGTTATTGACTTGTACTATATGTTTTAGTGCCATGATTATGGTATATATATAATACCGAAACGTCGGCCGGTTAGCGACTTCTGTTGTTCTAATTATTTTCCAATATCCCAAGAAACGGTTATATAGATATATTTGTTTTGGATGAGATTTTTTCCTCTTAATAATGTAAACTCTTGAAAATCAGATAAATAAGTAAAAATATGATATGAATATTGGAAAAGGCTGTTAAGAGCGCTCCGGATCACGTGACTTTCTCTGTCTACGTAGGGAACGTTTAATTCGATTATTATATAAAAAAAAGTTAATTTTGCTATTTCATTTTTAAATGTATTCTAGATCAAATTGTTTACATAAAATAATTGCGTTATAGCCTACAGAAGTTCCTTTCGTAATTAAAAGGAATGCGTTTGATTGGCTTATTCGACTGAGAAAGTCACGTGATCCGGAGTGCTCTTAATATTATTCCCTCGATACCCCTTTTTATTTTTACAACTTTGTGACTATATTTCAAATTTACTAATACGTTTTTTCTATGATATTAATAGTTTATTTTGCAAATACTATAACAAAGGATTTTCCATTTCGCTAAAAAGAAATGGAACAAAAAAATTGCAATATCAATTTAAAAATTTCTTTTACGCATAACTCAGGATGAGTAAATTGCCCCAGACCATGCCCCAGACAGTGTATTTAGTGGAGTTAATTTACAGGCTCATGGACGCGAATATTGCTTGTGACAATTTTTGGTAGAGACACCAATAATTACAAATTATCATTATTTGGCTTGTATTTACATACAGGGTGCGGCAGGGGAACTATCTTATTTTAAAAATGAATAACACAAACAGTATAGGAGATAAGAGTTTAATTATTTTTTCATATCACAGAGAGACCTTTAAAGTTTTTATTTACTATGTTTTAAAAATTATATCATTAAGGTGGCCTCCGTTCTGGTCAGTGCATTGAGATAGTCGAGTTTTGACGCTTCTCTCCACTCTTTCCATTATGTTGACGGGTATGTTATCGATAACAGCTTGAATATTTTTCTTCAGTTGAGCTGAGAGTTGAGAAAGATGAAAATGAAACTCATCGCTGAAGAACACAAGGGCATCATGAAGCATATTGTTAAGAACGGCTTCGCATACATTTTTTTCGTAAAAGAAAATCGCTTGGATTACGTTTTTGTACCAATACCAATTTATATGGATGAAATTGCAGTTATTTATGAAGAATTCGTCTGACAGAACGATCAGACATCAATAGCAGTTCCATGTTTGCGTCCAGATCGCCTAGGAGATCGCAAAATTGACTGCCTAACCTGCTCAATGTTGTCGGGTATCCTGATCGTTCTTGAACCTCCAGGATCTTTTTCTGCACAGCACCGGTTTTCCTAAAGCTGTCCACCTCTAAAAGAATTAATTTCCGATCAGCTAAATTAGCTAAATAAATATCGTTTCCTAACACTAACCTAAGCTTAACCGGTAGTTCTCTCTTTTAATATTCGGATTACATATTATGTAATTACCGTATCGTCAAGATCCATTATTATACGTCTAATATACGAACGTGCGTTAATTGATTATGTATTAACAAACGTTTTTATTCAGACATATTAAATTCTAGAAGAATTAAACTTTTCCTATTACTCCAATGCTCCCAAGCTCTGATCATAGTGGTTTTTATTCATCGTGATTGATACAATATTTACACAATTTATTTCATTTGCCTTTTCAACTTAAATAATAATATAATATATTAAATTCCTATATATTTTCCAACCTATAATATTATGGTGTAACAAAATGCAATGAAGGAACAAACAAGGGTTTTGTAGGTTCATGACGAGATAAGAACAATATTATCTAGTTACATCGAGCATAAATTTTTTAACATAAAAGGTCAAAAATGTTTAGGTACCATCGACATACTTGACACCATCTCGTTTAAAATAAGTTAAAACAACAGTGATTGATAATAATATAATTAATTGCGTCAGTGCATCTAAAAATAGAAGAGAGTTACTTCATGTTGATTTGAATTTCACGGAAAAGTTTACCCGTAGCTTAGAAGAAAGAAAATTTGTAAAATTTTTGAGAATTTTGGATTTGCAAGGGTGGCATCTCCAAACCGAGGCTTTTTGACGACGCCATTGCAACGGACGGAGCGTTTGGCTTCTTCTCCGTTATAAAAAGTGAAAATTTTGTGGCTTTTCTTACGATCGAGGTCGATCGTGGGAGTTTTTCTACAGCAGTGTCCATAGTGGGACGTATTTGGTTTTGATTGTATCATCGAAACTGCAGATTTCTGGAAATTTTAGTAATTTCGTCAGCAGATGTGCCGAAATTTTGTAATCAGAGTAAACTTGGATAAATTACGGATCCTCGGCTCGAGAAGTTGATTATATTTGTTTGCACCAGTAACGGGTGAGCAAAGATTTTTCTATATTTGAGAAGGAACTGGAGAATTACGTCAAAGGCTTGCATTGTGAGGTTAAACTCACCACATTTGGTAATTTCCGATTATAACGAAGAGAAATTTACACAACACGTGAAACGGCAATCCACAGGTGTCAAAGGTGGACACATCCTGAAGTTCCGACGAATTTGGAACACTTTTGGTATTTTATAAAATTCAAGAAGCTGCAAGCATCTGGAGTGTAACTGCACTGACTGTATTCAATTTCAAGCGCATGTGTAGTGGACATTGGAGGTTTCATATGCCAGCGGTCCCCAACAAGTAACGATTGCGGTAAATTATATAAATAAATAAGTCGGTTTTGAAACGTCTTGCGACGTTGTCCGATACCCAACTACCAACCTTGCGAATTGGCAATTTGGTTTATTAGCATTTTACATTTTTTACCTAGACGAGGAGCAAGCCCGACGTAGAACCCCCAACCTGGAGGACCAGAGAGACGGCCAGAATAAAGTTCTTACTTTACCCGGATTCGAACCGGGGATTTAGCGTTCATAGTCAACTTATTCGACCATTATGCTCCGACCGTCTCTGCGGTAAATTATAACTTTTGTAATTTTTGTATAAAATTTATTACACTACACTTTTACATTAGAAATAGCCACTTTATGCAATCTAGTGAAGTAAAATTGTACAAGTTAAATGTGATTGCATGAAGACGGTATGGTTTGCACTCGATACACTTTATGACGTATTATATTTGTCGTACTATTAGGATTTTATGCTCGATTATTTGCTCAACCCCAAACATTAAATTTGTTTCTTTTTGTTGTTCCGAACCACGAATCTGCTACTTTTATTAAGTCTGGAGCCAAGCCCTGAATAAGAAACTCAAAATTGTTCTACTGATTAGCATAGCTAATAGCCCAAGCCTTAGTGTTTAATGGTAAATATCATTAAACTTAAAATATCATTAAAATAAAATAAAAATCATTACAGTATGTATAATTTTGGTAAATTGACTAGTACATTTGCATCTCAAGGGGTGGGTTAAATATAATTTACTAATAATTGTCTTTTAATTTAAATTCTTAATTTTCAGTTATATCATTTTGCTTTCTTTTGAGTATTTTAAAGAGTGGAAGTACTATAAAAAATGCTTCTGATAAATATGATGATACAGCATGGAGCCCAAATCCAGAAATACCATGGTTAATGCATGCATATCGCCTATTAGACTTTAATTATTCTACTAAAGCTGCTAGACAGTCAGATATTGATTCGGGAGCTTTTATTCCAGAAAATGCAGTACCATATGATGTCGATTCCTTTTACAGTACTATAGGTTTTGATTATATTTTATTTTAATCAAGGCAAATTATTAAACTCATTTATTTTTAGCACATAAAAATAATAAAGTATTCTTGACAATACCTCGATTTAAAAAGGGCATTCCTGCTACTCTAGGAACAATACCCTGGACTGGAATAGAATCAGATAATTCAAGTATATTACCATACCCAAATTGGAATTGGCATAGAAATCCTGAACAATGTTTGCCCAATCGAATGGTGTCTGTAATTGGAATAGCAGTAAGTAGAACATAATATCTAAAAAGCAACAAATTAATTTCTTTTGCATAGATCGATGACTGCAAAACTATATGGATACTCGATAGTGGACAACTTTTGTATAAAATGAAGTGTGCTCCACAAATTTTAGCATTTAATGCACTCACGAATGAATTACTCCATCAACATGAAATACCGAAAAATCTAATAGAATCTACTTCGCATCTTGGCAACATAATTATCGATACCAGAGACAGTAAATGTAATGACATATTCGTGTATATAGCTGATAGCAAAGTTCCTGCACTTATTGTATTCGATGTAAAAAATGCCAAATTTTGGAAAATTATCGACAAAACCATGTACCCCTATCCAAACTTCGGAACCTTCCGCATAGCAGGTAAATATTTACAATGTAATTATTCCGAATTCGAAGATATTAAAATATGTAATGTTGAATAGGCCAATCATTTGAGTTAATGGCTGGAATTTATGGAATGGCTTTGGCGCCGTACAAATCTGGACAAGATAGAATTTTATACTATCACGCTTTGTCAAGTGGAACAGAAAACTGGGTATATACTTCATACTTACGAAATTCATCAATTCAAGGTGTTACACCTGCACCACAAATATTTCATGTAAATGATGCTTTTTTAAATAATTTATGAAATGCTACAACTATTTTGATGATGTATTAATTTTAGACATATTCAAATAAGCGTCACTCACAAGCTGCTGGTATGGCAATAGATAGAGATGGCATAGCATACTTTGGACTAGAATCAGATACCTCCATAAACTGTTGGAATACAAATACACCATATAAGAAGGAGAATATACATCTACTGTATAAAAACAGTACCACCATGCAATTTGTTAATGGGATAAAAGTAAAGATAGAGAGTAAATAACCTTTAGATAAATTACTGAAATGCTGATCTAATTTTAGCTTAGGTCAAGGGGAAGTTTATACACCGAAAAACTGTGGTTTCTGACTAATAGTCTTCAAAAAGTTTATACGAAAACTTTAAACCCGAATGAAGTCAACTTTAGACTTCATGGTGCGCAATTAAACCTCTTCATCCGACGTTCAAAATGTCGCATGAGTACATGATCTTTGCAATAATAATGGACAAGGAAATGGAGACAATTATGGTTTAGAAACAAATAAGTTTAAATGGTATCATGTCAAAATATATTTTTTTGCCTAGTGCGAATATTATAACAATAACAAAATTTGTTATTAATATATATATACAATATTTAATATTGTTCATTAATTGAAAAATAAATTGAAATCATTGTGTGTTATTTAGTTCCCAATTTAGTTCATAATGTGTAAACCCAACTTCATGATCTACAGCAGGGCTGTCAAACTGGCGGCCCGCGGACTGTATGCGGCCCGCCACGTATATTTTTGCGGCCCGAATGATCTTCGGTGATTATTTATAATAATAAAAAATTATATTGTCCTCTGTCCTAATGATTAATTTTTATTTATAATATTTGTTGGGAAGAGAGAATATTTTCTACCAGCTAGCTCAATATAAAAGATTTTATTTTTCTTTTCAAAGAAACAAATTTTATTTCTTAATAAAATTAGGATACACTTTTTTCTTTACACAAATTAATTCAAAAACAGTAGCACTTCGGCTCTTAACTTTGAGATGAAGATTATAATTAATCATCAACTACGTCCTACTTGAAAGTTGCACCTAACACATTTAATTATCAACATTTGTTCGCGATAATGCAACTCCCAATTGGAAATTAAGCCTTAAAATTATATTTACAAAATTTTTTCGAATTCCCACTTAATTTTCCGAAAATTTAACATTTTACCGAAAATTATTTACCACGCACCTTTTTACTTCTTTGCTCTTCAACATCACATTTGCAAAGAGACCCTTTCCCTTCTCGCTAACGCAGTTAGCAGTAATGTGCCAAAATAAATATGGTATATGTTATTTTAGCTCAGTTTCCCTACATTTACGGTTAGTTTATATACTGTCAACTATTAATTAGAGGCAAAAGAAATTATTTATCAAGTTGACGGTTTGGCACCCCTGTACATATTTACAGTCGTTAAACCACACTAATTAAAAGTTACATTGTTTAAATTATAATTAGGCGTAGAACGTGACATTGAATTTATCACTTTCATTGTCACTAGAAAGGAAATTATCAAAGATAATATTTTTAAGGCTCCTAAATTCTTATCAAATGTTAATTACTCAAAATATAGTAAAATAAATAGTATATAAATATTGAAAACTTTAAATTGAAAAATACAAAAAAGTAGAAGAAACTATGAAACTAACTTATTATTTAACTCTCGCGATTTTATTTGTTGCAAAGGAAACTGTAGAAGTACAAGGTTCACCCGGTAAGTACATTAAAAAATTATTTTTTAAACTCTCTAAGCTTTATACAGGGTGTCCCCGCACTCACTTTACATAACTTAGGTGGTGATAGAGGACTCTTTTCTAAGAACAAAATTTAATAAAAATTTTTTTCTAAATTCAAACCCTCGAGAGTTAGGCCTCTTTAAAGCATTTTTTTTAATTTCCACCTTCACGTGGCCATAGCTCCGAAAATATTGATTTTTCGCTAAAAATGGTTTAATGCTTTTTTAAAGAGCGTGAAATAATCTACAAACTAGATTCACACCTTTTATTGGCTAAAATCAACGACTTTCGAGTTATGAATTAAAGTAAGTTAAAAAATGTCGAAAAATTTGAGCTCTTTGTTTTTTTAGTTTTTTTCAAAACCCTGTATCTTTTAAACGAAACATTTTACAAAAAATCTGATGCCCCATTCCGGATATGAAATTTAACGGACTACAACTTTTGTCTAGTAAAAATTTTTGAGAAACCAATCCATTTCACAGAAAATCAGAAAATAATAAACAAGGCAGCTACAAAACAAAAAATTAAATTCACTAAATTTTTATTTTTTTTGAAAAATTATTTTATTAATTAATTTTAAACTATTACATTATTTAAGTAAATGTTGAAAATGACCACCCTCATTTCAATACACAGTCGTGATTGTTTTAAAAGATGTTTGTCGAGAAAAAATCGAAAAAAAGTTGATTTTTTGACACTTTTAATTGCTGAAATTCGATTTTTTGACACTTTTTCACACTCACCGATCGACCAAAATTGGCATCATGATCGACCGGTCGATCCTTCGACCTTGTTGACCACCCCTGCTATAGTGGCTCTTAACAAAAGAGGAAATTTTATTAATAATACTATAAAACATCTTTTAAAACGATCACGACTGTGTATGAAAATGAGGGTGGTCATTTTCAACATTTACCTAAATAATGTAATAGTTTAATATTTTAATAAAATAATTTTTCAAAAAAAAATAAAAAATTTATGAATTTATTTTTTTGTTTTGTAGCTGCCTTGTTTACTATTTTCTGATTTTCTGTGAAATCGATTGGTTTCTCAAAAATTTTTACTAGACAAAAGTTGTAGTCCGTTAAATTTTCTATCCGGAATGGGGCGTCAGATTTTTTCTAAAATGTTTCGTTTAAAAGATACAAGGTTTTGAAAAAATCCAAAAAAACAAAAAGCTCAAATTTTTCGACATTTTTTAACTTACTTTAATTCATAACTCAAAAACCGTTCATTTTAGCCCATTAAAGGTGTGAATCTAGTTTGTAGATTATTTCACGGTCTTTAAAAATGCACTAAACCATATTTACTGAAAAATCAATATTTTCGGGGCTATGGCCACGTGAAGGTGGAAATTAAAAAAAATGCTTTAAAGAGGCCTAACTCGCGAGGGTTTGAATTTAGAAAAATTTTTTTGTTAAAGTTTGTTCTTAGAAAAGTGTCCTCTATCACCACCTAAATTATGTAAAGTGAGTGCGGGGACACCCTGTATAGCAAGAGACATCCAGAATTAAATTTCCGAGAACCCAAATATTGCTGTTTATCATGAATGTAACTAAGAATCTTCAAACTACGAGTAGGTACTTTAGCAAGAAGTAATTTTTAGGGATGAAAATAGAATATTTAACTTACAAGAGAAGGATCAGTTACAATCTTCACCGTGGTGCACTATTATCATTACATTACGTGCATAATTTGGATTTCATCAGATGCAAATTTAAAAACTAACTTTCTAGCTAATTTGAAGATTTACGGTACCGTTAGGCAACAATTGTACTAATAAAGTATAAAATATGACGCAATGCGTGAAAGAATCTACATTTAGTAGATACACAATCAATTTTATAAAAATCGTTTTTCTCCTTTGGTTGAAAAATTTGTTTTTAAATTTTACCTAATGTAGTCCTAATTATGATTCACATGTATAATGATAATGGTGCAGATCGGTGATGACCATACATGGCCCATCCTCTGTTAGAGACTAATGGTCGGCAACCACTTCATGGAAGTAATCACATTTTATAAAAATTAAAATCAAACTTTAAAACTCAAAGCCACAATGTATTATGTCGGTTTATACGAATTGGAAAAGATAAAATTGCTTACCTCGAGCTCTCGTATAAGCTTACAATATAATGGTGACAGGTGTTCGCCTCCAACCGCTTTTCCAACGTGTGGCTTCAAAGATGAAAATCTGTAACTTGTTATAATTTTATACAGTAGCACTAGATCGACTTTGCGAACACTAACACTGCGGCAGATCTGAAGCTGGAACTGGACCAGAGAGATGGTGTTGGAGATGTTACGCATATATTATTAATGTCATGTTGGAATTAGACGTTCGCAAAATTAAATTATTTTTTTTAATGTTTCGCTTATTCGTATATTGTTGTGATGATTATTCATCATCGAAACCCAATACAACATTTACTAAATACCTTTTCAGGTATACCATGGATTTGCATCGTTTTAAGTTATTGTACTTCCACTTGGCAAGTATCAAACGAAAATAATGCATTGCCAGCGATATACCAGTGGTCACAAATGGATTTTCTGTATTCTTCTGATTCAGATAGACAACATGCCATTGAATCTCGGGAATTTATCCCAATAAATGCGGTGCCAATTGATATCGATATATTGTACTTAGGTATTTTGGAATATATTTCATCTTTTTCATGGAATTCAGTTTAAGCAAATATATTTTTTAGCACAAAATAAGACAAAAGTGTTTGTGACCATACCGCGAATGCGAGACGGTGTTCCTGCTACTCTAGGAATATTAACCGATAAGTTACCTGAAAATCCGAAAATTCCTATTATCCAACCATACCCAAATTGGACCTGGCATCAACAGCCTAAACTATGTTCGCCCGTTCGATTGGTTTCTGTATTTCGAGTTAAAGTAAATAAAATATGTTACCGAAAGGATAAAATAGTTAATATTCTTGATAGTTAGATCAGTGCCGAAGATTATGGGTCCTCGATAGTGGACGACTTGGGAAAAACCAAACGTGCCCTCCTCAAATTTTAGCATTTAATGCTGATACAAACGAATTGATCCATAGATATGAAATACCTAAAAGTCAAATTGAATCTACCTCGCTTTTCGTTACAATTATTGTGGATGTAAGAGACAGTGAATGTAGCGACACCTACGTGTATATAGCGGATGGTAAAAATTTCGCATTAATTGTGCACGATGTCAATAAAATGATATCTTGGAAAATTATCGATAAGACCATGTACCCTTATCCAAACTTTGGCACGTTCCACATAGCAGGTAAATGCTTAATATTAACTGATATAGATAATAAATTAATTGTTAAATTTTGGGTAGGCCAATCTTTTGATCTCATGACTGGAATTTTGGGTATGGATTTATCTCCTTATAAATCTGGACAAGATAGAATTTTATTCTTTCACGCTTTGTCAAGTGGAACCGAAAACTGGGCATACACATCATACCTAAGAAATCAATCATTATTTGCTAACAGTACCTCACCTGCACCTCAAATATTTCATGTAGGTCAAAATTTTTAAATAATTTTGAATATGCTACAAATAACTACTGATGTTTGTATTCAATACTTTTAGACATCATATCCAAATCAGCGTCACTCGCAAGCTTCTGGTATGGCAATTGATAGAAATGGTATAGCATATTTTTCACAATTATCAGATACTTCCATAAGTTGTTGGAATACAAATAAACCTTATAAAGAGCGGAATATAGATGAATTAGCGCGAAATGCTGTTACTATGCAATTTATTAGTGGAGTTAAAGTAAATATGGACTTTAAATATCGTTTAGCTAACATTTAAAAACATTTCGTTTTTAGGTTATTTCAAATGCACAGGAAAGTCAAGAATTATGGTTTCTGTCTATGAGATATCAAAAAGTTATTACTAATACTTTAAACATAGGAGATTTAAACTATCGAGTTTTTGTTGGCAAAGTAGATGAATTATTACGACATTCAAAATGTCGCAATAATCCAATTCTTAATAGGATTGGGCAAAAATTAAGTTATTTATAAATTATAATCATTTATAATGTTGTAATAATTTACCAGAAAAAATAATAAAATATATTTTTAACCGCAATTAAACAAGATAGAAAATATTGTAACACAAATACCATAGATTAATAAATAATAATATTTGTTCCATCAGAATTCCGTCTGACAAGACGGAATAAAATAAACAGCATCTTCTTATGGAGCTAGCTACACTTTTTCCTACCTTTTCGGCTGTAATCGCAACAAAGAAAATGTGTCCTTGTCACACCCACTTGGTGTAATAATTGTCCAGATCCAATACCAGATCGTGTAATTTTATTTTTTTCAAAATTTTGACGGTGCAACGCTGCATGACTTGGTATCGGGGATATAATATGCGAGGTCAGTTATCGCATATTTTAGTGATGCATGTCATGGCCTTTTTTAGTCAATTATCTAGGAGACATTGAAAAAATTCGGTTGACAAGATCTAGCTATCTGACCTAGCTACTTCAATGATAAAAAAGTGTACTTCTCTGGGAGAATCACAAAATGGTCATTGTAGGACCGGATGTGTAAAAAAAATCTGCTGAATATTCTCCTCCATAAGCTTCAATAGACTAGGTTTCTATATACGGTAACGTACGAGATTACATCTAGATGGCTATAGAGGAAGATGTAGAAGTAGAGAAAAGAGATAGTGATAAGACGAAAACCGTCAAGATGCTCCTGATGGATGCCATGTCTCCAAGCCGGCTTCAGGCGATGTGGATAGGGTCTTCCACTGTCGCGTACATTCGCGAGATCAAATATCTAGGAATCAAGGTTGGGAGAGTTTAAAAGTAGGGAGAGTACTGTAATATCGTGAAATTACTAAATTTGTACGCCAATGCTGGTTGGGTTGCCTAGGTATAGCTTATACTTTTTCCGCGCTAAATGTATAGATGGCAATGAGAACGTTTTCTTTAATGGAGGGAGAAAAAAAAGGGTTAACGTATAGGGTCTAGGGAGTTTAGTTTGGGAATCGTGTGTGGGACGTTGAGGTAAGAACTTTTACAATAATAAGCTTTTTCTTAGTTATGGTATTTTGTAGCATGTAAAATTTCAAATTAGATCATCGTTATTGTACATATTTATTTCTCGGTATGGGTTTTAATTTAAACATTTATTTAAACTTTCAATTATTATCGATGAGTCATTTTCTGTAGCATTTTGGTAAATTATAATACATTTTTAAAAATCAGTGGCGTGCGGGTAAATGAGTAAATTTCGTAGCGTTTCTTATAACGGAATGTATTATACCAAATACTTTACTTTACAATACGGGAAACTCTTGCAAATTCTATTGTTATTTTCGGCGACATTTTTAAGGGTGCCACCTATTGGCTTAAGACGTATACTAACGAAACTGTCGAGATTTGGTGGGTGATAATTAGTAATTTACTATAACTTACAGTACGATTTTAACCGTATTGGTTATAATTAGAGTTTTTATTTAAATTATTATTTAAACAAAGCCCTATACCCTTAATAAATCAATATAACCTTCGTCAAGTAGCGTTAATTCACGGTTCCAGCCGCTAGTGGCGCTGCGATTTTGTGTCGCCGAAAATGTGCATGAGTTTCCCGTATTGTAAAGTAAAGTATTTGATTATACCTAGTTTACACGAGCTTAGTAGCTAATGCTTAGTACTAGTGCTTAGTATTAGTGCAACCGCCAGTGCAAGTGAATAGAAGTCGGTTCTATTTACTAACGACAAGTTGACCACCTCCACCAAAATTTAACATAGCACTTGTCGCTTGCTGACGTCATATATCTTGCTACTAACAAGATCGTGGCTACTAATACCTTTTTACTAATACCAACGTGTAAACGATTACTTCTTACTTGTCACCCCAAGTAGCATTTTTGACTACCAATTTTCAATTGCTGCAATATTGCTTGCAAATTGCTGCCTATTTTGGCGCAATATGCAAAATTGCTACAGCGGTGCATAAATAGCTTGCAAGTTGCTAGCAAATAGCGCTTAAAAATTGCTGGCAAATTGCGCTTCAAAATTGCTAGCAAACTGCTTGCAAATAGCGCCTAAAAATTGCTAGCAAATTGCGTCAAAGATATTGCTAGCAAATTACTTGCAAATAGAGCCTAAAAATTTGTTAGCATATTGCGCCTAAATATTGCTAGCAAATTGCTTGCAAATAGCGCCTAAAAATTTGCTAGCATATTGCGCCAAAAATATTGCTAGCAAATTGCTTGCAAATAGCGCCTAAAAATTTGCTAGCATATTGCGCCTAAATATTGCTAGCAAATTGCTTGCAAATAGCGCCTAAAAATTTGCTAGCAAATTGCGCCAAAAATATTGCTAGCAAATTGCTTGCAAATGGCGCCTAAAAATTGCTAGCATATTGCGCCTAAATATTGCTAACAAATTGCTTGCAAATAGCGCCTAAAAATTGCTAGCAAATTGCGCCAAAGATATTGCTAGCAAATTGCTTGCAAATAGCGCCTAAAAATTGCTAGCAAATTGCGTCAAAGATATTGCTAACAAATTGCTTGCAAATAGCGCCTAAAAATTGTTATAGTAAATTGCAAGCTGAAATAACATGCAAACAATTCATATTATCATTGTCACGTGTTGTCGGATTGACCATCGGAATATCTGTTTGTATGATTTTCATGTCTTTTATATGTGTCCCTTCTTTTAAACTTTTTGAGAAGACTGATAAAATCGATATTATTTATCAATTTAGCTCTTTTGATTCCCGCATTTTGTATTATATAGTTATCCCACGATCGTGAGTTAGCCATTTTTACGATTTTAGTTGTATTTTGTTTGATTTGTGTATGTAAGAATTCTTTAATTCCATTTACCTATACTAAACTGTTTTCCTAACATTGATTTATCCAATCAGCCATTTACTAACATGTATTTAAAAAGATTAAGAAGAAATTTAAATTTCCCTCAAAAATCCTTAATTAAAACAGTTTCTATTGCTAAAGCAAGAGTAAATTTAAAATACTTATAAAGTCTTCATTTTAAACTTAATTTAACATCCAAGCGGTAGGTCCTAGGTTCGAATCTCACCTCAGCCTTTAGGTAAGAGTATAATTTAATTTAAAAATTATTTAATTTATGTGATGTGATTTTTACAGATACTACATTTCCAGCATTATTCATCGTGTAGGAAAAAAAATGTAGGTATAATTTAAAAATAGATTAATAAAATTAATTAATAAAATAAAAAGGTAGGTATAATTTGAGATATTAAATAATAAAATGTTAATAATAATAATAAAATGTTAATTAAAAATAAATTCTAACAAATTAATATCTGAATTAAAAATAAAAATATATTTTTAAATTTAATTAATAATTTTTTATGCGCCCACAAAATTTCTTTTTCATTAAAAAAAAACCAGCAATATTTTGTAAAATTATAAAAGCAAGATTGCAAAATATCAGCCAACAATTTTGCAGCAATATTGCATACCTAAATTGCTTGCAAGTTGCTACCAAATACTTGCTTGCAATTTGCGCGCTGTCAGCAAGCAAAGTTGCTAGCTGCTTGCTCAAAAATAGTGGGGCCAAATTAGCAATTTTGCGGCAATTTTGCAGCAATTTAGTTGGCTGCGGCAGCGCCTATAGCAATTTTTAATTGCAAATTGCTAGCAAATTGCTGCAATTCAGCATCAAAATGTATTCTATACCGATTAGTACTAAGCATTAGTACTAAGCATTAGTTACTAAGCTCGTGTAAACTAGGCATTACTGGGGTTTGGACGGAACTACATCGGACCGCGACACGTGCATTATTTTCTATAGTTAGTTACGAAGGTGGGGTATTCCAAAATATAGGTAACTTTCTCTGTCGTTATTTTACCGTTTATTCATTTCTATATACAGGGTGTTTCTTTTATAAATAACATTATTAAAGTGTATGTACATTGATTGGATTTGTCTTTCTTATTAGGTTAATGATCACAAGTTAATTCTTAGTATTCAAAGGCCAAACAATTGAGATACATATATTTTAGGCTAATTGAATTGGACATGAACGTGATTTCTATTAGAATGATTTGGTTGTTATCCGCGCCATTAAATCTAGAATAACGATGTTCCACCTGCTTTACTTTTCAAATTAAATGCCATTCTCTAGAAGAAAAGCACAACCCTCCAATCAGACCGGGCAAGGGGCCAAAAACCCTTTAGCACCAACCGACGATTCCACCTTGGATTTTGAATTTAAATCACTATCATGTTTATTTTAATTGTGCCATTTTGTTGGAGAGATAGATTTCAACTTAGGTATGGGTTTATAATTTCTTTCGAACAACTAATTATCCTTATATAGACACTATCGTGTACAATGTTATTCCTCGATTATCAAATATTGACCATTAATTTTGAATCCCTACGATTTACGGATCTAACACGTGACCCAGGTTATTTAAAGTAATTTTCACAAGTATTTAAATTCAGGGTGTTTGATTTACTCGTATTATTCTTATCTTTGCTTCAGCCTCGAACCCAGATCATAATTGAAATAAAAGATTTGACATAACCCAAATATATTGTAGTATTTTGAAATCATAATTGATTTTTTATTTATTTTTAAAATAAGAGAGGACATATACGTACATAGGACAATATAGGACAATATAGTGGAAATTTAACATTAACAAAGTGGATACATAAGTACAAGAGTGCTTAAAAGTTGGGACGTCAACTATTTAGGAAAGGAAATTTTAGACGTTCTTTCAATTTGTAGATGTGTAATTTTAAAGTTTTATAAGCTTTGGATGTGTTTCTATAGGTTTGTTTCTTCAGCAGTTTGAACAGTTTGAAACCGTTTGCAAACCGTCAGACGCATGCGCAGATTTAAAACCGCGTTCTTACAGCGGTTTGATCAAACTGTGACTAATAGTTTGGTGTTTCTACAGTAACCAAAACCGTTTTCAAACGGTTAGCTGATAGCCAGAGCAGTTTGAGAATTTTTCTAAAACTGATAATCAGAGTCATGCGCATTAATAAATTTATTTTATAAAAGTTTGCTATCAATTTTTAAAATTGGTAATAAATGTTAAATATCGTATTTATGTTATTATCTAGTATTATTTGTTAAATAAAATTATTAATTAACTTATTATTTATTATATATTTATCACCGAAAGCAATTCACCGAAAACAATTCACCGAAAATCAAATCACCGAAAATCAATTCACAGAAAATCAATTCACCGAATAATAATTCACCGAAAATACAATTCACCGAAATTACATTACATTACAATCCATTTGTTACATGGCTCTTCTCGTCTGATTTCTTTGATTAGTTTCGTTTTGTTTTTGAAACATTTTTATTTTTTAAAGTTAGTTAGTTTTAACAAACATTTTGGTGGTTACTGGTTTAACGCCAAGAACCAATGAAAGGGCTAAAGTTCTTAATGCGCCGGAGGGCAGCGCATATCCCAGGAGAATACAAAAAACCATGTACTACAACGACTAATTTTACAAGTGAAAAATTCAATTCACAAAATTTTTAATCGAAACGGTGTTATAAAAGTGAAAAGTATCTCATCACGATCACCGTGATTTCCTACACAAGGGCAAATATTGGTAACCGTGCAGCAATTTTTAAAGCAACGGTTTATGCATTTTTAAAGAAGTCGATGTACCAACGCCGGCTAGCGCCATTTTGAATAAACGACCACTTTTATTTAATGGTCCATTTTTTGGTGATAATCTGCTAATGGGATCGACAACCCTATCAATCCAGTACGCAATAAGTCCTTTGAAAGAATTCGAGAGTGTGCCGCTGTTACGACCAACATCCCAAGTGTCCATGAAAAGATTTAACAACCTGCTACGATATGATCAGTTTGTAGTGAAAGCATTAGAATTATTAGTTACCAGCATTTGTATTTATATTTTGTCTATATCTGTGTAATTCCTGTTTTAGTAATATTTATCAACTATGACGAACCGATTGGCAAAGGTTAACCTCTGAGCGATCGAACGAACAACCAAGTATCGTGCAATTATAAACATCAAAATCGTAAGTAAACTGAGAGTTGCTTGCTATAGATATATGTATATTACATCTGTTGATTCTAAAATCTACTTGCTAACTGATTTTCATCATTTCGAACGCCACTGCGTTAAAAATTTCAACACTAACAATTCTTGCAACTTGAACTGCAAAATCTTTTTATTAGCTTTGAATCTTGGCTATGCTTTAGAGAACGTACTTTTAATAACGTTAAGTAACCAAAATGTTAAAATTTGTAAATATCTGTAAATTACTTTCAATCTTAATTTTAAAGTGCATAGAATAAGAATTTTTTGTAATTATTTCATGTCGTTTAAGTGTGACTCTTTTTATTTTACTGACGTATGTTTGTACATACTTTTCATTTTGTTTTATAAAAATTAAAGCTGTTATTAATACAAATAACTGTCTATGATCTTTATTGGCGCCCACTCGAGTTATTCCTACTAAAGAGAGAAACCATTTACAAGTACCTATGATACTCGTTAAGATCTTGAGTAACCCAATATCTCCGACGCTGACTGTACTCTATGAGCTAGCCGTTCCGTTAATTCCATCTACGAACACGAAAAGCGGCATCCTTGGCCATCCAGCCATTTGGCTTTGTTTAAGGTGGTACATTGTCTCATCTTCGACATGACAAGAAGTGTTGGAAATTTCAAAATCGATATTCATTCTATAAAATAACGTGAACTTTTTTCATAAATTTTATAATTCCAGTTTTCAAACTTTAGCTTGTTTGTAAAACTTGCAACGAATTATAATTTTCTATTTTGTCGTTTTTAAAAATTCTTAAATTTTTGTAGTTCTTTTTAACTATATTCATTTCTTTCTTGTTCCGGATTCTTTCTAGGTAATTTTTTTATGTGCAATCTGGCACACAGTATCTAGGATCTATTAACAATGTCATTAATAAAGTGTACTAATAAATAATTATTCAATATGCAACGAATTACAAAAAGTAAAGTATTACCTTTCAACTATTTAATAAGGAATTGAATCAATTTTTAGGCTACAGACTTATTTAATACAGTTCTTGTACACTTACCTATGATTGTAGTTAGTTTTAGTTGTTAATTATTACTAACAAAGTGTTCTTACACAAATTTAATATGCATAAATCACATAAACATCAATACAAGAATTTGAAAATTAGGACCACCGCACCGGCGACGTTGCCAAATTTGCCACTTCACGGCTTGTAAGTATAGGAGGCAATGATGAAATGCAATTCTGCAAGAAGGTAATAGTTGATGCATAATTATTATTGTTACAAAATTTCCAACGACAAAATCCAATTTGCTACTGTAAAAATTTGTATTGGTAAAATTTACCAACATAAACTTTTGTGTTTTATAACAATTAAATTTAGATTGAATACTAGTAAGATTTATTTTATTACTGAGTTGGTTGGAGCACATAAAAATTCTCAGGTGTTAGGTATAAAGGGCTTAAGTCATAAAACGTAGTTTTGAGAAAATGAAGAAAGAAATTTGTAATGCAAATTGTAAATCGGGTAATTAATAAGTCATAAGTCAACTTACGCCTTTTATACCGAATGGAATATGTAGCGGAATACGGAATATATAGTGGCCTCAGAAGCATAAGTCAACTTACGCCCTTTATACGGAACGGCATACAATTATTTTTGATTTAATATTTTTATTTTCAGACCATTACTGCGCTAATAAAATAAAATTTACTAAAAAATTTATACCAGTCGAAAGAGCATTCAAAATAGATTTCATTCCAGCAATAAAAAAAAATTTCCATTTTCTGACTTAAGCCCTTTATACCTAACACCTGAGAATTATCCTCTCTCCTTTGGAAGCATAAGTTTGAAAATAAAGTTAAGTATAAAATATAAAAATTATAGCAAAGGAAGAGTACAATATGTAGTTTCATTTGTATTGCTGATTACAGCTAAGTGAAGCGACGTCTGGCGGAAGAAATGTTAACTAGAAGAACTGGGTATTTTTTAAATGCTAGATACGAGCAAATACGAGTTTTCATAAGTTAAATACCTAAATTAGTGGTTTTCAATTGTATAGTAATAAAAACAATAAAGTAATTTTCAATTGTTTAATTTACAAATTTCATGAAGAAGAAAAACGAAGTAAGTATTTAGTTTTTAATGTTGGTAAAAAAGTTTTTAGGAAATCATAATTTACATGAATAGAAAAAACAAGTATTGAACTGTCTTTGCTACAATAAATAATAAAGTCACAAACTTCCACATTCAATATTGCGAACCCTAATTATTGTATTTGACCATAAAATGAGTGTTTTTGCTGCTCACTCTCAACGACAACACCATCGGGGCTTGGTGCACCATCGACACCTTCATATAATCACCTTCACTTTGTAATACACATTTAATTCGACTATCGACATGATCTTCTAGGAACTCAATTTCCATTTTGTCATAAATGCAGCCCCTTGTATGTAATGCCAGTGCAGAATTGGGTAATCGGTTAATCATTCTTTGGTATAAATCTTTATCGGCATCGTTATTTTTAACTCGTTAACTCGTCTAAATTATTTCTGAAATCGAAAAATTATAAATAAATAAATAAACTATCTTCAGTTCAACTCAATATATTAAAACTCCAACTACATGCTTACAGCATTCCGATGCACCAGCTTTACACGAACAAGAGAACTTTGATATCACAAGCTTTTTTTATTGATTAGCCCTGACACTTCATGAGGCGGTGAAGACAAAGCTGTAGTTTGTAGAACCAAGCTATAAATATGGTAGAATTCGTCGTTTCTAGGCGTTCTTCCACACAATACAATAGTTTCTAAAAAAAAGTTTCTAGACGCACTACTTCCACAGAACTGCAAAATACTGTTGATTGTTAATTGTTTAACCATATTTAACACAAACGAATATAGTAGACAAACCACAACACGTTTATAAACACGTTGAAGCACCGTTAAAGTGTATATAATAACCTTGTGTATGGTAGCAAATCTTAACGCCACTCGTCTGATGCGGCCATTTTGAATATTTTGTCACGTGACTTTCCTTAATCGAAATCGCGAATTGCGAGTTAAGGTCGTCCCTCTCTTGGAGTGGTCATCAATTTTGTTTCAGCTGTGTTAACAACTCTGTTTTGTACAACGGAAGAAAGAATTGGTCACTAGATGGTGTTCGGTAGGTAAATACATAACGTGGTGGCTTTGGTGGTGATCTTTGGCTATTTCCCGTGTCATCGATGATGAGATGTTGGCGCTAAATTCAAATTTAGAAGTCGCATCTTACAGTACTAACCGTACTCTTTCAGGGAGTTATATACACCTTAAGGCCGGGACACACTTGTCATACACCACTCCGATCCGACTCCGATCATACAGTAGGACGAGTGTCTGAGAGGGAAATGATACTAGAGTTTGAACAGCGTAGTTCACACCTTTCCGACACGTGTCCGATCCCACTCCTACACGACTCCGATCATGCATCCGATTGTGTTCCGATTGTGCAGTCTATTCGTTTGCGGGATTGCAGGACGCGTGTCGGTTGGAATGTGTCGCGAGAGTGGCGAATGTATCGAGCCGGAGCTGGAAATCGGAAAGGACTCGGAAGCGTGTAGGACATGATGTATGCCCACCCCTTCCGATCACGCACCGATCCCGCAAAATCGGATCGGAGTCGGATCGGAGTGGTGTATGACAAGTGTGTCCCGGCCTTTACTCTTGAACCGTATCCTGTTTAAACCCGTACTCCTTTGTACTTCTTATTCTTCACGTGCTTATCCGATCCCGAATGTTGGCGACCCGCCCTTGCCAAGACAAGAAGACTTTACTAGGAAAATTTAAATAGTCCACAGATTGACATTTAACGTTTTAGATCACAGCACATATCTGACGCAGTCAGGATTAGAACGACTGTTTCCCGCTCTGTAGTCTATCCGTGTTTGATTTACCCCAGACTGCTGGTCTTTATTTTAACATTATAGGATTCTCTTGTCATATTACCCTCGGTGATTTGCCATTGCCTTCCGAGTGGAGACGGTCAGAATAAAGTTCTTACTTCACTCGGATTCGAACTGGGTATTTAGCGTTCATAGTCAACTCGTGTGACCACTACGCTCCGAGCGCCTCTTCTTTGTACTATACTTTGTATTATTTTGAAGTAGTTATGTCTAGAGAACCGGACGATCCGATAAAGAACTGGAAGATTCGATTGAGAATGGTTGGGCAAACGGAAGAAGAGTTGAAGAGCTGAAAGATGGGTATAACTTTGTTTGAATTTAGAATTCGTTAAAGTAGGTCGCACCGTCACCAGGGGAAAGGAAACCCTTAGCGATTCGAGGACGTATCGCTTGCAGTATTTATTAGCTTTTTTAATTTTGGATTTGAAAATAAGGTAGTCTTAAGCATATGAGATGAAAGAGGATAGTCACAAGGGGTCATTCCTGCGATTGAGGGGTTGCTTGAGGACTCTGAGACCCAAGGCATGTAGCAAGTTTTTGCACTTCTTTATGTGGTACTACTTTCTCATTTCATTTCAATATATCTAAGTACGGCCCATGCATTTTATTTAAATTCAATAATTCAATGCATTTTGCTAGCAGATGGTGGCGTGAATCTTTTGCGTAGGAATACCTGGGTCTTGAGTCTCACGAGCTCAACGACAGTGAGCGTATATAATTTCAGAGCGACTTTGATAATTTTCGACATTTTGTTTGGACAAAAATGTTTTTGGTCCACTATTTTTGTCGTACCAGTCGTGGAATAAGTAGGTCAGCTGTCGTGTAGCGTCTAAAGCTCCTGTTTATAACATCTGTTTTTGGTGCGCAAGTTATAGCATTTCAAATGCTATTATTTTTTTGCTTGGTAGTTTTCCTTGATAAATTTTATATTTATTAACAGCGTTTGGATATTATATTTTCATTTTAATAACTAACGCCAAGTGAAAGTATTTTGTCTGAAATCTATGCATCGCCCTATGCGTGTTTCAAACACGCGCAAGCGTCAGTATTTCGAAAATTTATCAAGATGTCATCCTTTCGTTTATCTTTTTGAAAATGGAAGTTTCATTTTTGGTTTTGTATAATCTTTTGTTTTAAAAGCCACAAATTGTTCATTTATTGAAGTTATCGTTTATTTTACCTTCTGCGTTACATTTCTGGTTGCTTTTGTATTCCCACGTCAAATTTTCTGTGACGTTCATTTTTGGTTCCCAACTTTAATTATGATTTTCTGTGCGGTGAACAGGTGTATGGTAATCAACTATACATCTGACTGGTTTATCCACCGAACCATATGGTTATTTTGATGGATGTGGGCCAGCAGTTTGGTTATCTTGTTCTACCTGTGGTGGCCTTCATTCCTGCGTCGAACCAGCTGTGTTGGCCGTTTTTACCGATGTTGGAAATTTGTTTTTGGGTTCACTATTCCCGTATGAGATCAATGGAGAGGGCAGGACTGATCAACGTTCATTTATCCCCAGCTTCACCGCAGTTTTGCGCTTTTGATTAAGAAGTGGTGTGATAAGTTTTTCACTTTGGTCGTCTCCCTTGACGATTCATCCGTACATTTTGGGAAAATGTGAGAGCTCCATTCCAGCATCGAGGGATTCTCTGTCGCAGCGGTAGCGTGATCCTTTACCACTATTCCATCTCTAGTGTTTAGGACAGCACCAACGGCGGGGAATGGTTGGAAAACCATTAATTAGCTTTTTGTGGAAGCGCATTTGGGGGATTAGCTCTTCTTAATTATTTACATCGTCATGGAGATGCTATACCGTTCGCAGGTGAATTGATTTTTGTTTAATTGTGTAGTTTTTGTTATTTTTAGCTTTAAATCTGAAACTCAGTTTAAACGATGAACCATTAATATTCCAGAGGTTCCAAAAGAATTGAGATGTTGAATTGGACGGATTGAGGTAGAAGGATAAGTTAGAAGGCAATTACTGTATTTAATTTTGTGATATAATCGGTTTTGAAACGCATTACAACGTTATCCGAGCCCAACTACCAACCTTGCGAATTGGTGTTTGGTTTGTTAGCATTTTACATTTTTTACCTAGACGAGGAGCAAGCCCGACGTTTTAATTTTACTTGATGATATCTCTTGTGACTGTGTTATTTGCAGTCAATTCTACCAACGTTTTTATGTCTGCGTTGGGCAATCTTTTGGATGCGCGGAATTAGTTCTTGGGAGTTGTTTTCAGATGGCAACTCATTTGTATTTTTTTATTTTATATTTAATTGTCCCAAGGTGTCCCTTCAGGGTATCCTGGATTTTACTTGTTATGTGTTTTGTGTCTCCTATTGGAGTTTTGGAATCAAATATTGTCAACCCCATCTTTTCCTAAACTTTGTTCTATGAATAAAACCACCGCTTCTTTACTTCTGCGTTTTATTTAGAGGTCTGACGCCCGGAAGGTTTTTTTCTTAGTTAGTTGCCAATTGATCGCCTAAGCCTAAGCCACAACGGAGGAACCTACGAACCGCGTCCGGTCCGCACGACCCGAGCTCTGCCACTGGACGGGGGTGTAATCCCTTAGCTGGCCTGTCTACCATTCCATCATAGACTAGCGGGGCAAGTGGCCCAAATTAGAGCAATTTGCATTACAATCTTCTTCGGTCCGCTCGCATCCCTCAAGGTGTAAACAACCCCATTTATTTGGTTTCTTACCACCGACTCATGCCACCGACTGACCTATATCGTTGCCTATATTTATCAAGTCCGTTTCTCTCTTTATTTATTATCTTACTCTTTCCCTGAACAATAGTGCCGTTTTTATTGAGAAACCTACTAATTTTGGTTGGTGTTAAATTATTAAATAATTTAATAATTATAAATAAGATTAAAAATAATCTTTTATTACTAGTTTTACAAGAATGAACTATTAACGCGACTGTTGGTTCAGTGGACATTCGAATTTTCAATCTTTTATCATTAGCACAGATTGCTTATTTTTACTTGAAAGTGTCATTCTTGTAAGTGTCATTCGACTTGAAAATGTCAAACTATTTAAATTGAAATCAAAAATACAAACGTATAGGGTAATTATTACTTATCTGTTTACCTCTATTACAATATTATTTAAAAATTATAATTCTAGCTGGATCAAAGATTTTATTATTTATTCCGAGTTCTAGCTGACGTTTTTATCATCTCATGTGGTCATCAATTTTACAATATGAAAATATGTAATGTAATTAGTGTAATGTTGGAATTAGATGTTCGGAAAATTAGATCTCAAATTTTCTTTTAAATGTTCCGCTTATAATTCCTTTCTTATATCATTGTGATGTTTACTCATCATTGAAGCCCAATCCAATATTTAATAAATACTTTTCTTTCAGGTATATACCATGCATTTGCATCGTTTTAAGTTATTGTACTTCCACTTGGCAAGTATCAAACGAAAATAATGCATTGGCAGCGATATACGAATGGTCACAAATAGATTATCTATATTCTTCTGATTTAGATAGACAACAGGCTATTGCCTCTCGGGAATATATCCCAGTAAATGCGATACCACTTGATGTCGATATATTGTACTTAGGTATTTTGGAATATATTTAATCTTTTTCATGGAATTCAGTTGAAGCTAATTTATTTTATAGCATTAAATAAGACAAAAGTGTTTGTAACTATACCGCGAATGAAAGATGGCGTTCCTGTTACCCTAGGAACAATAAGGGATGAGTTAACTGAACATTCTGATATTCCTATTATCGAACCATTTCCAAATTGGACCTGGCATCAACAGCCTGAACTATGTTTACCCGTTCGAATTGTTTCTGTATTTCGAGTTAAAGTAAATAACATCTTTTACCAAATAGAAAAAATAGTTAATATTCTTGATAGTTAGATCAGTGCCGAAGATTATGGGTCCTCGATTGTGGACGAATTGGGAAAAAATTAACCTGTCCTCCTCAAATTTTAGCATTTAATGCTGATACAAACGAATTAATCCATCGATATGAAATACCTAAAAGTCAAATAGAATCTACCTCGCTTTTGCTTACAATTATTGTGGATGTAAGAGACAAGGAATGTTGCAACACCTTTGTGTATCTAGCGGATGGTAAAAATTTCGCATTAATTGTGCACGATGTCAATAAAATGATATCTTGGAAAATTATCGATAAGACCATGTACCCTTATCCAAACTTTGGCACATTCCATGTAGCAGGTAAATTTTTAATATTATATATATTTATTTTGATAATAAATTAACTGTTAAATTTTGGGTAGGCCCTACTTTTGAGCTCTTGACTGGAATTTTGGGTATGGATTTATCTCCTTATAAATCTGGACAAGACAGAATATTATTCTTTCACGCTTTGTCAAGTGGAACAGAAAACTGGGTATACACTTCACACCTAAGAAATCAATCATTATTTGCTAACAATTCCACGCCTGCGCCAGAAATATTTCATGTAAGTCAAAATTTTTGAATGGTTTTGGAAATGCTGCAACTAATTGCAAATTTGGGTTCATTATTTTTAGACATCTTATCCAAATCAGCGTCACTCACAAGCTGCTGGTATGGCAATAGATAAAAATGGGATAGCATACTTTTCACAATTATCAGATAATTCCATAAATTGTTGGAATACGGATACACCTTATAAGGAGCAGAATATAGATGAATTAGCGCGGAACACTGTTACCATGCAATTTATTAGTGGAGTAAAAGTAAATAGAACAAGAGTACATATCGTTTAACAAAATATCATAATATTTCTGTTTTTAGGTTGTAACAAGAAAACAGGGAAGTCAAGAATTATGGTTTCTTTCTATGAAATATCAAAAAGTTATTAGTGATACTTACAAGATAGGAGATTTGGACTTTCGAGTTTTTGTTGGCAAAATTGATGATTTACTAAGACATTCGAAATGTCGCAACAATGAAGATCAAGAATGAGGTTATTTGCAATCATCTGAGAAAGGTTGTAATAATTTAGTAGAAAAACCAATAAAGTATATTTGTAACCGTAATTCGATAAAATAGAAAATACTGTATTATTTCTTCTATCAGAATTCTTCTAACGACTAGGAATAAAATAAACATGCATCCTTCTTATGGAACTGGCTACACTTTTTCGTACCTTTTCGCCTGAAATCAGCATGTGGAAAGTGTGTCCCTTTCGCACCCACTTGGTGTAATTGTCCAGATCCAATACCAGATCGTATAGTTTTATTGTTTTCATACCATTTTGACAGTTTTCCTGTCCAGTTTACGAAATGCGGATAATATATTTCTCTACTTGATGAAAGTATTTAAAATTTTACAAACTGTACATAACAACCCATCCATTAACTGTAATAATGTTTATATTTAGAGTTTATTCCTTCTCCTGCTATTATGGTATTGAATTTGTAATGGCAGCGGGTGGGCAAATGCTAGCAAGAAGTGAATTTTCGTGAAAAAAGCGGGTTTAAAAATTTTAAAAGTTGTAAAAGTTTTGAAAAGTTAGTTGGTGTACGTGGGCACAGAAAAGTAGCACCAGACTTCCAGCAAAGCTGGAGAGGTCAAGGTTGTGCATATTTTTGCTCTACCTGATATGTGCGGATTCTAGCGTTTTTTGAGGTTCTTTGTCTCAGAGATATTATTGCGAGTGCATAGCGGAGTTTTCTAGCCAGGAGAATTCCATTCGTAAAGTAAATAATTACGAACTTTTTGATAAAAGTTTGCGAATTTCGACCTTGAGAACAAATTTGGTTAAATTCGACCAGAAGCAGTAGCGCAGCTAGCGGCATTAAATAGGAAATAAGGTTAAAAAAAAGGTAATTTTAAAAATTTTAAGGGCGGCATTAAGTTGATTGTTGAACTACCCCTACGCACATAATTAAGATGAATCAAGGGGTTTTTGTAAAAACAGTTAGTTGACATAAGGGTTGAAAAATAAACATATAATTTTATTGACTTAAAGTGGGTTTACACCATGCGATTTTGCTTCAGAGTTGCTTCAAAGTTTGCTTGCGAGAAATATTTGAAGCTTCACACTATGCGATTTGCTACACGATTCGACCCAAATACCAACTCGTAAAGAAATATGATGAATAGAACCGTGTCTAATTTCTTTACGACTTGCTTAATATTGCCACTATTGTTGAAATCTACTTTAGCGACATTTAACATTTTACGTCAAATTACCACTTGACGTTTACCACTTGACGTTTACCACTTGACGTTTACCACTTGACGTTTACCACTAAACCTAACCTTATTTACTTGGTACCTCATGTTTACTTGTATGTTTATCAAAAAAATCAGTATCAAAACCACGTTTCCTTTATTCCTAAACCTTTATTCAACTTTAACTGAAGTAGCGACTACATGACCTGGAAAAAATGTTCGTAAATATTTTTGAATCCTATCGTACTTCGTCATTGCTCGTAATCTTAAGCGAACTCGTACAATGTAAACACAAAAATATCGAAACCATTATTAACACAACTTGGAAGCAAAATCGTATGTAAACTCGCAAAGAAACTCGAAAGCAAAATCGCATAATGTAAACCCACTTTTATGATTTATAAATATTGACGTGATATTGGGGCCCCCCGATTAATTCCCGGCAACAGAATTCTTCCAAAAATAATAAATAAAATCTGCCGGTCCGGGCCACCAATCTCACCCCCAGCTTCTCAGTCCAAAAATTTTTCTTTATCGTCCGCGGCTTTATCGGCACGACCTTCTAAATTGTTCGGTTTAAAACTAAATTTTATTTTTAATTTCTAAAAATAAATAAACACCAACTATAATAATTCAATCACTTTATTTATAAAAAAAAAATCTTTATCGCTTTTACATAACTCAAAATCGTCAAATAGCAAAACCGCAACCACCTCACTCGGTGGGTTGCGCGCGAACCTCCTTTTCCTTCCGGCCCCCTGCCGGTTTCGCCGAGACCCCCAGTGGCCGCGCGAAACATTCAAAAATTTAAAATTTTATGATACAAAATAAATACTTAGTTATAATAATTAAATTTTCTGCTTCTTCATTAAAAAAAAATACGACAATATAAAATCAAGTTAAGACTAACGAAAATAATCAACAACAATTATCTAGTCTTGCAGTGGTGACCCCGACCAAGCTATTTTGTGTTAATAACATTTGGGTGCTGCAATGATTGACGAGCAGCGGGATGCTGCTCACAGCACAGAGCTACACCACGTTTTGCCATCCACCGTCGCTGCGGTTAAGTTGCCGAATTTTTGGCCCACGCGGACCGAGTTATGGTTTGCCACAGTAGAATCGCGGTTTACCATAGCCCGCCCTAAAATTACAAACGAAATAGTCAAATTTAATCATGTGGTAGATATGCTCCCGCCCGAAATAATGGACGAGATAGCAGATTTAATAATAAATCCCAGCGGAACTGACCCCTATACACAATTAAAAACAGCAATATTGAAGCGTACAACATTAAGCGACGCCCAACAGTTTAAGAAGTTACTTTCAGGAGAAAGTCTTGGTACACGAATGCCTTCACAGCTCTTGCGACACATGAAAGAGCTCGTGAAGAATTCTGGATATGTTAATGACAACGCCCTGAAAGAGCTTTTTATGCAACCCATTCTTGTATCGCTGACGACAATGACGCTGGAGCAACTGGCAGATATAGCCGACAAGATTGTCGAAACAACGCCACCGACACTTTCGGTTATAAAACAAGAAGTTCCAACACACGCTCCATCAACCTCCAGTAAACCAGATCCCATTGCCACACTTATTCAAAAGATGAACGAAGTTTTAATAATTCGCATTGCGCGAATTATTAATTTTATTTTTTGGATAACTCCGATCTATCGGATTATCCATTTAATTTAATTTATAAAATGCTATATAAGGGAAAAAACATAAAGTCAAATTATAACCAAATTCACAGCTATACGTCACTGATGAGATCTAACAAGATCGAAACATGTCTGTCGTTGTTGTATTTTGGGTATAATTTGACTTACTTTCGAATTTATTTAACGAAGTTCTCGATGCAGTGCGAAACAACTCAAGACGATCCGATACCAGATCCCGCAGCAACTCAGCACAGCGCGACAGATCCCACAGTCGAAACCGCAACAGTGAGCACTGTTGGTATCATCAATCATATAGAGACAAGGCAAGGAAATGTGTTCCACCGTGTACATTTAATTCAAAAAACGAGCAGACGCAGCAGTAGCGGCGGCTACTGCACTCAATAACTGTTCTCGTCGCTTATTTGTGAAGGACATGACAACCACTCAACAGTTTTTAGTCGACACTGGTGCCGATCTAAGCATTTTACCAGCAACATCCAAAGACCAAAAAATAGTGAGTGGTAACTTTATCCTAAAATCCGCGAATGGTGCAAATATCAGTGTACTTGGACAAAAAACATTAACAATTAGTGTAGGGTTGAGACGATGTTATACGTGGACATTTATTATTGCAAACGTGACAGACGCTATCATTGGTGCAGACTTTTTACATTTTTATAATTTAAGTGTAGACCTAAAAAACAAAACCTAAGTAGAAAATCACACTAATATTAAAGTGCAGTGCCAAACTAGGACCTCTCCCTACAGCGAATTACGTGCAATTTACGGAGAAACCGCTTATCACCGATTGTTAGAGAAGTATTCTAATTTAGTCCGTCCGACCCCAAACTTTGACGAGCCTAAACATCAAGTAGTACATCACATCGTAACAACCGGTCCACCAGTTTACTCCAAGTTTCGACGTTTAGCAGCCGACAAGCTTTAAATTTCTCGCGACGAATTCGAGAAGCTCATGAAAGCAGGTGTAATCAGACCCTCATCATCCCCTTGGGCCAGTCCACTACACATGGTGCCCAAAACCGATCATACGTGGAGACCCTGTGGTGACTATCGTAGATTAAATTTTGTAACAGTTCCAGACCGTTACCAGATACCACACATCCATGACTTCAATCACAATCTAAAAGGTAAAACAATTTTTAGTAAAATAGATTTAGTAAAAGCCTATTACCAAATACCGGTCCATCCTGACGACATTCCGAAAACAGCAATTACTACCCCGTTTGGTCTATTCGAGTGGACGAAAACTTCAATGGGACTCAGAAATGCCGCACAAACATTCCAACACAACATTTAAAACACATCGAGACAATCTTCGAACGATTAAGCAAATACGGTATCATCATCAATCTAAACAAATGTGTTTTCGGTAGTGAACAACTAGATTTTCTAGGTTCCAGTATTACCAAGGATGGAATAAAACCGCTAGCAACTAAAGTCCAAGCAATCCAGGGCTTACCCTTGCCACAAACAAGCAAAGCATTACAGCACTTCCTCGGAATGGTAAACTACTATCGACGATGGATGCCAGATGCCGCAAACACACAAATTCCACTTTATCAACTGTTAAAAGGAATTAACCGAAAAGATTGGAATGGAACGACATCGCAAAACACGCCTTCGAGAAATGTAAGCAAGATCTCCTCAATGCTACGGCTTTGGCATATCCTGATGCATCCTCGTAACTTACACTTGCGGTCGACGCATCCAACAAATGCATCGGTGGAGTTCTCCAACAAGTACAGGAAAACTTCATGAAACCAATTTCATTTTTCTCCATTAAACTTTCATTTGCTGAAAAGAAGTATAGTACTTATGATAGAGAGTGTGGCGTTACTTAAACTCTGCGCTCACAAAATTCCAATTTATTAAACCTTTCGACCTTACCTGCACTCCTGGGTCTCTAAAGCGGCGCTACGGCTCAGCTCAGTGTAGAACACTTTGTAGGGGGGGGGGTGCAAGCCGAAGAGATCCTCGACCCTATCAAAAAACCTACACAAAGAACATTAAAAGGCGCCACATGCTTATCGCCGCTTATCAGATGTTGGTGAGGCCTGAAAGCACGAAAGTCAAGAAATAAAACTCCAGTGCACAGGTAGATGGTTTTAATAAAATGAAACAGAGAATTGTCAAACCAATACAATTATACCCCATAGCAGTCATGTCAGGCGCAGCTGGAAATAATTAAGTACTACGTCAGATCTGATTCGGCGTACAAAAATCATACAATCGGAACTTTCGCTCCGATTTTCTCAAACAAGATGTTATATTAGGAAGATAGTAAATCTTCTATCTTCTTCGCCGAAAAATCGCCCGCGTACTTAAGTGCACTAATTATGACATACCGAAACTTTCGAAGCATTTCGCTTCGTACATACAGAGATCAATGTGAAATTAAAACGCTCACCCATTTCAAATCGATGCGCCTCTACAATTCTACTGCTCCACATTGAATGCAGCCAACCGGCAATAAATGATTGCTTCCTACAGAAGATAGCAAGGTGGAGTACAGGTGTTGATGGATCTCGTAATTCTTGTTTCTACAACCTGGATGTTACTGGCGTTGTAGGTGGTAATGATGTCAAAACAACAAAGGGGAGACATCCAGGGTCACACTCGGACTAACTACAGGTGTTCGTAAGTGAAAATTGGTGTGTGGTTAACAGAATATACTCGAGTGTGATATTCATACATTGTTGAATACTTAACCCTTTGTCTACCATAGGTACTTATAAGTACCGCAAATTTTAGTACTTCTCAAATACCAAACACTGATACGGTGAGGAAATCATCAATTTTTTTTTATTTTTTATTCTTTACAGTTACTTGAAATGAAATCCCTAATTAGAATATAAATTTTTTTGATATTTTTTAGTTTTTTACGTTTTTTACTAAGTACCGCTGGGAGCATAAATGGGTTTCTAAAAAAATCTTGTCTGGTAGATAAAGGGTTAAATCGCAATAGCAGCCTCGAATCTAACGGATTGGAACCCACACCAGGTGGAAATCACATAGAGCGTCCCGTATGAACATTTGACGGCCCTTGGTGAACAATTAATCGATACGATTGTGTAATCCGAAAACCGGAGTTAAATTGGTACGTTAATTTAACTTATCAATCGATATCGACCGCTAAATTCGCACTTTTCCATTTTTGATCGTCGTTAAACACCAATATACAAAAATGGCCTGCTTGTTCTTATCAGCCATTGTCAACCTACTCACACAAAATTTTCAAGCCCTCATACCATTCTTGCTTGGTTCCAAAATGAAAGTAACCAAAAACTTGACAAATTTAGCCAAATGCGACTACCGCTAAATTTGAATGTTACAAGAGCTACTTGCCATCTACAAAGGTATCCAACATTTCAGGCATTTTTTAGAAGGTCGCGACTTTACGGTACTCACAGACCATAAACCGCTGACATTTGCCTTCCAACAAAAGCCAGAAAAATGCAATCCACGCCAATGTCGACAGTTGGACTTCATTTCTCAGTTTACCACCGACATCAAATTCATCAAGGGCACAGACAACATTACAGCTGATCTCATGTCACGAATCGACAGCATCACCAAATGCGACTTCGACATTGAATCCTTCGCAAAAGCCCAAAACACAGACGAAGAGCTGAAAACATTACAAGCAAACGATAAGTTTAAATTCATTTTATTACCCATTATTAACTCCGACACTGAATTGTTTTACGAGACAACCGGCGGAAAAAATAGAATATATTATGTCCCTTTGCAACATCGGAAAAGCATCTTCGAAACAGCGCATAACATTTCCCACCCGGGAGTTAAAGGTACAAACAAACTGATCACAAACAAATACTTTTGGCCTAACATGAGAAAAAGCATCACCACATGGACCAAGAACTGCATCCCATGCCAACGAGCGAAAATTAACAGGCACACAAAAGCTCGGAACTTTTACACAACCTGACGCCCGATTTTCCCATGTGCATATGGACATCGTAGGACCCCTGCCATCCAGTGAGGGTAAAACCTACCTACTGACTGCGGTTGACCGATTTACCAGGTGGCCAGAAGCCGTGCCGATCTCGGATATTACAGCAGAAACATGCGCAAGAACTTTCTGCAACATGTGGATTTCACGTTTCGGAATTCCAGCCATCATAACCACAGATCGAGGCACACAATTTGAATCAGTTCTATTCGGCGAACTGCAGAAACTAACAGGCATGTATCGCAACAGAACGACTTCCTTCCATCCACAGAGCAACGGCCTCGTCGAACGATTCCACAGACAGCTAAAAGCAGCCCTGAAGTGCCACGACAACTAGACACAAATATTACCTTTAGTGCTTTTAGGAATCTGAAACACAGTCAAAGAGGATTTACAAGCAACAGCAGCCTAGCTTGTCTACGGGACTACCTTACGAATGCCTGCTGATATGATTGCAGACGTCACAACCCCAAATCACCCAGAAGCATCGTCAATTTTCGCGAACAACTTACGGGAAATGATGCATGCAGTCAACTACACGAACCCACGAAACCAGCAAGCTAACTTTTACATCCCGAAGGACCTGAAAACAGCTGACTATGTATTCGTTCGAGTTGATACGGTGAAGACACCTCTTCAAAACCCTTATAACGGACCGTACAAGGTACTCCGACGGTTTGAAAAGTATTTTGAACTCCGAGTAAACAACAAAAATCAGACAATCACAATCGATCGACTCAAACCAGCGTACCTGGAAAATCCAACACCAACAAGTGACTCTGTGCAAGTGCAAAACAATTTACCCGTTCATCGTCGTACAATTCCTAGTGCAAACAACAACATTAACCCAAGTGCTAGTAAAACCGTGAGTGAACCTAAAACAAACAGTGTTAGTGAAGCAAAAACAACTAGAGCAGGACGTACCGTGAAATTCCCTCTCAAATATAGTGACATGGTTACAATTCACCTTCTATAACTTTGCACTACCAATTTTTACTTTGTATAATTTAAAACTTGTAAATATTTAGATTACCGCATGTACATATTTTGGACCGCAACTTCCCTATAAGGTCATTCAAAAACATTTTCGGACAGGGGAGGGGGCGGTAAATTATAGAACCGCCCCGGGTGGTAAAAGTTCTAGCTACGCCTCTGACCAGAAGTGAATATTTTTGGAAAAGCAGCGATCGCAGTCTTATTAATTGCCGTTTTAAATCTAATATCTCTGCAGAAGAAGAATCTCAATTATATGCGAGCCGGCAAAAGAAAGCGACCGGAACTTGACTTGCTCGCGTGGAGAATATATCAGCGTGATTCATTGCCCGACTCAAGAGGGGGTGAACAGTTGGTTCAAAATACAACAATATAAACAGCCAGGATGCTGATCCACCCGTAATAATCGGTCTGCCAATCTAATTGGTCCAACTTAAGAGAAATCTTCAAAGTTGGAAAACACACTTTCGTAATTCACTGATATTTTGCTTATTACTCAAAATAATTGCACAAAAGATTATATTATTGTGTTTTTAATTTTTTTAAATTCAAATTTTTTGAAAAAAAAATGTTACTTTTGTGCAATTTTGTTGAATAATAAGCAAAATATCAGTGAATTACGAAAGTGTATTTTCCAACTCTGAGGATTCCTCTTAATCTCCGTTAATCCGATGATAATCTATCCAGAAAATCGACTTTTACATTTTCAATAAATGTATTAAGTTATCTTCTTTATCAATTTTGAACGTGAAGAGATTTGAATGCGAACAACTAAAATTGTCGCTATTAGTGGACTATTCTTCTTAATGCACCCCGTTAAAAAAGAGATCCACTAGTTGAGCTTAGGTTAGGGTTAGCAAACAATATTTTTTCAATTAATACCGCTAAAATAGAGATCCACCGGCTAGCTACCCATCCGCGGACGGGCTTTCCACCTAGTAAGGTAAATAAAACATCAATAAAAGCATGGGGCACTGTTTGTGGATGATATCATTAGTATTCATTGTACGTCTCTCGAATCTCGTTGCTACATGATCCCGACCAAAACTATATCCTATATGATAGATTTAAGTATCTATACATACATATCGCACTGTCAATGGAAGGTTAACATAAGAGCAACGCAACGGTATAGTTATAATAATTATGTGGACATAATTTCACTATTCTGGATTATTAATAAACGAAAAATTTGCTTGTTGTAGTTAAATATTATATGAATAAAACATAATATTATGCTAAGTTTTAGAAATATTGAATTAATTTTTCATTAAAAAAAAACAACATGAAAATCAACTGTAATCAGGACGTCTAAAGGTATAATTAACAAAAACTATATCCTATATGATAGATTTAAGTATCTATACATACATATCGCACTGTCAATGGAAGGTTAACATAAGAGCAACGCAACGGTATAGTTTAGAGATAGACAAGAATAAAGGTTTCTTTATACACAAGAAAATGATCACTATTCCGTATGATGAAATACAATCATTTCGATCTTATTTCTGTGATTTTTACAAGCTTTTATTTAACATTACATTGTCTTGTTTATGTTTGCTACAAATCTTGTAATCCAATTGTGACCTGCTTTCACATGCCCAATTATCTTAAAATTTTGCACATAAACGTAGTTTCAATGGCAAAACAATATTCTTCAAAAAAATTTGAGTTAATATTGTTAATTGATGTATTAATTCACGATTTTAATATGTGCTATATTTAATGTAGTGAAGACAGATATACTAAAGGACCTGATTACAGTTGATTTTCATGTTGTTTTTTTTTAATGAAAAATTAATTCAATATTTCTAAAACTTAGCATAATATTATGTTTTATTCATATAATATTTAACTACAACAAGCAAATTTTTCGTTTATTAATAATCCAGAATAGCGAAATTATGTCCACAGTCTAGATCGGTTTAGATCGCAACAATAGTTATCAATAATCGGCAGAACTTATAGACCCTGTTTATTGATCTGAAAGCAAAAAAAGAATATCAGGAAACTATTAAAAATTACTACCCAAATTCTGGGTATATAGGTGGAATCTCGAGAAATGGACCGGTCGCATGGCCATCTCGCTCATGCAATTTATTGCCGTTGGATTTCTTTTTATGACCAACAATCGAACAATGTTAGAAAAGCTCAGGAATAATATCGAACTCAAAATTGCCAATATTTCGGCCGATATGTGTGTAAGAATGGTGAAAAAATCGCTCCAAAAAATAGATCACTGCAAATGTTCTCATCGTGGTCATATGAACGAGATCGAATTCCATACTAAAATTTATCATGTGTACTTTAACTGGAATAAATTTCAGCTCGATATCTCAATTATTCTGTGTTTTATTTAAATAAAATTAATTCCGTATTGAAAAACCCTTTATTTATCATGTTCATTATCATCAAAAATGGAACTATCAAATTTGAAATGCTAATTATTACTCAAGAAATTGTAAAATGAAAAGTATAAATATTGAAAACTTTAAATTGAAGTTTACAGAAAAGCTGACAAACTATGAAACCAACTAATTATTTCTTAACTTTCGCCATTTTCTTTGTTGCAAAGGCAAATGTAGCAATTGCAGCACAAAGTTTACCCGGTAAGTTTTTAAGATTAAAATTTTATTGTTTTTTTAACTGTCCAAGAGTATATAGCCAGGTTCCACTAAATAGATAATGAATGTGTAAATGAATCTTCGTTTCTCCACGATTCTTTCGTGGCTATTCCAACAAAAATATATAAAATCGCAATAGCAAGGAATAATAACTGTAATCCATTGACCATCCTACATCCTATTTTACAATTTTCTGAATTTATTTTTGAAAATTTATTAATAAATCTTTTTTAATTGTGCCTAAAAATGTATTCTCCACAACGAAGTATAAGTACAAGGGAATGCGAATACCTTTGATTCTTGTTTTATATTTTATAATTACAAAGTATGAACATTTTATAAATACTTTCTCTCTAGGTATAACATGGATTTGCATCATTTTAAGCTATGGTACTTTCTCTTGCAAAGTATCGAATGAAAATAAGGCATTAGCGATGATATACCAATGGTCACACTTAGATTTTCTATATTCTTCTGATTTAGATAGACAACATGCCATTGAATCTGAAGAATTTATTCCGGCACATACTGTGCCAATGGATATCGATGTATTCTATTCAGGTATTTTGGGCTTGATCGTATTCATGGATTTCAGATTATTAATTTAATTTTTAGAAAATAACAAGACAAAATTGTTTGTGACCATACCACGAATGCGAGATGGCGTTCCTGCTACTCTAGGTACACTAACCGATAAGTTATCTGAAAATTCGAAAATACCTATTGTCGAGCCATACCCAAATTGGACCTGGCATCAAGAGCCTGAACTATGTTCACCCGTTCGAATGGTTTCTGTATTTCGAGTTAAAGTAAATACTATCTACGTAATATCAAAAAAGAAAACAATTAAATTCGTTTTATAGTTAGATACGTGCGGAAGATTATGGGTCCTCGACAATGGACGACTTTTGAACAAACAAACATGTCTTCCTCAAATTTTAGCATTTAATGCTGATACAAACGAATTAGTCCACCGATATGAAATACCCGAAAGTCAAATAGAATCTACCTCACTTTTGGTTACAATTATTGTGGATATAAGAGACAGGGAATGTAGAGACACCTTCGTGTATATAGCTGATAGTAAAAATTTTGCGCTAATTGTGCACGATGTCAATAAAATGATATCTTGGAAAATTATCGATAAGACCATGTACCCTTATCCAAACTTTGGAACATTCCACATAGCAGGTAAATTTTACTATTAAAGTATATTATATAGGGTGTTTTTTTAGCTGCATGAGAACTTTCAATAGGGATAACAATTGAATCAAGATTGCTATGGAAACAGTTTTTTGACATTTGTGTTTAGCAAGGTTTGGCATTTGATAATGCATAGATTGACCATTGAACAACGCTACCAAATTGGGCTCACAACCAATTGGAAGTGGATCCATTTTTTTACCGTAAAATTTTGTTCAGTGACGAGGCACATTTCTGGTTAAATGGGTATGTGAACAAACAAAATTGCCGTATATGGAGTGAGACCAATCCGGGACATTATCTTGAGACTCCATTGCATCCATTAAAATTGACTGTTTGGTGTGGAATACACGCCAACGGCATCATTGGTCCATATGTCTTTCGAAATGAGGAAGGAGCTACCGTTACGGTGAATGGTGTGAGATATCGACACATGCTCAATACATTTTTGTTTCCAAAACTTCAAGAGCTAAACATTGACAACTTATGGTTCCAACAGGATGGTGCTACGTGCCACACAGCCAACGAAACCATCAATTTATTGAAAGGACAATTTGGTGACAACATTATTTCAAAACGTGGTCCTATCAATTGGCCTCCAAGATCGTGTGATTTGACACCTCCAGATTATTTTCTGTGGGGGTATGTTAAATCCATGGTTTATGCTAACAAACCAACAACTCTAGAAGCATTGGAGGCTAATATTCAGCAAGCCATTTATGAAATAAAGCCAGAAATATTGGAAAAAGTGGTCAAAAATTGGACTGAACGGATGCGCTTCGTAACCATTAGTCGTGGTGGTCACATGCCGGAAGTCATGTTCAAATCATAAATGCCTTTAACTGTACTTTCATAAAAAAATTATAACCAAAACATTCCGTCAGGTTTTTAATGTTTTATTTCATTTTGAAGTTCTCATGCAGCTAAAAAAACACCCTATACTTATTCAATTTTGGTAATAAATTAAATTGTAAAATTTTGAGTAGGCCAGTCTTTTGAGGAAATCGCAGGAATTTTAGGAATGGATTTATCTCCTTATAAATCTGGACAAGATAGAATTTTATTCTTTCATGCTATAGCAAGTGGAACAGAAAACTGGGTATACACTTCATACCTAAGAAACCAATCATTATTTGCGAGCAGTGCCTCGCCTGCACCACAAATATTTCATGCAAGTCAAAATTTTTGAATGGTTTTGAAAATGCTGCAACTAACTATTTCATTTCATTATTTTTAGACATCTTATCCAAATGGGCGTCACTCGCAAACTGCTGGTATGGCAGTAGATAAAAATGGCGTAGCATACTTTTCACAATTATCAGATAATTCCTTAAATTGTTGGAATACCAATACACTTTATAAGGAGAGGAATATACATGAATTAGCGCGGAACGCTGTTACCATGCAATTTATTAGTGGAGTAAAAGTAAATAGATCGAGAATAAATATGGTTTAGCTATAATACCATAATATTTTTATTTTTAGGTTATACCAAGGAAACAGGGTAGTCAAGAATTATGGTTTCTTTCTATGAAATTTCAAAAAGCTGCTACTGATACTTACAACATAGGAGATTTAAACTTTCGAGTTTTTGTTGGCAAAATAGATGATTTGCTACGACATTCGAAATGTCGCAATAATGGACGTCCTAATAGTATTTGGCAAGAATGAGGTTATTTTTTTATAATCATGCAAGAATGGTTGTAATGGTTTAGCAAAGTTTCCCTAAATTTTAACCATATATCCTGCAAAATAATAAACAATTTAACTGAAATGACATAGATTAGTAATTGGTGTGTTTGGGATTCTTTTATTAAATAAATATTGCACTTAGGATTTTATACAACCTTTCTGTCTGTGACAAGTACTATATTTGATAAGTGGTACCTACTCTTAGAAAACTGGGCAAATTGATGAATTCTCTTCACACGGAATCCTTCATGCTAAGTCAATAATAAGATGCCATGATAAATGATCAAATGCCAAGACCACGTCGTGGTCTCCCCGACCCTGGTGGTCGTCTCTTGTACGACGGGGATCCCGTCTCCTTTTATGTTTCCATTGGCGTTGGCTATCTGTATTCTGTGGTATTATCAAATAGAATATTTGAATTACAATCAAAAATTAAAAATAATATTTTTTCTTTATTTCCTGTATTGAATTATTTGCGAGTAAGGCAGCTATGAATAATTTTTAATGCTAATACAACGAATATATAAATACAAGATAACATAAATTTACTATAATTTCCCAGTATTACTATAGATTGTGAAACACCACAACAATGTTATTCAAATATAAAATAGTGAAACATTTAAAAGTTATTAGTATATTATTTTACTTTAAATTTTTTTTTACTCAATGCAATGGCGACGAAGATCAAATAAATTATTACGAAAATCTAATCACAACTGAAATAAACAAAGCTTTTCATTATAACTTACCCACAAGTGCGGAAGCTCATAGACCTAAATCTAATCAAAGCGAAGGTAAAAACTCAGGCTATAATAAACCAATCATATTTAGAGTGAAATTTTTCCTTAGTGGTTGGGAGTGGCTAATAAATATGTAATTCTACGCTAATTTTGTGTTATCTATTCGTGAATTTTGTTGTCCAACTCTTTTGCGGAAAAAGATAAAATCTATGGACATCGAAAATTTTATGGTCAAACAATTTTCCGGTTAAAGATAAATCTGTGGTGGTGGTTGCCAAGTTTATGTTAATTTAGAATAGCTACCTCGAAAAATTATATTTCTATTGGAAAGCGTCCATTAGTCTTAGGGATTATTGAAACTTCTATAAAGTTAAGAATAACCATAGTTAATATTGGGCGAACTGTGAAAATATGAAGCTTATGAACTCACTCTGCTCTTTTTGGGATGTTTATTATTTGCCGCGAACTATATAATACGATATACAATAAAATCAATTTTAATAAAACCGAAATCAATAATAAAAATACTATTTTACTAGATTTTGGAAGTTACCATTTTGTTATTGTGGGTTCTGGTCCTGGTGGATCTGTCGTGGCTAGTCGATTATCAGAAATAACACAATGGAATGTATTATTGATCGAAGCTGGTGGTCTCGAGTCTAATTTTTCTAATATTCCTGGAGTGAACTCTTATTTACACCGTTCAAGATTTAATTGGGGTTTCAATACTACACGGCAGATTATAATTAATTAGGAACATTTTATCCTCAAATTAATAATGTTAAACAATTTCGGCAAAGTGCATATAAAGCCTTTTTAAAGCCTATCATAGAAAGACCAAATTTAAAAATTTTAACTCATAGTTACGTAACAAAAATTGTGGTAAATTGTGAAACAAAAACCGCGACTGGTATTGAATTTACAAGAGATGGTAAAACATATTTTGTTAAAGCGCGAAAGGAAGTTATCCTGTCAGCTGGGGCAATTAATTCTCCCCAAATTCTTATGTTATCTGGAATCGGACCACGGTGGCACCTAAATAACATGCATGTTCCTGCAACATGCATACACGATCTTATTATCAAAGTAAATTTCAAAAAGTCCGTAATCAACCAGATTTTGAACTAGTAATTAATACTGGAGGTGTTTTTCCAAGTAATTTTATACAACAGACTTTAAGAGTTACGGACGAAGTATATAATGCTCTTTTCAAAAACCTAAATCCACAAACCACTATACCTGTTTGTCTTATTTTACTAACATCGCAATCACTTGGCACAATTTCACTCCATTCCAAAGATCCATTCGAGTATCCTGTAATTGCTACAAATTATCTAGGTAATCAGTGCGATGTCGAAAAGCTGCTAGAAGGACTTAAAATACTGGAACACATAATAAAAACAGAACCATTACGAAAACTTAACGCATCTTTAATTTATGCCGATTATCCAAGTTGTCGTGATTTTAAAATGGGAAGTAAAGGCTACTGGATTTGTGCGTTGCGGTTATTGACATCATCTGGTAATCATCAAACTGGCACCTGCAGAATGGGTCCAAATCCAATAAACTCAGTTGTTAATAATAAAGCAAAAGTTCACGGCATTAATAATTTAAGGGTCGTTGATGCTAGTATTATTCCTTTTCCGACTGCTAATCATCCTTGTGCACCAACTGCAATGATTGGTGAAAAAGTTTCCGATTTAATAAAGCTTGATAACGGATTCAGCATAGATCCAATTACTAATATAATTCAGAATTAAGAATAATCAACTGAGTAATCAAAATATTGTTTCCTACCTGTTATAATTTGTTTGAATTTTTGGTGAAGGGTAATAGTTATAAGAATTTATGTATTTAATATCCTATTTTCCTTTGCTTTATGAAACAACATGGTTTTCTCAATAAATTGCGGTAATGATGACTACTTCTATACTCATCATAAGTGAATTTCCCATTATTGTTAAATTATACAATTCATTAACATACTTTGTTTAATAAATAACTGCAAAAGGATCAATTGATATCTGATCCAGTGATCTAAATTAATATATTCAAAAATTAAATAATTGTATAACAGTTTATACAGTACAATATTCCAAAAAGACTGTGTCTTTTCTTATTTTCAATCTGATTTTGAAAGTGTCAAGGTTATATTAAATATTTGCAAATACCAGTAATTTATTGTTATCTATTTTTCTGAAAATCTAGTAATAAAAATTTATTCTTGTGTGTAAATGAAAATTTATTGTTTATTCTGATATCGACAACAAACAAAATCTTCTAAAAATTCAAAGAGTCTCAAGCATTACCAACCAAGCTTAGCTTATAATTTTATAAACTGGAAGAGTCTATGTACAATCTCCACAATTTTATTGATAATATCCCCAATTAGTTAATATTATAGGTGAATATTCAGGTTTATTATATCCTAATAAATTGTGCAACCTTTGTGGGAGTTGGTCCAGGACAGTATAATATATTGTGCGGTGTTTCAAACGAGTTAAGGACTCAGGTGGACATCATGTTGAAAAGGGGTGTAAAAGGAGGCCCTTGTACGTTGGTAATAAAATTTGTTCAATTTAAAAGGTCAAATGTATTACCTATGACACTACACACCAACTAATTTGTTTATTTTACATCTTTTTACATAGTGAACCTGCAAAAGAAAGATTATTGCTACAATTTTTGAAATTGGCTCCAATGTGATTACCTACGATTGTGTTTTACTTTGGAAAAATTTTGGAAATTTTAATTCTGGAGATGCCACACCGAAACAAACTTCTTCTCGAGGCGTCCTTCTGCGAGAACGGCGTGGTAGGTATTCGATAGTCGAGAAAAGTGAAATTTTGTGTTTTTCTGGGGTCAAAATTTGATTCCGGGCATCTTTTGAGTGATTGTTTAATCATATTCCTGTTACGGGAATTCCTAGATTTTGGTTTGAAGACAAAAATTGCGAAATTACGACAAAGCTGACCGATTGAACAAGCGTGGGTCGGTTACAACAATTTGGGTTTTTTTGACAAATTATCCATCATCCGATTGCTAATTTGGTGGATGTTTGTTAATCAACGACCACAGTGTTGGATGAATCTAAAATTCAAAGATTTAGAAAGAAAGAAAGAGAGAAAGAAAGAAAGAAGAACATTTTGAGGTTAAGTGAAACTTACCTCGAAGCGCAAAATTTGATATAATTGGCGTCTTCAATTTCTACTGAAATGCATAGCGACTAATCCGTGGACAATAAATTGTAACGACACAAATAAGAAAAGTTTGCTAGATTTGGTAGTAATTCGGCGTTAATTAGCACGAGAGAGCTCCACATCTGTTTGACACCTGCAATCCATAATATATGACATCACCACCCCTCAACAAATACAGAGCTACTATTCCAATGGTTTCGAAATAGTTTGCACCAAAGGGTTAAGCTATATTCACAACCTCCAAATTAGTACGTAAAATTAGTGGCCAACTTAGTACGTGAAATTAACGCAACTTTGGCAAGTGCGATAGCATGGAGTTGTTCACAACGTCGAAATTAGTGCGTATAAATTAGTGCGTAACGTAGCGATACGTGAAAGCTTGCAAGGTCCAAGCTTTTCGCACTAATTTCGGCTACTAAGTACTAATTGGCACCTGCGCACACTCATCGCTGTCACTTCGTTTAATTTCGTGTCGGATATTTTTATTTCGGTAAATATAACCTCGAATATTTGCACATGTTGGTTTTATTTGTGGTGCTTTTGGTTCGACTATTTTAAAATAAATATTAAAAAAAAAAAACGCTAACACAAGAAGTTGTTTATCACTATTTACAGAAACCTGTGTTATAGATTTTATAAGTTTCAGTTATGGCCGTTAGATAGCCTCGCAAATTTCTGCGTTAATTTAAGGTTAATTTGGAACATACTTAGGGCCGGTTTTACAATAGAAGCTTAAGCTCAGCTCAACTTTGAACCAGCCTTGAGCTTCAAATTTTACAAATTATGGGTTTTACAATGTGCGCTTAGTACTTGAGCCGAGCTCAACTTGAAGCTTTACATAGGAAAGCATAGGTGCGGTTCAGCTGAGCATCGGCTTAGTTGAGCCGATGCTAAACCTCCAATTGTAAAACCGGCCCTTAGACGTTGTGAATGCTCTGTGAGCAGTTGACTTGCGTTAATTTCGGGTACTAAGTTATGCCACTAAGGGCCGGTTTTACAATAGAAGCTTAAGCTCAGTTAACTTTGAACCAGCCTTGAGCTTCAAATTTTACAAATTATGGGTTTTACAATGTGCGCTTAGTACTTGAGCCGAGCTCAACTTGAAGCTTGCATAGGTGCTGCATAGGTGCGGTTCAGCTGAGCATCGGCTTAGTTGAGCCGATGCTAAACCTCCAATTGTAAAACCGGCCCTTAGTTACGTACTAATTTGAGGTTGTGAATTAAGCTTTAGTCTTAATTTGTATTTGAACATTTTTATTGTGCAACATTTGAATTTTGTCACATTTTATTACACCCGAAGGTTTCGAAACACAATTTAGTTATCAATGTGACAGTAAATGTAATTGTGGTCTGACAGAATCTTACAGAATTACACAAACGTTCCACCTTAATGCAAAGCCAAATGGCTGGATGGCCAGAGATGCCGCTTTTCACGTTCGTAGATGTACTTTACGGAACGGCTAGCTCATAGAGTTCAGTCAGCGTCGGAGATGATGGGTTACTTTTGATCTTAACGAGTATCGTGGGTACACTAGTGAATGGTTCTTCCCCAATAGGAATAACTCGAATGGGCGCCAACAACAAAGAAAGACTGTTCTTAGTTTGAAACAGCGTATATTTGTTATAAAAGGGAAATAAAAAGTATGAACAAACATACGTCAAAAAAATAAATCGAGTCACACTTAAACGACTGGAAAATATTACAAAAATTCTTATTTTAGCACTACTAATCTTAAGATTGAAGATAATTTACATATATTTACACAGTTTAACATTTTCTTGGTTCTTAACGTTATTAAAAATACGTTCTCGAAAGCATAGCCAAGATTCAAAGCAGTTAACAATGTTTTAAAATACAAAATCCATAATCGGTCAATGTTAGTCACTAATAGCGATAGCATTTGAAATGACGGAAAATTAGTTTGCAGAGAAGTTATCGTACAGGCAATAGACGTAGAATATAGGTCCCATTGTAAGTAACTCTTATTACTTACGGTTTTAATGATAAAGTTTTGCTCGCTGGTTCGCAAAAGAGCTCTCTTGGGAATCGTTACGGCTTACGTGTGGTTGATTAACTAAAAAAAATTAAATAAAAAATTAAAAATTTTTAAAAAAAACCTTTTATTTAAAATTAAAATGGTGCACTAAAAAATAAAAAATAATTTTAATAAGAATAAACAAAACTTCTTGAAAACATCAATATAAAAGCGTGGGGCTATTTATTTAGAGGTAAGCGAGGTAAGTAAGCAATTGCTAGCCCCACGCTTTTATATTGATGTTTTCAAGAAGTTTTGTTTATTCTTATTAAAATTATTTTTTATTTTTTAGTGCACCTTTTTAATTTTAAATAAAAGGTTTTTTTTAAAAATTTTTAATTTTTTATTTAATTTTTTATTTTTAATTTTTTAGTCATGTTTGACTAAGTGGGAGGCGGTTGCAGCATAGTGCTAACGCGAGTTGACTATGATCGCTAAATACCCGGTTCGAATCCGAGTGAAGTAAGAACTTTATTCTGACCGTCTCCCCTCGGAAGGCAATGGCAAACCACCGAGAGTAATATGCCAATAGGAATCCTTAAAATGTTAATGATCTAATTAAGTCCAAAATTGATCTGTGGATACGCAAACCGCCACCCCATTAACATTAACATTTCCCTGGTACAGCCTTCTTGGTTAAGTCGGGGGGATCGCCGTACATCCGAAATCGGATAGGCACCTAAAGAAGAAAAGTCATGTTTTTTACAGCTCCTGCTTCATCCTCTCAGAATTCCTCTGGTATGTGTTTTTGATGTTTGATGCTTCACCCTGTATACATCATTAAAACAAAAAATTTCACCCTGAATGCGGTCCTTAAAAATGCGAATGCGATTTAGTAATGTAACTTTTCACCCTGTATGGTAAAACTGTACAATGCGCAGCCACGAATGCGCTTTATTATTTTCAGTATTTTCCATTCTTATCGGAGAACTTTAGCTTTGCCTCCTTCTACAAATGATTAACTTCTTGCTAGTAATTTGGGGGGGAGGGTCTTGTTTTTCTATTTTACCTCTTTATTTGAATTTTGGGGTGAAATTGGTGTCAAACGTTAAAGCATCGTTAGAGTCTAACTGAGCTTCCATTTTTTCGTTTGAGCCTCAACCGTCGCGGAGTTATTCGCGAAATATTGGGGGGGGGGGGGGTAGACGTGTTTTTCTATTTTCGTTATATTTTTGAAGTTTTTGGTGAAATTGGTGTCAGATGTTAGATCGTACAATTTTTGTTTCGATTACAAAAAGTAATCCTAAACCAATAATGAATGTTCATTTAGGCTCTAACGTATGATGCCAATTTCACCCCAAAATTCGACTTACAGATGGGGAAACGCGTCTACGTCCTTGTAAGTAATGAATAAATAATTTTTTAGTAATATTTGTCAAATACAGCTCTTGCTTCATCCTATCAGAATTCTTATGGTATGTGTTTTTGATGTTTGATGCTTCACCCTGTATTCATCATTAAAACAAAATATTTCACCCTGAATGCGGCCCTTAAAAATGCGAATGCGATTTAGTAATGTAACTTTTCACCCTGTATGGTAAAACTGTACAATGCGCAGCCACGCATGCGCTTTATTATTTTCAGTTTTTTCCCGATTTTTCGCTTATTTCGCGGAATTTTGGGACACAAAATTAATATATGAAAATTCGCTGCAAGAGAAAGCTATGTTCCAAATTTCAGCTCTTTAGGACTTCGGGAAGTTGGTTAAAAACGGTCTCGAAAAAGTCCAAGGGACGGACGACGGACGATGGACGACGGACAACGGTCACACCAAGTTAAATAAAAGCTTTTAAAAATAGAATCACATATATAGAACACCATAATGCACGAATATCGCAAATAACAATTATCTACTGCTTTAACCACAAACTGATTATTTCATAGCTGTTTGTCGGATTGTTGTATGAACTTTGATGATGGTTGATACACACTCGAATTCTTTCAAAAAGACTTTGTTCGTCCTTGAGTAATAATACGATTGATGTTTCCATCAGCTTATTGTCACCAAAAATGGACCATGGAACACAACTGCTCGATTTTGATTTTTGAGTTGATTTTTCAAAATGGCGCTTGCTAGCGTCGGTAGGGCAATTTGGTAAAATTGCAAAAATTGTGGGTTTATAAAAATACCTCACGGTCACCAACATTTGCCCTTACGTGGGAAGTCACGGCGCTCGTGATGAAATATAATTTCACTTGGTAACGCACTCTTACTCTTAAAAATTTTGATTTTTAGTCGTCACATTAAAATTTGCCTTTTAGCTTTACTAGTTTTTGTATTCGACCTCGTACCTTGGTCCTTGGTGTTTACACCAGAAAACGTCAAACGGTTTATAAAAAATAAAAATGTTCTAAAATATAAAACGAAACTAATAAAAATCAGACGAGAGAAGCCATGTAACAAATGGATTGTTACAAATGGACAAAAATATTGTCATCAAGATAGGAATGAATTATCAATATATTTCCTAAATTTAGTAAAATAAGCTTTATTCGCCCAAATCTTTAATTTCGAGTTTGAACCTAGCCTTCTCTGACGGAGTGCTTTTCTTCTCCACCATTATTGCGACTAGGACTTTTGGTTGTTCTGAAAATATCATTATAATATGTATATCAGCATGTAATGGACTGCTTTGTAATGGATACTCGCTTATTATACATGAATTCTTAAACTAAACTCAATAAGCGATTAACTTGAGGACTTTTTAGGAGTGTCGGGGCCGGGCCCTAGTTTTAGGATCAGCGGATGGACGCTGGTTACACATTTACCACGTACGTATCTTGGTGGATTGCTAGCGAATTAATTTGTCGATTGTCTCAATCTTGGAATCGCTGTGAAGGAAAACGCTTGTAATATACCAGGGTATTCCCTGTTACAGGGAGATTAACTATAGTTCAAAATCCCCTTAAAATAGTATGTTATGTACAAGGTCTGGAAAGTCGCCCTTTAGGGAAAAATTGAAAGAAAAATTATTAGTAGATTTCCTTAATTAAGCTCGTTCATAATCCGAGTAAGATACTGAGTTTTCATTATAAAAAATTAACATTCTTGTAAAGTGGTATCATGCAGCAGTAAGTGGGGCTTCTTAACTTTGTGTAAGTAGATATTTTGGAAATCTTTAGGCTTGTAATATCGACAGCCTCACAGAAGGTGTAGTCACATGTTGTTCCTTGGATTTGAAACTACTCTTTCAAATTATTTCACCTTCAATATTAATCATATTATTGATTTTATTTTAAAAATGGCAAATTCACAACTACTGAATAATGTACATAATATTGTATAAAATGAAAATATTGTCGTGATTTAAACTGAAATCCAGCTTCGTATTGGTAATTTACTTCAGATTAGGGGATGTTTTACCCATAGAAACAAGGTCGAGCACAGTGTTGTAAATAAGGGTCGATTTATGTACCGTTGACACAAAAACACACACTATTATTGTTGAATGTTGGTGAAATCCAGTGATTTGTGAAGTTTACGGCGAATTTAATCTGAAAAGAAACGAATTTAATAATTGTTTGAATTTAAATTTGGTGCGCAAAATCTTACCTATTTTGAGCTGCAAAAATGGCTTAAATTTTCGTTTTTCTGTTGGTAATTTGAAGTTTCTAAACATGAAACGTAGAGAATTTTAGCGAGAGAGCTGCGAGGCGACTGTAGAGCCAGCAAGGCGTATTTTTTGTGAAGTCCACCAAAGTGACCAATTTTCGAGTTTTCTTGGAAAACCAAGTGTTTTTCAAGCACGATAGTAGTGCGAAGTGTCGTCTAAAGTAGACGAGTGTTTTTAGATTGATTTGGAAGTAGAATCTTCGAATTGCGGCGTTTTTGTAAAAACGCACATTGAAAATTTAATTGACCATATGTGGGTGAAAATTTTGTCGGTTCCGCCATTGATGAATGATTTTTGTAATCACGATAATTACGTGCCTACAACTCAAATATTTAGAAGAAAGAATTCAAATTTGTTGAAAATTAAATTGGATAATTTTACTCACCTAGATTTGAGGTTAAGTATACTTTTTGTTAAAATTGGTTCAAATCGTTTGAGTATTGCCAATAAGCTTTATTATTTAACTATTAACTATTTTAACTATTAAATTATTTTTATTCAACTTTCAACAGGCGAACCCAATTACAGAAAGTGAAATGTTACATGATAAAAAATAATAAACAGACTATATACAGTATTTCTACAATTTTATAATTAAAGCAATAAACATAATTGTTCAAAAAAAAAGACTCAACAAGCAAACTTAATCACTCTAGTGCTATAGCAGTTGTGTGGAATTCGAGAAGAGCATTGCGTATGCTCCTCAGACTATCCGCATGAATATCACATAAATGTGACACTAGATCAAAATTATAGCACATTACGTAGACCGGACTCCCAGCAGCTGCGTTGGTACGACGAGCTTCAATATAGAATACCGATCTATTGCGGTTTGCGATACGCGGGACATGAAAGTTCAGCCTGCTTACAAGATCGCAGCAGTCAATGTTGCCATGAATCAGACCAAACAGAAAAGTGACCGATGCCAGAATCTTACGCACATGTAGCGAACGAGCATCAAACATCCTCAACAGTGAGTCATGATCAAATCCTATCATAGGATAAACCCCGTGTATCCTAAAATACAAATATTTTAGGAATCGTCTTTGAACGGATTCCAGACTCCCAACATGGCACTGGTAAATAGGATACCATATATAAGGCCCGGATTTTTAGGCACTGAAAATTGCCAAAATAGGCAGGCAATTAGGCATCAAAAAATTAGATTATAGGCACTAATAGGCAGTCAAAACTGCATAATTAAATAATTAAAATAAAGAAAACCACCAAGTATTAAAATATTATTTTGTACAAAAAATAAAGTTAAACATTTATATAACAAATTAAAGCTTTTTCCAAATTTTCTGGAGTAAAAAAACTTCTCACAGATTCACCGCTCTTCATCACAAGAAGTAACGGGAATATATGCATACACAAAAAATGAGGTTTTTCGGGGTATTTCCTAAATAACTTAAAATTAAGGATCGGCAAAGGGCCACATTGTAAAATTACCTAGTAATAGCTCCAATAACTGTCGGAGTCATCCCTGAGATATATTAACATGAAGAAGTGAAGTGACACTAACTGCATTAGTACAAATAAATATGAATTGACAGCTATGGTAATGGTTACATGAATGGTCATAGTTTTGGTCAAGTTTTTTTTATGCCATGGGGGGGGGGTTCACGAAAAAAAAAAATTTAGACCCTTTTTTTAATATCTCGCTCTCTCATGGGGGGGGGTTGAACCCCACAAAACCCCCCCTTATCTACGGCCCTGTGTCTTATTTAAAATTTGTACGTGGTATTCATTCAAAAATAATTACATACTTACAAATTTAGGCAAATTATAGGACAAAATCAATTAAAAAAAGCCATTTAGGCGCATTAGATGAAAAAAGGCACTAAATGTAGAAAATAGGCATTTTAGGCATATTAAAAAGTGGTTTAAAATGATCGCCAGGTCGCAAAACACATTTTGCTGCAAAAAAAATTTCAGAGCCTGTACGGAATCAAAAAAGGCAAATGCCTACAAATCCGGGCCTTACATATAATTGACGCATACTCTAAAGAGCTACCGAACATAGGCATAGTACAGGATCTTAATCACCTTGATCCCCGTGAAGTCTCGACAACTGGGATAATAAAACCCAGAGACCTGGGAATCTTTGACCTCAACATCTCAACATGCTGAACGAAGCTCAGCTTTGCGTCAAAGAAGACACCCAAGTCCTTACAGCTATCATTGCGACCGAGCACCCTGTCATTAATACCATACTGATAAGCAACTGGATATCTAGCCCTACTAAAAGTCACAACAAAGCACTTGTCTATATTTAAGTCCAAGTTATTGCTGGTGCACCAAAGCGCAACAGAGTCTATCGATCTTTGAAGACGCAGGCAATCGTCAATGTGACTAATGGATAGATAGAGCTTAACATCATCAGTATATAACAAGATCAGACATCTAATGATCACAGCCAAATCGTTTATAAACATCAGGAATAGTAAAGAGGCCAGATTTGAACCCTGAGATACTCCGGATGTGGGAACAAACGAAATAGATTAATAACCCATATACTCCACATAGTGCTCTCTATTAAATAAATAGGAGCGCATCAGTCAAAGCAGTGCACGGGAAAAACCGAACCCCTCCAACTTAACCATAAGGATGCACAGGTCAATTTGGTCAAACGTTTTTTGGAAGTCTAAGTAGATGGCATCAACCTGTCCGCCATGCGCCACCGTCAAGTACTCCGGAGACAAACTGAGTGAAACAGGCGAGGTTGGTAATGGTTGACCTATTAGCCATAAACCCATGCTGCGATGGAGTTATGAAAGTTCCCACCGAGGCATAGATATGCGAGTAAAGTATCATCTCTATCAACTTTGAGAAGTTGCATAAGATTGATATAGGACGGTAGTTACAGACGAGCGAAGGATCACCCTCCTTTAAAACGGGGACAACCCGGGCTCGCTTCCAGATGATTGGATACACAGAAGTACTCAGAATGAGATCGAAAATATGTTTGAGCGGGTGTACAAGAGAGGAGATACAATCCCTAATTATGAAAGCCGGTATCTGATCAATACCCGCGGTCGGCTTCGCTCTTGAGCCCCCCAACGACTTAACTGCACGTTCAATATCATCGATACTCACTTCGGAGACAAAGATGTTACAACCATTAATGTTCATGTTAGAATCAAAATGGCGGGTACCTGACGATTTATCGTCGCGATAAGCACTCTTAAAGTATTGTGCGAAAGCATCTACAATGTTCCTAGGATCGCTATAAACAACATTATCTGCTGAAACACTAGTGGGAATTCTGGATGAGCCACGCTTATTTCTGACAAATGACCATAGTTTTGTGGGATCGGTACTAATGCTTTCCTCTGTTCTTTGCAAATATTCCTTGTAGCAGGCATCAAACAAGGATGCTGATTTTTCGCCTGAGGTCACTGAAGACACCATAAAGAGAGGGGTCCCTATGCCTGTTAAAGCGCTTGCGAGCCCTATTCTTTCTTTGAATCAAATAAATAACCTCACCCGAGAACCACGGCGGGTAATATCGCCTAGTCAATCTATTCCTAAAGACAGGAACAGAAGCATCGAAGATGCTGTAAATAACCTTATACAAATTATCACAAGCCAAATCTACATTGGAGCATAGCAAGACTGAGGACTAGTCTGTTTCACTGAATAATGAATACAGCAATTCAAGGTTAGCCTTGCCAAAATTATATTTACGACAAGATGTGTCTGGTGGAAACGGTGCACTACTTCCGCAGATAACATCCATATTAAAGGAGAAGGGTGGATGATGTTGTATATCCTCCCCGATAACCGCATAAACCCGCTCAACGTTATAACAATGCATGTTAGAAATAATGAGATCAACCATACGCTCATTGACATTAGATACGATATTGAACTGAGAAATGGCAGTAATAAATTCAAAATTCCTCACCAATGCTGCTCCTCTATCACTGGAGGTGGAGTTATATTTAGGAACATTAAAATCGCCCATTAGAACGCAGGCATCACTGTAACACCCCGGAAATTAATAGCTAATTTCGGGATGTTTTGTTGAAGCCCTCATGATTTTTGTAATTTTTAAAAATTTAACGAAAAAATAAAATAAAAATAGCACGCCTATGGAATACGATGTTAATAATGATTTTCCCAATAGTGTTGAATGTTATATGAAATTAACGGTCAAAAAGTCACGGAATTTCCAAAACTGGTTATAAGGTCGGATCAATTTTATTTTAGTATACATATTTGATTTTGGGACTGTATAATGGAAAAATATAGAACGTGATTAAAAGACATGAGTCAGGGCAGGAAATGGAAGATTAGATAATATATGGAATGCAATGGGGCTACATATAGTAGGAATTTAGATTTAGATGCAAAATTTGGACTTAACAATTATTCTGCATCGTGGTTTTTCCCTTTCGGGTACCTATTCCATAACCTAAGGTGGCAAGTCTTAGAGTTATGCCCCTAGGTGAGGGGGATCAACGACAGACAGGTCGCCCCTGAGGTTCCTATAAGGTCCAATTAAGGTCCTTGGAGGCACACTTTTTACTCTGTTACCTACTTCCCATTGAGACCTATGCCACTACGATTGGCCTTCCTCTTTTTGGTGGGTGACAGCAAGCTGCCCGGGCTCCCACCACCCGTAGTGGTTTTTATTTTCGAAAGCACGATCTTACAAGAAGATCTAGTTTCAAGCGAGCTACGTTAACTCTTCTTAGGTGACCTTGCCAAGCCCCAAAATTCGAGCAATAGCTCTGGACTCCTCCAGTTTCCCTTAGGCATCCATATAAGACTGCTTAAGCACATGGAAGCATCACTATGCGGTTATGCGTTTAAGTCGTCAGTTGTTCTCCCTTTTTAGTAACCTGGAAGTGTTAGTTCCAGATCTTCAGGAGAATTGTTATGCACACCATAGGTGCGGCATAATCGAGCACCAAAGTGTTCTTTTCCCTCAGTGCCGACTCCCGCAGCATACCCTCTAAACTGTCTAGTCCCACTTTTAACTCGTGCCGTTTGGACGAGGTGTGACGAGACTTATTAGTTTGTATGTGTTAGAGTCGTGTGGCTCTTTAGGTGTTTTGTGATATAAGACTGCTAAGGCACATGGAGGCATCCCAATGCGGTTATGTGCCTAAGTTGTCAGTTGTTCTCCCTTTTTAGTAACCTGAAAGTGTTAGTTCCAGATCTTCGGGAGAATTGTTATGCACACCTTAGGTGTGGCATAATCGAGCACCAAAGTGTTCTTTTCCCTCAGTGCCGACTCCCGCAGCATACCCCCTAAACTGTCTTGTCACACTTTTAACTCGTGCCATTTGGACGAGGTGTGGCAAGACTTATTAGTTTGTATGTGTTAGAGTCATGTTGGCTCTTTGGGTATTTTCTATATACCAGCTTAGTTTCAATTTAGGCTATGCCACTCTTGACCTAGCAAGATACGTGTAGCTATATTAGCATCCGTAAGCATTTAAGATTTGTATCTATCTTATACACAAGTGTGCTCTCTCCGTACTCTAGTCATTGCTGACTGTCATTGTTAGGAGTTATATCTAACTCGGATTTCTCCAGATTAGACTGGCCCAGATTTTCTGCAGGCCCACACTAGATCATTCCAGAGCTTTGGGGTTCCTCACTTAGGTTTCCCTGCTTTTGGATCTATGGTCCTTCAATCTGTTTTGGCCCAAATTTACTTTTGAGCTTATAGGGTGGTGGTAGTGGCAATATCGAACTAAATGGAATAGTGATATTGTGGATGATGTATGGGGAGAAAGTCTGAGTTTTGTGAGTTTTTAGGTTTTGAAGCTTAGGGGGAATTGTTTGTAGAAATTTATTAGATGTTTATTATTACTAATGTAGGGAAAAGGAGAAGTCACTTTGTGGCGTGTTGAATAGGTGAGAATGAGACTGTGGGTAGTAGCACAGAAGGTGCTGGGGAATGAGTTCAGTCTATTGTGGCATTCCTCCGTCGGAGGCGGGTGGCGAAAATTTCAGTAGCGAAATTTTCAAGAGTTTCGTAGCCCTCGCGAGTTGCGAGTAACTCTTGGATTTTTGTGATGTCTAGGTTTTCTCCTAGCTGCTCTCTGGAGTGTCTGTAATTTTCACACTCAAAGAAGACATGTCTCCATGTTTCTACTATGCCGCATGAGCAATCGGCTGTGTCAGAAATGTTAAACTCGAACAACTTGTAGTTGAAACTACCGTGTCCGGTTAGAAGGAAGCTAAGATATATGCTAGGAGAGAACCAAGGTTTCTCCATAGCAAATTGAACATCAGGAATCAGTTCTCGTGTGACTTCTCCTTTTGTGGAACTAGTCCACCTCTCATTCCATCTATCTAAGACTCTACTTCTTAGAAGTCTTTTAAACGTCGCTTTGGGGAGCAGTCTTTCTTCGGCAGTAGTTAGGTCTCCTTCTTTGGGGGCAATTTCTTTCTTTCTCTCGTACGTCTCTTTTCTCTCGAGTACTACGAGGTCCCATGGTATTTTTCCTGCTAACACTTGCATAGCTTCTGTCGATACTGTTCTTGTAAAATTATTTGAGGCCATCAGTGCCGTTCGGTGAGCTCTGTTGATCTTATCTTGATATGTGCTCTTCTTCATTTCGTGCCCCCATATACTTGCTCCATATGTCATGCTTGATATGATCAATCCTTCGTAAATTGTGTTTAGCGCAGTTCTGCCCAGCCCCCAGTCTTTCTTGACTATTCTTCTCATACTTCCCATTATTGCACTTATCTTCTGCCTGATATCATCCAGGTGTGCTCCGAAGTATAGTCTTGGGCTTACGGTGATTCCTAAGTATTTTGTCTTTTCATATTCATGCTTGATTGGGGCTCCGTTTATCTTGATGTTCGGCGGTCTTGTTTTGGCGAAATTCCCTTTAAGCATCATGCTTATAGTCTTCTCTTTGGAGATTTCCACACCCATCCTGTCTCCCCAACCCTTAACTATCTCAAGCGCCAGAGTGGCCTTGTCTTCTAGCAGTTTTCTCGCGTCTGCTTCTATTAGAATAAGTATGTCGTCGGCGTAAGCTACTACCTTGTATCCCATATTTCTGAGCTGTACGAGTAGCTCGTCCATCATGAGGTTCCATACGAAGGGCCCAATGATGGACCCTTGTGGGCACCCCCTTCGGACTTCTTTAAAAATAGTATTAACCTCCCCGATTACCCTGACAAAACGTTCCCTGAAATAATCAAGCCATAATTTGAGTTCTGGGATATCAAGGTCTATTAATTTTTGACTTATTTGACTCCATAGGAGGCCGTCGAACGCGCCTTTGAAGTCAATAAAAATGCCAGCGACATATTTTGAGTTTGAATTACCTACGACAGCCTTTACCCTGTGCCAGGCATCTTCAGTGCTGCGACCCTTCACGAAGCCAAACTGGGCATCGTCCAAAGTTTCTCCCACCAAGTTTTCAAGTCTAGTGACCATCACGCGTTCCAATACCTTTCCCAAAGCTGGTAATAGGCAAATGGGACGGTATGATGACGCTTCCGACTTGGGCTTAGTGGGGGATTTGTGGACGATGACCAGACTGGGAGATTAAACATTTCACCAATGAGTGACCATTCGCGCAATTAGGTGTCTTTGTTTAAATTTCGGAAAATGGTCTCATACCAAGGGGAAAGACAGGAAATGAGAAAGGGAAAAAGATTCAAAGGGGGAATGGTATAAAGACTACCAACCGCCATAAATCGAGGAGTTCTTCATACACTACCAGTCGAAATCCTTGTCCGGCGACAAGCGACTTTTGAGGAGTTCATCATTCCTTAAGTTCCTGATCATTACAGAGTCAAAGTCGTGGTCCATTGACTAACGAATTTTGACCGGAGTTCTGCGGGTTCTTAAGGGAAGTTGATCATCCGAGGAGTTCAAAAAGTTCGCTGGGAGTTCGAATTCACTCGGGGAGTTCGCTCGGTGAATGGGTGAGTCTGGGATTTCGTCCGGACAAACCCCAAGTGTTTTTCATTGTGTTTAATTACTGCAAAGTGCAGCAAATCAAGTGATTATTTTGTGGTTGAACGATTTAATTTATAGTTGGCTGAAATAATTCCAACTGGTGGAAATCGTAGTTTCGGGGTGTCCATTAATTAATAAAATTAATATTCCGAATTAAATCATTGTGTGTGCATCAGAAAACAACTAAAGAAGGTAAAAGTTGTTAGAGATTTTCTGATGAATGTTTGCTTGGGAGCTTTTGAAATCTCCAAGTTTTGTTTTATGCGAACGATTATTATTGGAAAAATAAATTTAAATATCGTTTTAAATTTATTAATAGTAGAATATAATTTACTCATCCAATAGGGTTTTGCGTGAGAGATTTTTAACAATTATTTCAATTATTATAGTACGGTGGATTGACTTTAACGAATTTATTCGTGACACGTTTGATGTGAAGCATATTGAATACAATATAAACACAATATTCGGCAAATAATTGCTTTCACTAATTAAAATAAAATAATTTATTTTTACGACATGTTTCGAAGGGATATACCACTTCTTTTTCAAGTACATAAAACTTACATAGGAAAATACAAAAATACCATAAACTACACAATCCTTATATAAACAAATGCTAATGTTTACTAATACCAACCGTCAAATTTTCGGATAACATTATTACAGGGTGGCCCAAAAAACTAAATTTAAAGGTAAATAAACGGAAGATCAAGGTCACCTCCAATCCCTAAGGAGCTTTAAACAGTAGCGGTGAGCTAAAGTTTTGTAGTTCCTGTTGTAGATTGGTTAGGTGCTTGCCGTTTAAAATGGCTTTTTTAATTTCCAACGCCTCCAATAATGACAATAACCGTCCCTTATCCGCCTGGTGTAACAGCACGATGTTATTAATATCCAAATTGTGGCCTTCATCCAAGCAATGAGTCGAAAAGCCTGTTGTCGAACGTAGATTAGCTATGTCAGACATGTGTTCCTTGATCCGAAAGTTAATGGACCTACCGCGTTGACCAACATATATCGCATTACATGTGTCGCAATTAAGCTGATAAATCCCACTTTTAGAAAGTTTATCGGTCCCAGGCTTGTTACAAGTTAGCAAGGAACCGATATTGACTTTATTAACCTCCGTGATCCTACAACCCAATTTCTTCAAACGTTGTCCAATCTTTCCACTGATCCCCGACACATAGTTGACAACTCCCCAATTTACGGAGGGTATCTCATCAATTAGGGGAGCAAGAGAGGCAGTAACTAAACTTCTCTCTCGCATAATCCAACTCTTTTTGATGAGATTGTCAACCAGATCTAGTGTATAACCATTATTGATAGCGATCTTCCTGATATTGTTGGTTTCTTTCAGGAAATTTTCCCGCGACAATGGCACATTAAAGAGTCTATGAATGAAGCTATGGAAAGCAGACATCTTTATTTTTCTCGATTGATTAGATGAACAAGGGATAACAATGTCTGTAGTTGTCGGCTTTCTATAGATATTGAATTCTAATGAGAAATCCACGTTCCTAGATAAGCTAACATCCAAGAAACTCAACTTGTTGTCCCTTTCTTCCTCCATCGTAAATTGGATTTTAGGATTGATCAAATTCAAATGTGTGAGAAATAATGCCAATTGTCGCGAGGAACCCTTCCATATACAGAAAATATCATCCACATAACGGCACCAAAAATCAACTAGCTTCAACAGTGGATGGTTCGAGCTAAACAATCGATCCTCAAAATCCTTCATATAAATTTCAGCAAAAATAGGAGCTGTGGGTACTCCCATTGGTAAGCCATCTTTTTGAATGTAGAATTTATCTTGAAATCTAAAATAACTTTGATTCAAACAAATCTCCACCAGGTCGAAAACTTCCATTTGTGTCGGTAGGTCAAAATCGCTATTATCGATCATTCGTTTCAGAATTGTTTTAAGCTCATTTGTTGGGATGGATGTAAATAGACTTTTTACATCAAACGAGACCAGAGTATATTTCCCCTTCTTGACTACGTGAGCTGTAATACGATCTATAAAATCGGTGGTGTTTTTAACACTTCTTGACGACCTTAAATTTAGTTTTTTGGGCCACCCTGTAATAATGTTATCCGAAAATTTGACGGTTGGTATTAGTAAACATTAGCATTTGTTTATATAAGGATTGTGTAGTTTATGGTATTTTTGTATTTTCCTATGTAAGTTTTATGTACTTGAAAAAGAAGTGGTATATCCCTTCGAAACATGTCGTAAAAATAAATTATTTTATTTTAATTAGTGAAAGCAATTATTTGCCGAATATTGTGTTTATATTGGATTGACTTTGTTTATCAAAGAATTCATTAGGAAATAATTTTATTGATTTATTGAAAAAAGTAAGACTTACAAAGATTTTTAGCAATTATTTCAATTATTATAGTACGGTGGATTAATTTTGTTTATCAAAGAATTCATTAGGAAATAATTTTATTGATTTATTGGAAAAATTAAGACTTACATTTACTAAGTCAAATTGAGTGTTATTTGATGGAACTTCTAGTTCAAGAAGGGAATTAGATTGTTTTGGGAAGTTTTGGCTAACTACGAGTGTAGCAATGATTTTAATATGTAGAGATCTGTTGTTTAATTTTATGATAAAACTTGGGTAAATCTGAATGATTGAGTTAAGATGTGAATTTAATTTTAGTTTTTGTTTGCTTCGGCAATTTGTTGTCGAAGGTAATTTGTTTGTTGATTGGTTGGCAAATGTTTGCACATGTTAAGTCTGATTAGAATTAATTGTTGAAAGATGTGTAAATATTTGAATCAATTTTAGGTGTAAATAAAATTGTTTATTGTGTTGAAAAGCATAGTTTTTATTTTGAATTGAACGGGTTCAATAAGCAGGGAAAGTTTCTTCTCGTTTTTTCAAAAGTAAACGATCTTAAGTGTTCCCAAATGTACTTGCACGGAGGCACCTCACCTTCAATTTTTAGCCAAGCGCAACCGACGTCGTTCGTTAAGATTGGTAAATTTAACCAGAGCTACCAGGAAGTATCGAGGAGACGTCCAAGGGTAAATTACAAATAGAGGACCAAAAGTCTGGTGGCAGCATAAACAAATCAAATAATCGACTGTCCTCTATTAGTTTGGACCAATCGTCGGTACACCCCAAAGTTTGAGCATCTCAAAACTCTAAGAAATTTTGGGGCAGAACAGAATTGGAACGAAGGAAAAAATTTAATGAATTCATTTTAAGAAAACAAATACGGGGTGACTTTTATTTAAGGCCAAATAAAAGGTTCTGGTGTTTTTCGAAAATAAAGTTAAATTTTTAGAAAACGCACCCCCGGTTCGTTACATCACCATTAACATTAAGATAATTGCTCAGCGTTTCCAAGAAAGACTCCAATATTACATATGAAGTATCTGGTGGAATGTACACTACAAACACCATAAAAGATTTGGCAGGCAGTATAATTTTGCAACCCACAATAGCAATTGATACAAACAAAGAAGTGATAAACTCTATGTTCACAGATGAAACATTTGAAAACCCCCGCAGTGCAAGAAGAACACCCCCACCTCTTGTAAGTCCTGTGTCCGGGAGGTCTCTATCTTGCCTGAAAACACGGTATACATCAGGGAAAAACTCAGAACTCCCGATATCACTCGTCAACCATGTCTCGGCAATGCCAACAATATTGTACTCATGTGTACAAATAAAATTATAAAAACTCGAAACTTTGTTTTTTAAACTTCTAACATTTTGATAAAAACACTCAATTTCAATATTAGTTGGTCTACGTACTCGCGCACTTTTCCCTACTTTCATTTGATAATTACTTTCGTTGGGATTAGTCCCCTCAGAAAGCCTTGGGATATCATTCCAAGAACTTTTGACTTTCAGAAGCCGTTTGAGGTTGTTATTCAGGACCGCAATACGGCTAGAAATCAAAAAATACAAGCGGATAATAAATCCTCCAACTGGTACACAGATGGATCAAAAACTGAACAGGGAACTGGAATAGGCATACATGGCCCAAATTACTCGGCATCAATAGCCTTAGGAACCCATCCCACAATTATGCAAGCTGAAATACTTGCGATTGAACTGTGTGCCCATGAATGCCTTCGAAGGAATTTAAAGGGAAAGCAGATCAATATAATGTCGGACAGCCAAGCTGCGATAAAGGCACTCGAAGCAAACAGCTTTGAGTCCTTGTCTACATGGGAATGTAGACAATCTCTCAAGAAACTGGCAATGGGCAACAAAATTGCCCTACGCTGGGTGCCAGGTCATGAGGGAATTGAGGGTAATGAAATAGCCGACAGACTGGCTAGATCAGGCTAAAAAACGCCCCCGATTGGACCTGAACCATACTGTGGGCTAACCAAAGCACACAGGGGGCTTGAGGTCCAAAAATGGGAGGCAGAGAACAAGGAAACTCTCTGGAATAATACACCAGGACAAAGATAGGCGAAGAAATTTATAAAGTACTCGACTGCAGAGGCTAAAAAGCTTCTTCTTTTGACAAAGAATGAAATTAGACTCATTACGGGGTTGTTCACCGGACACTGCCCGGTGAAATATCACCTCAAAAAAATGAGACTAGAAGATAATGACAGGTGCAGACTTTGTGAATCGGAAACGGAGACGGCCGAGCACATCCTCTGTAACTGCGATGCCTTAGGCCGACTCAGGCTTAAACATCTGGGACAGTTACAACTGACGCCCAAAGAGGTAAAAAGCAAACCCCTCAGGAGCATTCTGTGTTTCGCTAGCGAGATTGAATTCCTGAATACCTAATTAGTAGGGTTATGAACAAAAGATCAATACTGGTCGCAGTTCTGAAAGGCTCTCGTAGCCAATCGACCCCTAAATACCAATACCAAATAGTCCCCTCAGTATTAGTCGACACGACATACACAGAATCGTGATGGCTAGTTGGTCCATCAGATACGGCAAAGAAAGAATTATACATTATTTGGTCGTCGACCTCACTGGTCGACGCTCCTTTAAAAAATTCACGTTCTTATCTCTAACGCTCCCACTCATAACAGAGGGTCGATTATGGAAGAAGTCGCGGATAGCAACCTTCGCAGGCCACATTTTTTCACTCAGAAACCGGGATACCTCAGATTCGGGCACACATACTTTGAAAGAGCAGTATTAACTGTTAGATGTTAGACTCTCACAAACCACATCTGTAATACCAATAACACCCTTAACATGTTTCAACACTGAATCTATTGCAGTACCTGGGGCAAGATTATTCAGGTGGAACCACTTTTGACGCACGGTTCCCGAAATGTCAAAATCAGCACCCGAACCCAGCACGCGAGGGCGCTTATGGCTCCTACGACGAGAGCGAGCCACATGCCAATCTGCAGCAGACCGCTGACTGACAGGATCAGAAATCGATAACTCGGTATTCCCATTAATTGCGACAGCTTCACGCTGGCTTGCAAGATCTCTATCAGCTTCAGAGCAAGTCAGAGAACGATCATTCAGAGACAAACTCACACCCAACGCCAATGCAAACGACCACGAACCCAAAGTACCAGTCACAGACATCTGGGAACCGGCACTAAGGCCGCTCATCACTTCCGCTGTCCCCCCGTCAGCCCTGACGCTGGGCAACATGGAGGTCAATCGACAAACTTCACCCTTCAGAGCTTCAACCTCTTTTTTAAGTGCGTCGTTTTCGTTCTTCAGTGATAGCACTTCATCAACCACCACTCGATCAGCTTCCGTCTTGCCAAAAACTGACAGTAACTCATCACGGAATGCGTCAAACCGCGTGCTCATCACACGGGAGATAATACTCTCGATCGCCACAACATCCATAGGTCCAAAGCAGGGGGACCCAGGTGCCGAAGGAGTAGGCGAATAATTCGGTACAACCAAGGTAGAACTCCCCACAGTATGTGAACCACAAGTAACCACGCTCCAGTCGCCATCCAACGGGAGTAAACCTTTCATAAGTTTAGCACAGCTTTTGTGGTAAACGTTTGCGCATCCATTGCATTTAGCTGTCGTTAGTATATCGACACATTTCTTCCTGCATTTTCCACAATAACCCTCCATAATGTATGTTAGGCAAAATTGTCAGGAAAAGGTGACAAGGATACACTTCACACCAGCATGACTTTGCGGTGACTTTTAATCAAGACAAACAAGACTGAGCCTCGGACAGGAATAAGAGGCAGGTGCACACAAAGGAAAGGTCACAATAACCACATAAAGCAGCTTATTAGCAATAAAAATGTAGCATCAATATACTTGTAAGAGAAGGAATAGAGAACAGGTATAGTTATTATCAAAATGATAAGCGTTACCTTCAACACCTTTGAGGTTATAAAATCGGAATCGTCAAATTCTCCTCCAAACAAGACTCCAACAGCTCAATATTACTACACGATGACCAGTGAATCTTTGAAAAGATAAGCCTTGCAGCAGTGAAACAATTCAATTCGATAACAGTAGCGAAAATCAAATATTTAAAAAATCAATATCGATAATACAAACACGGTTTGTATTGTTTAGGTTTGTTCGTTTGTATGAACTAACTTGCTCGGTTCAAGTTAGTGCAATGTACTATGTTCGTTTGGCCGGAGCCGGGCATTTTGACGCCGTCGTTTTGACGCCATCGTTTTGACGCCGCACGTTTTGACGCCGCACGTTTCGACGCCGCACGTTTCGACGCGAGCACGTTTCGACGCCGGTACGTTTTGACGCTGCACGTTTCGACGCCGCACGTTTTGACGCCGCACGATTCGACGCCGTATGGACAAAAAGTACGTAAAATTAACGTCGAACAAATTTCATTGTTTAGGGGTATCTTTAGCTTACTTTTGCCGAAAAAAAGAAAACCAACCACTTTATGATTGGTGTTAGGAATCGCCTTGTATTTAAGAAGGGATTCCCGATTAAAAGGTGGATCCCGGTTGAGGCTAGGTTAGTGTTAGTTTTCGACTTTTTTTTAAAGAGAACGTCAGTAAAAAGTAGATACCGGTAGAGCCTAGATTGGTGTTGGGAATCGACTTGTATTTAAGGAGAGATTCCCGATTAAAAGGTGGATCCCGGTTGAGGCTAGGTTAGTGTTAGTTTTCGACTTTTTTTTAAAGAAAACGTCATTAAAATGTAGATACACCGGTAAAGCCTAGATTGGTGTTGGGAATCGACTTGTATTTAAGAAGGGATTCCCGATTAAAAGGTGGATCCCGGTTGAGGCTAGGATAGTGTTAGTTTTCGACTTTTTTTTAAAGAGAACGTCATTAAAAGGTAGATGATTCTCGATTAAAAGGTGGATCCCGGTTGAGGCTAGGTGAGTGTTAGTTTTCGACTTATTTTTAAAGAGAACGTCATTAAAAGGTAGATACACCGGTAGAGCCTAGATTGGTGTTGGGAATCGACTTGTATTTAAGAAGAGATTCCCGATTAAACGGTGGATCCCGGTTGAGGCTAGGTTAGTGTTAGTTTTCTACTTTTTTTTTTAAAGAAAACGTCATTAAAATGTAGATACACCGGTAAAGCCTAGATTGGTGTTGGGAATCGACTTGTATTTAAGAAAAGATTCCCGATTAAAAGGTGGATCCCGGTTGAGGCTAGGTTAGTGTTACTTTTGACTTTTTTTTTAAAGAGAACGTCATTAAAAGGTAGATACACCGGTAGAGCCTAGATTGGTGTTGGGAATCGACTTGTATTTAAGAAGGGATTCCCGATTAAAAGGTGGATCCCGGTTGAGGCTAGGTTAGTGTTAGTTTTCGACTTCTAATTAAAGAAAAATTAATTTCCTATGTTAATTTCCTATGTTCACATCGGCGGCCGGTCACCCGGTATATCACTGACAAGGGCTTTTGGTGTGGCTTTTGGTAAACATAACTATTTACAAATGTGGTATCTGGGATTTCATGTGCACTATAATAATCACGCAAAAGTCTTCTTTCAATCCTCATGTGGTTTCTAATAATTTTAATAATTAATAATTCAAATATAAATAATAATTTCAATTCTCGCGTCGAAACGTGCGGCGTCGAAACGTGCTCGCGTCGAAATGTGTGGCGTCGAAACATGCCTGCGTCAAACTGATCCCGCGTCGAAACGCTCGGCGTCGAAACGTGCGGCGTCGAAACGTGCTCGCGTCAAAACGTGCGGCGTCAAAACGTGCTCGCGTCGAAACGTGCTCGCGTCAAAACGACGGCGTCAAACTGCACTAGTCCCTCGTTTGGCTGCTCAGTTCATAACCGAACATGAATTTCTTGCTCGACCTCCATAGGAGGAGTAGGCAGTGCAAGTTAGGACACTATCTAACTTTTGTGGTGGAAGTATTTTGTCTCGAAAGATAACCCAGTTCAAGTTAGTTCATACAAACGAACAAACCTTTTGTTATACGGTTACCGATCGTCCTTATTTGGATATTTTATGGAATAATTGTGAGGTTTTGAAGCCACAATTCGATTTTTGTGAGGAGCACAGCTGTACAATGATGCAACAGGTTACTGGAAATCAGGTGTCTAGCGGAAGAAATCAGCGGTTCCAAAACGTCGATAACGAGTGCCACCGTCTTGGTAAATAAAAACTTTATAAATTGTACACCATTTTTATTGTTGAAAATTTATGTGTGTCACACAATTACATTTATAGAAGCCTGGAGTATTTTGAGATTTCTATTTGCAATTAAATGCGAATGCGAAGGGTTTCCTATAACACTTTACACATTGACGACCAAAACGAACCTGTTCGTAAACAGCCTACGCTCGACCTGTTTAAGCTTATTTTAAAATTAAATTTATTTGATGAAAATTAAATTAGTCTTTTTCTACGAAGCTGGTTTTAATTTATTTTTTATGAAACGAACCACACCCCGATTCATTTTGTTGGCATTGTCGATAGCGACAGTAAATTCGATTAAGGCATTTCATGCAATTTTGATCCTGATAGAGGAATTTCGTTTGGGCAATTTTAGTGCGGCACTAAGGCCGAACAATTTATTTTATTTAGCGACCCGAAAGAGAGAGAAGTCGAATCCAGCCATGTTATTTGTCTCTGGACACAAGTGTGAACCGACGCATAGCTGCCGATAGCACTCTAGGGTGGAGATATTGTCCTGGTAGAAAATAAAATTTTTTATAGTTGTAGGGTCGCAGGAAATATCTCTACAATATATTAAATATATTCTTTTATTATTATTATTTTATATTCAAATTAAGGTAAATAAAATGTATAATGGAGTGTATATTATTATACCATGACAAAATTTTGTTTCGTATCGTATACATTAAAATTAATTAGAAGGTAAAAAGTTTACTTTGTATTTATTACTTTTATTATCAGTAAAAAAGAAGCTACCGAATTTGATAATATATTTATGACTTCATATTTTTATCTTAATTGTAAACTTTAAACAGAATAGGGGAATAAAGTTTAAAGCCAACTCATTATTGCTTAACTTCATCATTTTATTTGCAGCAATAGCAACTACAGCAGTAGCAGCTCAGAGTCCACTCGCTAGGTACATTATGAAAAATTTTCCACCATTGGGAAAGCCAGGTACTTTCAATATTATTACCAATAATTATTTTGACATGCTATTTTAAAGTTTCATATTGCTCTCTCCCAATTTCTTCCTTTAATTTTCTTTCACTCGTAGATGTTTAGTTCTGTAGTACTCCTTCTTTTCAACACCTCACCCCATTTCAATTACAGACATTACTGGGAAGTGATGTGTTATCAGTGCTGTCTTTAGGCATGGGCCCGAGGGGCCCGGGCCCCGGATTCTTAGGGGCCCCCGCCGAAGTAAACTAATCAACTAATAATAATTATTATTCATGCTTTAATTTTGTAAAAAAAATAGACCTAAAATAATACTGAGTTACATACTTAGTTTCTTAAAGGGCCCCCTCATTACCTTGGGCCCGGGGCCCCGATCATATAAAAGACGGCGCTGTGTGTTATAATAAGATAATTGAATGTCAGGCGCAGCTACGTAATAAAATAAAGTCCTAGCCAGCCAAATTTATATGTACCTACCTATCTCAAAAATATCAGATGAATTATTTTTGTTGTTTGTTTTGGGCAATCTGTAATTCATCCAAAACTCAACAGCTTTCTTGCTACGGTATGTGTCTTCCTGACGGTAACGTTGATGCAGCTATTTACATGGTTACATTCTTACGTATAAGTTGAAATTGTGTAATTCGAAACTCAGGACTACGCCCGACTTACGCGAGTCTCTAGTAATTACACAATTTCGATATACTATAGTATGTAAACAGTGGCGTAGCTACCATAGGGCAAAGCGGTGCAGTGCACCGGGGCCCCGGAGCCCAGGGGGCCCCCTGAGCTGTTTTTTTTTAATTTCTAATGCAAACATGTGGAAAAAGGGGGAGGGGAGGCCGATTTTTTTGTATGCACCGGGGCCCTTGTCCACCTAGCTACGCCACTGTATGTAAAACAATAACTATTAGGGGAATACCTGTAAAGGTAAAGATAACTGGAATCTCGATAATTAGTTCATGCACATCATTCGTTCGTACAGGTTATTTCTACTCGATTATAATAAATTAATATTTTATTCTCAGGTATGGCATTGATTTGTCTTATTTTAAGCTATTGCACTTCCAGTTGGCAAGCAACCACTGACGATGCAGGACTGGTGGTAAAATACGAATGGTCACAATTGGAATTTAATTATTCTTCTCAATTAGCTAGACAGCAAGCCATTGATTCAAAGGAATTCATGCCAGGACGAGCATTTCCAATGGATGTTGATGTACTTTACAAAGGTATATAAATAATTTGGCTATATTTTACTCGATATTTTATTTTAATCGTAGGATATAGTTTGAATGTTGCAGTTACTACTAAACAAATTACTTTTTTAGCACAAAATAAAACAGTAGTATTCATAACAATTCCACGTTCTAAAGGTGTTCCAATTACCCTAGGAACAATAACTGATGCAATATACAATGGAAATCCTATTATCGCCCCATATCCAAATTGGACCTGGCATCAACACACTGAAAAATGTTTACCCGATAGAATGGTGTCTGTGTATCGAGTGAAAGTAAATAAAACATTACACATAAAAAAAAAATTAATTTTTTTTATTATAGTTAGATAAGTGCGGAAAATTATGGGTCCTAGATAATGCACGATTTATGAATAAAATAATATGCCCTGCTCAAATTTTAGCATTTGACACTAATACTAATGAATTAATTCATCGATATGAAATACCCGCAAGTCAAATGGAAACCACCTCGTTGTTGACTACCATTATTGTAGATGTAAGAGACAATGAATGCAAAAAGAATTTCGTGTATGTGGCTGATTCTCAAGATCGTGCACTAATTGTTCATGATGTTAAAGAAATGAAATCATGGAAAATTAGAGACAAAACCATGTATCCTTCTCCAAACTTCGGAACCATCCGCATAGCAGGTAAATTTGTAATATGAACTTATTTCATTTCGATCAGAAAATGAAATATATTAATGTTGAACTGTAAATTATAAATCTGAATTTAGTAAATTAGTTATCGTGTAGAATATTTGCAGTCGCAATGTGACCGTTAACGGAAAATTCACCTTTCGGTACCTTTCGCTGTCCAATTTTCTATTATTTAATTTGTGTCTTATTTCAGTTTATTTTATTGTTATTAAAACTTAACCTTGTCAACCAAACACCAACCTTCGTCTAATCTTGATATCCAATCGCATCCTGAGTCATATGAAATGAATTTAAAATTGGTTAATTATTAATTCGTGAAATTAAATAAGTTTTGTTTTTAATAAATTACGAATTATGGAAATTATATTAATAGTGTATTTAAGCTTTCGATCGCGCATTCATCTTCTAAATGAAATTTATTAAAAACAAAACTTATGAAATGAATTTAATAATCAATTGTTTTGTTAATCTTATTTCTTACGCTAACAATATTCAATATTATAAATGTAAATATTCTTGTGTAGGGCAATCATTTGATCTAATGGATGGAATTTTGGGAATGGATGTATCTCCTTCTGAAAGAAATCGAAGATTATTCTTTCATGCGTTGTCAAGTGGAACAGAACACTGGGTATACACTTCAGACATAAGAAATAAGGCTTTATTTGCTAACAATGCACTTCATCCACAATTATTTCACGTAAGTCAAATTTTCTAAATAATTTAATAAATGCTACAAATAAGTATTTTAATTTATTAATTTTAGACATATCGAGAAGAACGTCGTTCACAAGTTCCTGCTATGGCAATTGATAGAAATGGTATTGCATACTTTGGGTTAGCATCCGCTATTTCCATAAGTTGTTGGAATACATACACACCTTATAATGTGCGGAATATACATGAAATAGCACGGAATCCTATTACAATGCAATTTCCTAGTGGAGTAAAAGTAAATAATCACATTTAACATAATTAAGCTGAAATATACTAAAATATTTCTGTATTTAGGTTATTTCAAATAATAATGGAGATCAAGAATTATGGTTTTTGACTATGAAGATTCAAAGAGTGTATACGGGAACTTTAAATTTAAGCGATATTAACTACAGAATTTTTGCTGGCAGAATAGACCATATTTTACGAGATTCAAAATGTCGCAACAATCGGGCTTAATAATATTGGATGAACAGAAGGTTACATACCATTATATGGGTAACTAATAGCCTGTTAAATAATAAATACTATATATATTAATTAGCTCTACATTCATAAGAATTTGGCTGTCCGTAGACTTACAAAATCCATTTACTGAGGTGGATTAATCCTCGTAGGTTACATGTTCAACTACGTACATTTCATTAGAGTTCTTTATGTGTTCTTGCGCTGTTAGTCACTGCTCTCCAGGCTGTGCGGTCCTTTACCAACTGTCTCCATCCTCGCACTCCCATCCTCTCTAAATCGTCCATCACTCCGTCCCACCATCTTGCTCTTGGTCTTCCTCTAGCACGATCTTCATTCGGTTTCCACATCACTATCGCATTTATCGTTTCTTCTCTATCAGCTCTCATCACATGTCCCAACCATCTTAGTCTCTGGGCCTTAATGAACTTGACTACGTCTTCTCCCTCCATTACCTGTTGTAGTTCCGTGTTTGTCTTTACTCTATATTCGCCGTTGTCTAGTCGTGTGGGGCCTACTATCATTCTCAGTACCTTTCTTTCGAAAACCTTTAGTTCCTCTTCTTCTCTTTTAGTGATGCAGATCACCTCAGAAGCATATGTAAGAACTGGTCTAATTAGCGACTTATATAGTTTTATCTTGGTTTCTTTCTTTATTTGTTTATCTTTTAATATATTTCTATTTGCGTAGTATGCTCTGTTGCCTGCCTGTATCTTTTTTCTTATTTCTGATCTTCTTTCGTTTCTTCTGTTAATCATGACTCCGAGGTAGTTGAAGTTTTGTACTTGTTCAAATACGCAATCATCGATGGTTATTTCATTATTATTATCATCTCTTCTCGAGCATCTCATGTATTTCGTTTTGTTTTCATTAATCTTAAGGCCTATCTTGTTTGCTTCTCTTTTTATGGTTTTCAGTGTCTCTGTCATACCTCTTTTTGTTCTTGAAATTATGACAACATCATCCGCGTATGCCAGTATCTGGGTTTCTCTGGTCACTATTGTTCCTTTACAGTTGGTAGCACGAATGATCTTTTCCAGTACGATGTTAAACAATGTAGCTGACAAGGCATCGCCCTGTCTCACTCCATTATTAGTCTCAAATCTATTGGTTTCTCCTTGTGGAATTTTTATTGAAGTTTTCGTATTTTTTAAGGTCATCTTAATTAACTTTCTCAGCTTCGTTGGTATTGCAAATTCTTTCATTATTTTTATCAGCTGATGTCTTATTATTTGGTCGAATGCTTGCTTAAAATCGACGAATAGTATATGCATCTCTATATCATGTTCATAGCTCTTTTCCATTATTTGCTTCAATATATGTAACGCATCTACCGTCGACTTGCCTCGTCTGAAGCCAAACTGATATTTTCCGATTATTTCTTCAGTGTAAGCTTTAAGTCGGTTGTGTATAACCATGGATAGTATTTTATATGCCGCATTCAGGAGGGTTATTCCTCGGTAGTTGTGGCATTCCTCAGCGTTTCCCTTCTTTTTAATTGTCACGATTAAACCTTCCATCCTTGTGGCATATCTTCTCGTCGCCATATTTCTTTTATCAGTTCGCAGATTTCTGTGTGTACTTTTTCTCCTCCGTTCTTTATCATTTCAGCCATTATCTCATCGGTACCTGGGGCTTTTCCGTTTTTCAGCTGGTTTATTGATTTCATGATTTCTTCATCTGTAGGCTCATTCAATTCTTCCTCGTTCAGTATGTTTTCTGTTTCTTGTTCTATTTCCTCATCTTGTTCTGTATACAACAGTTTGCGGAAGTAATTCTCCCATATTAATTTTATTTCTTCTGGACTATCTTCCATCTTTCCTTCTTCATTTCTCATTCCTCTATTTTTTATCTCGTGCTTTCTCTTACTATTCTTGATTAGTTTATAGAATTTTCTTACATTGTTGTTGTTACTGTTCGTCTCTATTTCTCTCATCCTTGATTCCATCCATTCGTTTTACTTCCTTCTGCACAGTTTATTCATTTCACTTCGTTTCTTCCTATAGTGTTCCAAGTCATGTTGTTCATTAGTTGTTAACCATTTAATTCTTGTTTCTCTTTTTTCTTTGTTTGCCTGCTCACATTCTTTGTCAAACCATGTCTTCCATCTTCTTTCTTTCTTATATCCTATTGTTTGAATTGCACTCGTTTTTAGACTCTGCGCTATGATGCTCCATGTAGTGTCAATGTCGTTACTCTTCTCTTTTGCTTCAATTTCCGTTTTAAACATTTCCTCGTACTGCTTTTTGTTTTCCTCACTTTTAAATTTTTCTGTTGCCAACCATTTTCTTGCTTCGCGTTTTGTGTTTTTTATCATTGTTTTCATTTTAATTTCTGTTACCACTAGGAAGTGGTCGGAGTCCGCGTTTGCCCCTCTGTATGATCTCACGTCTCTTATGGAAGTGGCTCTTCTTTTTGTCACTAGCACGTGGGTCATTCCATGTGAAATCAACACACTTTTCTTGGTCACCATCTCAGATTTCGATAAAATTTGGTATATCGATATAGTGTACTGAGACTAGCAAAAATATAAATTTTTATTTAAATATCTCAAACGGTTTCCAAAATATCGCTATGTAAAATTTTCAAAAATTGGCTGCCGGAATATTTTCTAATTATTATAGCAGCTCTCCTAATTAAGCTACAGAGGTGGGCGTGATGTCATTTTACTCAGTTTTTAATGCCCTTTCCGATGATATATAACACAATATGCCTTTTTGTAAAAATACTTTTCAAAACTCAAAATCAAAATTTTGAATTTGATTTTCTCAAAAAGTAAATCTTCAAAAATTTTTAAAAAATTCTTGAGAATAGTCTGTACTTATGGTAAGTGACTGCCAAAATTTAAAAGTGGGACGGTTATGGCTTCATAGTTAAAATAATTTTTAAGTATAAGATGGCTTTGAAAGAACGATAGACTTTATATTACAGTAAGCGAAGTACAGCAGAAATTGTTTGTCAAAAATGAAATTTACAATATTTTATAAGAAATATAAGTTATTATGACGGAAATGAGTCTTGCCAAATAATTTGGTGCATTAATGGGTTGGGGGGGGGGCACATCTTGCCGGCAAAATTGAAAAGTCCTACTTTGGTAATTTTTTCTGAGAAAATGAAATTATTTAGATCAATTTGGGTTTTGACACATTATTATACAAGTCTTGAAAAATATTTAAAAAATTTTTCAAATCAAAATATTACAAAATGGCGGCGTGGCGGCTGAACTCCAAAAACACCTTTTAAAATGCGGTTGAAAATCTCCCAATGGTGTCGTTAGACCTACAATATAAGAAATGAAAAAATTTAGTTTAATATGTTTTTCCAATCTGCCTCTACCCCAATTTTTAAATTTTTGTCTCAAAAATTTTTTATTACCGTTTAGATTTTTGGTCGAAAAAGTTTTTCTCGACTTTGATCCTTTACAACTCAAAAAAAATTAAAATATAAAAATTCTGGGTCGATGCGGATTGGAAAAACATGTTATTTTAAACTAAATTTTTTTATTTCTTATGTTGTAGGTCTAACGACACCATTGAGAGATTTTTCACAGTATTTTAAGAGGTAATTTTGGAGTTCAGTTGCCACACCGCCATTTTGTAATAATTTGATTTGAAAAATTTTTTAAATGTTTTTCAAGACTTGTTTAATAATGTGTCAAAACTCAAATTGATCTAAATGGATTCATTTTCTCAGAAAAAATTCGTAACTTTGAACTTTTTATTTTTACCGACAAGGTGTGCCCCCCACCCATTAATGCACCAAATTATTTGGCAAGACTCATTTCCGTCACACTAACTTATATTTGTTATAAAATATTGTAAGTTTCACTTTTGACCAACAATTTCTGCTGTACTTCACTTATTACAATAATAAAGTCTATCGTTCTTTCAAAACCATCTTGTACTTAAAAATTATTTTAACTATGAAGCCATAACCGTCCCACTTTTAAATTTTGGCAGTCACTTACCATATTTACAGACTATTCTCAGAAATTTTTTAAAAATTTTTGAAGATTTACTTTTTGAGAAAATCAAATTCAAAATTTTGATTTTGAGTTTTGAAAAGTATTTTTACAAAAAAGCATATTGTGTTATATATCATCGGAAAGGGCATTAAAAACTGAGTAAAATGACATCACGCCCACCTCTGTAGCTTAATTAGGAGAGCTGCTATAATAATTAGAAAATATTCCGGCAGCCAATTTTTGAAAATTTTACATAGCGATATTTTGGAAACCGTTTGAGATATTTAAATAAAAATTTATATTTTTGCTAGTCTCAGTACACTCTATCGATATACCAAATTTTATCGAAATCTGAGATGGTGACCAAGAAAAGTGTGTTGATTTCACATGGAATGACCCACGTGATCGATTTGGTTTCCTTCATTGTTGTTGCATCCAGGCCACATCCATGTGACTTTGTGTATTCTTTTGTGTTGGAATTTTGTGCTGCTAATAATCATTTCAAGTGATGCCGCTAAACCACATAACCTGTTTCCATTGTCGTTTAAATACTATAATAATTTAAATACCATAGATTATTATTAGTTCTTTTTTATACATTCAGTAGAGAGTAAGTAAAACCACCACTACTCACGTAGATTACTTTGTTCAAAAGTCCCGAGTTCATGTTTAAGCAAAAGTTGCCCAATAGTCACAGTCAAAAAGTGTTCCCACATCAATTCGACAAGTTCCCACACACAGTAACCTCTAAGAGTTACCCAAAAATGAAATACAAAAACCAAAATTACTCGTCGGTCTACATGAAGTGAGAAAGATAAATATGTACTTCCTTGAGCTCTTATAAGTTAACAACTTAAATGTGCAGAAACGAATATTCGTCCGTTTGGGTCTATGTTGGCCTCAATTGGTGGTATTAGGTCTCACGCGTTCTCCCTCCACATCTACCGCGCAGTATTTTGGCTCTTCCTAGTTACTAAGGAGACCAGCATCAGCAGTCTGGCGTAAATCAAACACGGATAGACTACAGAGCGGGAAAAGGCGGTACTAATCCTGATTGCGTCGGATATGTGCTGTGATTTATAAAGTCCAAAATCGAACTGTGGACTATGGGGAAGGCAACGGGAAACCACCCCATTAACATTTCCCTAGTAAAGTCTTCTTGGCTTAGCCAGGAGGATCGCTAACATCCGAAATCGGATAGGCACCTGAAGAAGAAGAAGAAGAAGTTACTAAGAAAAATCAAGGTCTAATTCCTTCCAATCGAAAGGTGACGTGCGGCTTATCAGGTGAAAAACTGGAAACCTTATCACTAATCAACAGGCGACACTTGACTGATGCTCGCAAACATAATAGAACACTGCTCGTAGATGTTGACCTGCTGGACTTTGAGAGAGTCGATGATGTAGTACGAATCAATACTGATCCTTGCACTTGACATCACTTAGAGAACAGAAACAATGTTGTAATTCGAGGTTATGTTGTTGTTGATGTTGGGATAACAACACAAATACACTTTATTTCTTTACGCGAGTGGTATAAAAGAGTAACCCATCAATTGCTGACCAGCGATCACATCACTCCACAGCTGTGGCTAATAGTATATCAGATATACATGAAAAAAATAAACAATTAAAAATACCCTTACGGCAAAATGCATTTATTTTATTTACTATTTTTATCAATGTATAAATAATTTTAAAAATAATAAATTAATATTGCTAGAAGCAATACATTGCTGTGATAGCTATTATTCAATAAAACAAGATAAAATTGCATACCAAAGTGTGTGAATCCATACGCGACAATAATATATACAATTCAAACAATAATAAGGAAATAATTATTAATTAATTAATTCAATGAATTTATTTTCGCCATTCCATTTTTCTAAAAGAAATAGTTTTAGATATGCGTTATTGGATAACGATATCAGAAAAAAGGAAATCTTATAGAAGGAATAAGTTTTCATGTATTGGTAGCTATATCTTTTGCAACTATTTTTTAAGTTATTTTATAAAGAAACTTTTTGATGAAGAAATTGATTTGAAATTTGATTTCGTCAATTTCTTAAAATTCCCGAATTTTTCTACTTGGATCTCCTAATTTAAAAGATTTTCCTTCGCTGTTTTATTTTATCGTAAAACTCTTTTCTCTGCTTTGATGCAACTTGGATGGCATTAACATTCGACTTGGGGATTCAGTTACCATGCTCGGTGTGAAGTTGGATAAACACCTTAACTTCGCCGAGCACATCCCAGTCGCTTCGGCGACCATCGCACGCTTGATGACAAATGTCAGGGGCCGAAGTCTCCAAATAAAAGAAAATTAGCGACCTGTGTAAACTCGATAATGCAGTATTCTACTCCCGCTTGCTTGGCAGACAGCATTAAGATTTAAAAGCAATTGCGAAAGGATCTTGCAAGTCCAAATGTGGCGGTGCTTCGCGTAATATCCTATAGAACGGTGTCCAGAGACACTTAAGGTTCAAGCCCACTTAGACCACGCGACGCGACACCACACCGAGCTACACTTTTGTTGTAGCCTGGTGTTATGGCCTGGTGTCGCGAGCTGTCGCGTGGTCTTAGTGTGCGGACTTGCATTTGATTCTATGTAAATCATTCTAAGCGCGTCTGTCGTGTCGCGTCGCGTGGTCCAAGTGGGCTTAAACCTTTACTTGTTAAAATAATATACGCTGGTGCTGGGCTCTATACCACCAGCTGACCTTCAAGCCAGTGAAAGGGTAAAAACCTACTCCAGAAAAGTGAACGCCTTAGAGCACACCATGGTTCTGTGGCAGTGTAATTGGCGGGAGTCTGAAGTTGGGCTAATGACGAGGCGACTCATATCAAACATCGAAGTCATGGTGAAGTTAACTAGGTATCATTTAACCCAGGCGTAAATCCTAAGTTGACGAATTGCCACCGATAACAAAAGACAGGGCTATAGGCACATCTGAAGATTAGCCTAGCAAGCTGCTCTTCTTCTTATGCCCAAGACTATAAAGGTGGGAATAAAATTAGTCTTGGGGATAAATTTATCTAGGAGATAAATTTATATTCGTGCAACTTCGGATTTACATTTATATTTGACACATGAGGTGAATTAAATGCCATATTTTTAATTTTAAACACATTTTCGTATTTGTTATTAATTTATAATATCAATTTTTGCTGTAAGATAACGTACATTTTACTATTATCAATATTTATAGTAATCATATTATTATTATTAGTTAATACTTTATATGACAAATTAAAATATATTTATTAATGACTCCGTTGGCCTTGTGCTTAGCAAGTCGGCTTTCATTTTGTCATTGCGAGTTCGATTCTCACCAGAATCATATTTTTTTATTTAAATTTTTATTTAAGTATTATATTATTATAATAAGGGCCCACCTAAATGTATCTACTAGACTAATAATTAGTTTTTTTAATTTATGAATCTCCTAGGTAAATTTGTACGTAGGTAAAGCACCATTCACAAACTACAAATTTAACTAGGAGATTCATAAATTAAAAAACTAATTATTAGTCTAGTAGATACATTTAGGTCGGCCCTTATTATAATAATATAATACTTAAATAAAACTTTAAATAAAAAAATATGATTCTGGTGAGGATCGAACTCGCAATGACAAAATGAAAGCCGACTTGCTAAGCACAAGGCCAACGGAGTCATTAATAAATATATTTTAATTTGTCTTATAAAGTATTAACTAATAATAATGTGATTACTATAAATATTGATAATAGTAAAATGTACGTTATCTTACAGCAAAAATTGATATTATAAATATCAATATAATAACAAATACGAAAATGTGTTTAAAATTAAAAATATGGCATTTAATTCACCTCATGTGTCAAAAATAAATGTAAATCCGAAGTTGCACGAATATAAATTTATCTCCTAGATAAATTTATCCCCAAGACTAATTTTATTCCCACCTTTATAGTCTTGGGCATTAGTGTCATAAAATCTTCTTTAGACGTAGGCGATCTTCCTGGCTAAGCCAGGAAGACTTTACTAGGGAAATGTTAATGGGGTGGTTTCCCTTTGCCTTCCCCATAGTCCACAGAACGATTTTGGGCTTTTTAGATCACAGCACATATCCGTCAAAATCAGGATTAGAACCGCGCTTTCCCGCTCTGTAGTCTATCCGTGTTTGATTTACTCCAGACTGCTGGTCTGCTGCAACTGGATGTAAAACAAATATAGTCCAAAAATCGATATGCGGACTACTCACCAACCCGGCTGGTCAGCGTGGTGAGTTATGGCCAAAACATCCATTACTGGAGAGGCCTATGGTCCAGGAGTGGACTAGGGTAGGCTGTAGAAGAAGAACCCAGGCGTTAACAGATTATGGATGCTTTGCTATGCTGCCGTAAAAATTAGATGTACATTGAAAACATTGAGAAAGAGCAATACGGGAGGGCACAGGTAGCTGCTGCACGCCTTTATGGTTCCCTTTTGAGGAAGATAGAAGATAGTAAACTCCCTTAGCCGCGAAAGTAATGCTTGACGACGATTTGCTTGCAGCTAAGGGTGGCTGCGGGGGGGAGCTTTTAGCCAGTTAAGTCTGATACTATCGCTACATATTGTGGAGCAAGATTGAGCAGACAAGATTTCCCCCCCCCCTTCAGAATGGATAACACCTTGCAATGCAAAAAAAAAGACATACCCTAGTAGCACATTTACCTGGGAAATGCCTGAAAATTGTTTTTATTTTTTTTTTGATTTATGATGTGGGTTGTAAGGTTGTGAGATCCTGATAAATTTGGACTTTTCCGTTTGCTTTGTCGGTGTTGAATGTAATTGGTCTTTGTGGAGATTAAAAGGTGGGACATTGTACACTGAATTTGTCAGTTTTTATCGTCTTTGCAATTTTCCAGAGGTTTTGTGTGGTTTAAAGTTTTGTGTGCTAAAGTTCTGTTCCAGTTGTTACTTTTAATTTTGGAGATGTCAGTATTAATGTCATTGGAGAGTTTCTTCATTTAAGTTTTTAGGTTTGGGTAGCGGTAATATTTCAATATCGTCATTTGTGAAAATGTCGCGTTGAATTTCGAAATGTAGTAGGCCCTGTCCAATTTTTTTTTAGTTTGTTCTTGTATTTTATCTAACAAGGGGAAGGCCAACTTTGGTCGTCACAGATCTGCACCACTATCTTTATATCTTTACAACCCAATTAGAACGTCACTTGATGAAAGTTTAACGACCCGGAATTCAGAAAATTTTGTGAAAATAATTTTTAAGGAGCAATGTAAAATTAAAGCATTGGTAGTTCAAATGTATTTCATTATTATTTCCTTCCTAAAAAATCAGTGGACAACTGCTCGACATAACCTTAGATTTACCCATTATTTTATTTATTAATTTGAGCATTATATCTTTACTTTGTGATGTAACAACTTGCAATCCTTTTTGTAACAGCACAAAGTTTACAAATACAACATGTAATAATGGTTACACGATAAATGAATAAAGAAATTTAAAAACTCATACTGGTGAGAAACCGTTTGCCTGTAAAATTTGTGACTATAAAAATGTGTTCAAAAATCATCTTTAAAGGATCATTTAAGAACTCACACAGGAGAAAAGTCATGTGCTTGTGAGTCTTGTGCCTATAAAATGTGTACACAAATAAAATTTAAAACGACATTTAAAAACTCATAATACCATAACTGCGATATAAACAATATAATAAAATTAGTAATACTTTGATTGTAATTATAATTTGAACCTCGTTTTTGACACATTCCACTTCTTGATTATCAATATCTTTAAGTGTGCATTCAGATTGTATGCAATGTGCATACAGTTAAACCAAAATTAAGCATTATTTATGTCATAAATCTTACAGGCAAACGGTTTCTCACCAGTATGAGTTTTTAAATTTCTTTTTTCATTTATCGTGTAACCATTATTACATGTTGTATTTGTAAACTTTGTGCTGTTACAAAAAAGATTGCAAGTTGTTACATCACAAAGTAAAGATATAATGCTCAAATTAATAAATAAAATAATGGGTAAATCTAAGGTTATGTCGAGCAGTTGTCCACTGATTTTTTAGGAAGGAAATAATAATGAAATACATTTGAACTACCAATGCTTTAATTTTACATTGCTCCTTAAAAATTATTTTCACAAAATTTTCTGAATTCCGGGTCGTTAAACTTTCATCAAGTGACGTTCTAATTGGGTTGTAAAGATATAAAGATAGTGGTGCAGATCTGTGACGACCAAAGTTGGCCTTCCCCTTGTAAGTAGGAAAATCGCGATGTTGAGGAAGTCTATCCCGATTAAGATGGGAAGGTGATCCAAACTGAGCTTGTGTAAGGTTTCAATTTCAGCGACGTGCAAGTTGTTTGTGATTACTAGGTCCATCGTGGAATTATGGTGGGCATAATTATAAAAATAATTGGTGTGTCTACAGGGTGAGAACAAAGTGCGGTACTTTTATCAATGTAACGTGCGAGCTCATATCCGTTCGTGGCATTGTTCGTAATATTCTATGTCTATTTTGGTGGTTTTTTGTGTAATCATTGAAGGTGTAGAAAATTGGAACAGCTTCGGTAGTTGTGACAAACTGCACATTTTGTTGATGTTAAAATTTTATTGTGCGGCAATGTATTTTGCACTTGGAATACCATGCATTTAAACTCACTTTTGTGGCATAGTCCAAATATTTGGGGCAAGAGCTCCAGTTGGCGGCATGATCCCATTTACAGTTGCAATAACGGACATGAACATTTTTGACTTTGCGGGAGAAATCTGATATGGCATGGATTTCCAGACATTTGACACATTTCGAACTGATACTTCAGTGAATAAAACCATGTTCAAAATATTTGCAGCGGTAACACTGCAGCCCAATGGTATTTTTTTAGTTACTTAGCTACTACGTTTCTAATGAGCTTGATTTGCTGCAATGTTACCTCAGTTGCAAAATGTACTAAAAATGAATAAATAATTCCTCTTGAATGTATTCCAGTTTTGTAAATCACGTCATCACTTCATGGCCAATTTTAATTACGGTCCTCCTTGAGACCGTATGTGTATGCTTGGAACCATCAGGGTGTTCTTGACGGCGAGGTAATCGGTTTTGTTTTCGTTATGGATCCAATTTTGTCCTCGTATGTGTGGTATGCGGATTTACGCAGTGATTAGTGGTTGGACGTTTATTATGAATATTTTGATGGCTTTTGCAAATGTGGAAAGGATAAAGGGGGCGGTATCTTCTCGATTTTGGGGGCATCTTATGCTGCAGGTTTGGTGATTCTCGGTAGTTTTTCGTGGGTTAGTGACTATGTGCAACGGTTAGTTGGTAGGAGTGTATAGGTGCTTGCTCTAAAATATCGAAATGAGGGTAACGTGGGTGAAGTCCATCCTGGTGATCGGGGGTTTATCCGGAATGATGAGGCTGTTAGGACTTTACGCTGTGTTGTCTTTCAGACCCATGCCGTCGCCGTCGGTTGAATTTCCAATTAATTGTGGATGTGGGTTACAGTCCAATTGAGGTAAGCGTAAAGTTTATGCATAAAAGAAAATAGTTTTGCAAAACTATAAATTTTTGTGTATAATTGAGACCGAAACAAAAGTTAAAATCAATCAAAAGTCAGAAAATTATGCTAAAAAGTTTTTTGCTGAATAAAGAACAGCAAAACCAATCGACGTTATGCTTTTGCGGTTTGCTGCATTTATTTGTCCTTCAGTAAAAATTGTTAAAATACAATCAATGGAAGAATAAACATTAAGTTATCAAGCAGTCGCGCTTCAGTTGATGGTTCTAATCCGTTAATTTTACATGCGTAAATAGCTAGTTAAAATCAACAAGAAGGAGCAATGAGTAAAACTTTCACAGCAGTTGATTGATTGGCATTGTGTATAGATTCAAATTAATTAAAAATACGTTTAAATTAAAAATCATGTGTGTCCATCTATTTTGAATCACAATTAGCTCAGTGGAGCAAAATTTATTAATAAGAGGTAAGTTTTTTTTAGTATTTGAAAGTGGACTGCTTTGAAAACGATAAATGTAGTAAAATCCAATTTTTTATAGGAATTGATTATTTTTTAACCTGATTTTCATAATTAGTGATATATTTTACTTCAATTTGTGTGATAGATTTCGATAATGGTTATTGGAAATGTTAATAATTTTTTGAAATTCAACCAAATTCTAGAAATCAAAGTGCCAGTAATTAATTTCATTATTACAATATTACTTGTTAAATAATATACGATGGTCTGTAACACATAAAATTGAATTAATAATTTTCTTAGAATTAATTTGAAAGTAAATTTCTATAGTTTTAATATTACAATTAGTGGCGAAAGTGTAGCGTATCACCCGCAAATATCTGCATATGCGAACACTAACTTATCCTACCACTATGTACATTACTTTCCTGTGTCTATCAAATACTTAGTTTTGTGTTACTTAAATGTTATGTACCGGCGTTATTAGTGTTTTTGCTCGTTTTTTTGTCAACTTATAAAAGCAAAATTTGTTCCACTTTTGGGTCGATTAAGTAATTTGCAGCAATTAATACACCACAACCGAAAACACTTTTTTGCTTATTTAAAATTCATTTAAATTAATTGATTACTTTTACAATAATTACAGTTTTAAAAGTTACATATTTTTTTAATTTAAGTGCTTTGAAAACTTCAGTCCGTGGTTCCCATTACTACCTCATGGAACTGAAGCGTAAAGGTAAAAACAAATTTTTTGTATTATAACAATTGAACTTGATGAATGTACATATTAATTTTTAGCCCTAATATCACTGGAAAATTAATTTTCCTCGCTCATAAAATGGCTGTGACTCAATCCTGGTTTCAAAATTGGCACCCACCTGCAATACTAAATGACAATATACCACTTCGGCCAACAAACCATATAAATTATTTAAACAAAGGTCAAAATCAAGAAAACTATCAAAGTAAGTCATATCTTTAAGAAAGATAAAGATTTCTAAATTTATTTTAGCTTCTTCATACAGTAATATGCTAAACTTCCTTCCATATTTTATACAAATGAGTTTAGTTACAACTGGAAGAGATATAAGTATAACTAACTCACATAAAAAAAGGAGAACCGCTAAATATTTCGAAACAACGGGACCTTTTAAAACGTGGTACCGCTGGAAGCAGTTAGATTTTGAATTTAGGTCAGAAGCACACAGAGAAAGTGCAATATTCAACGAGGAGTATATACCCGAAAATAATCTTCCCCTAGGATTAGACGTCCACCGGAACAGGATTTTTATTAGTTTACCAAAATGGAAAAGTGGAATTCCTTGTACGCTGGCAGTTCTTCCACGAGTACCAAAAGAACAATCGCCTTTATTAGTTCCTTATCCAAACTGGAACTGGCATCAACATGGTAAGTTTTGAGTAAACAATGTTTTAATGATTATTTTCACCGCAAATTTAAACGATTTATTTGTGCGATATTGATAGGATTGAATTCTTGCGGTTTTATTTGGTTTTATTACTAAAACCACTAATTTAATAATGCAGTGAATTTATTATACTATAAATAATATCAAAAACTAATTTTAGATACATGTGGTGGAATGGTGTCGGTGTTTCGAGTACAAGTGGACTCATGTAATCGGTTATGGGTGCTCGATTCTGGACAAATACATATTTCGATTAAACCTGAGCAAATCTGCAGTCCTCAAATTTTGGTATTTGATTTAAACACTGACACACTAATTTTGCGTTACAAAATTCCAAAGGAGTTTATTAAGCAAGATAGCCTATATTCGAACATCATTGTGGATATTCGTGAAGGGGATTGTCTTGACGCCCATGCTTACATCGCTGATGTTTGGAGGTTTGGATTAGTTGTATTTAGTTTAAAACATACCAAAAGTTGGAGAATTACCGATCACCTGTTTTTTCCTGATCCTCTGGCTGCATCCTACAAAATTCACAATTTGGAATTCGAATGGACGGACGGAATATTTTCGTTAGCTTTGAGTCCAGAAACCTTTAACACCGAAGAGCGTTTGTTGTATTTTCATCCAATGTCAAGCTTTAGAGAGTTTTATGTAAAAACGTCGATAATTTGTAACGAAACGGGATGGAGTGAATCCAAAAATGGGTTTAAAGTATTAGGCGAAAGCAGAGGAAAGCTTGGTCATGCGTCTGCTGCTGGAATGGATAGGAATGGAGTTCTTTTTTACAATTTGGTTTCACAAGATTCGATAGGTTGTTGGGATTCGAGGAAACCTTACAAGAAACGAAATTTGGGTATAATTGCCAAAAATAGCACGTCTTTGATTTTTCCCAATGATTTGAAAATCGATCGTGAAGATCGATCTAGCATTTGGATCGTGACTAATCGCCTTCCAGTTTATTTGTATAGGGGCCTCGATAAGCACGATTATAATTTTAGGGTTATGTCTGCGTATGTGGATGAAGCTATACAAGGTACAGTTTGTGATCCTAACGTATTACAGTATGATACTTTAAATTTGGGCGACAATTATGGAAACGACTGCTGGTAGATTTACTACCTAAGTAATTGAGATTGCAATGTATAATTTATTATAACTTTATGAAATTGTATAGAACCTCAAGGTAAATCAGTTATACTTAATTGCTTTTCTTGCCATAATTGTGTTAATAAATTATTATTCTATTATTATCAATTTTGCGTCGCTTGGTTACAATTTCACCTCATATGAAACCAAATTGAAGAGAAATTAGTTATAATGACAACCAATAACGCAATTACTTTTAGATCCTGTTTAGAAGAGGGCGGGGTAGAGCATGCAGTTTATTGAATTTCTTCTAAAGACTAAAGTAAGTATGAACAATTTAATATTATTTATTATATTTAAAAAAGGACAAAAAATAATAATACAGTTAAATAGTTATTGACCCGAATTTTCCTACGTATTTCTTGAACAGCCTCTCATCTTACGTAACAAGACATCTTTGGCAATTCGGATTAAATTTTTATCGATGCTGTCTTTTTTACGGTACGCCATTGCGTAACCATCGGTTTTGAACGACGAGTTTGTCATAGCATCATCGTCTTCCAAAGTCGTTATTAGATCACTTCCAACGAACAACTTGTAATGGCCTTCCATTTCAGTAGCATAGGTTGATAGTAATCGAAATTGTTCCTGTACAGATTTTGTCAACGGTGTTTTCGCCGAAATTTTCTTGCAAGAAGTTATTGGGTGCTTATATTTAATCAGTTCAGCTGGCGGGGTTTTTAAGATACTTCTGCTTAACGTCGAAGCTTGGCACGAGAAGTCGGACGTTTTTGGACGGATGGGTTTATTAATACAAGTTTGTCTGAATGAATTCTTTTTATTATTTTTATGTTTGGTTGTCGCTATGTTAAAGCAATTTTTAAAAATTTTGTTTTCTACTGGATGTAGCAAACATGTGGAACTGTAATTTAAAACACTGTGTATTTCGGTTTCGGAACAATCAGGCAAAAAATTGGTCCTTAACTTTGACAGAGTGTTTAATTGGGTATCTACATTTTCACTTTGCGTAAATCTTATATCGGCTGAGATAACCATACCGGATCCATCTGTATTATTTTTATCGTACGTTTCTTTAACTAAAATTAAAATTAATTGCAGTTTCACAGCAGATGTATCATAAAGTATCACAAATTGCAGAAATTAAAAAATAAAAGCATTTTATACATTTCTGTGACCTATTTTATTTATTTATAGCCACTCTATTTTGTAAAAGTCGATATTTTTTCCTCAACGCCATTTAACGATATAGGTCATGAAATTAAGTTAAATTGACATTAACCCAGGCACTTTCATGAAAACAGTTTTAATATATTTGAATTAAAAATTTAAGAAATTAATTTTGCGATCAGGTCGGTGATGTTCACGTTTTTGAAATAATGGAATTTCCATTTTGGTCAAATGAAAAATCAGTTAACAGAAATTATATTTTATTACTTATTGTATTACCGAAACTAATATACCAAATGTACACGATTATAACTAGAAATAGTACCTTTATGTCAGGCGCAGCAAACATCGGTCATAAAAAATTAACTCTCATTTCGAACCCCATTTTAATGAAAATTTTAATATGCCTTGATGAACCAATTAAAAGAATAATTTTAAAACAAAGTGCACTGTTGCGATTACAAAATTATAATTAGTAATTTATTGAATGTGAAGAGTTTCATAATATAAAAAAATTTTATTTTCAAATAAAAATAAATTTGAAAAAAGAAATAAAGAGAAAGTATCCGCTTCGATAATGATAATAATGAATTATTATAACAAGCTATCAAGTTAGTAATATACCTCTCGTAATAAATCAAACAATTCAATTAACTTTTTCTTATTATAAATAACATAAAACTTAAAAATTAAAAATTATCAAGTGTCACTTTAGTTTATCACAATAAAAATCAATTACATCTGTTTAGCTTTCCGCAATGTTTATAGCTATCATTTTATTTAATTAATTTTTAAATTACGCATTATTATTATTAATTTTACAATTTTAAATAGAAACTTTCAATTATTGAACGCAATAAAATTACTAAAAAGCTAATAAAAAAAATTGCTAAAAGAATAAAATCAATGATTTTATTACATTTAATTAAATCCAAATTGTTTAAATTTCACCCTTATTTTTTCTTCGACACAAATTTTTGCTATTGTTGATAAAACATTTTTAGCTAATGAACAATTCAGACGAGCTGAAATTTGTCAGACATTGCATAATTATTGAGTATTCGCATGAAATCCCAAAATCCCTTGTACCCTGTACTGTATTTAAGTGTACTCCACCTCTGTCGCCCTTCGATTTGACAAGCCTAAATACAATTTCTTAAATCTGAAGTTTTAAAACTGTGTTCTTTATTTCAATTTTCATCCCCTTAAAACAATCTCAATTTATCAATAGCAATTTTTTTATCATTTCTCCGTTAATTTCGTTAATTCGAGAATTTAATTCAGTTGTTCAGATTTCCACTCTATGACCACCCCAATTTATTAATAGTAACTTTGTTTACTATTTCTTTGTTAATTTATTAATTAAATTCTTTACAAATTCAAAGTTTCACAATTTTATTTAGTTATATTGATTTCCGGCCCCTGAAACCCACCCAATCTATCAATCAAAATTTTGTCATTTTTCTATAATCAACAGCTCATTTTGAATCACTTCTAAAATTTTCAGAGTTTTGGTCAAAAATATTATAATGGGCACCGGTTTGCTCCGCTAATCGGCAAAGCAATTTTGAGGCTCTTATTCAGGGCTTGGGTTCAGACTCCATAAAGGTAGCAGGTTTGTGGTTCGTAACAATAATAAGAAATAAACTCGGGTCAATATATTTAATTTTTGAACTTGAACAAAAATCGAGCATAAAATTTTAATATTTAAAATTGGTTTATTATTAATTCGTGAAAATAAATATGTTTTATTATTAATAAATTACGAATTAAGGAATAATTATAATGTTATATTTGATAAAATATAAAATTTTAATATGTACGACAAATTTCGTACTGGTCATAGGTGTGTATAGTGTGTAACCTACAGTCTTCATGTAATCACATTTAACCTGTACAATTTTACTCTACTAGATTGCATAAAGTGGTTGTTCTTAATGTGAAAGTGTAATCAAATAAATTTTATAAAATGATTACAAAAGTTATAATTTACCACAAACGCCACTTGTTGAGAACCGCCGACCAACCCTCGAAAATCCCACTCGCAAGCTCGCAATTTGCGAGTGAAAATTAGGTCTTTGAGAGTGGGTAAAATACACTCGCAAGTCGTTTTCTTCCATGTCAAAAGGTTCACTTTGGTGGCAACTGCCAAATTCAAATATCGTGTGAATAAATTCAAATAAGTGGGCTGTCGCGGATTTGTAAGTAGGTAGGTGGGACCCCCCCATTTTTATTTATTTTTTCTAGCGAGTGGATATTTTTATATGCGAGTCGATTTCGACTAGAAATTTCGAGGGTTGCCGCCGACATAATATGAGGCGTATAGATGCAAAACGCGACATATCTCATTTTTTTCAAAATTGAGTTAATTGCATAATTGGATTTGTCACTTACATAAGCATCATCGTAGCTTACTTTCAAATTCAAAATTCGATAAAATTGTATACATTTACTGATTTAAAAATGCGTTGAGATGCAAAACGCGACAAATCCATTAACCAATAGGGTTATAAGTTTATAAGAGTGATATCACCAGACATTGCTTGTATAATTGGAGTTATTTAATCATATAGTAACCTTTAGTGCTAGTACAAAAGTGTTTTTTGAAATTTTCTGTGAAAAAAAAAATTAAAAAAAAAAAATTATTTTTTGTCTGAAAAACTTTGTTTTTTATAATAAATTTTAATCTGTTATAATTTTAGTTAATTGTTTTTTATTTCCTATAAAAATATTGTACTTTTTACTCATGTAGAAATATTTTAGAGGTAAAACATTTAAATGTCAAATGCAAAATGCGACAAATGAAAATCTTTTTTTAAGTTTTTGAAGTTATTTTGATATTTAATTAATGAGATTTTCGCTAACTAATTTTGAAATATAAAAGTAAATTACATAAAAAAAATTCAGAATATAGCAATAGCAAATAAAGTTGTGAGCGTTTTTTGCGGGTTTCTCGAAATTCATTAACATGGATATGTCTCAGTTTGCATCTATCCGCCTCATATGAGCTTCCAATATTGCCCGCGCATGTGTCGATTTTCGTTACAGTGGATGAGCACCGCAGATGCTTGCCCCTTATTGAATTTTGTAAAATTACCAAAGGTGTTCCAAAATTCGTTGGAACTTCAATATTGTGACCACCTTTATACCTGTGGATCGCCGTTTACGTGTTGTGCAAAATACTCCTCGTTATAATCGGAAATTACCAAATTGTGGTGAGTTACCCTCACAATGCACCCCTTTGAAGTGATTCTCCACTTCCTTCTCAAATATGGAAAAATTTTCGCTTACCCTTTGCTGGTGTAAACAAATATGATCGACTTTTCGAGCCGAGAATCCGTAATTTATCCAAATTTACGTTTATTACAAAATTTTGTCACATCTGTTGACGAAATTAACCAAAATTTCCAAATCTATGCAGTTTCGATGGTACAATCGAAACCATATACGTCTTCCAACAGACGTTGCTGTAAAACACTCGAGAGACTCCCACGCTCGACTTCGATCGCAAGAAAGGACAAAATTTTCACTCTTTATAACGGAGAAGAAGAGCTCCGTTCCGCTGCAAAGCTGCAATGGCCTCGCAAAAAAGCCTCGACTCGGAGATGCCACTCTTGCGAATCCAAAATTTTACAAATTTCCGTGCATCTACGCAATACAGGTAAACTTTGCCGCGAAATTCAAAATTATCACAAAGTAACTCTATTTTCAGGTGCACTGACGCAATTTATTATTAAAATATATCATTCACTGATGTTTTAAACTTTTTCAAACAAGATAGTGTCATGTGTGCCGATGGTAACATTTTACGCCTTTTATGTTAGAAAATTTGTGCTCGACTTAATTGGATAATTGTTCTTATCCCGTCATGAATCTACAGAACCCTTGTTTGTTCCTCCCACCACAATATGTTAACCTGACCTACTGTCTATGGAATTTTAAGGATCGGGGGGATTCATGTATATGCTCGTAGTTGCCAGGATTATAGACAAGCTCTATTTTTTTAAGCGATCATTTTGCATTCTTTTAAAGTCATTTCTTTATGACTCAAATTGAAATGCATAGCAATTTTAATTATAAGAATCAATGGGAAGTAAAGTGGTCTCAAATAAAGATGAGTGGGTGGGGCTAATGCGTGGAAACCAAAACTCGTATAATCGTGTTTATGTTGGTGTCAATTGGTGGAATTGGGTGTCACGCGATGTCTACTGCGCCGGATTTTGTCTACGCCCTCTCATCTATATTTGCGATCACTTTATCGTAGAAATATAAAAATTGAAGCAAATAAGGTACTTATAGGTCGCGTTCGAGCATTACGGAGCCGGAGCATTCGGAGCAGAAAGTCGGGTCAGCATCAGTGCCATATAACGGATTTTTGTTGAAACAGATTGGTGCGTTTCGTGCGCTTGCGTTTAATTTTAAAACCTACTTATTTGAATTATTTTATCCGCTCTTTTATGTTAGAATAATTATATTACTGAGGTGATTTTTTCATTTTGTTCGTCGCCGTCGTCTTCGTCCATAAACATCTCTACTATAAAACGTATTGCTTGCATATTAATTTTTAGACTGTCAATAATTTTTAAATTTAAGGTTATATTTTCCAACATTATTTGTTTCAACAAAAATCGGTTAGAGGGCACTGATGCTGACCCGACTTTCTGCTCCGAATGCTCCTGCTCCTTAATGCTCGAACGCGACCATAGTGTACATAATATTGTCGTATTACTTTGGGCTAAAGAAGATTTGCAGTTTGTAGATTTTATTGTAAATTTTTAATTTTGATATTTTGTTCATTTGGGAGGTTGAAAATTTTTGATAGAGGACTTGCGTGTGACTGCCCAAGTCGCGGTGTTGTGTCAATTTTGATGATCATGATCATGAGATTTATGTAAAAATTTGATCTTGAGAAAGAATAAAAACAAAGCTGGTGGAAGAAAAGCGTGTTTTAATTTTTTCTAGAAATTTTTTTTTGAGTGAGCGGCTGTGATAGTGGATAATCCGACCATTTAATTTTATTTTTGGAAAACTTGACGATCGGATTATTCTACTTCATATGGGGCCCAGTGGATAAAATAAGGACAATTTTATCCAAGAATTTACCTTTACCTACTCTGTGCTTTTTATGAAATTAAAATGAATAGTACAATGATGGATAAATTTGAAACAATGGTGCGACGATTGATGGAAAAGTTAGATGAAAATCATGCTGAAATGAAAAGGGATACTAATTAAATATGGGAAAAAAAGGAACAAAAACATGGATAATTGGATATCATCTTTACAAGAAAGTAAAAAGGACATTATAAAAATTAATGATGTCTAACGTTAATATGCTCAAATTAATAAAGAATTGCATCGGAACAAAAGGACGGAACACTTGGTAACGTAAATGGGGATAACACTGATTACGAATGGTACTCTGAGGATGGCCACATGGAATATAGGTTATTGGAATAACAAAGGAAATTTTAGCTGAATTGGAAGACATTCAAATAATATGTGCGCTGAGCGAAACAAAAAGAAAAGGTACAGGCACAGCAATGAGAGGAAATTACCTCCTTGTCTACAGTGGAGTGGAGAAGCATACGAGGGCACATGCGGGAATGGAAGTATTGATACATAATACGTTCGTGAAAAATATTACAAATATAAAATATATAAATCAGAGAATTGTATTGGTTTCATTTGACTTTGACAACATCAAAGCAAACATAATATCTGTATATGCACCTGATATAGCAAGAGGAAAACAAGAAAGAGACGAATTCTACTACACTCTACAAGAATGAACAGAGTCAATACCTACTAAAGAAAAAATTATCATGCTGGGAGATTTCAAGGGAAGAATTGGAGATACAATCATACCAGGAGTCAAACAAATAAGCAATGAATCTACGATGAACGAAGGCAGGGAAGATTTATTAGAATTCTGTGCTATAAACTAATTGAGAATAAATTAACCATTCGAAAAGAAACTCTCACCCCAGAATACATCGAAAAAGGAATCTTGGCAGTGGGGTGGGCTCCAAAAAGAAACTAAATTGATTCCGTCGACCAGTTTCGGGTCAAATGCGACCCATCATCAGGACTATTTATTAACAAAAAATACAAATGAGCTGACTACAAAACAATTACATGTTATAACGTTACCTAGGAAATCGGATGAATAGAGTTTATTTTCGATTCAACATGGGTTATTTCGAGGATGAGATGGCAAAGATATGGTTTTGGTGGCTGCAAGGACAATGCAATGGAGGGACGATCGTTACATGACGACCGCAGGCCTATGAGTTTTTTTTTGGCTGGATTTTTTAGTTTGGTGGCCGTTGTGGTTTTCGCCAAATAATTTTATATTTGAGATTTTCGTCGACATTACCTGGGGTTCGTTCTTTGCATGGATCAGTGTGGGGAATTTTGAATTTTGCAAATTTATGTTCTTTGCAGTATTGTTTATCAGTTCAAATTTGATTAGAATTTTTGTTTCGCTGTGGTTTAATGAGAGGATAAGGAACCTTGCGAAAGAGAAGAAGAAAGCATTCCTAAGATACAAACGCAATCAACCGGTTGAAGAAAATTCATCAAATGTACGCACACGGAACCGTATTAACTGGGACATACAAATCATCAATCAGGAATATTGGGAGAAGTATACAAAATATTTGGAATATCTTTTCGAAAGTGGAAGAAAAAGAACAACAATAAAAATTAAAAGAAAAGTACAATACAGGCGGCACTAGAAAAATGTCCTGGTATTGACAAAGAGAAACAGAAGAACAATTCGATGGCGAAAGCTCCAAAAGAAAAGAAAATTTAGCTTTGGAAGAAATCAAGTAAATTACAAGAGGATAGAAAATTAAATTAAATTAGAAGTGTGCCCTCCGAAGATGATTTCAGATAGTAAGGAGGTATTCCGTTCAGTAACATGGGAGGAGAGAAAAGTGGACAAAAAGACCAATAAAATTTTATGGTTCTTCGAATTTTGAAGGATATTAGAAGAGAAGAAAATTAGAAAAAGGACGAAAAAGCTTTTTGATGGAATTTTCAAGTTGATAGACGTCGAAGAGAGAAGAAGGCAGGTAATTTTGGAAAAATGGACTTATCGGCGGACCAGATGGAAGGTCGCTAAAGTCCTCAGCTTCTGAATAAGAAATTGATATTTGAATAAAAATAATAACGACCGCGATTAGAATGAAAAACGATTATAAAAGAATGTTTGATGAAAATGGAAGAAAATTCAAAGAAGTTAAATTAGATTCTGATAAAAAGTTATCAATAATGATTTTGGAGAAAAGTTGCTACAAAATGGGAGTTTTCGAAAGGATTAGATTGTCAAGTAGGGGAAGAAACCATTGAAGAGGATGTTAGTTTATATGAATATGAAGAAGTTATTATTATAAATCAAAAGTGTCCTCTGCACTAATAAAAAAATGGGGAAATTCACGAGAAAAGGATTGCGAAAGAAAAGGAAGATCGAATTTAAAAGAAATTGTGAAAACTGCAAAGTAAAAAATCAATTATTGGATCCGAGATGGGAAGTGGTTGCGTTGGTATTAATAGTAATGATAATTAATGGACTGCCCCGAATTTGGTCATAATAAAGTGCGTTGGTCATAATATCGGGGGAAGGTGCAATTTCTCGCGTGCAGACGTCGCGTCCCTGCGTTCAACAGCTCTGCGTTTAAACTGCCGCGTTCAAATATCCGGCTCCGCTGCATCAGACAGACGCAAGGATCTTTGCAAGTGGTGTATCAGTAATATTGATCATATTAGGCCAAGCTCCTCCAACATGAATCCACTTTCAATATTATGGCTTCCTACACCGCATATTAAATTATGTGCATTTATTACAACATTTAGTTCTTAATTTGATTGCAATGCAGTATTATCAGAAATTGATGCATGGTTCACAAGCGGGGAGGACCGTCTAGCCTTCGTGGTTTAAATAAACAATAACATTTTTGGCTAAGAATGAGCAAATAAACGTTGGGATAGAAAGGAAGAAACCAGAAATGGCACTTATTAGACAAAACCTCATAAAATTTAAATGGAAAGCAAAATAGGGATCATTTAACTTAAGTACCTACTTAAGAAAGAAATATTCTTAGCAAAAATACTTTAGATGAAAATTGATTAAAAAATGTGACAGTCACACCATGTTTCTTCGAAGATAATTGAATCATTTTAATAACAATCCAATAAGTGATTCATGCAATTAAATTGATAGCCAGATATTTACCTTCCTCGCTGATGTTAAATAAACTTTTGGTCATCAAATCGGTTTTCTCAAGTTTTTGTTTAGCCAATACAACATCATCACTTGTAAGTTTAAATAACTTTAGCGTTTTTTCTTGAATTGTTAATCCTGTTTCATCAGTTGGTAACTCTTCACATAAGCTCATTAATTCTTCCTTTTCTGCTTCTGCTGCTTGAACTCCTAATAAAGAATCTAAAGACCTAGTAGCTTTTCGGTGTAAATCTGTGGTAAGTTGCTGAACAATATTTTCAATCGTCGAAACACTAATAAGTTGTCTAAAAGGTAAAGCATAGTTTAATATACTACAAGATACTCTCTTCTGATATCAAACCTATCTTCATCAATTTGACAATGGTGTCTAACGTTGTCAGCCATTGATCGAACTTTTCTTCTCCTTATTGTAATTTCGGAATCCATGTTACTGTAACTTGGTTCCAACGTTACAATTACACCATAAAGTTTTTTTAATTCCCAATAAAAACTGAAAAAATAATCCTACTTTATGCGTATTAATTGGATTTATTGCCTTGTACCTGAAGACAAGAAACCACATATAATAAGGAGGGGTGTAATCTATAACCAGAGCAATTAAAAAATCTAAACAGGATGGATCACTAAAACCGTTGTAAGCTATACATGTAAAAATACCACATAGAAGAGTCACCAAGCTTGATGCAATATATTTTATTGATCCCAATATCAACCAAGGAATAAATAATATCGGACGTTCTTCCTAATAAATCGAAGGTTCTACTAAAATTTTAATTTTAAAAAACTACCTAGTACTTACAAAAATTATTGGCCACAGCATGACCAAATATAACATTAAATTTAAGTGAACAGAACAACTTTTAACTAAAACAATACCACATAGCACATATTTTAAGTGCCACTGAGTTAATTCTGAAATTTTTCTGTCGTCTATCTCGAGTTCCCATACTTTATGCAAATTTTCATTTAGACCTGACATTGAATTGTCGAAAAATGTGTAACCAATTCCAAATAAGGTTAAAAGTAAAATTTCGACTTGCTTCGGTACTCCAAAATAATAACCAATGTGATTCATTTTTCATATATTTCAAAATTTTATACTGATTGCATTTTTTATAAAAATTGTATTGTGTGACTGGAATTTTGACAGATTTCAAAAATTATTAACCATGACGAGTAGGATTATATTTGGTTATTTTCGGGGTTAAATTTATAAAGTTTTAATTTGAAATTAAATATTCTGCCGAAACCTTAGCTGCCAGAACAGGATACCCAAGAATAAAATAAACTGACGTACAAAAAATGATACCAAATATTCCGAGAGTTGAAGCAACTCTGGCTTATATACAATTTTTTTTATAAATCTTGTTTATTATTTTAAAACGAAACTGCAGTTTACTGTATATTGAACCCTTCAACCTACGAGTAACTTTTATATTTCTATATTTAGGTAGACTAATCTGTTTTTGCATATTTGGCGTTCAATGAAGGCAGAAATGTTAATATTAATTTATTTTATTGAAAAATTTACAAATAAGTATTTTAACATTATTTACAAACATGCAACACAACAACAAATAATATTAAATAATACTAATCATAATTAAGTACAACATAAATAAATTATTACAATATTATAAAAAAAATGAAATTATCTTCATTTGTGTTTTTATTTTTGTAGTGCTTTATCTATGTTTGCCTTTTTGGTGTTTTGGTGATTCAATAATCACATTTTTGTCCCGATTATGTATAGAGAGTTTCCAGAAATCGGATATAATTTTACGGGGCTAGCGTAAAAAAAATATAGTCGATTAAACAGGTAGGAAATTTTAAATTTAGTTGCAATATTACAAATTTATGAGCACAATCTTCTATTACCTTTGTTATCACTGATTCCCAGGAACAATTTTTGATCAAAGTTTCTTTAACAGGTTTCCAAACTTCTTTTCCGTATTCTCGATAGGTCCAATCCATTGCAATGTCCAATTAGATTCTCATTACCCTTCGCAATATCAGAAAAAATATCATCTTTCTCTTTGTAGAATTGCAGTTGAAATAGAAGCGATGAAATACGGCATTTTGATAAAATAACGATAACGAAATTGAACAAAGTTGTCGAAATTAGGCTTCCCATAACTAGACCGTGATTTTTCGTTAGTGATTAGGCGGACCTAATATGCAGAAACGAATATTCGTTCTTTCGAGTCTATATTGGTGTCAATTGGTGGAATTATGTGTCACTCTGTAACTCACTTCTGGTTGTAATATATATTGTAGACTAAGTATTGGATTTGCGTCGAGGTTACATTCAAAAAATGTAATATGCACTTTGAAGCAACGCAAATCGAATCACATATTCAACCAAAAATTATTACTGAACTGCTTAGCAAGTACTCAGAAGTGCCAAGAATCACGTAGAACAGCTATTTAAAAACACTTCTAAGTATTTCCAATCACTTCTAAATGTTGTAAGTTTACAAATGCACAAAAAAAGAGAATAAAGATGTAAAAAGGTTCTCAATCCTAACAGCCCTCATTCTTCATGATATATTAATCAGAATTAAATCATTTGTGAATGGCTGCATTCCATTTCCCTTGATAGGATAAATAAAAAATGCAAACCAATCTTCTAAACATGGGATTACGAAAAACTTAGATCTGGCTGCTTTCATCTCGATTGCCTGTTTCGCCTACCGGAAATGGAACGATATTTAGTGCTCAAGCCCAGCTGAGATGGAAGGAATGCCTCGATGTCAAGGAATAGGAAGTTCCAGCTACAAATAATCTGTTACGAGAAGCCGTTCTAAGCTATTATGCAATTCTAAAACAGAAGAAAAATTAGCTACACAAGTTATTGGGGGATAACAGCTCAATTCGTTTCCTCGTCTCCGTTTATACATGACAAAAATTGTCGCCTTGATTGAAATCTTTGCAAAACAAATGAAAATGAACGATAAAGTTGAGAACTGATAAGTCTTCTTCTTCGTCTAATAAGTGAAGCAGACATTGTGTTATTTAAGGTGCTTGTGCATCGAAAGGTGAGCCAAGAAGAAGAGAAAATGTGATGGTCAATGGCTCGTACTTGGGCGCTTCTTCTTAGCCAGGAGGAAGTTACATGAGAGGATTGTTATGATGTTGTAAAGTTACTTCTCCTTTTTTTTTGATCTTGTACTTTGGGAGTATTGGCGGTTTAAAAAGGGGCTAGGGTCTTGTAAATTTGAGGTGATCTTTTACATCGTATTTTCCAAGTTATTGGATTGGCGGAGTGTTACTGGGTAGCAGGTAAGTAACCGCGTCACGATAGTATTAAATTTATTAAAGAAATCTCGGCGGATTTCGATAGAAAAAATATAAATGAAGCGATTAAGGTGAGGATGAATGTCGCTACTAATCGATTAGTTTGTTTTCAATTTTCACTCGATTTTCAAACGTCACGGGCATTGTGTTCTCCGTCCGAGCACTCTGAGTTACTCTTATACACTTAAAATTTTGGAGCTCGCAAGCGCTCCCAGTAGTACCTACTCCGTCGTGCAGTTAACGTCGACATAATTTCACTTTTTAGGGGTATTTCTGGCTAAGAAAACACGGCGAAATTCATCCTACAGTTAACGTCGAGCTAAATTTACATTTTAAACGTATTTCTGGCTTAAATTTGCAGCAAAAAAAAAGCGAGATTCACCCCCTTCCCAGTAGCACAATTTTCCGAGTTGGAACACCCTAGAGGAATGTTTTTAATAGTGTTGCCAAAAACTGGCTCTGAAGCGTGCGGAGCGAAGCGTAGCGAGCCTAAGAGCCAGTTTTTGGCAACACAACCACCCCGCTAGAGTTGCAAACAAAAGCGAAATGCCAACGTCGTTAAATCAGTAACCCTTTCCATGTACTTTTGGCCCAAAAAGGCCCGTTTCATCGCTCAACACACAACACATTATTGCGATGGAAAACTACGTGCCGAAAGCATTTTATAAAGTACACACCTTATATTTATAAACTTTTGGTGGGGTATGTTCGAGGCGGGGTTTCGGGAGCCAATGAAATGTATTTGACTTTTTAGAGCCCTATTTGCAATGGCCCACAAATATTTTGTTTTATAATTGCTTCTTACCTAACCTACAAAGACCACGGTGTGGAGTATGACGTGATCGCTGGTTGAGTTACGGAGCGGAAATTCTGGGTTCAAGTCGCGGACTTCGCAGAATTTCTTAGCCTGACCTTCCGGTGGACATCCACACGCTGTGGTGAAAAGTTGTAGTAAAAAAGAGTAGCAAAAGAGGATTAATCCACCTCGTGAAATGGATTGTAAAGACTTCAATAGAAGTGGCAATATTCCGACAGGAATGGAAAAGCCCTTGATTGATTGATTGATTGAATTGCTTTTTGGACCGATTTTTATGATTCTTGACAGTGGAAATTTTTAAAATCCGTGGCTCTGTTACTTACCTACCACCGGCGTAGCTCACCCTAAAAAAACGGACTAAACCGTTTTAAAAATGCGACAAAATGAAGTACATCATGAAGAGCATTTTTCACAAAACATTTTTGATCAGGAACCAGGGGGTCTGGGGGGTATGGAATACCCTCCTGTTTGAAATAGACAAGAAGATAAATTTTCAAAAATCTAATTTGTATCGTTATACTTTTGAAAGTTCTTCTTGCAATCCCCCCGGTTTTAAATCCATTTTTATCACATTTCACAAGGACTGTAACCACCTCTAGCACTTGGAGTTATCTAATTTCTGATCCTTTATCCTTTCATAGTAGCCGCAGAAACTACTGAGTAATACTAACCGAGAAAGGTTCCGCTTTTAAATTTAGATTCGGGACCCCAGACCTCCTAATTATGCCGAAGTTCAACAAGTTTTCAACTTATTAGTTTCAATGATTTCTTATGATTTTTGTAAAAAGGAGAATTACAAAAATTATGTTTAATTTGTCAGAATACATTAGCAAGCATATGCATATTTTCGTTTTTGAGATTCGACGACTAAAAGACCAAATATGAGCAAACTAATGTCTATACTGAAGCACTTGAAAGTATTAACGAAATTCCACGGGTTTTTTGTCAAAATTGTTGTTTTATTTTATGGTATTTGATGTCGTGTTTATTTGGAATAAAGAACAAACAAAATTGTTTATTGTGAAAAGTTATTTTAAACATTTTAAATTTGAATTTCGCGGCGGTTCGAGGTCGCTCGGAGCTCAGAGAAGATACGGGGCTTGCTTGCGGCGCCGGCGTCTAAAACGTGGACGGGCGTGTTGGAGTTTTGTAGAAAATTAAATTGTAAAAATTGATTGATTTTGAGAAATAAAAGTTAAACAAAGTTTGAAAGAATGTTGTTCTTAAGCTAGCGGGTAAGATTTTTACTGTTTGTTCATTTTCTGCCTGATTCGAAAAGTAAATTAAGAAGTTTGAATAATTTTACCAAGCAAACCGACAGAGTTTTTTTTTGAGAGTTTTTAAAAGGAAATTAACACTTCACTTTATTCAGGGTGCAGAGACGGTCGTTGCATTGCAGATAACACAGTTGGATGCGAATACGGGGCCGGGTTCAAAGCTGGGGAGAGTCACACTTATGACTAATAGTCTCCGTGCTTCGGAAGGCACATTAAGCCGGTAGCCCCCTGGGTTAGTGAATTGCCACCATTAACTTTAAAAAAATCCAAAATACAGGCACATCTGAAGGCAATCTAGCAAGCTACCTGATGGATGTAAAATATGTATATGCTCAAAATTTCTAACACTGCCAAGGCAACGACGGACGCAGACGTTGGGAAATAACAGGCCTGCTAGAAGAGAATTCTCTACAGAATTGCTTCTAGAAAAAGGAGGAAGATATTCAGGTACTATTTACACATCGTAGACGGTCGCCGAATTATAAAGGCGGTCATAAACGCAATCTATGTTCATTTGTGCGTCCTTCTAACGCCAAAAGCTTAAAATATGGTTTAAATTAATTGAAATAAAGCTTCCCCCAATATAGGGGAAAGATATAATTTATGTTCTTGAATGGAGGCTGCGAGAAAAGTGGAAATCGAAGTACATATTTCTATTGTATTTTGAATAATTTATTGAAGCAGAAACATAGAAACACAAGAATAACGCAAAATTCGAACGAAATATTTACAAAAAAAAAACTCATTACAGCTACAATGTTGCGATCGTGCCATAAATAAATGAAATAGCATTCAACAATGGTCATCGTGTTGGTAGCGGGATCTTACGAATATTTTCTGACGTAGAATACTATAAATTTACAAATCGAGGTCGTTTTAAGAGCGCGCGCCTTTAATCGCGGATTAGTTTTGCAAAAGTACTACATTTAAACAACGCCGCGAATTTAAAACGTCGACGCAGTGTTCTTAAAAAAGGTGAATTAGAATGTGTTATCCTAATAATTAAGCAAAGGATACTTGAACTTGTTTATTATTTTAAGGATTTAATTATTTTCAGGTGAGAATACATACGCTAATAATAATAGTAGTTATTTATAGTTTCTCGCACGGTGATCTAAGATCATGGTAACCTTTCACCTACCTAATCTGCTAACAAATGAAATTTGTTATGCAGTTTAATTAATTTAATATTTATAATCACTTTCGCAAATTATCTTTAAAAATTAAATACCGCGCAATTAGACAGACCGTGATCCGATTTTTTTTTCGAATTAATTAATGAGTTTAGTTTGCTTACGCAACGTATTAGTTATGGTAGGTAAACAAAGTAAGATATACAGATTAAGAAATTGACGATCAAATCCATAATTAATTAATATAAAATGTTTAGTTAAAAAATTTTTGAAATTACTCAGCTTTTACAAATGACTATGTTGCTTTTGCTTCTTGTGGCTTGTCCATATATGGGTTTCACGAGAACCTTCGTTGTAAATGGCATTGTGAGACCAACACTCTTATTTGTCTTTATGGTGGTTATCATTTTAAACCAGCTTTTTAAGACTTTATTATTTACAACAATTATTTATTTTTAAAATTTTCTAACCGAAATTGAAGAACGCTGGCTTTGATCTCGAATATAGTTTGAGAAATATAAAATTAGGATGATGTAATTAGATCTTAACGTAGGTGTATTTTCAGTATCTAATTCAATAAAAATGTGTAATTATCTAATTGATTCCTTCTTTTCCAATTTCCATCATAGATAAAAACTATCGTAAGTCTTTGCTTATCTTATTCGCATAGGAGTGCTAAAAAGATCGAACCTTATTCGCACTTATAAATAATTTAGAAATTATCCCGAAAGGTCAATGATAGATACACAAATATTTTGTTAATATAAAAGTAAAATTGTTAGCATCTTTTCATTATCTGTTATTTAGCAGTATAAAGAATTGCCCTGATAAAGAAGAGTACATTCCTCATTGAAATTAAACTTATTCATGGAAAAACAATTTTTATGAGTCAATCTTTATGAGCTGACTTTTATGATCAAAAATATCTTTAATTCTATTATGGAATTGTTACGATTATTAGTAGTTAACCTTATACTAACAAGGTGACGATATTCGTCTGTCAGTCTGTCTGACTGGATTTTACCATGTTATAGATTTATTACAAATTAAAACGCTGTAAAAACTTAATTTATCGTTTTTTACATAAAATGATAAAACAATTGACATTTTAAGCAAAATGCGATGGGTTTTACACATTTTTACCTGACTTACCTGTTTATTAGGAGATAGCAAAAATAATGAATTGACACATTGTGGCTTTATTTTAAAGCTTTTTGGTATCATTACCTCCAATACACTCAATTAGCAAATAATAAATTTTGTGATTCACAAGAAAGATTATACAGAAGTTTGTAAAAATTCACGAAATTCATCTAAACCAAAAGTTACTATTTGATTGAAAATTAATGATATTTAACTTTTCTTTAAATCAGATATTCGCGAATAATTTAATTTAATATGGTCCGAAAGAATCCTAAAAATCATTAACTTAGCAATATTTCGAAGGAATAACTTTTATAAAACAATTTTCTGATGTTAAATTTTCTGCTCTACAATTTTTGGATGATATAGATTTTTTACAATAAATTAATTCAAATTGAAAATTTCCTAAGATATTGGCTCTTTTCTAATCTTTTATGCAGGTGTACAGATTTTATCACTACAGTTTCATAATTAAAGCTTCTAACAACCTAATCAAGTTTTATGTCATCGTCGTTTTGATTAAACATCTTATACCTATAGCTATTTCTTGTTTTAATGAATTTTTTAACGATACCAATTTTCCTTAATTGGTTAATACAGTAGGTTCTAATTATAGATTTTACATATTACTGAAATGAAATGTATTGACATTTTGAATTTAAGAATATTGAAATGTAGCAAGTAGCGAAAATCTAAAACATTTTTGGAAATATTTATGTTATACCAGAGGTGAAGCGATCGGTATTTTATATAAAATTAATATTTTGTCTTTCATTGCCTTTTAAAAGTTTTATAAAAATAAAAGATAAATTTTACACTGGATTACTTTTTATTTTGTTTCATTTCAATTCTTAATTTAAAGGAGTTTTATAGGCACGACAGATTAAAGAAAGACGTCAATTTTGCGTGGTCAACCGCCAATATAGGAAAACTTGATAAATTTTGCAATTTTGTAGTTGAAAATTTAAATTTTAAATTAAATAAATTGGTGGACGTGTTAAAATTACCCAACATTTTTTGTTAATTTTGAATTTACCCAGCTCGAAACGACGACATGACTCTCTTCCAAAGTGGCGTTAGAGCGAACGAAGCTTGTACGTAATTTTCATTTTTGAGTCCAAAATTTGGGCAAATCAGAGCGGTTTTGATCAAGTGATCATCGCAAAAATGTCATCGAGTGTCGAAAATGTTATTTTGCTGCTGAAGAGCTGGAAAATAAGTTTGATGGACCATCCGCCGTATAGTCCTGATTTAGCACCCAATGACTTCCTTTTATTTCCGCACATCAAAAATAAAAAAAAATAGCTAGGTCAACGTTTTTCAATACCTAAAGGAGCGGTTGGTGTGTTCAAAATGCATGATTTGGAAGTACCTCAATCAGACTGGCAAAAGTGCTTCGAAAATTGGTTTAAACGCACGCAATATTATTTTGAAATACAATAAAGTCATTTTTGATGATGAATATTTGTTGTTGTTCTCTAATCCCGAAATATAAAAGGCAACCTACACTGAGAAAAAATTCTAGTAACTTTTACTAAAAATTTGGGTTAAAATTACTAGATTTTCATTGTAATTTGGAAACGGTTTAGGAATATTTTAAAAATTAATATTGAAATAAGTATATTTTACTAAATGCGTTTAGTAATTTCTGTAACCCTAAGTTGGTGTCGCTACTATACTGTATAGTAAATTTTATAAATCAAATACCAAATATTAAAAGGTAGGTTAATAATAACTGCAAATTATAAAATAAAATTTCATAATACATTTAGTAAAAATCAAAACTAGCGAATTATAAGAAAAAATAATGCATTCTTTATTTATTTATTATTATTATATTATATGAATAGTAAAATTTTCTATTTAATTTAATTTTTTTAAAACTTATCATTTTTATTTTTTAATTGCTAACTTTATAATCATAGAATTTCGCGAATTCTTAAAGTAATGTATCTATTGGGAAGGTTAGCAGTAGATACGAGAATAATAAAGCATTAATGAGCTTCAAAAAAAAAACCGACCAGGCTCTTTATGGTTACCTATGGTTATAAAGTGATTAGCTGCATAGATGGGCAACGCCATCTGTTGTACATTGGAACTAACATTCCACAACTAAAAATGCATTGTAATAATTACTATCCATATTGTAAATTTTGTTTCACGAATACTAAAATTTACAATGTGCTTAATAATTTTTTAAATCTTAACAATACAAAAATTACTATATTGCATGGTAAAATATACTTTCGAATAGATTGTATTTATTAAAATTAATTTTAATAAAATTTACGATTTAGTTAACAAAAAATCGAATTGCATTAGCAATATATGCATCAATTATAGCAAATTTTAAAATCAGCGTATAGTAATAATTACTAACTAGTAAATATTACTAAACGTTTTGTAATAAGTAAAAGAAAAAATGTATTTATTCTTTTTAGTTAGTAAACTTTACTAATATATTTTAATTATTGCTAAATTTTCAAGACTCGTTTTCTCAGTGTACGTATAATGTAACTCTACAGACCTACAAGGTCCCTGGCTTGTGCTATATGGGCCTTGTATTTAATACCTCACAGATGTTGCCTTTCAATTTCATGTTCTAATCACCGAAACTTTTCATCAAGTTCGCATTTCTTCTACCAACAACCTATCACCCGGATCCAACTTCAATCAATCGACATGCAGAATCGACTAGCGGAAATCCTATATATTTGTAACAAATTTTTGCAATTTGTTACGGGCTCTACTTTTCATATAATTTCAATATTCCTATAAGTACAGCCCATATGTATTATATTTAATGCATTTTAGTATTGCAAACATTTGGCAATTTGAACGCACGTTATCTGCTAGCGTAGGAATTGGAAAGACCTTCAGTTACCCCGACACTCGAGAACCAAGCGGTCGTAATTCTGTTCTGTTACAACGATTTCTGAGTGCCGATTTTAGTGAGCGTTGACAAATATTTTTTCTGTTTTTCGAGCCAGTTCGATAGGACAAGCTTTTCCGTTACCGCAAGTGTTTTTTCAGTTCTTGCAACCGTATCACAAGTGTTAGCAATATGTTTGTTATTATTGTAAAACAACGACATAACCACGAACGCCCACTTTTTTTTAATAAGTTCGATTATGATTTCTAATTTTGGAGTTTCGAACATCAAGGACCGGTGTTACTGTCGTGCACCATTATCTTCATCTCTCGCAAGGTCCTAAGACAAACAGTGTCTGTCGAGTGTTTCCTAAGAGAAATTTCCAAATGCTCCAGTTCACCTTTTTGAAGCCAATCGTCATAATACGAGTAGAAGGAATCATCTGTCATCTTTATAGTTGTAAACTTGCAATAGCGCTAGATTAATTAAATGATTTTTAATTCTTTCTATTTAGTTTGACCGACGTAATTGTGTCTTTTGTATCACAGTTTAGTAGCCCATTAGAGGTTACTGTTTTGTTGGTGCTTGTAAATTTAAGAAGGCTGCGCTCTGTGATATTGACACCGAAATTTTTCATTTGCTACTGTGCATTGTTAACCATAGTGATTTACATTGCAATTGTTGGGGATCGCGAAAGCACCCCTCAAATTCTTATTCCAATTAAAGCACTTTTACCACCATTCGCTTTTTTTGAGTTCCCCCAAGCTACCATTCTTTTTCAGAATCTATGACCTGGCCTCGACACTTAATACGGACCTGGTCTATTATAACATCGTGGCAAACAAACTGGAGAGATCATCTCCGGATTGTGATCTCTGTTTTTTAACCGTTCCTAGTTAACCCTTGGTTAACCCTCTCATTAGGGGTTGCGTTTCAGAGGGTAGTTTCGTTTCAGAAGCACATAACGCATTTTAGGAACCCCACATATTAGCAGAAGCTTATAGGTTTCAATACGCAACTATGTTGGCTAGGCAAATCGAAATGATGGGGAAATTTGACAAGTATTAGCAATAGTAATCAATGATGACATTGACTCAACTTCTAAAACACGACTATTTCCCTCGATTCTCCACGGAAAATAAAGCATAATGTAAAGAACCATGCGAGAGGAAGATAGATCCAATCATAACTCCATGATAAAGCAGCCTTCCTCTAGGTCAGCGGTTCCCAAATGGGGTTCCGTGAAAAAATCTAAGGGTTCCGCCAAAAAGAATTTCAAAATGGCGTAAAAATAAATTTTGCCGCTTAAAAAATATTTTTTAACTTTTTTTTATCTTTGGAGTACCCTGTATGCTTATAATATAAGCTTATAATGATTCGTGTCCGAATGTCATTCTTCTCACTAATAATATTCGGGTCTATTATGTAACTAGAAATTATCCTAGCAACACTAGCAACTAGCTAAAAATGCTTAAAAGTGGTTTTTGAATTAATAGTATGGTACTTTTTGACAATAAATAAATGTTAACGAAGTTTAATTACCGAATATGTTAAGGCCCCTTCAGACGATCAATATTATTGTCAATATATTGTCAATATATTGATATTGTCAATATTATTGAACGTGTGAGGGTCAATCAATATTTATCGTCAAATGCACTGTGTCAATATTTATTAACAGTATTGACAATGTTTTATTGACAATATATATTGATCGTCTGAATGGGCCTTTAAAGTATTTAAAATAATTGTTTTTGTTATTATGATACTTCAGTTTAGTGGGGATAGAAACTTGAATTGATTAGCAAACGATGAGGTTAGCGTCGAAGGCCAGGCTTTCGAGACTCTTATTATTTTTCAAAAAATTGTTTTCTGCCCCTGGAATCACAAAACTTAGTACAAAAACATCTTTTTATAATTTCTAACTTCAAATCTAAGCTCTGTTGACCTTGAAAATCTAAAAAATTTGCCTGCGGCGCAATTTTGACCCCCCCCCCTTAAAAAATTTTTTTTTAATTACCGGTAAACAAATCAACTTGGGGTTCCGCGAAATTTTTTTACATCACCCAAGGGTTCCGCGAGCAAAACTAATTGGGAACCGCTGCTCTAGGTTGATGACTGTATCGACTATATCAACTCAAACAACGAGCAAGGACCATGCGACATTCAAACCCCAAGCGCAAAATTTCCTTTCACCTGAATTTAGAAACCCCAAGAAAATTGTTTCTCAATGTTTTTTTTATGGACAAAATTTGCAATAATTATTATTTTTGTATTTGTATTGGCAATGTAAAACGTCAAACTATGATGGTTTCCTCGAAGAATATCAACAGATAAAGGTCAGAACCTAAAATCCGTAATGACCACTCTCTTCAAAATGCTTCGTGACACCGAAGCTACCCAGGAAGTCATTTCCGGCATTCTAAACATTGCCACCAGCTTCGACTTCTAGGACGGTGCACATCAAGATTAAAAAGTGAAAGCTTATTATATATAAAGAATTTTCACGACAACCGTTCTTCGTGACTCAAATCTTTCTAACACATTTTCCCTAGATTTGGGGTGCTTCAGAAAAAATGGGCCTCAGATCACAACTCCGTTATTTGTTGTCGGATTTCAATAAAATAAAAAACTATATTGCACAATTAGTACTACAAACAGTTTCGAATTTTGATTGTAATGTCAAGTGATAGTCAATTTTCAATAGAATTTTAGGAATAGAAAGCATTATAATAATGTTTAAAAATAAATAATTTATAAGTCTAAAAGTACTTCAATAATAGGTTCGTTGATTGTTGAAGATCTTGGAATGGTTTATCTCTGAACACTTGAGAGGTCAAGTTCAAGAAGACTTTTGAACTTGAAAACTTAATAAGTTATTATTATAATTATGACAAGGTGGTTATAGAGCTAAGCCAGATTTAAAACTTGTAAAGATTAAAAAAAAATAAACAAATTGTAAAACAAAATCGCACAGTTTTCGAAGATCAAAAAGGAAGTAAAACCGCTCAAAGTTTTTATTTCGCTAAATTTGACTAAGGAATGTTTTGTGGGTGGATTCTTTATTTTGTAGGTAAAAAAATTTGTTAACATTATGAGTAGGTGAAATACCTGTAATACAAACTTGATTTAAATTTTGCTTTATTATAATAATAATAAAAAATTAATAAATGTGTTATAGATAGTCTATAGTTACGAAATGTCAAGTTTTTTGCATCCTAGGGTGAATTTTTTATCCTGCGTGAAACGAGGAATAAAAAGTTGCATAATGTTTTACATTATGTAACTAGTTGCAAAAAGGAACTTGTTGTGCAACTCCAGGCGGTTATGAAAAGTTTCATTTTACTTATATAAACTTATTTAAATTAACACTTCAATTTATTGTAATGTATTTCGCAAATACAAAAGTTTCTAAGTTACGATAATCTTTCACTAGCCTGGTTATCTTTCGGAATGTTCACGCATAATATTATAGAAAAACATCAGATGTTTAGCTTACAATAGTACAAAAATTAATAGTCTTAATCTCTGAATGGCGAACGAATACCCAAGTGGCATTGCTATTGAATGCTGTGGCCTAGACATATTTATTTTGTCATTGTCGCACCCATCTACATAATAATTGTGTCATTTGAAGCAAGGTTATAAGTTCCTTCTTCCTAAGTATGTTCAATGATGTAAAATATAATGTCGTAATTTCTAAATTGTTCAACTAATCACAAAACGCATACAAATTACCACTAATGAATAATTTTAATGATCAAAAGTAGTTTACTATTGCTGACGAGTATTTAAAAAGAAAATTGTAGACATGAATCACATAGCACATTAATGCATAATATTTACTATATCATAGTATTATCAATTATCACTTTTATATTATGTATTTTTTTTTTATTTGTGAAATCAAACCGGAAAACATTCATATAAACAGGAAAAATGCACTATCGTAAATTGCAATTAGAACTTTAGTAGTAAGTAATTAATTAAATACGTGTTTTATAATTATCGAGAACATCGTGTTTTTACTATTACTTCTTCACAACATTACTCTATTTTTAATTTCGTTTTTGGAAGCTTGCCATTTTTACTGAATCAGAAATTGATTTATTTATAAATACAGGTATTGTGAAATTTTAATCCTAATAATACAAATGCGATTTTTATTTTTATTGTTTACTATTATTATTTATTATAATTTTTTCTTATAGTTTTACTATTTTAATTTAACATCTTCTAATTATTCTTTTTTGTTCTGAATTTCGGTGTTCATAACCAATTATGAAATTTGATGTGCTCAACTAAAAGTATAGGATTTTTATATTATTTTATTTGAGTTATTTTAAGTATTCTTTTATCAACAACTACTAAGGTTATTAACACTTTTGAATGTTCATTTCTTTTATTTTTGTATTTAGTTTCTTGAATATTTTTTGTTGTCTCGAAGTATTTTGGGTTCGATATTGTCTTTTTTTTTTGGATTGCCCAACTGGGAAATTCGAAAGCAGAACTATTCGTAATTGCTTAAATTTTCTTTATTATGCCATTAACTAAAACGATTTTGGTAATGGACAGCATGCCATATATTATATTGCTACCGGAGATTGATGTAGTTTTATGCTTTCAAGATTTTATGTCATAATTAGGGACTTGCTGTTTTTCTTTCAGACAGATAAATCAATAAACACATTAGATAATAATTACTTTTTAGTAAAAGCAGGCTGAACACAAAATATCAAACCCAAATTTTGAGTTAATGTTGAACTGGGGCCCAGTGGTCGTCAGTCGAATCTCAGCCACTCCCGAATTATTTGTACTGTGGTAATTTGCTCAAGCTTATTTACTATTTATTTAAAAATACTCGTTAAATTGTAAAGTTTTTCTTTTGGCACGTTTTTTTCTTAAAAGCCGTTATTATTGCCCTTTCATTTCACAGCAAATTGCAGCTTATTTTAAATTATACTTACAGAAAGTTCCATTTTTCATTATTTTTAAATTAATTATTATGGGTGGCAATTATCCGAGGAAAGGTAATAAAAACAATGTAATTCGACGTTTACGTTATTATTCAACCATTACCAAGGCTATAGAGAGAAATGCCAGAGTTTCAGTAAATAATGATTTGCGTGCCAAAAAGTGTAAAAGTGATTTTCTTACTACACATGCATTTGTTACGCAAAAAGTCAAAAATAAAAAAAAGGTTCACCATTGTTGAGTTAGGGCAATGATCGCTAATAGCTAATAAATACCGATTCGAGCCTAAACGAAATAGAAATTTTATTCTGACCATCTCCCTTCGAAAGGCAACAGTAAACCACCATGAAAACTTCCTGAAATGAAGTGTATTAGAAGACTTCCCATGACAGGCCCGTAGCCGTAACTTGGGGGGCGCGTGCCCCCCCCCCCCCGAAATGTTGAAAAGACAAAGAAAATGGAAGGGGAACAACCGAAAATTTTACATTATACAAAAGGTTTTTACAAGTGCCCCCCCCCCCCCGAAATGAAATCCTGGCTACGGGCCTGTCCCATGATGATCCAGAGCCTAAGTTAAACAATAGGTCCCTTCTTTTACTTTACCTAAATATTAGTAGAGTTCCGTTATTGAAAGAAGAAAAGGTGGAGCTAATGTGCAGGAACGAAAATTTGTCCGTTCAACTTTATGTTCGTGTCAATTGGTGGAATTGGGTGTCATGTGGCATCTACTGCGCCGAATTTTGGCTACGTCTTTTCTTCTTTAGATACAGCTACTCTACGTTGTATTGTTTATAATATCCTGGGGTAAGGGGAACTCCTTTATGGGATGACAAGTATGAGCAATTCAATCACATTCACATTACATTAAATTTTTGTGTTACAGCACAATTTTTCAGATACAATTTAATTTACTAGTTTCTAAAATACAACATTTTGGTAATATCCTATTTTAAAAAAAAATAAATTACAACGGAAACGCATAAATAAATTATTATACAATCTAAAAAGCAATTTTTGTAGTAAAAATAAGGATTATAAATAATTCAAAAGTAAGCTGATCGAATAAATTATTTTTTCACAATTGCGATATTCTAAAGTGCAATTTAGCCCCGCATTTGCGGGTGTAAAGGGGCGTTTTTTATACCTGCATTCAACATGCATTTTACGACCTGCAGTAGGTCGTAAAAATGGATTTTACACCCCGGTGCAGGTCGTAAAAATGGATTTTACACCCCGCTAGAGGGTGTAAAAATCAAAATCCGTTATTCTAGTAAAATTATTATTTATTTAGAATTAAAATATATATTTACATTAGAAACATTGCAGGACTTCATGGAAACAAGCCTTCCCTCCGCGTTTTTAATCACGAACGTTCGATCGATCGAAGTTTTCGTGTTCTTGACTTTCACCAATATGGTGTCTTCGTCCAAATCCCTAACATCTGCGGCTTGCAGATTCAGTAGCTCGTCCGACCTGCAGGCTCCAGCAATCCCAATGATAAGTACGATCTAGAAATAAAAAAAGGTTAAAAATACGGCAAATATTGTAGTTTCTGTAGATGACTTACCTTCGCAAGGAATAATTTCGCAGGTGCGTCCCTTGAAACAAGCCTTCCCTCCGCGTTTTTAATCACGAACGTTCGATCGATCGAAGTTTTCGTGTTCTTGACTTTCACCAATATGGTGTCTTCGTCCAAATCCCTAACATCTGCGGCTTGCAGATTCAGTAGCTCGTCCGACCTGCAGGCTCCAGCAATCCCAATGATAAGTACGATCTAGAAATAAAAAAAGGTTAAAAATACGGCAAATATTGTAGTTTCTGTAGATGACTTACCTTCGCAAGGAATAATTTCGCAGGTGCGTCCCTTACGAACTGTAAGACGCTTTCCTTTGTAAACACCTGCGATTTCTTTTGTTCTTCGCCGTCGTCGTTCTTCCTCTTGAGAAAGGCCACCAACCGGGGGAATCGCCCGATGTCCAAATTATGCTCTGCTTTAATCAGAGCCTTGAGCATGGAAAAATGCGACCACATGGTCACATGTTTATATTTTTTAGATTGTTCAAAGAAGAAAGCCAGTAGGCTTTCTTCGACCGTAGGCGAAATTTCGTTGGCCTTACAAAAATCAAGATATACGCCGTATTGTTTTTTGTAAATTTTTACAGATTTATTCGGCAGACATCCCATCACTGCCTGCCTCGCGGCCTCTTCAACGTCAATTTTAACATTCATTTTCACGCTTCACTCTTCGAAATTCGAACAATAATAACGATAACACGTCAATACAATATTTTTATATTACATAGTTACACTATTCATTTTTTTAATGTAATTGGCGACTTGATCACTAGACGCTTTTTCAAATTAAACATAATTATTTAACGTAAAATTTGCAATTATTCGCGAAATTTTTCATCGCAATTGTGAAAAATAGTATATACAACGTGGGAGTAAAGTACCTTTTCGTCCCTCGACTGCTTGTTGCACCTCGGCCTACGGCCTCGGTACAAAATTGTCTCGGGACTGAAAAGAGTAACTTTACTCCCTTGTAGTATAATATACTATTAAATTGATTTGCAGTTACACTAGTGGTCCATGAATTTTTTTAAATAATATTCGTAGGATGATTGTATACACTTACAAAATAATTAACAGTGGCTTTTAACTAAATATTCCCAAGGTCAACTATCAACATTTCAATATTTAAAGCTTACAACAATATTTTTCTACCAATTTAATCGCAAGATAAATCTATTAATTTCTTGAATTTAGTTATAATTTTGTTCGGAATTTATTTCAAGTGGGTGGCTCATGTTTGGATAAGCAACAATAATTTATGTATTGCTTGCTCACTTCAGATTCAAGGTTATTTTATATTCGAGAATTTTCAAATGATATTATCACTGTTGGCTTTTCATAGACGCAGGTAATATGTCCAACAGGAGTGCTAGGGGGGGGGGGGTTCAAGTTACCCCCACGCTCCTGTTCATTATCTATTAAATACCATATCTATCATCACCGATTTGCACTATTTTTAACAGACCTTTCAGTCATAATTAGTTATACATAAGGTGAAAATTTAAGTTCCTTTAATTCAGCCAATTTGGAGAAAATCAATTTTAAACAACGAATTAGTATGATTTCTGTATAAATTGCATTTGCATTATTCCCATGTATTTCTTATGGACGAATGGTGGGTTGCATACTCGTAATGCATAATGTTAAGTTGTAAAATATTATTAATACCTAATGCAATGTAAAATTACCTGCAATTTTCGTTCTTCAAAGTCAATTTTCTCCAAATTGGCTAAATTAAGTGAACTTAAATTTTCACCTTATGTATAACTAATTATGATCAAAAGGTATGTTAAAAATAGTGCAAATCGGTGATAACCAGTGTTGGCGGCGGTCCCCTTGTAAGCCTCGAACAAAACACTTCCTAACAAAATTCTGTTTCATTTGGATACGATACATATTTACGCCCTCAGAACTGTTCTTGGACGTCATTGAAGTTCAATAATTTACTTTATTCCACAAATGTATCAGTAGGCAGGGAAAAAGAAAATCTATGTACTGTCAAATAACTCAGAAAGTTATGAAACTTTTTGAAATTGTTAATTTAGAATTTATTGACAAGATGGCGGTGAAAATTTGTTTCTTGAAATTACATATTTTTGGTGCATCCTATAAATGTTCTCTCTGGATTCTGGATTTATTATGAAGGGTAAGATGAACTCACACGCACTTAGTATAGTACTGCCTATTGTACTACCTCCGGTTTCTCAGTTTTACCCCGATCCTGTCACTCTCCAACAAGCCAGTCCAGCTGTAGGATGAACTCTAGGATTTTGGCAGGCGGAGTAGTTACTGATTCTGGCCATATCGGGCCAGAAGTCCCCCAACACAGATCCTCTTATTGAAGTTAACGTCGGACAGTAGCAAAGTACATTTTGGGCTGTTTCCTCCTCTTCATTACATCCATGATATATAGGGTCATCTGCTCTTCCATGTTATTGAAAATGTTTAGATGCTTAGATCTTGAAAGTGGTCATGGGAGGTCTTTAATGAAGTTATTCTAAGCAATAATCTTGAAAGTATGCGAGGGTGTTTCAAAATGGAATTATTGAGTAAGACAGCTTACTGCTATTGTTTGATATCCTTGTGCTATCATCTGGTAGTATTTTGATGTAGAAGATCATTTAAAATATGAGTTTTAAAGTAGCTTGCTAAGCGATTTTCTCTGAGCTTATACTTAGAGTTGCGTTACTGGAAGAAATAAAGGGGCGGGGCGGGAAAGGTTCTGGAACATGCATAAATATCGAATGCGTTCAGAGTCATTCGTCTGTGAGACGAATGATTAGTGATCTAGGATTAATAAAACAATGGTCAACTGATCCTCACATGGGAAACGATTGAAGCAGAAATGTCGATGTTCTTATTACTTCCCAAAATTTTCAGATAATCAGCTGTCACCTATATCCATTAATTTTTACAAATCCAAACTTTTAATTAATTGACCAATCTTCAAAAAGTTCATATCAGATTCCCATAATCTCATTCGAAATCTCCATATAAATTTTACTCATACGTTCAACCAAGATCGCTATCGTTAAATATTTCGCTGCACCACTATTAAATTTCTGATGCAATCTAAATTCCATTAAACTCCACCAAAATTAATTAATCAACTCTCCGCTATTAATGAAATTACAAATTGAAAACTCCAATCTTGTCCACACTTAAAAAATACATACAAAATTTACGCAGTAGAGCTCCGCACGTCCTTCTGATCGAGTCACTCAAACGGAATTCCTCATCTTCTCGCATTGCCGGAAACTACCGGAATTATTTTGTCATTTTTGGTGCGATTTTTAAACTGTATTACTGATTTTATAAAATCTTCTAAATAATCAAAGCATTCATCTCTAAACACATCTTCATCCATTTTAATAACACAAAATACGAATGAAAAAAATACGAAAACACAAAATACCAAAAAGCATGCGCAAACAAATATAATCTTAGATCTGAGGTTCAATCCGGCCACTGATGGGCAGGATTAATCCCGAATCTCGGATTCTTGCGACTATTGTAAGCATTTAAGGTCAAACCGAGATTTAATCTTGAATCTCGGATCAATTCTCGACTATTAATACGGGCATAAGTGTCTTATTGCGGCCAATTTGCCGCATACACGAGCGGATGAAGGTTAAATAATAAATTAAATATTCAAGACTATGCCAGCGGCAGACAAAATAAAATGTAATATTGTTCTTGTTTTCTTGATCTTTGAAGCCATTCTTTTATATATTTTAGTTTCTCCAACAGCTTTAAATACGTGTCACATAACTAATTTTTTTTTCATTTTTAGATATTTATACCAAAAACTGAATCATGCCGATTTTAGAGCATTTCTGCTATTGTGGCAACCTTCGAACTGGAACTCTTGTGGCTGGAATAGGAGGAATCGTAAGTTATTTTTAAATTTTTTATATTTCAATCATTTTAATTCTCAAATGCCTATATAGATTCTTGCCATCCTTGGTATAATTGCAATCTTCGTATTACCAGTAGAATTTAGAACAATAGTGTTGGATTGGTTATCCAAAGAAGCAGGTAATTTAAATTGCTCTATAAAAACTTGATATTTTAATGCAAAAATAAAATTGTTTTAGTTCAAATTATCATGGCTGTGAACTTCGCAATGACGATTTTAATTTGCATCCTACTTATTATAGGAACACTAAAGGTAAAATTATTCGTGCAAAGAAATTTCAAAAAGTAATTCAAAATTTTTAGCGAAATATGTATCTAATGATTCCATGGGTTTTACTTGGTTTCATGTTGGCTATTGGTTTATTAGTGTCTGTTATTTACACTGCAGTAGATTTCTACATTCGCGGTGATGCGCTGAATGGAAGTTTGTTTCTTGTATTGGGACTTATTTCATTTTGTAAGTATCTGAAATAACTATTAACCTTTAATTAGTGACGTGAATCTTTTCTACATACAATTCAAATGTGACTATTGCCTCACAGGCGCACACTGGGCTGAAAAATGATGTAAAAATTTATTTTCCAATTAATGTTTATATAAAAAATTTTTTTAGTTGGTAATATTAAAAAAATCGCACATTACAATCGCAAAATTCGTTATGTTCTGGTGGATTGTTTTGCGTTTAAATGCTTATGAATATTAAATATGATTATATTAAACAGATGATACTCATAGCAATGCGTTTATTTTAAAATTTATAGGTAAAATAACGATTTTAGGGTTTATCTTAACTTGAACTTTTCGAGCGTTCTATAAAATTGTGAACTTTAAAATTTAGACCTGCGTTACTGTTACCTAAACATCTATATCGTGTATCAATTTCTCGCTGGAATGTTTGCCTATAAGGAAGATATTGTCATTTCAAGTTTTAATCTCTTAATTTTATGTACCAAATCCGCTCATTTTCATCATAAAAATATGAAAAAAATGAAAATATAAATGTATATCAAATATATTTGTAACACGTAAAAGGAATTAGATTAGTAAATTATTAAAATATATCAATTAATTTACTATCACGTATTAAAAACTAACCAATTATAGTTAGAAAATACTATAATAATTTATTATTGTTGCATTGATTATACATAGCGTAAAAGAGTTACCTATCAGCGAAAATTTAAAATTAGTTTTGTTACCAGAACCCACCTAAACAAATTTATATTTGATTTAAACTAATTTAAATTAATTTTTATTAATATATGAAAATAAATTATTAGTAGCTACATAATTATTAATTTGTATCGCTTTCAGTAGCGTCTGTTAATTCAATTTCTGGAGTTAATTCCAGTAATTCCAAAGTTTCGGGTAAAAGATTTTTTGTTTGTCTTTTCTGAAATGGCCGAATACTTGATATAAAAGGATCTGAAGATATTAGCATATTATGTAAAATATCTTCGTTGGATGCTTCCCTGCAAAACTTTCTAGATCGGGTTTCTCTACTCTTTCGAGTACTCTTTCGAGTACACGACAGGTTTAAATTTATCATCAAGAATTTTTCTTATTTTTATAACAAATTCAGGATTTTCTTGTAAATGTTCTAAAATCCTTGCAACATCGTTAAGTCCATTGTTGTACATACTCCTGATTGTAGAACACATGAGCTCCTGCGTATCCTTATATTGAATAAATTCGGTCTTTTCTACCATATCTTTAATTTTCAGTCTTATACAATGAGGCCAATTAAACTCAGAATGCAACCATGAATTATTGTTCTCCAAAAAAATTTTTTCAGTACGGTTGGACTGTTTCGACTTCCTACGCAGCTTCAAACAAAGCATTCTAATACTAGTTTTTAAAGTATTCAGTTCTGATTCACAAAAATTGATATCAAGTCTGGAAGTAACCATTTCAAAAAGTTTCTTGTAATCATCAAGATGTGTGTCAGGGGAGCTTTTAAGTAATAAATAAAGATCATAATTTGTTCTTAAATTATAATTCATCTTGATTTGATTTGCTTTTTTTCTAATTCTCTATTCTATTTCCTTTTTTATTTATATTTTCTCGATTTTCAAAACCTTTATAGGCATATTATCTCATCGTATATACGGATCAATGGATTCTGAAGCATGAAAGCTTTCATATTTTAGCGAAAATGAGCGGATTTGGTACATAAAATTAAGAGATTAAAACTTGAAATGACAATATCTTCCTTATAGGCAAACATTCCAGCGAGAAATTGATACACGATATAGATGTTTAGGTAACAGTAACGCAGGTCTAAATTTTAAAGTTCACAATTTTATAGAACGCTCGAAAAGTTCAAGTTAAGATAAACCCTAAAATCGTTATTTTACCTATAAATTTTAAAATAAACGCATTGCTATGAGTATCATCTGTTTAATATAATCATATTTAATATTCATAAGCATTTAAACGCAAAACAATCCACCAGAACATAACGAATTTTGCGATTGTAATGTGCGATTTTTTTAATATTACCAACTAAAAAAATTTTTTATATAAACATTAATTGGAAAATAAATTTTTACATCATTTTTCAGCCCAGTGTGAGGCGCCCACGTCACTAACTAAAGGTTAATAACTGAAGTGGTAGGATTATATTTAAGGATTATGATTTCAACGAATCCGACAAATATAATTATTATTCTTTATTGCAGTTGTCTACGTATACATGTGGATTGTTGCATTCAGCTTCTTCCAAATCATAAAAGCTGAATCCGATAGAGGATCTTACACCAAGGATCCCTTTAGAAGACAATACAATTAAATTGATCTCTGTAGTGTCTATTAAGATTAATAATTATTTAATTGGTATGACTATGTGAGTGTACTTATGCAAGTAATATCAGACTTTATTTTTTATAACTATTTATGTCAATGTGTTTAATTATTTTTCGTATGTAAAGAGCTTTCAATGTAACGACATTTTTCCGAACTTAAAAATGCTAATAACGATTGTTTTATATTACTTTGACGATTTAATACGAGTAAAACCATGTAATGTATTTGATAGGCAAAGACGATTTTTTAAATTTTACACCCCACCCCCCTTACAAGATTTTGGATGCTACTCTCCATATCTTAAATAGAAATATTTTACAAAAATTTATGCACACTGCCCCACTTCCCAATTTGAATTATAAAACTTAGCTGTATCATGGAGCTCGAATCAGGAGCAGGAGCAAATATTTTGATGTCAAGGAGGAACAATTCAAAAATTGGTCTGCTCTAAATCCCTGGTAAAATCTTTCTCCTTCTGCAAAAAGCTTTCTCTTGAAGATATGGCATTTTAAGAAGAGAGCCAAGATTTTAGACTCAAATTTCACTGAGAACTGAGGAAGCGCTGTTTAAAACTCCATCTCATATCATTAAATAAAAAGTCAGGAAAATATTGGCTATATTGAACGGATTGCAACTTTTTCACGAACTCCAGCATTTTATTTGGAATCCTGGCGAAGAATACAACCACCAAAAAAACCAAAAAAACGGTCAAAAAGCCGAATGGAAACGGCTTCCTTGGGAGATGAAGAGATCTCGATGGTCACAGCAAGAGGATGCCCACAAGGTTAGGGTCTTATTGTTTCTCCTATGGTTTGTCGTGGTGGACGACCTACTGAACAAATTAACTGACGATGGATTCTGCGTATTAAGGTATACAGACGACATTGTCATTATAATTAGGTCAAACTGCAAACTGTTTTAAACAAAATAAGGGAATGGTGTGAAAAGGAGAAACTTACAATGAATCCTTCAAAAACAATCAGTTCATTCACTAAACTTAGGAAGATAGACCTAGAAACTTCAGGGTTTGTTGGTGCTTTTTTCCGGGGAGGTAAAGTATTTAGGGGTAACTCTAGATGCTAAACTAACCTGTAAATTTCATGTAGATAGAACTCTTTGTAAAGCAACAGGAACCTCTTGTGCTTGTCGAAAACTTTTTGGAAGAACCTGGGGGCTAAAACCAAAAATGATCCAGTATGGTGGACAAAACCGATAAAAACTAAAAAAATTTAACAAGAAAATGGGGCTAAGCGTATAACCCCAACTGCGGCTATGGAGGCACTTTTAGATCTTCCACCTCTTCACTATGGGTGAAGAGGGAGGTCCTACAAGCCGCCATAAAAATTACCCATATTAAGAAATTCAAACCAGGAAACAAGACAAGTCACCCAAAGAAACTGGACTTCTTGCAGAGCTACACCACCCATGCCTCACATGGTTGGACTAAGATAGCTCCAAAAACAGATAGATGCTCAATGCCAATCACACATTATCTAAAAACAAGTCATGTTCACAACAGATTAAGGAGATAAGCGGCTAGCTCGCAACTACTCCATCAAATGCCAATTATGATACCGATACCGGACTTCTGACAGCCAGATCTGTTTGGAAAACCTTTGGATATCATTCCAAGAACTTTTGACTTTCAGACACCGCTTTAGGTTGTCATTCTGGATCGCAACACGGCTAGAAGTCAAACAATACAAGTGATCACAAAATACTGGCGATGGGCAACTATATTGCCCTTCACTTGGTGCCAGGTCATGAGGGGAATGAAGGTAATGAATTAGCTGACAAACTAGCTAGATTAGGCTCAAGATCGCCCCCGGCTGGACCCGAACCATTCTGTGGGCTGACGAAAAACAATGAAGGCTGGAAATCCAGAAGTGTGAAGAAGAGAGCAAGAAAACTCTCAGATATAATACACCAGGATAAAGACAGGCAAAGAAATTCATGAGTACTCGACTGCAACGGCTAAAAATCTAAAAGAGGTGAGATATCACCTCAAAAAAATGGGACTGGAAATTAATAACAAGTGCGGTACAGACTCTGTTAATTGGAGATCAAATCGGCCGAACACATTCGATTTAGGCTTAAATATTTGGGACAGACACAACTGACACCAAGTAGGTGAAAAGAAAACCTCTCAAGAGCATTATTATATGTTTTTCTAGCAACATTGAATTCCTGAAAACTTAATTAGAAGGATTATTAGTAGAGATAAGCCCGCTGGAGTTTTTGTTACTGCACATTAGCTCCGCCTTTCTCTCTTCCAATACTGTTACTCTACAATTCTGTGGCTGTCAACCTCTTATTTCCTACACTCTGCAGTACCGCAGGTTGCCTACTACTACATCATTGTTTGCAAATCATTTAAATTATTATACGAAACAAAGGTAAGATAGAACCTTGCGACAATTGCAATTGAAAGGTCCAGTGGAAAAACGATGAGGTAATCTTTTTTAAAAAGTTGAGAAAAACGAGATTTAAAGTTTCACAACGCGTAAAGATACATCCGTGGCGTAAAGTTACATTGTGCTGCCTATTTTCAAACGCAGTTTTTAGTGGAATCTCATTGTTTGTTATGTTACAAGCTAAGAGTGCCGATAAAATATCGATTTCGAAAAAAATGGACTCTCATCGTTTTTCCACTGGTCCAATTGCGTATAGAAACGAGATAATTTCATTTAAGGTGGCCGGATTCGGCGTGGGCGAATATCTTTATAATAATTCATTTATAAAGTAGCGGTACGTAGTGAGTAGAAGTAAAACTATTAATCCTCAGCTACTATGATATTTTACAGCGTTTGATAATTAAATGCAACACGACGTTTATACTATATACATACATTTAACCAATGCATTTAACCGACCCACCTACAAACAAGATAATAATTTTTTATAAGTATCAGCGTTTATGAACAAATTGCACATAATGCAAAAACTATCTAACTTTATTATATCAAAAATTATTTAGAATTCAACCTCTATCTAAAAGTCAATTTTAGAGGATTGATTGCCTTAATTATTTATCAATTAAAATCAAAAATATTCAATATCAACAAATTTTTGATTTTAATTTACCATGCTCTACCCAAAAAGTGTTACGATTAACTTTATCGAATTAATTATTAATTAATAAAAAATGAGAACCACATTTTATCAAATACTACAAATATTTAAAATTATGTATTTATACTAATACATAAATAATTTATAATTTGGTAAGAAAGTTACTATATCTTATCAAGATTATCAGTAAGCACCTTGAAAGTACGTGTCATAATATGCGTAATCAACTAAAAACAAGCAAGTCATTAGATCTGTTCGTTCAGCAGTTTGAAACCGCTTCCAAACTGACAAACGCATGCGCAGTTTTGAATTCACGTTATAATTTTTAAGTATACGAAAACTTTTCGGGATATTGGATACGCAAAACAAAAACAAGTAAGCTGTCGGTCGACGTTTCGGCTTTATTAACTAAATGTCATCCTCGGGACTGTAAGAGGAAATAAACAGGTCATACATAAGCGGTAACAATAAATCAAACCTTTCTCTCACCTAACAGCTAAAGTTATGTTTAAATTGTTTGCGCCTTTTTATTTCCCAATACAGTCAGTTTCCTCCAATGGACCATGCTCGGTTTCCTCGAATGAACCGGTCATAAGCTTGTGAAATTACAAGTAGTCCATGTAAGGACGAACTTGCTGCCAAACAAATATTGAAGGAATATAAGCCCTCTGCGAAAATTTTATTCTTGCCCGACTTGCATTAACTAAAATTTTTTAATGGTTCTGTAAAATCTTTTTGTTCAGCAAGAAAAAAATAAAAAGCAAAAATCGGTCCATTTGTGGCAACCTTCCCCTATTAAATTTAAAGGATTGGGATAACAAAGCTATAGCCACATTTAACCTTTTGTGTCAAAAACTATAAATAAACTACAAACATCGGGGAGTTGTAGTAAACTTAAAATCCACAGGAAGGCCAACAAAAACTACCCCTCAATTTGATAGAAGAGTAAAAAGATTATCATCGGCGAATCCTTTTTTATCAGCAAATCAAATTTTGGCAGAATTAGGAGAGTCTGCAGTATTAGAAAGAACAATTCAAAGAAGACTAGTTAAAGTTGTTTGAAGTTGATTTGATGTAAAGTTCAATCATAAAAATGTAATAACAAATTGTTTCGCAATGGAAACAATAGGGGTGGTCAACTTACATTCTGGACACTATTTTGAAACACTCGCAAAAAAATTGTTGTATACAGGATATGTTTGAAATTCACTTTGGATTAGTAAAATTCAATGAAATAAGAGTTCAACACATATAGTATTTACCTTGCGATATCAACGAAAATTGTTTAGTTTATCAGCACACGAAAAATTTGAGTTTTTATAAAAAGAAAAATCTTTTTATACAAAGTTTGTAGAAACTACAGCAACGCGTCTATTCACTTTAAAACCACATAAAAAGTGAGGGTTGTGTTAATAAGCACGATGACATTTGAAATAGCGGTGTTACACCTCAAAGTTTTTTCTATAAGGCAGGGTGGTCAACTTACATCCCTGTCCCCTACATTTTAGTGTTAATAACATTGCTAAAATTAACAATTATGAATGCGTCGCTTTCTTTTTGTCGGATACTGTATCTTTTTAAGAATTTGTGTTTCCTTATTTTATTTGAAATATTAGGTTATTAATGTAATAAACGCACTGTAAGTATCATTGTTGTGTATTTTTTCTGCACTCTAAATAGTGAACAACTTCGGTGGAGTAACAAAGGCGTTCCTCAATTAGTTCACTATATCGAGACTGTACTGTCTTTCAAAATAAAATTAATAAAACAGTAATTCAATCAATGAGCTAAAAAATTATGTATATCCAATTTTTGTCTCAAGTCTCTCCAGTCTCCCCTATTTAATCCTATTTAATCAGTGTAGAGTAAATTTTTCCTTAGTGGTTTAGCACGTGACTGGGGCTTGCGCGCCAAATGTAGAAAATTCCCCTTGGCACTCAATTCCACCAATTGACACAAACATAGAACCGAAATAACAAATATTCGTTTCTGCACATTAGCCACTCCCAACCACTAAGGAAAAAATTCACTCTACCCAAAGCATACCTGCCCTGAAGACTTTTGTTGGCAAAAAATCTAATTTTACACTTTGATATCTTATCATAAAAATCAAAAAATTACGGGCTCAGCAACATTAAATTTACTACATTTAGTGCCTTTCAATGTGGCTTCTTGTAAAGCTAAATTTTAAAGAATTTTAAAATTTAAAAGTTTTAACAACGTCAACTGCAACAAATTTAAGAATTTATCTAGAAATAAAAAAAAATTAGCAAAGAAAATTTTGAAATAAAACTAAAAATGTTAAATTTGTAGATTGAATTTAAATGTTATATTTGCACAGTATAAAAATGTATCTACAAGATATCAAAGACAAAAATGTGCATACTATTATTTTTATCGCATCTTACGTTTCGCTGAATCACGCATTTACAATCATAGAAATATTAGGTTGAGAAGCGCAACCTCCTGGTTAAACGATGGAAACAAAAGCCCTCCGGGGAGAAAACGGCAAACTAAAATTTGGCGCCACTTTGAGCTGGTTTGAATACTAGCAGTAAATAATTTCATTTCAAATTTTTTCTTCTATGTTCTGAAAAATTTATTTATTAGATATTTTCTATCATAAACTATAATATTCATTATAGTCATTATAGAAATTATCAAATAAATAAATTTTTCAGAACATGGAAAAATGTTTCATAAATATTCAGAAAGATGATAAGACACAATAAAATTCATGGTTAAAAACGTAAATATTTTAATAATGCAAATATGTTACATATTAACAAAATGAAATAGAAATATCCAAACATGTTCTCTTTAAGACGAATCGTTGAAAATAATCTCGTTTTGAGGAAAGAGACAACAATAGCACGGAATAAGATAGAATATTAGCTTTCGTAATAGCAAATACAACCGTTGCAGCAATCGTAGACGGGTAGACTATTTCGGTTGGGATAGAGAATGCGATAAAAATAATGCAGTTGTTATGATAAGTTTCCATTTCAAGATAAGAATTTTTAAACAAACGATTACTAACTGTAAAGTAATAATATCTTATATTATTATAATCTACGGAAGGTATAAAACTAGGCTTTCTAACCATTCATCCGTTTTTTTAATTCGCTAACTAATTTGCTTGAAAATAATAATAAAATTATTATAATAATTGTTAGGTAAAATACATTACCGTCCTTCTGCAGTCGGGTAAAAGGAAGATAAAAAACTTCAAAAAAGTATTTATGAAAATATATTTGTAAAATACAAAGATTTGGAAGGATAATATTCATTTGAAGAATTTGTGTAGTAGTATCTCTTTACTGGTTTTCAGTCTTTGCAACGTTTTAGCAAATAACTTGGAGGTTGGCTTAATAAAGGTGTGCTGTGGACAAAGAAGTCATTTTGAAAAGAATAACAACCGAGCAGTGACAGTAAAATGTTATGGTTTATTTTTCGTTTTCTGGCCATCAGCAAGAATCAGGAGGATCCCGAATTTTCATGTTTCTTGATTGCCGTGGATCAATTATTTCTGGTAGAAGACAGCTCATGTAAAAATTGCATAGTTTTTCTTCCATTTTTTTCGACCAGTAAGAATCGTCTTTAAATGATTTCTGTCTTTAATTTGCAATCACTGGAAGTCCAAACTCCAAGAACACACTTTTTCTTTTTGGCGATATGTAATTGACCTTACGGAGACGGTCGGAGCATAGTGGTCACGCAAGTTGACTATGGACGCTAAATACCGGTTTCGAATCCGAGTAAAGTAAGAACTTTATTCTGACCGTTCTCTCCTCGGAAAGCAACGGCAACCTACCGAGAGTAATATGCCAAGAGCATCCTTAAATGTTAATGATCTAAAGGGTCCAAAAGTTGATCTGTGGACTATGGGGAAGCGTAATAACCACCCCACCAACATTTAAGGATCACGACGCTTCTGTTAAGAAGCATAAAGACTGTATGATGATGAATTGACCTTGAATCTGGTAATACCATTTATGTTTTTTGTTAACTTCATAAACACCATTTACATTTTTCCAGAAAGTAACATTTTTATTATCGATTGATTGATCTACCGGCTTATTAAAGGAAGAATACGGGCATTTAATTTCTACGATTGTGTCCTCTCCAATAAGGCCATCTCGTCAATGAACATTCCACATTTGTTAATTTTTACATCGAGTTGTGCCTCTAACTGCTTTATAGCAACTTCCTCGTAACACTTGCCATGGTGAGTGAGTGTTTAACGGAATACCATATAAAATATTTTTAACCAAATTTCCACGATGTGTGGTTTTCTTCTTTGAACACACGTCGTAGAAATGTGATGCAGTCAGCAGCTTTCGTCTCTATTCGACCCATAGGGCACATTCGGATTGCAAAATTGTATTTCTCTCAAAAATGGTTCTCTCTTCTTCGGTTTTTCTTAATCCATTTAAAACTATCAATTTTTTATTTTCGCAATGTTCCTCTGGCATGTCGGGTTGTTGACTAAATAGTCCATAATCAGGAACGTAATCTTTTGAAGTTTGGTCAATTTCTTTGTTTGGTGCTTTATAAACTTTTCTAAAATTTAAAGATCTTTTGCATTTCTTCAATCGTTTTACTTCAAATTTTGATTTAATTTTTGACGGGCTCTTCCCAAGTATTGTTTTATGCAATACCGAGTGAGCTCTACCTTTTGAATTGAAACTCACCTTCTTCTTCTTCTTCTTCTTCTTTAGGTGCCTATCCGATTTCGGATGTACGGCGATCCCCACGACTTAGCCAAGAAGGCTGCACCAGGGAAATGTTAATGGGGTGGTGGTTTTGCCTTCCCCTTAGTCCACAGATCAATTTTGGACTTATTTAGTTCATTAACATTTTAAGGATTTTTCTTGCCATATTACTCTCGGTGGTTTGCTATTGCCTTCCGAGGGGAGACGGTCAGAATAAAGTTCTTACTTCACTCGGATTCGAACCGGGTATTTAGCGTTCATAGTCAACTCGCGTTAGCACTATGCTGCGACCGCCACTATGCTGCGGTGAAACTCACCACAGCAGCTAAACAGCGGGATTGGTACGATCTACCTTTGGAATAATTTATTCTTTTACCACCTACAAATTTTGCCACAATTGAATGGAATTGTTCCACTATGTTACTATTTAGATGCAGCAATAAACTTTTTGCATGCAATGAGATACTTCTGATTATGTAATTTATTCTATTAAGGATTTCGGGATAACTTTTTAATAATTTAAATTGACTGTCATCATTATTTGCATTCTCTGCTTTTTGGCAAAAATAAATATCACATTTACTGTGCTCACCAAATTATGTGACAAACACTATTTTCAATATCACTTTTCAGCAATGTAATTTTTTCTGTCATTTGCCCGTCACAATTTTTCCTAAATTTTACTGCGGATGTAATTGCTCTTCGAAATTTTAAAATATTGTTTTTTATAAATTGTTTTAACACGCCACTTCGAAATTTACTATCAGTTGATAAATTTCTTAATTTTTTTACAAAAATTACGAAGTAGATGATTTTTATATAATATACAGGGTGAATGAGAGCACCCGTATCAGCAATTTTTTTTCAAAAACGGCTAGTCGTAGAGAGTTGGGTTAAAAAAATGTATTATAAAAGCCATAATAAAAAATCGAATGGTGATATTATTTCTCGGAAAGGTCGGCGTCCCAAGTAGTTTGCTCCAGAAACTCTAGAACTCTAGAATTTTAAATGGCACCATAGGTCGAAAATGGTATCGTTGAAAATATATAATTAGATAGATAAAAAATAAGCAAGTTTTGTAGGAAAAATTATTTTATTACTCCCTCCCCTTTTCAGTAATATTCGATTGCATATGGGTGACTGAGACTACCATTACTTAAAATAGGTGGGAATAATAAAATAATTTTTCCCACAAAACTTGCTTATTTCTTAAAGATATTTTCAACAATACCACTTTCAACCTATAAAATTTAAAATTCTGGAGTTCTGGAATTTCTGGAGCAAACTACTCGGGATCACGACCTTTCCGAGAAATAATAATATCATTATTCGATTCTTTATTACGGCTTTTATAATAAATTTTTTGACCCAACTCTCTACGACCTACCGTTTTTGAAAAAAAGACTGATACGGGTGGTCTCATTCACCCATATGCAATCGAATATTACTGAAAAGGAGAGGGAGTAATAAAATAATTTTTTCTACAAAACTTGCTTATTTTTGCAAGATCTTTTCAACGATACAATTTTCGACCATTTAAAATTCTGGAGTTCTGGAGTTTCTGGAGCAAACTACTCGGGACGCCGACCTTTCCGAGAAATAATAATATCACCATTCGATTCTTTATTATTATTATGGCTTATATAATAAATTTTTTTAACCCAACTCTCTACGACTATTAGCCGTTTTTGAAAAAAATTGCTGATACGGGTGCTCTCATTCACCCTGTATAATATGACGATTAAAATCGGGCCAACTTATATTGGAGCCCAGTGGAAATAAGTAAAAAATGTTGGTACATTGGCTCTTTTAGTAGAGTAATAAATATGTTGTAAATTTCTACTAATAATATTGATCGAATGTTTTTTGCAATTTTAAAAAATTGTAAAAAAGTAATGTAGATTTATTGAAATTTTAAACGCAAAGTGCATACTTAATTTTATTATGTCATAGTGATATAATGTTAATAAATGTAACTGATAAGAACATAATCTTTGAAGCGGTATCATTTTACTTGCTTACTTGCAATTTTTGCAGTATGTTTTATTACTGTCTGTGCTTGTCTCTCTTCAACAACATGGATAAATGTAGAATTAATATTTTGTTTGAACGTGTGATATTGGTTGCATAATTATTTAAAATTAATTCTAAAATTTAATGAAATACACATGTTTGTAAAGTGGTAATTACAAAGAAACAGCAGTAGCAAAATGCATGAAATTTTGAAATTAAATATAAAAAGCTTCAAGTCACACCGACCTGTTTTTAATTTTTTAATTTTTAATTTTATTTCTCCGTAATTAATTAGTAAAGTAAAGGTAACTTTGTTCGAAGATTACAAAAAAACTATTTTGTATATTGAAAAAATCTTGACTAGGCGGGATGCATTCAAGTGTCCTCTTTCAAAAAATGTATACTTTTGTACACATTTTTTGAATAATAAGCATGCAATCGTCACTTTACGGCGGTCTGTTTATAAGCTTTGTAAAAGGTATAGCAGATTCCTCTTAAAAAGTCTAATTAAAATATTTAGAAATTTAAAAAAAAAATAGTCAAACTTCAATAAATTAAACGAAATTCCTTAACAATAGGTTATTTTTTATAAATAGAACAAGGCTTAATTAAAGAATTTAAATATTTTTGTACGATATTCAGTTTCGTGTTATTGAAGTTCCACTATAATCTATAGAATCAATATAACAAAAAATAACACTTTTCTATCAAAAAAGGCATGCACATTGCATTAAAATATCACAAAAGAATAACAATATAATATACAACAAAATAATACTTTAACAAAATTAAAATAAATTCTCAAAAAAGAACAATATTACTATACAACAAAAAATAACACTTTTCTATAAAAAAAAGGCATGCACATTACATTAAAATATCACAAAAGAGTATCAAATTCTAAAAAATAAGAGAGTAACAATATATACAACAAAATAATACTTTATCAAAATTAAAATAAATTCTCAAACAAGAACAATATACTATACAACAAAAAATAACACTTTTCTATAAAAAAAAAGGCATGCACATTACATTAAAATATCACAAAAGAGTATCAAATTCTAAAAAATAAGAGAGTAACAATATATACAACAAAATAATACTTCATCAAAATTAAAATAAATTCTCAAAAAAGAACAATATTACTATACAACAAAAAATAACACTTTTCTATAAAAAAAGGCATGCACATTACATTAAAATATCACAAAAGAGTATCAAATTCTAAAAAATAAGAGAGTAACAATATATACAACAAAATAATACTTTATCAAAATTAAAATAAATTCTCAAACAAGAACAATATACTATACAACAAAAAATAACACTTTTCTATAAAAAAAAGGCATGCACATTACATTAAAATATCACAAAAGAGTATCAAATACTAAAAAATAAAAGAGTAACAATATATTATACAACAAAATAATAATTTATCAAAATTAAAATAAATTCTAAAAGAGATTTCTAGAAAAATAACAAATTAACTTTTAAATTTCTGCATTTTCTTGGTATGACCACGGGAAACAGAAGTTGAATTACGCCTATCCTTGACATATTTGAAAATTAGAAATGGAACACACATCTCCAAAATCAAATTGTCGCAGTCATGATCTGTGCAATATTTTTCTCCAGTGCAGCAATTCAATTTGTATAAAGCCTTGAAGTTATCCTCCAACGATGCTTCGTGCCCGTGTTCATCAAGGAATTTATACAAATTGACATGGATATTCTGAAGAAGTAACATCACATGATCAGTTGGGTAATTCAACCTTTGGGTGTGGTCATCCATCTCCTTGAAATAAATAAAATAATGATTACTAGAAATCTCTTTGGAAAACAATTTATTATGACAATTGTCACAATCAAGTATATTACTTTTTTTTAAAACATAGCCAGCAACATAGGCTAAACCTTGACTGTCCTCACAATTGAGGTATTCGGTTTTTACTGCTTCAAAGTTACTTGATGTACCTGATTCTAACATTTGCTCCTCTTCATGCGCAGAGTATTTTAACAAACTCCCCAAATCATCCAATGGAACACAATCATCTCTTTCACAATTTCCATTAATCGTAGGCGAAGCCAATTTGTTAACAACTACCGTTTTCAAAGCAGCAATGAATTGATGACAGGTGGGGTTATCATTACAAATACCATGCTGTCTTACTGTACAAAAACAATTTTCAATGGGATCTTGATTTAGTCCTCGTAAATTCAAGTAATCAAATTGGCCTTCCAGACGATTCCAGAGGAAAATAATTGATTTAATAGTTATTTGCCAACCTTTAATGAAAGAAAACATGTATGTCACATCACGAGGCTTATCTGGAGGTGAATTCAAATCAATTAGTTTCCACTGCTCTAATTCTACTAACATATCAGACCAAAATTTTAAATGAGGTGAAGTTTTAGTCAATGAACATAAAAATGGTTTTGATTCTGAAGGTGTAATTTGTGATCCATTTAAAGAGTCAAATAAATCATCCATTTTTTTGACAAATTCCGCTGTGTAAATGGCTTCAGAAGACAATTTACCCAATGCACAGAAACTTTCGATAGATGAAGCCATAGTGTTACTTAGCTGAGAAGCAGCAACCTTCACTTTCATTTTCATGAAAGTATCGTTAAAATTGAAATGCTCTTTCCGTATCTTGTGTAAAGCTTTAAAAATTTTGGTTTGATCTAAGTTAAAAGTAGAATGTATATATTCCATCTTAGCAAATTTGTCTGGGAAAAATTCAAGCTTGTTTTTTATTAATGAGTTTCGGGTGCTTTTTAATAAATGAGGAACATCATAAATTGTTACAATCGGCTGGTCATTAACAAAGAAACAATATGAACTTTGCTTGGGGTGAATCTCTGAACATAACGAATTGATAGCTCCCCGATTGGTAGGACCTTGGTCGCATACCGTAGCTACAACATTTAAACCTACCCCCTGAAGTTGTGATATTGTATCTTTAATAAGTGCCTTTAGATCGTCGGATGAAATTGTAGCAACAGTGAAGTAATAAGCAATTACTTGTTTCCATTGAAGCTTAATACCTTTTACCATAAAGGGGGCAAGATAATCATAAGAAAGTGATAGAACCCTACTTGCCATTTCAAATTATTTTATCAAAACAAGAAAAATTGTACCATCACTTTGTATGCACTAGAACTTTTGTAAAAATGGATATTTATCAACTTTTCAGTGACAAAATCAGTGATTGTCACTGAAAAGTATAAATAATCCACCTAAAAAAGAAAAACTTTTAATTATATTCGACATTTAGTAAAATATGGCAAATTTCATCAATCAAAAGCAACCTTTTAGTATATAATTTATTTACACAAAAATGAAAAAGAATTTAACCGAAAATTATTCTATACTATAAACTAGACATATGATTCTATAAAATAAAAAAAAAAAATCATCATTATGTTATCACAAAAGTCTTATATGACGTTTTTAAAATTGCGATTTATTCAATGTAATCATCGCACTCCGCACCTATGTAAATGAAATATAAACTCTTATATTTTGAAATATCTTATTAATTAATTATCTGAAGTTAAAAACTTAACAATTTAGGTAATATTAATTCACTAAAGTATGGTTATCAAAGGCCAAAATGACTAAAAAAAATATTTCCACTTTAACAAAATAGTTACGTAAATGGCATACTGGGGTCCCACGGACCCCAAGCTCGCTTAAATCGTATAAAACTTGAAGGGCATACCACAACTAACAGTAGCATAGTGTGTAAAATGTCGAGAGGGTTATGATGCTAAATTACAAAGGTGTCGATTTGCCAAAAAAAAATATTAGAACATTCTACAGGCTTTTTAAGATGTCGTGGGGTCCCAGGGACCCCAGTATGCCATGCGAAGGTTAAACTCGACGTCAACCATCGTTTGCTATGGTTTGCTAAAAATACAACAGTTTGTTATCATTTATCAAGTTTCTTTCCCGAGTAGGCCGGAGACAAAGCATTTTTTACGTATAGTATATCACTTTCGCAGAATAAAGTTTGTTGATGGTGCATTTTCACGCTCATGCAATTTGTGCAAACGGGCTTGTGCAAGCCAATAATTAATAATAGTTTAATTTGTAGCTCTGGTTTGAAGTATTGTTATTTATTGGCTTGCACCAGCCAGTTTGCACAAATTCCATGAGCGTGAAAACGCACCATAACGTTTACCTATTTCCTATATTTTAAATAACCTTACAATTAATTCAAATATCAGTTTTAACCCTGGACCTGCACACTGGGGTCTCAGAAACCCCAAAAGTTGAGATTTATTTCACAATATTTATTTATCCCATTCTTTAAGTTTTTAATAGCTTTGTGCACGGTACAGTCTTGAATGCGTTTTGAACCGCAGGCGCAGTATTAGAACGTATTCAGGTTTGTTACCGCGAACCAAGGACGAAAAATTACTATCTAATAATATCCTACAATACAAAACAAAACTATCCTTGAAGAGTAGGTCTAGGTACTACAATTTTTTTTTCAAAAGTTGTTTATTTACTAAAATATCATAAAAAGAATGATGGAATCTCTAAAACCCCGGTATACAGGATACGTTACAAAATATAAGTGTGAAGTTCCAGGATTGAGCACACACAAAATAATACGGGACATCTGGTCACTCTACGTTAAGCGTAGGGGGGGGGGGTCTGTGATGTCGGTGATGCGAGCTTTGCGATTCCCTCACCATTGCCAACATTTTAATGGAATATTTAGCAAGCTATCTAGTTTCTTTATTTTCTGCAACAACAGAGTATTATTGCAAATTTTGATTGGTCATTTTGGGTTGTCGCTTGAAGTGATGAAAATTATTGTATCATTGTAACTTAAAAACATCAACTATGTTATGGGTTCCACTATTGGTTTTACGAAGGGAAAATAATAAGTTCAAAATTTACTCAACCACTTTATCTACAAGTAACTGGGACAAAAACTGACAGAGTGTCGAAAATACTTAAAATACTATCATTATACTATCAGGGGGGGGGGCGGTGACTCTTTTAGGGGCATCAGGTTTAGTTGATTTTGAGCATTTTGGGGCATTACGTGCATTTATGACAATGTGCCAAGAGATGATAGTATGCCAAAACGATTGTACAGCATTACGCAGGACGGGGGGGGGGTATCACATCCGTGTCATCACGTGTGATGGTTGGCATGTCGACGCCTTCCAAAATGTGGGCAGGAGTAAGTATGGGGACGACTTCTTGGCCTGAGAAAATTTCTTAAACCGTAGAAACTTTGCAATTCCTTTGTAAATAGATATTTTGTATTGTAAACACCATGGAAAAGCTTTCTTGAAGCATGGGAACTTTGTAATTATTTTGAAAATGCAGTCGTCGCAGACACCGTGGGAAGATTTCTTGGACCTTTTTTTGTTTGTTTGTTGTTGAGAACAGGGGTGTATTAAAAATGTAAGAATGGGGCCCTAAAACTTTAAGGCCTCCAGACCTACTATCATGACGGTCTTATCGTTATCAATGTTATTAGATCATTCATCACACGTTGTCAATAGGACCAACCAAGACGTAAGAATTTTGAAGCTGTTAGTTAGACAAGTTGTTAGATCGACTCGTACTCGAGTATATTGTCATCTTACAAAATTACCTAATGGAAAGAGCACTATAGGTAAATTTTTTTAATTTTAAAAATTTGATATTTTTTTGTCATCACATTTTGTGATCCCTATGCATAGATGTTCTTTATGGATGACCTCTACGCTCTGATATTCCAAGCCTATCCTTCTGAATTACATAATTGCCAACTTTTTGTAATTGTCTATTTTGTTTATTTTCGGTTTAGCGGCTTTTGCCAACTTGACCAAATTTTGAGTGATTTTATCAATTTTTGTTTCCTATAATATTAGGGGGGAGGCTCCCTCAACCCCCTCCTGGGCATGTCCCTGGTTACAAACCTATCCGTATAGATCTTAGGTATAGATTGTATACTAAGGTGGCCGATTTCTATGAGGATTATCTAACGATTACAAAATTACAATTAAATAATACTATTGCTACAGTTACGAAAATTTTACAGGTTGTTGTTCAAGACTCGCTGTGTAACATATTGAAATATCAGGTGTAAAAGACAATTATTAAATTGATAATTAAATAAATAAATCCCCATAGAAATCGGCCACCTTAACCATAAATTGATATTAGACGGGATTTTATAAACTCCGCTAATTTCGACCCACCTTAAGATGGGGCTTTATTTTGAGACTTTTCAGTAAAAGTGTAAACTTCTAACTCCGAAAATTTATTTAAATTTATATTTTGAAGTTTTTTTGGTACTGTGTACTGCTGCTTTATTTACACTGCCTGTCACTAAATACAATAGATTAAATTATCATTATTTATTACATTAGTCTACTGTATTTGCTGTAACAATTTCAGAAATCTTTATAATTTATTTGAACTCCACGTGCGTCAGGAGTCCAGTTAAAGTTATTTTTCTATTGGTAAGTATTAATTTATTTTATTTATCTTAATTTTTGTCCACTTCCTAGTTACGATAGCACACTTTATAATTTTGATTTTTTCTGTTGTGATTTTTGTTTGTTTGAAGAAAGGTTAAACTTTAATTTAATATTCATAAAAATAAATCAATATTTACGAGAGGCTTGTAAACCCTTCTTAACCATAACCTAGCTTTTTTTCCCTATGCTTTTACTAGCAAAAAAAACTTAAAAAAATATTGATTTATTTTTATGAATACGGGTAGAAATATACATAACTTCGTTTGCATTGCACATAATCACATAAATATGTAGTATTTAAGGCAATAAAAGCTTAAATTTAAATAATACGTTTTTTCCATACAAATACTTTTTCTTTTCTTTCCCAGAAAGAGCAAAATTCAACGAATAACCTAAGATAGGATGTGCCAAACCTAACCGTATGGACGCCATAATTTGATTTTGTATCCAAAATTGCTTCTACCTGATTGAATTTGAAGGATTATTTGTTAATCTCTTTTAAAGCTACCGAATTAAGCTACAAATAATGTTTATTACTGAATTTTTTCGAGCACTTGGAAAAATCAACAATTAATATTTGGCCAAGCTTAAGTTACCATATTTTCAAATCCATTTCATTTCTTCGGTGTTTCGTTGCAAATTGTAATACCAACAAGAGTTCGGCATTCGCCTACTCACTTTTACCAAACCTTGGTAACCAAGGTACATTATTTACATTTACCGGTAATTATAAGGATAGCGCCCTCTTTTAAATTATTCAACGTACTTTTACCAACTCCCGTGGAATATGTACACATTTACCGGTAAATGTGTATATTTTCCAGTTACGTACTTTTTCCGTAACAGTTATACATAAATCTATTGATTAATGGTAAATGTTTAGTAAAATTCGACCATAAATAAAAATTGCAAGGTGCTATTTTTTTAACCATATCTTCCCAATCTTAAAAAACCTAGCGCTGCCACTGGTTGAAAGCAAAAGTTATGTGGACCGTGCCAGATATAATAAATTAAAGGATAGCTAAATTATTTAATAAATAAATTCCTATTTAAATTAATAAATTCATATTTAATAAATAAATCACAATAATAAAAGACCAGTTTTTAGAAATTAATAATAATAAATATAATATTCTTTAATCCAGGCCTGACACATTGCAGGTTACCTGAAAAATATTTTAACAACATAAAGTTGTTAAGCCTATCGTATCCTATCAAAAAATACTTAACTTAATCCTTTTCCAAAAACTACCCAGTTACCCAAATCCTTCTGTAAATAATCCTACATAATGAAAAATAAACTTCCGCGCCAATTTAGTTTGAAATTTTAACACGAGGATGGTGGCAACAGCGCAAATTCAGTTCTTGAATGGTTACAGATGTTGACAGTTCGTATGCCAGTTCGAAACTAATTTTGCTTTGATTTCGCTTAATTTTAAGTTAATAACGTAAAATTGAAATAATTTATTTAGTATTATTTATCGATGGTTGACAACTGAGGTAAGAAAATTTAGTTTTCATTGCAAATCATTTCATAGTTTGATTTTGTTCATAATAATTATTGGTTTGGTAAAATTATGTAGGTTAGAATGTTAAAACATTCCTTCGCTTGTGTTCCGAATTGTGACTTGTAATAATTTAATATTGACGTGTAATTACAATTTTCGTTAAAAGTAACCTATAGAAAGTTTTAACCTAAAAAAGTTGCAATTGCTATAATTTGGAAACGCATTTCAATACTTTTATTGCAATTTATAACAAAAGGTACATCTTGCAAATTTATTTTTGTGTTGATCGCGATAAGTTGAGTGAACTTGAAATAACTCTGTACTAAAATACTTCGGCTAATCTATGCCAGCTATTATTTTACAATTATTTATGTAACAGTACTTTGTTCTAAAAGAGATCGAGGTGAGTCATCCTGCTTTGCGATATCCTTATCAGTTGAGCATGCATTTTTTTTTTTTTCATATTTTGTATCGGAATCAGGGAAATCACCGATGTAATTGAGTTCAGTCGCTGTGGCGATTATTTCGTTATTTATATAACTTTTACACTTTTTGTTTACCTCTTGTTAAAAATATACCCACATTTTTGTGTCGTTAACATGTAGGCTGTTATCAGGAAGAAGCGAAGTAACAGGAGAGCGCGGAGGCGAATATTATACTTTTACTTTCATCAGCGTAAATTTTATAGTAGTACTCTGACAAACCACTACTAATTTATTATTAAAATCTTTCTATTGTAGATTTGTACAACATGGAAAAATATCGGGACGAAGTAATTTCTCAATTACGAGGATGTCTTCTGTCCGTCAAGGGAAAATGCGATTTGCGGCAAATTTCACGTAAGTATTCATTTTTGTACTTGGTTACCATTAAATTAACAATTCAAGTCACGGTCAAACAGCTTTAAATACGTGTCACATAACTAATTTTTTTTTCATTTTTAGATATTTATACCAAAAACTGAATCATGCCGATTTTAGAGCATTTCTGCTATTGTGGCAACCTTCGAACTGGAACTCTTGTGGCTGGAATAGGAGGAATCGTAAGTTATTTTTAAATTTTTTATATTTCAATCATTTTAATTCTCAAATGCCTATATAGATTCTTGCCATCCTTGGTATAATTGCAATCTTCGTATTACCAGTAGAATTTAGAACAATAGTGTTGGATTGGTTATCCAAAGAAGCAGGTAATTTAAATTGCTCTATAAAAACTTGATATTTTAATGCAAAAATAAAATTGTTTTAGTTCAAATTATCATGGCTGTGAACTTCGCAATGACGATTTTAATTTGCATCCTACTTATTATAGGAACACTAAAGGTAAAATTATTCGTGCAAAGAAATTTCAAAAAGTAATTCAAAATTTTTAGCGAAATATGTATCTAATGATTCCATGGGTTTTACTTGGTTTCATGTTGGCTATTGGTTTATTAGTGTCTGTTATTTACACTGCAGTAGATTTCTACATTCGCGGTGATGCGCTGAATGGAAGTTTGTTTCTTGTATTGGGACTTATTTCATTTTGTAAGTATCTGAAATAACTATTAACCTTTAATTAGTGACGTGAATCTTTTCTACATACAATTCAAATGTGACTATTGCCTCACAGGCGCACACTGGGCTGAAAAATGATGTAAAAATTTATTTTCCAATTAATGTTTATATAAAAAATTTTTTTAGTTGGTAATATTAAAAAAATCGCACATTACAATCGCAAAATTCGTTATGTTCTGGTGGATTGTTTTGCGTTTAAATGCTTATGAATATTAAATATGATTATATTAAACAGATGATACTCATAGCAATGCGTTTATTTTAAAATTTATAGGTAAAATAACGATTTTAGGGTTTATCTTAACTTGAACTTTTCGAGCGTTCTATAAAATTGTGAACTTTAAAATTTAGACCTGCGTTACTGTTACCTAAACATCTATATCGTGTATCAATTTCTCGCTGGAATGTTTGCCTATAAGGAAGATATTGTCATTTCAAGTTTTAATCTCTTAATTTTATGTACCAAATCCGCTCATTTTCATCATAAAAATATGAAAAAAATGAAAATATAAATGTATATCAAATATATTTGTAACACGTAAAAGGAATTAGATTAGTAAATTATTAAAATATATCAATTAATTTACTATCACGTATTAAAAACTAACCAATTATAGTTAGAAAATACTATAATAATTTATTATTGTTGCATTGATTATACATAGCGTAAAAGAGTTACCTATCAGCGAAAATTTAAAATTAGTTTTGTTACCAGAACCCACCTAAACAAATTTATATTTGATTTAAACTAATTTAAATTAATTTTTATTAATATATGAAAATAAATTATTAGTAGCTACATAATTATTAATTTGTATCGCTTTCAGTAGCGTCTGTTAATTCAATTTCTGGAGTTAATTCCAGTAATTCCAAAGTTTCGGGTAAAAGATTTTTTGTTTGTCTTTTCTGAAATGGCCGAATACTTGATATAAAAGGATCTGAAGATATTAGCATATTATGTAAAATATCTTCGTTGGATGCTTCCCTGCAAAACTTTCTAGATCGGGTTTCTCTACTCTTTCGAGTACTCTTTCGAGTACACGACAGGTTTAAATTTATCATCAAGAATTTTTCTTATTTTTATAACAAATTCAGGATTTTCTTGTAAATGTTCTAAAATCCTTGCAACATCGTTAAGTCCATTGTTGTACATACTCCTGATTGTAGAACACATGAGCTCCTGCGTATCCTTATATTGAATAAATTCGGTCTTTTCTACCATATCTTTAATTTTCAGTCTTATACAATGAGGCCAATTAAACTCAGAATGCAACCATGAATTATTGTTCTCCAAAAAAATTTTTTCAGTACGGTTGGACTGTTTCGACTTCCTACGCAGCTTCAAACAAAGCATTCTAATACTAGTTTTTAAAGTATTCAGTTCTGATTCACAAAAATTGATATCAAGTCTGGAAGTAACCATTTCAAAAAGTTTCTTGTAATCATCAAGATGTGTGTCAGGGGAGCTTTTAAGTAATAAATAAAGATCATAATTTGTTCTTAAATTATAATTCATCTTGATTTGATTTGCTTTTTTTCTAATTCTCTATTCTATTTCCTTTTTTATTTATATTTTCTCGATTTTCAAAACCTTAGAAAATTTCTTTCTAAAATTAGAAAGAACAATTCAAAGAAGACTAGTTAAAGTTGTTTGAAGTTGATTTGATGTAAAGTTCAATCATAAAAATGTAATAACAAATTGTTTCGCAATGGAAACAATAGGGGTGGTCAACTTACATTCTGGACACTATTTTGAAACACTCGCAAAAAAATTGTTGTATACAGGATATGTTTGAAATTCACTTTGGATTAGTAAAATTCAATGAAATGAGTTCAACACATATAGTATTTACCTTGCGATATCAACGAAAATTGTTTAGTTTATCAGCACACGAAAAATTTGAGTTTTTATAAAAAGAAAAATCTTTTTATACAAAGTTTGTAGAAACTACAGCAACGCGTCTATTCACTTTAAAACCACATAAAAAGTGAGGGTTGTGTTAATAAGCACGATGACATTTGAAATAGCGGTGTTACACCTCAAAGTTTTTTCTATAAGGCAGGGTGGTCAACTTACATCCCTGTCCCCTACATTTTAGTGTTAATAACATTGCTAAAATTAACAATTATGAATGCGTCGCTTTCTTTTTGTCGGATACTGTATCTTTTTAAGAATTTGTGTTTCCTTATTTTATTTGAAATATTAGGTTATTAATGTAATAAACGCACTGTAAGTATCATTGTTGTGTATTTTTTCTGCACTCTAAATAGTGAACAACTTCGGTGGAGTAACAAAGGCGTTCCTCAATTAGTTCACTATATCGAGACTGTACTGTCTTTCAAAATAAAATTAATAAAACAGTAATTCAATCAATGAGCTAAAAAATTATGTATATCCAATTTTTGTCTCAAGTCTCTCCAGTCTCCCCTATTTAATCCTATTTAATCAGTGTAGAGTAAATTTTTCCTTAGTGGTTTAGCACGTGACTGGGGCTTGCGCGCCAAATGTAGAAAATTCCCCTTGGCACTCAATTCCACCAATTGACACAAACATAGAACCGAAATAACAAATATTCGTTTCTGCACATTAGCCACTCCCAACCACTAAGGAAAAAATTCACTCTACCCAAAGCATACCTGCCCTGAAGACTTTTGTTGGCAAAAAATCTAATTTTACACTTTGATATCTTATCATAAAAATCAAAAAATTACGGGCTCAGCAACATTAAATTTACTACATTTAGTGCCTTTCAATGTGGCTTCTTGTAAAGCTAAATTTTAAAGAATTTTAAAATTTAAAAGTTTTAACAACGTCAACTGCAACAAATTTAAGAATTTATCTAGAAATAAAAAAAAATTAGCAAAGAAAATTTTGAAATAAAACTAAAAATGTTAAATTTGTAGATTGAATTTAAATGTTATATTTGCACAGTATAAAAATGTATCTACAAGATATCAAAGACAAAAATGTGCATACTATTATTTTTATCGCATCTTACGTTTCGCTGAATCACGCATTTACAATCATAGAAATATTAGGTTGAGAAGCGCAACCTCCTGGTTAAACGATGGAAACAAAAGCCCTCCGGGGAGAAAACGGCAAACTAAAATTTGGCGCCACTTTGAGCTGGTTTGAATACTAGCAGTAAATAATTTCATTTCAAATTTTTTCTTCTATGTTCTGAAAAATTTATTTATTAGATATTTTCTATCATAAACTATAATATTCATTATAGTCATTATAGAAATTATCAAATAAATAAATTTTTCAGAACATGGAAAAATGTTTCATAAATATTCAGAAAGATGATAAGACACAATAAAATTCATGGTTAAAAACGTAAATATTTTAATAATGCAAATATGTTACATATTAACAAAATGAAATAGAAATATCCAAACATGTTCTCTTTAAGACGAATCGTTGAAAATAATCTCGTTTTGAGGAAAGAGACAACAATAGCACGGAATAAGATAGAATATTAGCTTTCGTAATAGCAAATACAACCGTTGCAGCAATCGTAGACGGGTAGACTATTTCGGTTGGGATAGAGAATGCGATAAAAATAATGCAGTTGTTATGATAAGTTTCCATTTCAAGATAAGAATTTTTAAACAAACGATTACTAACTGTAAAGTAATAATATCTTATATTATTATAATCTACGGAAGGTATAAAACTAGGCTTTCTAACCATTCATCCGTTTTTTTAATTCGCTAACTAATTTGCTTGAAAATAATAATAAAATTATTATAATAATTGTTAGGTAAAATACATTACCGTCCTTCTGCAGTCGGGTAAAAGGAAGATAAAAAACTTCAAAAAAGTATTTATGAAAATATATTTGTAAAATACAAAGATTTGGAAGGATAATATTCATTTGAAGAATTTGTGTAGTAGTATCTCTTTACTGGTTTTCAGTCTTTGCAACGTTTTAGCAAATAACTTGGAGGTTGGCTTAATAAAGGTGTGCTGTGGACAAAGAAGTCATTTTGAAAAGAATAACAACCGAGCAGTGACAGTAAAATGTTATGGTTTATTTTTCGTTTTCTGGCCATCAGCAAGAATCAGGAGGATCCCGAATTTTCATGTTTCTTGATTGCCGTGGATCAATTATTTCTGGTAGAAGACAGCTCATGTAAAAATTGCATAGTTTTTCTTCCATTTTTTTCGACCAGTAAGAATCGTCTTTAAATGATTTCTGTCTTTAATTTGCAATCACTGGAAGTCCAAACTCCAAGAACACACTTTTTCTTTTTGGCGATATGTAATTGACCTTACGGAGACGGTCGGAGCATAGTGGTCACGCAAGTTGACTATGGACGCTAAATACCGGTTTCGAATCCGAGTAAAGTAAGAACTTTATTCTGACCGTTCTCTCCTCGGAAAGCAACGGCAACCTACCGAGAGTAATATGCCAAGAGCATCCTTAAATGTTAATGATCTAAAGGGTCCAAAAGTTGATCTGTGGACTATGGGGAAGCGTAATAACCACCCCACCAACATTTAAGGATCACGACGCTTCTGTTAAGAAGCATAAAGACTGTATGATGATGAATTGACCTTGAATCTGGTAATACCATTTATGTTTTTTGTTAACTTCATAAACACCATTTACATTTTTCCAGAAAGTAACATTTTTATTATCGATTGATTGATCTACCGGCTTATTAAAGGAAGAATACGGGCATTTAATTTCTACGATTGTGTCCTCTCCAATAAGGCCATCTCGTCAATGAACATTCCACATTTGTTAATTTTTACATCGAGTTGTGCCTCTAACTGCTTTATAGCAACTTCCTCGTAACACTTGCCATGGTGAGTGAGTGTTTAACGGAATACCATATAAAATATTTTTAACCAAATTTCCACGATGTGTGGTTTTCTTCTTTGAACACACGTCGTAGAAATGTGATGCAGTCAGCAGCTTTCGTCTCTATTCGACCCATAGGGCACATTCGGATTGCAAAATTGTATTTCTCTCAAAAATGGTTCTCTCTTCTTCGGTTTTTCTTAATCCATTTAAAACTATCAATTTTTTATTTTCGCAATGTTCCTCTGGCATGTCGGGTTGTTGACTAAATAGTCCATAATCAGGAACGTAATCTTTTGAAGTTTGGTCAATTTCTTTGTTTGGTGCTTTATAAACTTTTCTAAAATTTAAAGATCTTTTGCATTTCTTCAATCGTTTTACTTCAAATTTTGATTTAATTTTTGACGGGCTCTTCCCAAGTATTGTTTTATGCAATACCGAGTGAGCTCTACCTTTTGAATTGAAACTCACCTTCTTCTTCTTCTTCTTCTTCTTTAGGTGCCTATCCGATTTCGGATGTACGGCGATCCCCACGACTTAGCCAAGAAGGCTGCACCAGGGAAATGTTAATGGGGTGGTGGTTTTGCCTTCCCCTTAGTCCACAGATCAATTTTGGACTTATTTAGTTCATTAACATTTTAAGGATTTTTCTTGCCATATTACTCTCGGTGGTTTGCTATTGCCTTCCGAGGGGAGACGGTCAGAATAAAGTTCTTACTTCACTCGGATTCGAACCGGGTATTTAGCGTTCATAGTCAACTCGCGTTAGCACTATGCTGCGACCGCCACTATGCTGCGGTGAAACTCACCACAGCAGCTAAACAGCGGGATTGGTACGATCTACCTTTGGAATAATTTATTCTTTTACCACCTACAAATTTTGCCACAATTGAATGGAATTGTTCCACTATGTTACTATTTAGATGCAGCAATAAACTTTTTGCATGCAATGAGATACTTCTGATTATGTAATTTATTCTATTAAGGATTTCGGGATAACTTTTTAATAATTTAAATTGACTGTCATCATTATTTGCATTCTCTGCTTTTTGGCAAAAATAAATATCACATTTACTGTGCTCACCAAATTATGTGACAAACACTATTTTCAATATCACTTTTCAGCAATGTAATTTTTTCTGTCATTTGCCCGTCACAATTTTTCCTAAATTTTACTGCGGATGTAATTGCTCTTCGAAATTTTAAAATATTGTTTTTTATAAATTGTTTTAACACGCCACTTCGAAATTTACTATCAGTTGATAAATTTCTTAATTTTTTTACAAAAATTACGAAGTAGATGATTTTTATATAATATACAGGGTGAATGAGAGCACCCGTATCAGCAATTTTTTTTCAAAAACGGCTAGTCGTAGAGAGTTGGGTTAAAAAAATGTATTATAAAAGCCATAATAAAAAATCGAATGGTGATATTATTTCTCGGAAAGGTCGGCGTCCCAAGTAGTTTGCTCCAGAAACTCTAGAACTCTAGAATTTTAAATGGCACCATAGGTCGAAAATGGTATCGTTGAAAATATATAATTAGATAGATAAAAAATAAGCAAGTTTTGTAGGAAAAATTATTTTATTACTCCCTCCCCTTTTCAGTAATATTCGATTGCATATGGGTGACTGAGACTACCATTACTTAAAATAGGTGGGAATAATAAAATAATTTTTCCCACAAAACTTGCTTATTTCTTAAAGATATTTTCAACAATACCACTTTCAACCTATAAAATTTAAAATTCTGGAGTTCTGGAATTTCTGGAGCAAACTACTCGGGATCACGACCTTTCCGAGAAATAATAATATCATTATTCGATTCTTTATTACGGCTTTTATAATAAATTTTTTGACCCAACTCTCTACGACCTACCGTTTTTGAAAAAAAGACTGATACGGGTGGTCTCATTCACCCATATGCAATCGAATATTACTGAAAAGGAGAGGGAGTAATAAAATAATTTTTTCTACAAAACTTGCTTATTTTTGCAAGATCTTTTCAACGATACAATTTTCGACCATTTAAAATTCTGGAGTTCTGGAGTTTCTGGAGCAAACTACTCGGGACGCCGACCTTTCCGAGAAATAATAATATCACCATTCGATTCTTTATTATTATTATGGCTTATATAATAAATTTTTTTAACCCAACTCTCTACGACTATTAGCCGTTTTTGAAAAAAATTGCTGATACGGGTGCTCTCATTCACCCTGTATAATATGACGATTAAAATCGGGCCAACTTATATTGGAGCCCAGTGGAAATAAGTAAAAAATGTTGGTACATTGGCTCTTTTAGTAGAGTAATAAATATGTTGTAAATTTCTACTAATAATATTGATCGAATGTTTTTTGCAATTTTAAAAAATTGTAAAAAAGTAATGTAGATTTATTGAAATTTTAAACGCAAAGTGCATACTTAATTTTATTATGTCATAGTGATATAATGTTAATAAATGTAACTGATAAGAACATAATCTTTGAAGCGGTATCATTTTACTTGCTTACTTGCAATTTTTGCAGTATGTTTTATTACTGTCTGTGCTTGTCTCTCTTCAACAACATGGATAAATGTAGAATTAATATTTTGTTTGAACGTGTGATATTGGTTGCATAATTATTTAAAATTAATTCTAAAATTTAATGAAATACACATGTTTGTAAAGTGGTAATTACAAAGAAACAGCAGTAGCAAAATGCATGAAATTTTGAAATTAAATATAAAAAGCTTCAAGTCACACCGACCTGTTTTTAATTTTTTAATTTTTAATTTTATTTCTCCGTAATTAATTAGTAAAGTAAAGGTAACTTTGTTCGAAGATTACAAAAAAACTATTTTGTATATTGAAAAAATCTTGACTAGGCGGGATGCATTCAAGTGTCCTCTTTCAAAAAATGTATACTTTTGTACACATTTTTTGAATAATAAGCATGCAATCGTCACTTTACGGCGGTCTGTTTATAAGCTTTGTAAAAGGTATAGCAGATTCCTCTTAAAAAGTCTAATTAAAATATTTAGAAATTTAAAAAAAAAATAGTCAAACTTCAATAAATTAAACGAAATTCCTTAACAATAGGTTATTTTTTATAAATAGAACAAGGCTTAATTAAAGAATTTAAATATTTTTGTACGATATTCAGTTTCGTGTTATTGAAGTTCCACTATAATCTATAGAATCAATATAACAAAAAATAACACTTTTCTATCAAAAAAGGCATGCACATTGCATTAAAATATCACAAAAGAATAACAATATAATATACAACAAAATAATACTTTAACAAAATTAAAATAAATTCTCAAAAAAGAACAATATTACTATACAACAAAAAATAACACTTTTCTATAAAAAAAAGGCATGCACATTACATTAAAATATCACAAAAGAGTATCAAATTCTAAAAAATAAGAGAGTAACAATATATACAACAAAATAATACTTTATCAAAATTAAAATAAATTCTCAAACAAGAACAATATACTATACAACAAAAAATAACACTTTTCTATAAAAAAAAAGGCATGCACATTACATTAAAATATCACAAAAGAGTATCAAATTCTAAAAAATAAGAGAGTAACAATATATACAACAAAATAATACTTCATCAAAATTAAAATAAATTCTCAAAAAAGAACAATATTACTATACAACAAAAAATAACACTTTTCTATAAAAAAAGGCATGCACATTACATTAAAATATCACAAAAGAGTATCAAATTCTAAAAAATAAGAGAGTAACAATATATACAACAAAATAATACTTTATCAAAATTAAAATAAATTCTCAAACAAGAACAATATACTATACAACAAAAAATAACACTTTTCTATAAAAAAAAGGCATGCACATTACATTAAAATATCACAAAAGAGTATCAAATACTAAAAAATAAAAGAGTAACAATATATTATACAACAAAATAATAATTTATCAAAATTAAAATAAATTCTAAAAGAGATTTCTAGAAAAATAACAAATTAACTTTTAAATTTCTGCATTTTCTTGGTATGACCACGGGAAACAGAAGTTGAATTACGCCTATCCTTGACATATTTGAAAATTAGAAATGGAACACACATCTCCAAAATCAAATTGTCGCAGTCATGATCTGTGCAATATTTTTCTCCAGTGCAGCAATTCAATTTGTATAAAGCCTTGAAGTTATCCTCCAACGATGCTTCGTGCCCGTGTTCATCAAGGAATTTATACAAATTGACATGGATATTCTGAAGAAGTAACATCACATGATCAGTTGGGTAATTCAACCTTTGGGTGTGGTCATCCATCTCCTTGAAATAAATAAAATAATGATTACTAGAAATCTCTTTGGAAAACAATTTATTATGACAATTGTCACAATCAAGTATATTACTTTTTTTTAAAACATAGCCAGCAACATAGGCTAAACCTTGACTGTCCTCACAATTGAGGTATTCGGTTTTTACTGCTTCAAAGTTACTTGATGTACCTGATTCTAACATTTGCTCCTCTTCATGCGCAGAGTATTTTAACAAACTCCCCAAATCATCCAATGGAACACAATCATCTCTTTCACAATTTCCATTAATCGTAGGCGAAGCCAATTTGTTAACAACTACCGTTTTCAAAGCAGCAATGAATTGATGACAGGTGGGGTTATCATTACAAATACCATGCTGTCTTACTGTACAAAAACAATTTTCAATGGGATCTTGATTTAGTCCTCGTAAATTCAAGTAATCAAATTGGCCTTCCAGACGATTCCAGAGGAAAATAATTGATTTAATAGTTATTTGCCAACCTTTAATGAAAGAAAACATGTATGTCACATCACGAGGCTTATCTGGAGGTGAATTCAAATCAATTAGTTTCCACTGCTCTAATTCTACTAACATATCAGACCAAAATTTTAAATGAGGTGAAGTTTTAGTCAATGAACATAAAAATGGTTTTGATTCTGAAGGTGTAATTTGTGATCCATTTAAAGAGTCAAATAAATCATCCATTTTTTTGACAAATTCCGCTGTGTAAATGGCTTCAGAAGACAATTTACCCAATGCACAGAAACTTTCGATAGATGAAGCCATAGTGTTACTTAGCTGAGAAGCAGCAACCTTCACTTTCATTTTCATGAAAGTATCGTTAAAATTGAAATGCTCTTTCCGTATCTTGTGTAAAGCTTTAAAAATTTTGGTTTGATCTAAGTTAAAAGTAGAATGTATATATTCCATCTTAGCAAATTTGTCTGGGAAAAATTCAAGCTTGTTTTTTATTAATGAGTTTCGGGTGCTTTTTAATAAATGAGGAACATCATAAATTGTTACAATCGGCTGGTCATTAACAAAGAAACAATATGAACTTTGCTTGGGGTGAATCTCTGAACATAACGAATTGATAGCTCCCCGATTGGTAGGACCTTGGTCGCATACCGTAGCTACAACATTTAAACCTACCCCCTGAAGTTGTGATATTGTATCTTTAATAAGTGCCTTTAGATCGTCGGATGAAATTGTAGCAACAGTGAAGTAATAAGCAATTACTTGTTTCCATTGAAGCTTAATACCTTTTACCATAAAGGGGGCAAGATAATCATAAGAAAGTGATAGAACCCTACTTGCCATTTCAAATTATTTTATCAAAACAAGAAAAATTGTACCATCACTTTGTATGCACTAGAACTTTTGTAAAAATGGATATTTATCAACTTTTCAGTGACAAAATCAGTGATTGTCACTGAAAAGTATAAATAATCCACCTAAAAAAGAAAAACTTTTAATTATATTCGACATTTAGTAAAATATGGCAAATTTCATCAATCAAAAGCAACCTTTTAGTATATAATTTATTTACACAAAAATGAAAAAGAATTTAACCGAAAATTATTCTATACTATAAACTAGACATATGATTCTATAAAATAAAAAAAAAAAATCATCATTATGTTATCACAAAAGTCTTATATGACGTTTTTAAAATTGCGATTTATTCAATGTAATCATCGCACTCCGCACCTATGTAAATGAAATATAAACTCTTATATTTTGAAATATCTTATTAATTAATTATCTGAAGTTAAAAACTTAACAATTTAGGTAATATTAATTCACTAAAGTATGGTTATCAAAGGCCAAAATGACTAAAAAAAATATTTCCACTTTAACAAAATAGTTACGTAAATGGCATACTGGGGTCCCACGGACCCCAAGCTCGCTTAAATCGTATAAAACTTGAAGGGCATACCACAACTAACAGTAGCATAGTGTGTAAAATGTCGAGAGGGTTATGATGCTAAATTACAAAGGTGTCGATTTGCCAAAAAAAAATATTAGAACATTCTACAGGCTTTTTAAGATGTCGTGGGGTCCCAGGGACCCCAGTATGCCATGCGAAGGTTAAACTCGACGTCAACCATCGTTTGCTATGGTTTGCTAAAAATACAACAGTTTGTTATCATTTATCAAGTTTCTTTCCCGAGTAGGCCGGAGACAAAGCATTTTTTACGTATAGTATATCACTTTCGCAGAATAAAGTTTGTTGATGGTGCATTTTCACGCTCATGCAATTTGTGCAAACGGGCTTGTGCAAGCCAATAATTAATAATAGTTTAATTTGTAGCTCTGGTTTGAAGTATTGTTATTTATTGGCTTGCACCAGCCAGTTTGCACAAATTCCATGAGCGTGAAAACGCACCATAACGTTTACCTATTTCCTATATTTTAAATAACCTTACAATTAATTCAAATATCAGTTTTAACCCTGGACCTGCACACTGGGGTCTCAGAAACCCCAAAAGTTGAGATTTATTTCACAATATTTATTTATCCCATTCTTTAAGTTTTTAATAGCTTTGTGCACGGTACAGTCTTGAATGCGTTTTGAACCGCAGGCGCAGTATTAGAACGTATTCAGGTTTGTTACCGCGAACCAAGGACGAAAAATTACTATCTAATAATATCCTACAATACAAAACAAAACTATCCTTGAAGAGTAGGTCTAGGTACTACAATTTTTTTTTCAAAAGTTGTTTATTTACTAAAATATCATAAAAAGAATGATGGAATCTCTAAAACCCCGGTATACAGGATACGTTACAAAATATAAGTGTGAAGTTCCAGGATTGAGCACACACAAAATAATACGGGACATCTGGTCACTCTACGTTAAGCGTAGGGGGGGGGGGTCTGTGATGTCGGTGATGCGAGCTTTGCGATTCCCTCACCATTGCCAACATTTTAATGGAATATTTAGCAAGCTATCTAGTTTCTTTATTTTCTGCAACAACAGAGTATTATTGCAAATTTTGATTGGTCATTTTGGGTTGTCGCTTGAAGTGATGAAAATTATTGTATCATTGTAACTTAAAAACATCAACTATGTTATGGGTTCCACTATTGGTTTTACGAAGGGAAAATAATAAGTTCAAAATTTACTCAACCACTTTATCTACAAGTAACTGGGACAAAAACTGACAGAGTGTCGAAAATACTTAAAATACTATCATTATACTATCAGGGGGGGGGGCGGTGACTCTTTTAGGGGCATCAGGTTTAGTTGATTTTGAGCATTTTGGGGCATTACGTGCATTTATGACAATGTGCCAAGAGATGATAGTATGCCAAAACGATTGTACAGCATTACGCAGGACGGGGGGGGGGTATCACATCCGTGTCATCACGTGTGATGGTTGGCATGTCGACGCCTTCCAAAATGTGGGCAGGAGTAAGTATGGGGACGACTTCTTGGCCTGAGAAAATTTCTTAAACCGTAGAAACTTTGCAATTCCTTTGTAAATAGATATTTTGTATTGTAAACACCATGGAAAAGCTTTCTTGAAGCATGGGAACTTTGTAATTATTTTGAAAATGCAGTCGTCGCAGACACCGTGGGAAGATTTCTTGGACCTTTTTTTGTTTGTTTGTTGTTGAGAACAGGGGTGTATTAAAAATGTAAGAATGGGGCCCTAAAACTTTAAGGCCTCCAGACCTACTATCATGACGGTCTTATCGTTATCAATGTTATTAGATCATTCATCACACGTTGTCAATAGGACCAACCAAGACGTAAGAATTTTGAAGCTGTTAGTTAGACAAGTTGTTAGATCGACTCGTACTCGAGTATATTGTCATCTTACAAAATTACCTAATGGAAAGAGCACTATAGGTAAATTTTTTTAATTTTAAAAATTTGATATTTTTTTGTCATCACATTTTGTGATCCCTATGCATAGATGTTCTTTATGGATGACCTCTACGCTCTGATATTCCAAGCCTATCCTTCTGAATTACATAATTGCCAACTTTTTGTAATTGTCTATTTTGTTTATTTTCGGTTTAGCGGCTTTTGCCAACTTGACCAAATTTTGAGTGATTTTATCAATTTTTGTTTCCTATAATATTAGGGGGGAGGCTCCCTCAACCCCCTCCTGGGCATGTCCCTGGTTACAAACCTATCCGTATAGATCTTAGGTATAGATTGTATACTAAGGTGGCCGATTTCTATGAGGATTATCTAACGATTACAAAATTACAATTAAATAATACTATTGCTACAGTTACGAAAATTTTACAGGTTGTTGTTCAAGACTCGCTGTGTAACATATTGAAATATCAGGTGTAAAAGACAATTATTAAATTGATAATTAAATAAATAAATCCCCATAGAAATCGGCCACCTTAACCATAAATTGATATTAGACGGGATTTTATAAACTCCGCTAATTTCGACCCACCTTAAGATGGGGCTTTATTTTGAGACTTTTCAGTAAAAGTGTAAACTTCTAACTCCGAAAATTTATTTAAATTTATATTTTGAAGTTTTTTTGGTACTGTGTACTGCTGCTTTATTTACACTGCCTGTCACTAAATACAATAGATTAAATTATCATTATTTATTACATTAGTCTACTGTATTTGCTGTAACAATTTCAGAAATCTTTATAATTTATTTGAACTCCACGTGCGTCAGGAGTCCAGTTAAAGTTATTTTTCTATTGGTAAGTATTAATTTATTTTATTTATCTTAATTTTTGTCCACTTCCTAGTTACGATAGCACACTTTATAATTTTGATTTTTTCTGTTGTGATTTTTGTTTGTTTGAAGAAAGGTTAAACTTTAATTTAATATTCATAAAAATAAATCAATATTTACGAGAGGCTTGTAAACCCTTCTTAACCATAACCTAGCTTTTTTTCCCTATGCTTTTACTAGCAAAAAAAACTTAAAAAAATATTGATTTATTTTTATGAATACGGGTAGAAATATACATAACTTCGTTTGCATTGCACATAATCACATAAATATGTAGTATTTAAGGCAATAAAAGCTTAAATTTAAATAATACGTTTTTTCCATACAAATACTTTTTCTTTTCTTTCCCAGAAAGAGCAAAATTCAACGAATAACCTAAGATAGGATGTGCCAAACCTAACCGTATGGACGCCATAATTTGATTTTGTATCCAAAATTGCTTCTACCTGATTGAATTTGAAGGATTATTTGTTAATCTCTTTTAAAGCTACCGAATTAAGCTACAAATAATGTTTATTACTGAATTTTTTCGAGCACTTGGAAAAATCAACAATTAATATTTGGCCAAGCTTAAGTTACCATATTTTCAAATCCATTTCATTTCTTCGGTGTTTCGTTGCAAATTGTAATACCAACAAGAGTTCGGCATTCGCCTACTCACTTTTACCAAACCTTGGTAACCAAGGTACATTATTTACATTTACCGGTAATTATAAGGATAGCGCCCTCTTTTAAATTATTCAACGTACTTTTACCAACTCCCGTGGAATATGTACACATTTACCGGTAAATGTGTATATTTTCCAGTTACGTACTTTTTCCGTAACAGTTATACATAAATCTATTGATTAATGGTAAATGTTTAGTAAAATTCGACCATAAATAAAAATTGCAAGGTGCTATTTTTTTAACCATATCTTCCCAATCTTAAAAAACCTAGCGCTGCCACTGGTTGAAAGCAAAAGTTATGTGGACCGTGCCAGATATAATAAATTAAAGGATAGCTAAATTATTTAATAAATAAATTCCTATTTAAATTAATAAATTCATATTTAATAAATAAATCACAATAATAAAAGACCAGTTTTTAGAAATTAATAATAATAAATATAATATTCTTTAATCCAGGCCTGACACATTGCAGGTTACCTGAAAAATATTTTAACAACATAAAGTTGTTAAGCCTATCGTATCCTATCAAAAAATACTTAACTTAATCCTTTTCCAAAAACTACCCAGTTACCCAAATCCTTCTGTAAATAATCCTACATAATGAAAAATAAACTTCCGCGCCAATTTAGTTTGAAATTTTAACACGAGGATGGTGGCAACAGCGCAAATTCAGTTCTTGAATGGTTACAGATGTTGACAGTTCGTATGCCAGTTCGAAACTAATTTTGCTTTGATTTCGCTTAATTTTAAGTTAATAACGTAAAATTGAAATAATTTATTTAGTATTATTTATCGATGGTTGACAACTGAGGTAAGAAAATTTAGTTTTCATTGCAAATCATTTCATAGTTTGATTTTGTTCATAATAATTATTGGTTTGGTAAAATTATGTAGGTTAGAATGTTAAAACATTCCTTCGCTTGTGTTCCGAATTGTGACTTGTAATAATTTAATATTGACGTGTAATTACAATTTTCGTTAAAAGTAACCTATAGAAAGTTTTAACCTAAAAAAGTTGCAATTGCTATAATTTGGAAACGCATTTCAATACTTTTATTGCAATTTATAACAAAAGGTACATCTTGCAAATTTATTTTTGTGTTGATCGCGATAAGTTGAGTGAACTTGAAATAACTCTGTACTAAAATACTTCGGCTAATCTATGCCAGCTATTATTTTACAATTATTTATGTAACAGTACTTTGTTCTAAAAGAGATCGAGGTGAGTCATCCTGCTTTGCGATATCCTTATCAGTTGAGCATGCATTTTTTTTTTTTTCATATTTTGTATCGGAATCAGGGAAATCACCGATGTAATTGAGTTCAGTCGCTGTGGCGATTATTTCGTTATTTATATAACTTTTACACTTTTTGTTTACCTCTTGTTAAAAATATACCCACATTTTTGTGTCGTTAACATGTAGGCTGTTATCAGGAAGAAGCGAAGTAACAGGAGAGCGCGGAGGCGAATATTATACTTTTACTTTCATCAGCGTAAATTTTATAGTAGTACTCTGACAAACCACTACTAATTTATTATTAAAATCTTTCTATTGTAGATTTGTACAACATGGAAAAATATCGGGACGAAGTAATTTCTCAATTACGAGGATGTCTTCTGTCCGTCAAGGGAAAATGCGATTTGCGGCAAATTTCACGTAAGTATTCATTTTTGTACTTGGTTACCATTAAATTAACAATTCAAGTCACGGTCATAATAATTCATCCTAATGAATAAAGTTAGGGAAGTTGGTAATTAGCAGGAGCAGGGTCGGGTCAGCTACTTATGTCCCCAATAAGGGCGCACAGGAAAAAAGTACTTTTTTATTTTCTTCCAATTTCCTAAACGAGACTTGCGTATAGATAGATAATGCAACTTCTATATAGTAACTTCTTTGAAGAAATGGATAACGTCTCAATGGAATTTAAAAATGAATAATATTTTACTGTCAAGCTGTTGCCCATACAAAATTATTTAGAAAAACAAATAGTCGGCTAATGCTTGCTTTTCGCAAGGCCGGTGCCACCTGTTTTGAGCCCCCCTGCAAAATTTCAAATATGTCACCTCAAATCACACAGTTGCAATGAAACAGTTAGAAATAATTTTTTTGTTTTTGGTAATATTTTTCTACCAAACAATTAAAAACAAAACATTTCATAATACATTTTATCTCCAACTACTGAAAATGAATGGATACACTGATAATAGCAAGCAACTTTTACTTAATATTAATGTTATTATCCAGTTACTAACAGAAAAATTACAAAAAGGCTTACATTAAAATTTGCAGGGTGTGGAATCGTTTTCCTACAAGTTGTAGGCTACAACATTACAAATTAAGTTATTTTTGTCAGTAATCATTTCTATTTTCCTCGGATTTTCTAAATTTTTCTTATCGTATGCAGTGCGTTAGAGCAGTTCGGTGGTAGAAAGGCAAAAGGTTATAAGTCTAGTTTTACATTTTCTTTTATTTGCAATCAGAGGGTAAAATTTCAGCTTTAATTCTTATTTTTGGCGCTTCAGGTATCATCCTTCTGAACTATGATGTATGGGAAGCAAGGCAGTAGTGTATTTTTTCGATAATGACTAGGAGGAGCTAATGTGTAGAAACGAATATTCGTCATTTCGGGTCTATGTTTGTGTCAATTGGTGGAATTTGGTGTCGCTCGTTCTCCCGCCACATCTACTGTGCAAGATTTTGGCTCCTTCTAGTCACTAAGGAAAAGATTCACTCTAGTAGGAGGTTAGGTCTCTTTGTTGGTGGAGGACGTGCAGTCAAAGTTGACAAGTTGTTAACAGATTTATAAGTATTCGTCGTACTTCTTCTGAACCTCTTGGTTTAATTTTTTATTATTTTACTAAATTCCGTTGATGTTTTTTTCATGGATGTATAATAATAAGGGAGATGGGCTTACAAACTCTTATCGTATGGTCCTCGAACGTCGCCTGCAATGTTAGACAAGGATAGACGATTCTGGTTTGACGCTTCAAAGTGGTAATAGAGTCTTGTGCAGTTTAGTCACATAATAAATAAACAATTTAAGTACAAATATTTATTTAATTGTAGTTTAGACATAATTCCAAATAATATTAAGCTTATTATGCCCCCAGGCTAAACCGGTGGGTCTAGAAGCATGAAATTTTGCACACGAGTTCCTTATTATGATGTAGGTGAGCACTAAGAACGGATTTTACGGAAATCCTATCCAAAAAGGATTTATCACTCACTATCTAATTAGTGGTAAAGCACATGAATGGATTAACGAAATTACTATATAATTAGTGATTTTTTCTCTTTTTTAATTGGTTATTTTTTAATTCGTGATAATGGATTAACGAGATTCCCACTGTCCATCCGCTCTGTGAGGCCGAACAACCATATCCGACACTCATAGGAGGTGAAGACGGCCGAAGGCCACAGAACTGCCTAGTACTTTCATAAAATTAAGAATATTTGAACTCTTATTGTCTTATTACATTATTATATCTCTATTACCTATGTATAATAATAATATATACTTTTTAGTGAATTATTTCCATATTTATAATTTTATGAACTTGTTTTCTTCAACTGAAAAAAAAATCTTTTACTTATTGTGTTTTCAAAAACATTATAATATACTAATTATTAATTTAATGATATAATTTAATCTCGTCTATTTAAGGACAAGTAAAACGACTAAATAGGGAAAAAATTCACTAAAAAGTACACAAATTTCGCACAACAGAAAATTTAATTAATTATGACTTATGTAATTTTGATTTTTTTCTTATCGACGGCTGACGTTTTTGTTAATTTCCCTTATTCTTGTCTATAATATTGCTTAACTCGCATGCATAATATATTAGAAATAAACTCATTCTGCAATAATTTCGTCTCGATGTACTTTGCACCCAAATTTTATTAACCTGTTTTCTTCAAGTGGGCAGGGAAAAATTCAATTAAAAAGTACACAAGTTTTGTACAGGGTGGCTCAAATTCGCTTCTTCTTATGGGGAAATCGGTAACTATAGGAGTTATCGAAAAATGGATGGCGCATCCTCGATCTCTTTTTTTGAGAAAAGCTCAATGGCGAAAACCGGAATTCGCTATCTTTTTTTGTTTTCGAGTTATAGCCAAAAGTTCGATTATTGGACTTTTCGATAAATGTCGATATCTCGGTTGTTTTTGAAGTTGCCAAAAAAGTGTTGACACTTTCTTCAGACACTTTTTTAAGGGAAACAAGATAGGCTAAATAGATTTTAAATATTTAAGTGAGTTTCCGAGTTATAATACAAAGTTGTGTTTTTTTAAATGGAAACCATAGTTGAAAATGATACTTTTAAATAGCATTTTTTATCCTCTTTTTAATGATATATAACAAGTGGGGTCCATCATTTCAAATAATTCCCATTTTATTAAAAAATGCAATACTCGTAAATTGAAAGATACAATAACAATTTGCAAATAAAACAATAAATACAAAATTTAAAGTAAGTATTCAAACTGAAGTCCCTTATTTTCAATATTTTAATTTTGTCAAAACGAAGCACTACGAAATCTTGATTGTCACCTAAAACATCGTCACCAATTGTTTTTCAGTAGGAAACTTTTGTTTAGTTGCTGTCGTGTTTAAAATTGTTATGTTATTTTCTAAAAATGTTATTAATTTTTTGTTTTTTTTCTTATTTTTATTGCATTTTTTAATAAAATGGGAATTATTTGAAATGATGGACCCCACTTGTTATATATCATTGAAAAGAGGATAAAAAATGCTATTTAAAAATGTCATTTTCAACTATGGTTTCCATTTAAAAAAACACAACTTTGGATTATAACTCGGAAACTCACTTAAATATTTAAAATCTATTCAGCCTATTTTGTTGCCCTTAAAAAAGTGTCTGAAGAAAATGTCAACACTTTTTTGGCATCTTCAAAAACAACCGAGATATCGACATTTTTCGAAAAGTCCAATAATCGAACTTTTGGCTATAACTCGAAAACAAAAAAAGATAGCGAATTCCGGTTTTCGCCATTGAGCTTTTCTCAAAAAAAGAGATCGAGGATGCGCCATCCATTTTTCGATATCTCCTATAGTTACCGATTTCCCCATAAGAAGAAGCGAATTTGAGCCACCCTGTACAACAGAAAATTTAATTAATTATCACGGAGGTCATTTTAATTTTTTCATATCGACAGCTGACTGTTTTGTTAGCTTCCCTTGTTCTTGTCTATGATATTAAAAATTAACACAAATAGTACTTTTCATCACGAGGACGAAAAAAGGTTCTTTTCGTACCTGAAATTGTTGCCGAAAAGGTTAGTTTTACGTCCGGAATAACGAAAACCAATAGACCATTTCACGCAAACTACAGCGCTTGCGTTGAAGAGCAGAATGACGCGAGAAATAGAATAAGACAGCTAGATGTTCGGACCAACTTACTACTTTTGCTACTTTCCCTATGTTTTTACGTGTAAAAACGTGCTTAGATATTGTGTTATAATTTTTACAGAGTAGTTCAATTTTGATGATTCTTTTTTTTATTGGATAGGGTACAGTTCGACGGTGGTCCCATTTACATTTTAAAAACAAAAATTCCACCCTTAACGGTAGAAAAATCGAGTTAAAATTGTACAAATTATTGGCACTATTCGCTCTAGTATTAGAGCTCAAATTTAAACTCATTTTAAACACGTCACACATGCGCCACAGAGTTTTCTTTCGTGAAATGGTCTATTATTATTGTATTAGAATTAGACTTCTGCAATAAAATGCACTTAAGGTGGCCGAGAAATTCACGTAAAAAAACTAAATCCGCTAGGTTTTGCTACTGTAGCGCGAATTCCCCATAGCAGCTGAGGGGTTGAAATTACCCATAGTTTAAAACAATCCTTTTCTTTAGGGATCCATCAGGTCATTTAAAAAAACATACATACACACATGTGTTACTAGAAGGATTTCAAAAGACATTTTCCATTCGGCACAAAACTAAAAAAATAGAACATTTTAGCATACCGACTTTGTGAAATAATATTCTTGAAAGTTCACGCTACAACTAGAATCCAAATTTGGACTTTCAAAAGACTGTCTGTCATATTAACGGATCACGGGGACCTTATTAACTCTTACAACCCCATAATTATTTTTATCACAAAAGAAATTTATTCATTTTGCTACATCAAAATGGAAGTAATAACAATTAATTTTATTAAAGGGGTGGAAAATTTGGGAACAAAAGGGTTAAAAAGAGAAATAAACATTAAAGCTGAAATTTCACCCTCTATTCTATATCTATAATGATTGCAAATAAATGATAATGTGTAACTAAACTTATGATTTGCCTTTTGACCACAAAATTCTTCCCAAATCTTAAGACTGGATTGCGACCTACCAAGAAAAGATAAAAAATTATATTCGATAGTAAATTATGATAGCTAATAATCTTAATCTCATGACTTTTTGAACTTTGTTACCACTAAAGTGTTTTAATTTAACACTTCCTTTTGATAAATAAGATCAGACAAAGGCTCGCTTTTTCTCGTCTTGCATACATAAAACTATTGAAGATAATTATACAGGATGTCTCGGTAAGGTCTTCATAACGTTTTACTGTATCCTCCGACACCAAGCAAAAGTGTCTTCGTCGCTAGGGAACGTGAAAATCTTCAAAACAATTTTATTTTTAAGAAATTAAAAACTTTACTGAACAAAAATCAGCGATTTCGAAACTCCCTCTGCAGATTGAAACGACTTTTCCTGACCCCCCCCCCCCCACAAGGACCCAACAATTACACAGTATTTTTTCACAATTTAACAAATTAGTAATTTGAAATTATTATTCTTATTAAATTTACTGGTCTCATTTTGTTGTTTTCAACTTATGGAAATAGCCAATACAATACTCACATTATTTTTACGGTTTTTGACCATATTTTGTTCAAATTTTTGAATTATCCACGAAACTGTGGACGTTTATCGTACATGGTCGGTTCGGATTTGCGTAACATTATGAGATAACTTTGCATCGTAACAACAACTGTAATTATTATTTAATATTTGTATCTGCTAATAAAGTTAATATCACACGATATCACCAAGAATTGGATCATCCACATACTCTGGTGTATTTTATCAGTAAACTTCAGCCTACATTAAAATCTCTATTCATTAATAAAACAAACAAACCTGATATTTTACGATTTTAATATTGTTATTTTAAATATCAGATATTTTTTAAAAAAATTATAAGGCGTTTTGTTATGCATAACCGAAAATAAAAAAAATACACACGTGTACAAACGATTTAGATTACAAACTCAATAGTCAATATTACAAAATTTAAAGAGAATCTCGTCAATCCGATCATGCGCATCCGTGTCATATTTTAGGCCCTTAGAGGTATTAACGGTATTGTCATCAAATTTTGGGAAAAATTTTCGGAATTTAACTTGTTTACTGTAGCATAGCTCCTCTATGATCGCTGTAAGATGGATATGGTAAACAATTACACTAAGGTGTGTCATTTGTTTAGAACGGAAGAAGAATAAGAAAACACGTAAATGTTGTACACTATTATTAAAGTGTGGTACGCGTACCCCCGGGGGATGGGAAGAGTTTGGTGAGGGATGCGCTCCACTGGCCTTTGGTTGCGCCTGGGGCAAAAAAAAATAAATATATTTTGAATATTATTACAGTGTTTGCAATTTTTTTGACGAAGGGTACTCAGTGTTACGATGATTTTATAGAAGAAAAGACACAGATGTTGAAAGTTTTTGAACCATTCCTATATTTATGTGATCAGCACATTCAAAAAATTTTGAAATAGTACTTTTCATCACAAGGACGTAAAACGCGATTTTTCGTTCGAGGGGAGCGGGGGTTACGAGGCGGAGCGTAGCGCAGCCGAGGAACCCGACCGCTTCCGAGGTGAAAAAGTAGTTTTACGGCTCCGCGTGGTGAGAAGAACTTTTCGTTAGCCGTCAATGTGCGTAATATTTGCAGGAGGAACAATAAAGCGTCGCGCGACATTAAAAAAGCTGCCGTGTTAGTGTTTGCTAAGGAACACGTGCAGCAATTTGTCTCGACGCGACGGCGCAAAATAAGTAACTATTATTATGCTAGCCAAATTAAGTTACACTATCACGTTCTAAATATTGCATATAGAAAGTAGTATAGAGGGACGTGACTCTATGCTTCTTTCCGTTTCTCTGTAAATATTGTAAATAGAAAGTATTATAGAGGGACGTGTCTCTATAATACTTTCCTTTTGTACATATTTTGTACTTATTTTGTACATAATACAGTAGAAACTTATGCTTTTATACCATTTTTATTGTTTTTTTCCTGCAAATATCGACGAAAACATACTCTTTTCGTACCTCAAAACGTACACGAAAAGTGCTCAAATACGTCCGCGGTAACGAAAACATGTTTTAATAAAAAAGTATAAGAGTAAAAGCATTCTGCTTTGTATAAATTGAAATAAATTGCATGTTTTAAATATAATAATCCGTTTTTATCTTACAATAAATTATGCTCGGTGATATAAGTATACCTTTTCATTATCGGGAAAAAAGTGCCTGCTAAAATGTAGTAAACTCCAAAATGGCTTTAATACGTTAAGAATTATTTTTTTATAAGATGTCACAAAGTCCCAGGTCCCTGTGAAAAATACAAACTAGAGATATTTGATGGACGATACATCGATCCGGGAACATAAGGGTTAAATATCGACTTGGGAACCTCCGTTTTTTGTCGGTTGAAAATGAAGATTGCATTGAAAGCAAGCTGCAAAGTGGCCATCCACAGAAATTATGAACAAAGACTAATTGAATCAGTTATTGCTGAAACAACCTAAGTCACTTTTTATAGATGTTCAGGAAACGTAAACAACGTTTCACTGTTAGGTAAGCTGCCTGCTAAACCGAAAATTTCTAATATCGTTTTCTGCCATAAAGGATATACTTTCTTAAGTTTTTTTTAGCACCAAACGATGCGGAATTGTCGAAAATACGTTTTCCATGTGTTAACTCAATTTGGCCAAAAAGTGACTTAGGTTGTTTCTGAAAGTAACTCGCAAAAAACCGTTCATTTGAAGTGAATAGAAGGAAGCGACTAGGATTCTCAAAAGAATTTAACCCTTGTGTCACAATACCCGGGTACCCTTTTGCATGTTCTTACTTAAATATGCTATGTATTTAAAGAGATATCTTCAAATCCGGTCAGATCCTCGTTATTTGAGTTAATTGACGTCGATTCATATAAGTTTTGATAATTAAATATTCAAGAAAGTAGAAAAAATTAGGCGCTAAAGTTTAATACCCAGTTGATCAATACCCGGGTACCCATATATGTAAAAACTTAATATTTCTACAGATTTTCAAAATAATAAATAATTTTACTAATCTCTAGGGGGTCAGAAATAATATTTTATATACAAATAAATGTAGACATTTAACTTTTAATTATAAATTAATTACATTTAGCTATAAATTATATGTAAAATATCCTCATATGAACGACGAATGACGATATGAATGACAACGGAGACTTTACTGTTTCCCTTCCTCCTTACCCTTTATTATTCCATAAATTAACAGGTTTTGTGGCAGTAGGTATTCCCACTGTGACTCCCAACAACATAGAATTTGAAAATAAAAATTTCCCAATTTCAATTCCTTTTGTTGACGAAATATAGCATAGGGTACCCGGGTATTGAACAACGTAATAAAGACTGGGTATTGACATAAGGGTTAAAAGCAAAGATGAGGAATGATGGAATAATGTAATTTCCAAAAAAATAATTAAGCGGGAGAGTATAAAATTATAAGTAATCGGGACTTGAAATATAGAAATTGTTTTTTGTTGAGTATGCGCCAGGATTCCAGTGCACAACCCCACATATTAATTATTAAATTTACATTGTTACGGATCATACAAATAAAACTTTTTTTTCTAACTGCAAAATCACTTCGCTTTATTTAGTTTTAATCCGGGTTTTAATATATTTGTGGCTGACTTTTGAATGTGGTTAACTACTGGATGTCTTATGAATTTATTATACTTGAAATACGCCACTACTCTGGAGCATCTCTGGACTTTTTACTTCTTTTATGCGGACGAAAATCTAGAAATCTCAAAACCAGCTTCCGACTATTTCTGGGAAAAATAGTTTTAAGACAGGAAGGGGTAGCTTTTCAAAGTACTGCACTTGCAAAAAGGCAGGTTTACCCAGGCTGATTTCAACATGTTGTCGGTACATCAAAGGAATCGGTTTATTGCAATAATTTTATACGACATAAGCGGCAGTCGGAATATGCCTTTGATGTAATCTCGAAATTGAGTTTGTATTGAAAATTTTCAAATTAAGTTTTACTACTAAGGATTTATATAAATTTTTAGCTTCACAACAAATGTTTAATACACTTACTACTTGTTTTAATCATTTCAGAAAAGTGTTCCGACTCTTTTTCGTTTTACAAAGCGGTGATCTTAAAATAACGTTTTAAAATTTTGAAAAATTAAGTGTTTATTACTGTTGGACAGATTGTCAGGATAATTCTATACAAGTATACCATCTGGTCAGGTCAATAATAAAATTAGGATTTATTGCTCTTTCTAAGCTTTTTGGAACCGAATTTTGAAAGAATGGAATTTAAATGACCGAAGCTAATCGCATTTTACTATTCCTGCTGGTAGAGTAAAAACTCTCCGGTTACATAATTTATTATTATTACTACTTTTTTTTAACTTTTTATGTGGGCCTACCACGGATGATGGGGCCTACTAAACAATAATCCGAATATTAAAAAAAAGTTCATACCATTTGTGTGATTGATTGGTGTGAATAAAAATGCAAATTATAAAAATGATTAGAAAAATTCACAAATTATACTAGGTAACTGATCAAGTATGGAAAAAAAATGATAATTTAATATATTCAAATATGAACAATGAATGAAAATATGAACAAACTGTATTAATTACGCAGATAATTACCAACATTTTATTTTAATTAGGTGACTTGAATTTCACAAATTAAAAAAATATTACAACTGTTATTTTGCATATTTACAAATTTTTTATTGTTTCTTTTTATTTTTTAGGTGATTTTAAGATGTTGATTGGTTCAGACATACCTTACAGTAAGTTAGGGTATCGATCATTAGAAGAGTTTGTTCTTAGTATTCCATCTTTAACTACAACACAATATAATGGCCAATTGTACGTTGATGCAAAACCTACCTCAAAGTCCTTGCATATTGTAAATATGGTAAACAAACAGAAAACTGCTGTAAAAAAAAGGTTTGTCTTCAGTGACTTATAGACACTTTTTTTTAATAGAACATTTTTAACAGTTTCAGTAGACCTTCATTTGCAAGACGCGGTACAGGTCGTCCATATACAAACTCCTATAGTTCACCAAGATGGACACCTAATTATGTTAAAAAACCTTACCAAAGTTCTACCCGTCCTGCCGCTGTATCCCATAATCAATTTGTTAATATTCTTTCCACTCATCAGAGAAAACATTTTCAAGTTGCTAGTCGTTTAGTAGTTAAACCCGAACACGAATCACAATTTTTAGTAGATAAAAATAGAACTGACCCTAGAAGACCTGACTATAACTCACAATCTTCATATGATTCATCAAGGAATAAAGAATCACAGGCCTCTATGGAAAAAAGTATAAACGATTCATTTGAGAAGCATAGAAGAAGCAGCGATGTACAGCCCCTTTACGATAAAAGTAGAAAAGTTGAACCCGATAAAAATAAAAACAACGTGACAACGAAACCCGAAGAACCTCAAGCAATAATTGAAAAAATTAGGAACGACACACTCAAATCTAAAGTAGAATCTGATAATATATTATCCAAAGTAAAATCGCGACTAAATAAGACAATGTCAGATATACAAGACAAACCTAGTAACGGTAGCCATCTAAACGATTTAAGTACAAACTTTGACCACAAAATGAACATAGGAAAAGAGAACATCGGCGAAAAGTTAAATCTCAGTGATGTTATATCACTGCAAGAAGAATCGAGTCATGTTCCTTTGAAGAACAAACTTCAAACTAACACGTTTGCACAAGTTACCCCTATGAAAGTCACTCCACCTCAAGTTGTTCCTGCGAAAGCAGTCACTTTCGAAGACGCACAAAATACAAACGTAAAATTGTAGTTTACCATAGAAAAAGTTTTGATTACAATTTTATTTTTAGGGTAAACAATATTCACCCTCCCACGATTACCTCATGGATTTACAAAATTTTGCTGCGATACAAGGTTTGGAAGAACCTTGTATTAAGGTGATGTGTAGGAAAACAAGAAAAACGACTATGTACGATTGCAGCATTAAGGTAAACTTCTGTGTAGTGGAGTGGTGGATTGTTTGTTATTCAAATTTTTATTGCAGGTTGGACCACATTCATTTAGTAGTTATCCAGCTGACTTTTTTGATGAAGAATTGGTTAAGCAACATGTTGCCAAAAAAGCGTTAGACGATCTTAGGTTAAAATGTAAGAGAAAACAGTCGCTGTTGCTTTCCAACGATGAAGACGTAAGGGAGAGGATTCCACCCATAGTTAAAAGTCATGTTAATGGAGTATGGAAGTGGCAGTTGGAAGCAGATTATACTGAAAAGTTTAAAGAACAATTGCCTAATAATTGGTTAGAAATTATCGATCGGATTCCTACCATTGAAATTCAATCATGCTTGGAGAATTACGTGTTAAGATATTGTAAACCAGGAGAGGTAAAAATTTAGTTTCTTAATTTTCAATTTTGTTTGGTTTGGTGTGCTTTTTATGTTGCTGGTATGGGCTTTCTCATGGTACAGGTCTCTCAGTTGATTTGAAACGTAGCATACTAGTTTTGATCATAACATTCTAAATTAGTAGTATATTGCACTCATGTAACTCACAAATGAAAAATTTTATAGGAGTAAAAGTAACACTTTTTAGTAGTAACATCAAGTTTAAAAACTACTGGTTTAGGTTTTAGGGGCTACTTTACACAAACCTTAAGTTGAGCCCTTTCAAGGGGAAGGGATACACTTTTAAGAATAAATTGCCAATAATAAAGACTAATATTAATAAAATGTATTAAAAATATACTTGAATAATAATTATAGCAAGGCCTGATTGTGGAAAGTTTAGAAAGCTTGCCAGATCCTTTTGTGAATGGTTGTAGAAAGATTTTTCTAATGCTTTTAGATGCTGCTTTGCATGTGACTAACTTTTAAAAATTGAATTCTTGTTCATTCTTAGGATTTTCAGAAAGGTACCACGAATATGACTCCCTTGGCTGCTAATGTTTCAGTTCCATCAAACACAGTTACATTTATCGATGATCAAATGCTAACCGCGGAAGTTACTTGTGTAGTATCTGCCGGAGAAATTTGGTGTAGACAAACAGAAACTCCAGAAACGGTTGGTTAACTTTCTTAATTTACTTCCTTCATTAAATTGTTTTATTACGTAGGAACAATTTACGGAACTGTGCATTAATATGGATGAATATTACAATCGATACCATCAAAGAGAAAAGACCAACACGATCGAAATGGGTGGTTATTACGTTGCAATCAATGACGGTGCCTGGTGTCGTGTCAGAGTATATGAAATCAACAAGGATGACATCAGCTGTTTCTGCATTGATTACGGTGATGAATGGATTATTTCCAGGAAAGCCCTTTATCAATTAAAGAGGAACTTTGCAACCCTAGAAGCACAAGCTTTTGTTTGCCGTTTGATTGGAGTCGAAGAATTGTACGAATTGGTCATGAATTCGGAATACTTGTTTAGTTTGATTGGGAAAACCGTTCAAATTCAACATATCGTGATAGCTTCTGATAATGACTCTGGTATGAATAATATTAATGTTAGTTTTGTGTGACTTCAATTTTAATTTTTTTAGATGGATCTTCTCCATCCGATCCTGTATTTCCGGCCGTATTATTCGATTGCGAGGCAAACGTTGTTGTTAACGAACATATAATATACACAACCGATTTAGAATACATAAAACCGAGTTTGAAAGAGGTAAGAAGAATATAAATCTCTAAAATAATGCAAATGTTCTAGCTATAAACTTACATTGAATTTTAGAATTTGCCTGCAAATGTCCACCTTATGCACGCCGAAAAGGATGGTTTTGTTTATGTTACAGTGCACTCAAACGGATACGACCTAGTAATGAAAATATTAAAGGACATCGAAAATGACATTGATAAAAAAAAGATTGTGCCAACAAAAGAAGAGATTACAGAAGAAAACAGCGTTGATAGGTTATACTTAATCAAAAATAAGAGAGATTCCACATGGTACAGAGCTAAAGTTAATGGGTGGAGGCCCGATGGAAGGTGTCAACTTTTATTAGTTGATGTTGGTAAAACTATCGCAGTAATTGTGAACGACCATATTATATATCCATTAGATCGATTGGGTGATGTTGCTCATAAGCTTTCCAGCCAAGCCGTGAAGGTACGCATGGAATTTAAGGGAGACATTCCAACAAATTTTGTTGAGCAGGTTGTGAAATTAATGCCTACAGACCAATCGGTAATGTTGAAAGTTGTTAGATTAGGCAACGACGATATTCCTGTGGTTGAATTTTTCAAACGGTCTGAAACGGATGATGTACTGTTTTCTGTAAATCAAGCCTTAGTTATGACTGAAGAATTTAAAGCTCCACTCAATAATGAACTGTTAAGTACACAGATTCCACAAAATAAGATACAAAAATTAATATTGCTTAATCAATTTGAGGCACCTAAAAGTGAGTCCTTTTTTTTTGTTTCTTTTGGTTTGTAACTTTTTTCAGTTGTTTTTGCAGGAGACAATGTGCCATCGTCTGGTTCTCTTCCATGTCCTAATTTTCCAGAGGTAGGTGAATTCTTGGACGTCACAGTTCCATGTGCAGTTAATCCCTTCAACTTCATGGTGAGCAGCAAACTTTATCAAATTTGTTTTATCATTTTGAGATTTTCCTATTTTAGGTACAGCCATATAATTCACGTGAGGCATTATGTAGTTTAATGTCTGCACTACAAGAAACATACAAAGATTGTACCATTAGTTCTCTGAAAGTGGAAGAAGTATTACCAGGACAAATCTATGCATCTAAATATGAAGATGGAAATTGGTACCGGTAAATTTTGTAATTACTGCAATAGGAACTCTCTTGAAAACTTTGTTTTATGTTTCAGCACAAGTGTAATTAAAGTTATACATGCGGGTTCCATTTCAGTATTTAATTGTGATTTTGGCAACTACGCAAACGTAACAGTCAAACAGCTATTTCCATTAGATTCCCAGTTTACTAAACTTGCCTACCAAGCAATCAAGGCCAGAATGGCAGGTATGTAATATTTTTTAAATTTTTTTGTAAGTGTTGAAAAGTTTTTAATATTCCTTGGTGTTTTGTTTCACTTTTTTTTATCAGTGTACATCAGAGCTGACAGTATTTCAAGTAAAAGACTTGCAAAAAGTAATTCAAGCACTCAAAAGTACTTTATGAAAGTACTTGGGTATTTTGTAATTGAGTTTGAACAAAATTTGAGTAATTGAAGTACTACTTTTAAAGTATTTCAAAGTAATTGAACTACTTTGGAAGTATTTCAAAGTAATTGAACTACTTTGGAAGTAATTGAAGTACAGTACAGCCTCGTTATTCCGGACAGATATAGTTTTGGGTTTGTTGGGATAATCGAGTTTTCTGAATTAGCGAGGTATTTTTTTTGACTTATCTTATTGAATAGAAACCGTTAATATGCATTATTGAATTATTTTATTTTATATAGTATACGTATAATTTACATTAATAAAAATAAATTAAATAAAATTAAACAAATAAAAAAGTAAAAATAAAAAACTAAAAATAGAACTTTTATCAAACAATCATGCTATGATTTTTTTAAAAAACGGTTAATTTTTGATTGAGTTAATTTTTTTTTTACTACGAAATCTCGAGCCATATTTTTCATTCTTCTTAATAAGAATAGATCCTGTGATAACAGATTATTTTCCTCAGCCCATTGGATGCATGTTGAAAAAGCTTCTATTGCATCATTATGCTTTATTTTGCGGACATTTTCGACTCTCATCTCAGGATCGTCCTGATCCTCTTCATAATTAGTGACATTTCCTACTGTACTGAGAATTGCATTTATTAGAAATTGCAACTATAAATACGTCCGGATTGCAGAGGTAAAAAATATAAAATGTCCGAAGAGCAGGAGTGTCCGGATTACTGGAGTGTCCGGATAAGCGAGGCTGTACTGTACTTTAAAGTAATTGAAATTCAATATCAAAGTTCAAATATCCAAAGTAGCTTTGATTTTTCAAAAATCGCACAGTTAAAATAGCAATTCTTTAATATTCTGCATTAAGATTGTTTAAATTTCAAGTAAATTGAAATTCTTTAAGTTTAACTAATTGAAGTACTGGGAATAATTGAAGTACTGGGAATAATTGAAGTACTTGGAATAATTGAAGCGTGGCCTCTAACAACGATCTATATTACATTTTTGGTAATATTGAGTTACATATGGAATAATAATCTATAAGCCACTAGCAATCCATACGTATCAATAATGATGTCATATTTTACTTAGAAGCAACATAGGAGTTATTTCAAATTTGCTTAACAGGTAAGAATGATCTATGAATTACAACATTTTTTGCTGTTTGTGAAAAGTTTTTAAAATGTAACATAGATTTTTGTTCCGGCACACGCTTCAATTATTGAAGTACTTGGAATAATCGAAGCACTTGGAATGATTGAAGTACTTGGAATAATTAAAGCACTTGGAATAATTGAAGTACTTTGAGTAATTAAAATTCTTTGGGTAATTGAAGTACTTTGAGTAATTTGGTGGTACTTGAATTACATTTTAGTTAATTTTTAAACATTTGAATTAAGTACTACTTTTAGTAAGTAGATATTACTTGGTAATTTTTGAGTCCTTGATTAAAATGCTCATTTACCAGTAGATTGATGCAAAATGCGTTCCACTAAGGTATTTTTTCAAATTTGGCACCTGCTAGTAATAATTTCGAAACCTCATGCCGTCTAGGCACTTATTGTAATTTTCACTTTGTGAACAGGTGCATTGTCTTGCAGTATAAATATGCATTTGATCTTTCATCTTCTGTTTGATTTAAATTCTTTTAAGCCACCTAAAATATCAGTGTAGTATGCGCCTACTATGGTGGTACCTTTATTTTTATAATAAATTCAAGATATTTCTTCAAAATTTCATAATAATAAAGCCATCACATTTCCAGTAGAAACAACATCTTTAAATATCTTTGATGGTAGACCACCCTTTGATTGCAACTGCATGAACTCCTGCTTAGAATTTTTTCGAGTTCTTGCAAAATTCAAAACTATGTTTTTTTCTGTTCATCTTGCGCTGACCTTTGGCATTCCGAATTGATCATTTATTTTTGGATTTGGATATCTTGAACATTTTTATAACTTCAAATTATTGTGACCATGTTACCTCACTGCACCAAGTAGTTTTATAACCATTTCTTATGTAGTGACTTCATCCAACATGTCAGGGCTTGGTCAACTTCAAATGACTCCATTTTGCTTAAATAATTGGTGCCCTTGCAAATTATTTTCCCAGAGCAACTTTTGAAATGAGTTAAATTTTGCAAGCAAATAAGTTGTTTTTATAATATGTATAAATTTTTGTTTCGGGTCGAGAAATCGCGAAATATTTTAATTTTGAGTTGGATGAAACAGTTTGAATGAGTCAAAATTTGTTTTTCGACATTTAGTAACTTAGAATTGGTTTGCTTTATGTTTAAAATAAATTTTTTGCAGGAATTGAGCCAAAGAATTTAAAATGGTCAGTGGATGATTGCAATGCTTTTAGAAAACTTGTATGTAGTAAACCTTTTGTGTCTGTTGTAATATCTAAAGACATAGATGATTTGTATAAATATGATACAGTGCTAAGTTTGAAACTAATTGACACTTCAACTGACAATGATGTGCATGTAGATCAAATCCTTATCGATAGAGGTATTGCTAAGAAAAAAGTTTGAATATGCATTAAATGCATTTTTTTTTCTTTTAAAACTTTTTAAAATATTTTTGTATTAAAACAGTTCATTTGTTATTTTGTAATTAGAGAAAATATTTTACTTTCTATCCATATTGAAATATTAATGCCAATGCAAAGTTGCCAGTTAGGAATGTCAGTAATTTTAAACTTGTTGCTATTTTCAAAAATTGTGTTTTAAAATTCCTATATTATCCTGTAGTGAGTAAAACCCATTCCTGTGCTAATGGATTAAGTTTTAACGAAATTTGAAAATGTGCAGCTGGAATAATAATGGGATTAATGTTTCAAGTTGAAGGATTACAAGTTTTTGTTCGTTAATCATTCCTTATATATAATCAGTATTACTATATGTTTCGTTAATTAACCTTATTTGATAATAACTGTCCTTTTGATGTATTTAAGACTGACTTTGAAGAAAGATTGATCTTTGAATAAAATTTTTTTTTATAATATGTTAAAATATTCTAAGAAAATAAGTGTTAAACAAAAATTAGTGTTAATAACTTTGTGTTTGCTTCTATGATATTTAACATTTTGAGCAATAATTCTATTTGTTATTTATAGAATTGTGATTACTATAAAAAAATTTGTTTTCCTAAGTTTATTGTTACGCTGTTATTATAATGTCGATGTTCAACTTTTAATACTTTTTTGTTGTTCATTTGAAAGTTGGTAATCGATATTAAAGAATGCTAATTTTAAGTTTGTTTTCCAATTTATGAATTTATAAAACTTGTTAGTGTTTTTTTACCTGTACTTGCAAACAACATTAATGATTGTACTTCAAGTAGATTTGTAATTTGACTTTCTTATTTAAAGAATTTTGTTAACCATTCATTTTATTTAAATAAACAGGTGGTTAAAATGTAAATTGCAGTTTTTTTTATTGTTCTTTAATTATTGTAATATGGTCTTGTTTAGTTTCGCTTTTACATAAAATTATCATTTGATTAAAACAGAAGAACACAAAATCCTTGACATTATATCACTAATGAGGGATTCTCCTTGACTTCACGATTCTTTGATAGATAAAATATCGGTCGGAGCATAGTGGTCACGCAAGTTGACTATGGATGCTAAATACCCGGTTCGAATCTGAGTAAAGTAAGAACTTTATTCTGACCGTTCTCCCCTCGGAAAGCAATGGCAACCTACCGAGAGTAATATGCCAAGAGCATCCTTAAATGTTAATGATCTAAAAGGTCCAAAAGCTGATCTGTGGACTATGGGGAAGCGTAATAACCACCCCACCAACATTTAAGGATCACGACGCTTCTGTTAAGAAGCATAACGACTGTATGATGATGATGATTTGGCCACTAGGTAGAAAATATTTCAGGCATTGTAATTTTTAATTAAATTTTAATTATATCTCTAACGATTTCAACCCCAAACGGTAATAGTCCCGGAACTGAATCCCATACAGAATCTATGGAAAATTATTGATGACAAATTTCAAATTGTAGTCATAAAGCAAAAAATAAACTTGAAAACTCCACGAACAGTTAGGTTAGGGTGTGCCAAATTGGAACCAGATGGACTGTGCAGACTTTATTACATTGATGCCGACATACCTACCTAGTTTTTTGTAAAATATTTAACCCTGGTCTTGTATGAAAAAGTGATAAAATTTGTTACCAATAGAAAACGTTAATTAGCGCTAATAAATTTTTCTTAACCAATTGCTTGGTGTTACTTCAAGACCGGTCTGTTGTGCTTTTAAATACTTTAAAATTATTAAAGTTTGCACTATCGAGAGAATAACACATCTGAGTTCTTTTAATTTGTTTGAAGTGTGAAGTGGTGAAAGCATAATTATATAATATTATATAATAACATTATTCAAGAAAAGCATCAAATTCTTTATTAGTAATAATTAATAAAATAATCACAAAATTAAAGTATTGTCAGGTAATGGAATATTCACTCACGCAGAAAGGAAATAAAGTTCTTTTACACATACAGGGGTATGAATATACCAAGTACAGAGAAAACGAAAATCGAGTTATCACATGGAGATGCAGAGTTTACTTTTCGAGCAAATGTAAGGCTTTGTTAAGGTCCCAGGACGACGAGATAATTGGTGAGGTTCCACAACATTCTCATGATTCCAACCCGCAAGTGGCGCAAGCTAATATTATCAAGGCCAAGATAAAGGAGAATATGAATATGGTCAAGATTTAATTGGCGTTAGTTCCGATGTATTAGATCATTTGCCAAAGCAATCTTCTATAACTCGAAATCTTTCTAACCACAAGAAAACGGCACATATTCCGAATCCAACAACGACAGATTTTGCGATCCCGGAAAATTACGCGGACTTAATTTTGCATGACACAGGAGCGGACGATCAAGAAAGGATCTTGGCAATTGGAAATGGTGAGCTGCTGAGGGAAGTGGAAAAGGACGTAATATATGGAGACGGAACATTTGACAAAGCCCCCGGCATGTTTTACCAACTATATACGTGGCACGGTAAGGTCGGCAACTCCTATCCACCTTACATTTACTTCTTGCTGAAAAAAGACAGCAATACGTACCAACGAATGTTCACAATTATGAAAGAATTGTTGCCCAATATCGCACCTCAGAAGGTTTTGGTCGACTTTGAGAAAGCATGTATTTCTGCTGCTCAGACTGCTTTTCCGGAAGCGGAAATTAAAGGTTGTTATTTCCATTTAACTCAAAGTTTGATAAGAAGAATCAACAATGCTGGTTTAAAAACCGAATTCGAATCCGACATTGATGTCAAATTGAAATTGAAGTCTCTGGCTGCTCTATCGTTTGTACCAGCGCAGGAAGTGCCGTCTGTATTTAACAATCTATGTGCAACATTTCCCGATGATGATCGCTACAACGATGTGTTGACGTATTTCTTCTCCACATATATAGCAGGCGTTGCAGGATGAGCACCGCAATTTCCTATCGCTTTGTGGAATCATTTCGAAGCCGCTGCAGAGAATAGCCCAAAAACAACAAATTGTTGTGAAGGTTTCCACAACGCTTTGAACTCCATCTTCCACTGCAGCCATCCCAGTATATGGTATTTCTTGGATGGATTAAGACGGGACATTGCTTGCCATCGTTTATTGTTAGCCAACGCACGAACTGGTCGCCCATAAGTAAGAAAGAGGAAGTATGAGAACCTCGGCAATCAAGTGGCAGCTGCTGTTCAACAGTATGAAAATTATGCTGATAAGCTGAAGTTCTTGCGGAGGATGGCAAATTTGCAATGATTTATAACTGTTTTTTATTATGTATTATTATTATTATTTTTATATATAGGGTGTTTTTTTAGCTGCATGAGAACTTTCAATAGGGATAACAATTGAACCAAGATTGCTATGGAAACAGTTTTTTGACATTTGTGTTTAGCAAGGTTTGGCATTTGATAATGCATAGATTGACCATTGAACAACGCTACCAAATTGGGCTCAGAACCAATTGGAAGTGGATTCATTTTTTTACCGTAAAATTTTGTTCAGTGACGAGGCACATTTCTGGTTAAATGGGTATGTGAACAAACAAAATTGCCGTATATGGAGTGAGACCAATCCGGGACATTATCTTGAGACTCCATTGCATCCATTAAAATTGACTATTTGGTGTGGAATATACGCCAACGGCATCATTGGTCCATATGTCTTTCAAAATGAGGAAGGAGCTACCGTTACGGTGAATGGTGTGAGATATCGACACATGCTCAATACATTTTAGTTTCCAAAACTTCAAGAGCTAAACATTGACAACTTATGGTTCCAACAGGATGGTGCTACGTGCCACACAGCCAACGAAACCATCAATTTATTGAAAGGACAATTTGGTGACAACATTATTTCAAAACGTGGTCCTATCAATTGGCCTCCAAGATCGTGTGATTTGACACCTCCAGATTATTTTCTGTGGGGGTAGTTAAATCCATGGTTTATGCTAACAAACCAACAACTCTAGAAGCATTGGAGGCTAATATTCAGCAAGCCATTTATGAAATAAAGCCAGAAATATTGGAAAAAGTGGTCCAAAATTGGACTGAACGGATGCGCTTCGTAACCATTAGTCGTGGTGGTCACATGCCGGAAGTCATGTTCAAATCATAAATGCCTTTAACTGTACTTTCATAAAAAAATTATAACCAAAACATTCCGTCAGGTTTTTAATGTTTTATTTCATTTTGAAGTTCTCATGCAGCTAAAAAAACACCCTATATTACTCCTATTAATTATTTTTAGAAATTAATAAAGTTTTTATATATTATAATAGTACTATATATTTTTATGTTTTCATTTTTTAGAGTTCTCTTTTGTCAATGTTCTGTTTTTTCATTGTTCTGTGTTCTGTTTTTTCCTTGTTCTATCTTTCATGTTCTGTTTCTTCCTGTTCTGTTTCTTCCTGTTCTGTTTCTTCCTGTTCTGTTCTTTTTATGTTCTGTTCTGTCCGGTCACCCTGCACCACAAATAGGTTTTACTTTTGAATTCACAGCCAGAAGGATAGGAGGTCGTTCAAGAGAATATGGGAGCCCCGCGAAAACATTTGCTACGGGGCCCGCTTTGGCTTAATCCGGCACTGCATATTCCCAATTCTATTGAGAAAAGTACATTGTATGTACATTTACCATAAGCGCCAATCTAAGTGTGCACTTTTGCCGATCTACATGGTACTTTTTCTGGGTATTCTTATAGAATACCCAGTCTTATAGAAGAATATTGTCTTATAGATCTAGTCTTATAGAAGAATATTGAAGAGATTGTAAAACCGGTCAACAACCCTCGTTTCCTATAGATAAACGATTCCCAAATTTTTAAGATAATGAAATTTTTCAAAAATTTCTTCTTTCATATGCCATGAGTATACTTTCTTTACCCAACAAGTCCCCCTCTTCTTATCCATCTCCGACCCCTTTCTGCTTTTTCCAATCCAGTGAAGTTGCATACATTTTTATAAAATTTTATATAACTTTTAACTTTACAAAAATCATAAAGTTTAAAACAAAATTCGTACAAAAATTCTTCATCCTAAAAAGAATACGACAATAATATATTATACCCACTCTAATACAAAGGCATATTATATCGTCACCCCGTGCATGAATCACAAATGTGTTTTCTCATTTTTGAGTTATGTTTAACTCAAATTAAATCGCACAATTTTTTTCACATTCTCAAATTGTTTTTTCAGAATTGTGTTTTGCATTATTTGCTATCCTCCATTACCTCGGATATTTTTAAATTCGCGGTCAGGGTTAACATACTATCCCCAAAGAGGTTATTTGCAGATCTTAATAAGATAAAATGGGGGAGAAAGGGAAAAGTATAGAAACTTAGGAGAGTTGAAAAGTAATATTATACAAAGAGGTTAAAGAATGAAAAATTCATTTCCCACGTACATAAGGGTGCTGTAAATTTTTTAATGCTTTTAGTGTGCCGCCGGAAAATATATTTGAGAACCACTGATTTAGATAAATAAAACTGTAATTCCGCTTCAAGGTGTCGAATATGTAGCTACGCCATTGATATAGATGCCATCAGGTCTGGAAGGTACAAAAATATAATATTTAAAACAGCGAATATTTTTCTGCCTCTTTTTATATGCGTCTCAATGCTCGCGAAGTAAAATGCATCAAACCTCCCTGGACGATAGATTTATGAAAGAAACAAGAAGTAAGAAAACTCTTACTGCACTTACATAGAACTGTGAGCGGAAATACGAGTCTACCTATGTATCAACCCTCCCACGATTGAAGAGGGATATGTCACGATCAAACGTGCATAATACCTGTTAGATAAGATCTGAGGACACTGCCGATGGATGAATTTTTTGTGATGATGTTGTGCCTAATCTCAGATATTACGAAGCCTTCTTTTGCTAATGTTCCACTTTAGCTTCCTGGTGGTATTCGTAGCTTGATAGCTCAAAAGTTTTGAGTCAAAACGTTGAATTTGTAAAATGATGAACTCAAATAAGTTTAAAAGTTGTTAAAAGGAAAGAGATGTTGTAATTTAGTAAGTATATTCGTCCAAACAATAACGAACACAACAATGAAAAATTGTTTTGTCCTTTTTAATATATTTGAATAAAACACAATATTTCAAGAGTGCGATACAAGAACATAAATAGTACATAACTGGTTTTTATAAATGATTAATAAATTCTCATTAACATGCATTTTGTTTACTTGACATGTCTTTGCAGTTTTTATTATTTCTAAACTATTAAAAGAAAAATTTATTGTTTACGTTTTTACGAGTAATGATTTCATAACAAAGCTTGAATATCTTTTGGATTCAAACGGTCGAAATTTAGGACCAAGGGGTGTGGGCTTTTATTATCAAAAATTGTATATAGTAATAAAAGTAAACTTGAATCACCACATCGATTTAGTATTTTTGCAAATTTTTGTCTCCTTTCAAGTTGAACAAATTTTGAGTTTACTGTGGAAGGCTAAAACATATTATTCCATAGTCAAGTTTGTTGTCGCTGTAATCCATCTTGCAATTTGTACCAAGTTAACGATTGCATTTACATACTACTTATCTATCATGTTTAGGATAGAAATTGAGACTTTGAGTTTTATGTTGCTCTTGATAATAATGGTTTTAAATGCAAATGAGATGGATAGAAATACCATGCGAAATTAAAAGGAAGATATTTAACGTCTGACCCAACAACCTCATCATTCCATAAACTGCCATTTGTGTCAACTTAGATTGAACAAACATTTCAATGAGCGACAAATTTGTCACTACAGTGTGAAAATATTTTAAATGGTTAAGTAAACATTTTTATTGACTTCGGTGTGATAATGTTAAAGAAAAAGAAATAATGATTTTTTCACCGCCTGAATACATTAGGTAAAAGATTAAATGGTAGATTGTTTAAGTATTTAACAATCGATACATAATTATGTGTTTATTTTATAATTTGCTCTTCTATTTGCTAGATTTCAAGTGCTTGTAGTATGTATTTTAGGATTTGCTACAACAAAGTTGACTTTAGTTTAAGTTGAATGGTGGCAAAACACTTGCGATACTGTCGTCATAATAAACTTGATAAAAAAATAATAAACAAATTTCATTATGATAAGAAATTTTGTGGTTGACAAAAAAAGAAAAAAAAACAGAATTCACATCCGAGGCTCCGGAGGGATTCGAACCCTCGATCTCCTGTTTACTAGACAGGCGCTTTAACCAACTAAGCCACGGCGCCTATTGATTTTACTTGCAGTTTTAAAAAATTCCAAGGGAGAAATACACCCTTTGTATTTTTTATGTTAAAATTAATGTTACTACATTATAAGATAATTTTTTCTTAATTTCATGCAATTTTAAAAAATCCATCAACCGGTACGGATAGGGTTAATACTCGTAGTTCCAAATATTATAAGCACATCTGGCGGCAATACAGCACAGAGCGGAAATTCTTGGTTTGAATTGAGGACTTATCTAGGTGTTCCAGTTAAATAATATCAACATGCTTGGTTTAATTTCATCCGTTTATAAATTTTGTAATATTATCAGTACCGGACTTAAAAATGAGCACAGTTACGTCTTGTCTTTACTAAACTTCGTAATGCTTAATGCAATACCGACATCTCACAAAAGAGGTTTTTTTTTGCATCCAACGAACATTGATTAGCTGCAAAGTATCTTGCCACTTAATAATTAGGATTAAATAAGTAAAAATTTAAAAAAAAAAGAGGCACTAGGAAGTAAACATTTTTGCTTACCAAGATGTCAAAAATGTTTATAATTATTACCAAGCAGTTGCGTAGAGAGAATTTTTGGACCCGGTCACATAATTTTGTAAGATGCCCCCTAAGGTAATAATTATAGTGAAATTATTCGATACAAAAGTGTCACAACTGAAAATGATACCTTTTAAAATTTACTACCTTCCATTTCTTACAGAAAAATGTTATGACAAAGTGGAACTTAACTATTTAAATAACTTTAACCAATAAAAGTTACCCTTTTTGGGTTAGAACTATAAACAATATTAATTAAGTACTATCTTAGCAGAAGCAACTGTCACAACAACAAAATGTGTCGTTCTATTGTAATTTTCCACTGACGTGAAATCGACTGCGACATCTGTGAACTCATATGTGAACTAATCTTAGACTTCAGAAATCTGGAACACTAAAAATGCTCGAGTTTCCCTACTAGTAGATTATATATACTCTGGTATTACCCATTAGCGGTTAATATTGGAAATAAAATTGTGTCACTTTTGTATGTTATGAAGTGCATATTATTGTGCATTTTGCCACTATATCAATAATTATTTCAATATCGAACTTTTAAATAAACTTCTCCCCTCCAGCTAATAAGATTGACTATTCTTATTTAATTTTAACCACGCATAGTCAGCAGCACCAGACGTAAGTAACGCCGCGAGACGAGGAAGGCCAAAGAAGTCTTAGGGCCCAAGAATTTATCGAATAAAATATTATTTACAATGTATGAGGATGAATGAATGAAATCTCTCTTTTATGGTACTTTTTTACAATAAGGTCTCGATTTACGTTGTATCACAAATATAAGAGTGAAGATTCGATCTGCGTCGGTATGATTCAATTTGCGTCAATGCGTTTAAATCATGTGGTTTTGCCTTATCGCAAAAAATTCATGATTTTTACCTACTCTCTGTACATAGTACATACTAGTGTATATTTTTTATCGCATTTTTTGCAATTATTATTTTTAAAAAGAAATGCTTTCTTCAAGATTTTTATTATATGTTTTTTTATTTTAATTTAAATAATATAAAATTTGTATCCATGTTCTACTCGTATCATTGATCTCATCAAATCAGTATGAATGTATGACCCTGAACCTGAACATTCTAATCTTGCATGCTAAATGTCTATAATGATAAACGCAGAAGTTTTAATAGTGTCCTGCGAATAAGATCTCACGTACTAGTTTTGTCAACATGAAGCAAATTTGTAATCATGCGTTAAGATTTTGAATTCCTAGAAATTCAAAATTTTAATTAATTAGTTGACCTTAAACATGTAGGTACATAATTTGTTAAGGTTTGTTGAATATTAATTCTGTTAATTTTTCATCGGACGTCGATGATCCTCAGGGTCAGGATGGCTCAGATTGTTGATGTTTTATGGGAAGTAGGGCAGAATGGTATAATTTCGCAATAAATTTATATCCTCCAATTTAAAATTTATGTAATCTCGGAACGAATTTTTCTGGTTAACCTTAGGATAGTGATTATAGATTATGATAGTCCAGTCAAAATAGACATTTCACTTTGCAAAAATTCGCATAGAGCTGAAGATTGGTATAGGCCTTAAATGTACTACTATTACAAATAAAATATCAAAAGTTCCCATCGATCCCACGTCTTCATTATTTTGCTTAAGCTTTATTAGACAGTGTCCTATTGATCGAAAAAATGGTACTATTGGTAATAATTAAAGTGGAATGAATTAGTGATTAGGAGTAAAGAGCACACAAATATATTATAGTTGCAGTTCTTTCTTCACTTTTGGGTCTGTAGTCCTACCAAAGTACTTTCTACCTTTTAATTTTTTTATTTTATTTAATTTTAGTTTGACTAATAATCTTCCTCTTTCTCTTTCCCCTTCCTCTTCTTGCTGAATTTCTGTAGATTACTCTAAAAAGAACGATGCATCAGTTGTCTCCTCATTGATACCATAAGAATCCTCATCTGTTGTATTTGATTCAATATTCAATTATATATTAATCTTTTATAAACATTTCGTAAACACTAGGATCAATTAAATTCTCTAATTGTAGCATATCTTGCAGATATAATTGCGCAGACTTAGCATAACGAAAATGTCCTGATGCGTGAAAATAAGGAAGTATTTCTTTAACACTATTCAAATGAGCTTGCCAATCTCCCATACGTTCAGCTCTTATAAACTCCTTTGCATTTGACACCATATGAAAATATTGTATCCATAATTTTGCTGTAGATCCTCGTTCTCCATATTCCTTTAGTTTTTGATTGTACTGATAAATTAATGCTTCAGCTAATTCATCACCGTTTTCAATATTATTATATGAAATAGTGATATTTATTACGTTTTCAATAGTATCATTAAGATTTGCATCCATCTCATCATCGATAACAAGTTCTTTTGTTATTATTATTGGTAAAGTTAGATGGAGTAATTAATATATTGTGGTGAAACGGAATTAGATTCAGCTTTGTGTTTAGAAAGTTATCACAAATTAAGGGATGTTTTTATCCATAGCAACATGGTCGAGCACGGTTTTGTTGAATGAAGGTCGATTTATGTTTGTTGTGTGCTGACACAAGCACACGATTATTATTGAATGTTGGTGAAATCCAGTGATTTATAAAGTTTACGGCGATTTAAACCTAAAAAGGAACAAATTTAATTGTTTTCATTTGAATTTTAACCGCGAAAGATTTACCTATTTTGAACTGCAAAGTGGCTCAAAATTTCGTTTTGTGTAGTGGCAGGTTGAAGTTACTAAACATAGAAGGTAGACGATGTTGGCGAGAGAGCTTGGCGTGCGACTGTGAAGCCAGCAAGGCGTATTTTTGGTGAGGTCCACCAAAAGTGACCAATTTTCGATTTTTCTTGGAAAATCAAGTGTTGTTCAAGCTAATAATTAGTGCGAAATGTCGTCTAAAGTAGACGATGGTTTTTAGTTTGATTTGGAAGTAGAATCTTCAAGTTGCAGCATTTTTTGAAAAACGCACATTTTTGAAAAAGTTTGGTATCACACATGTGCATATTTCTTGGTCAGCCATTGACGAATAATCGAATGATTTTTGTAATCACGACAATTATGTGCCTACAATTAAATGTTTAGAAAGAAGGAATTCAAATTCGTTGAAAATTGAGGTTAGTTATGCAATTTTTTGAGATTGGTTCAAATCGGTTGCGTATTGCCAATAAACTTTATTATACGATTGTCGATCACTTTTATCTGGATATTTGTGGAATAATTGTGAAAATTTGGAGTCACAATTCAAATTTTATGAAGAACGCAGATGTTTAAGGAATCAACAGGTTGCCGAATGACAGGTGTCGAACGCAAGAAAACAGCGGTTCCAAAACGTCGACAACAAGTGCCGCATCACTAGTAAATAAATGAACTTTGAATTTTATTACACCATTTATTTTTATTGTAAATTTATTTGTGTCACACGATTACACATAAATAGAAACCTGGAGTATTTTGAGTTCGATTTGCAAGTAAATGCAAATACGAAGGGTTTTCTAAGCCACAATTTTACACTCTGCGACCAAAACGAATTTGTTCGTAAACAGCTCATGCTCGACCTGTTTTACTTATTTTAAAATTGAATTTATTTATGAGAATTAAATTAGTCTTTTTTTTCGAAGCTGAGTTTAATTTCAATTTTATGCAACGAATCTTACCCAGATTAAATTTTTTAGTATTGTCAATAACGACAATAAATTTGATTAAGGCAATTCATGCAATTTTGTTCCTAACAAGGAAAATTCGATTGAGCAATTTTAGTGCGGCATCAAGGCCGTATAATTTATTTTATTTGGCGACCCGAAAAGGAGAGAAGGCGAACCCAGCCCTGTTATTTGTCTCCGTACAGAAATTATATGTGAACCGAACCATAGCTGCCACGGTACTCTAGTGTTGAGGTATTGTCCTGAGTTTAGAAAATAAATTTCAAGTTTAAGGGTCGTAGGAAATATCTCTACAATATAGAGCTCTAACAGCTCTCGCATATGCATGCCCAATGAGCAACAATGTTTCTAACGAATTAGGTGCATAAATTAAAGAAAGCACCTCTTTTATGCCACTTTCTTGCATAATATAGCCAATTGCTCCAAAAAACGACATGAGTAGTAAATGAAAACTTCCAAGTCTTACTATAATTTTTAATAATTCAGATCCTGCAGGTGATGCAGATAAGATTTCTCGGACTTTTGTATACAGAGATTGATCAAAAGTAATAACGCATACATCGTGGCCATAACATCCTGAGTGTGTTTGAACACGTTCGAAAGTGTTACCGCAAACAAACCTATAATTTGGAAGCAACACTTCAATATTTTTACTTATATTGAACGTTCGATGACATATTATAGAGACCGTATAATAGGGCACGTTAGTATTCGATTATTGAAATCGCGATATCTCAGGAATAGCGATTCGTACGAAAAAAAGTATAAGAATAATCTTTGTAGCGAATTGCACGATCTACAATTTTTGTCTAACCTATTTTTACGATAACACTTATCATTTACGAGAAAATGCGAAAACCCGATATTATTGACTTTTGACCTTGAATAACTTTTTTTAGCAGACATGGAATCGGTGGGGACTTTTAATATTTTTTGTAATAATATATTTAAGGTCTATACCAATTTTCAGCTCTATGTGAATTATTGCAAAGTTTGCACTTTTTTTGTCTATTTTGACTGGACTAATTAATATTGGCACAATTTTTACAATACGAAATAGTTAGTAGTTTTTATTTATTTTATAATTTTTATAGTTGGGTATAGTATAGTATTATATTATAATATAGGCCAAAAAACCTCCATAATATGGAGATGCTAATGTCCAGCAGTGGGCGGAAAAGGCTGATAAAGAAAGAAAAAGAAAGAAGAGATAGTTGGGTATAGGTGTCTAAAGAAAAAATTTTAAATTCCCCACGTTTCGGGTCCATTTTCAAGACTTCTAGGAAAAAACTGTGAGTTTTGATATCTTCATTTTAAAACCTCGATTAGGATATTGATTAATATAACTTTTTCCTTCTACGACACAGTTTCGATAAACCGACTAGTGGCATAATTGGAAAATTAAATGCACTGTTTGGAACACCCTTGAAAATGGACCAATAAGAGAGCCCAAAACGTCGCCGTCGGTAAAATTGTTTCTTTAAGAACCTAATCGCTGTGTGTATTCCTCCTGCTGCCCTCTGGTGGCTCAATAAAAAAAATGAATTGGGACTGTTTTTAAGGTTAAGGATTAACCAAATATTAAGAATTTTTAAGGGAAATTTAAATTTAAGATTCACTTAAGAGTCCGTGGTGTATTGGTATGTATGCTAAATCAGTAATCAATAATCATATTATAACTCATTTCGCCCGCGGGCCATTTTCCGACAAGCCAAATTTTCGCCGAATGACCTTTTTTTTTTTTTTAGATTTTTCATTTTTTGTAATGAGTAGTAGTATCGGAATAGCTTTTTCGGAGCAGCTGCGGGCTTAGCCCGCTTTTCTCCTTCACCTATGTGTAACATAGCTATTGGGAATTTAATTGTTTGATGGCATCGAGTCTTTGTCATGATTTAGGAGCTGCATTATTCCAGCGGTGTGATAACTAGATGTTTTATAATTCATTTTCTGTTGATATTGCTTGGAGGGGGTGCCCCCCTATATCAGCCGCCACTCTCTAAAAAGGAGCTAATTAAGTAAAAATAAAAGTATTTTGGTGTAGGTTTAAAATTTTGAAAATAATATTAATTGCGAAGCAAAAGTGTCTTCAAATAATATTATGACCTACTCACAGCGCTTATATTGATGGTCATATTTGAAGACATTAGGTTTGTTTCAACCACGTACAAAATCGTTTGCAAACGGTAACCGTTATGCGCAATAAGTAAAAATCATGCGCAATAGATAAAAAGAGCGCCTTTTCATTTATTGCGCAGGAGCGTTACCGTTTGCAAACGATTTTGTACGTGGTTGGAACAAATCTATTATTGATCGCATTATTGCTTCAAAATTAATTTTAATTTCAAAATTTTAAGTCTGTGTAACAAAATAACTATTATGTTTTACCTATTTACAGCACAATCGTAACTTGTTCAAGATTTCACATTTTAAGCTACAAGAGAGGCGATTTAAACTTTATCCGCTCGCGCATTTTGCAGTTAAAATTTGCCTTTTTGAATTTTCTCTCCCACTTCCTTCCAGACCGTCAGGGAGAGGTGGGAAGGGCTTGTATTCTCTAATTACTATCTCCACCACTAGACCATGCCCGTATTCTGTTTAAAAAAGAACCACCAACCGGCTCAGTACAGCCACAAACTACCCTAAGTGTCTTACTGCGGCCAATTTGCCGCGTACGTGAGCGGATGAAGGTTAAGAATCGTACTGATTCAAACCAAACCGCCATGCGCCAGCCGCACCAAACATGATATTTCTCCGCACTTTTTAATCACGCCCCAAGGCAAGGCTTCGTAACTGCCGCACCGTCCTTAGAAGAGGAAACTCTCTCCCTCACTGGACGATGTTACCACTCGGGTCAATGGTTTGAGGGTCTACTGAGGGTAAAAAATGGTCTTCAAATTTGTTTTGCATTTAAAAAAATAGAGTAAATTTAAAAGTTTATAACATTTATTCATGTGGACCCATAGCTTCATTGACTATCTTCCTCCATACACTTCTATGTCTGGTCTTCTCTTCCTAATCCGTCACATTCAGAAGTCGTAAATCCCGCAACACATTTTCTCTCCATTCGGACAGTAGCCTTCCACGTCTTCTCCTTCCATCGATCTCGCTATTCCATATCTTTAGCACCACTCTATCCTCTCTCATAGTTTTATTATTGGTTCACTGTATAATTCTTGAATTTCATTGTTGGTTCGTCTTCGCCATCCTGTTGCTTCCAGTATTCTATCATGATCCTTCTCAGTATCTTTTTCTCCCACACCTCAAGCATTAATTGGTCTTTCTTTATTAAGGTCCAGTGCTCACTAGCATATGTTACCACTGGTGGTATTATGGTCTTATATACACGAATTTTGACAGACTATAGTTCCCTCTGAATATTGTGATAGCTTTTCCTTAATCCACATTGCCAAGATTTTGTACACAACACTCTGTAGAGCTATCCTTCTATAGTTATTGCAGTTCATCCTACCACCTTTCTTGTGTATTGGGCAGATGATTGATTCATACCACATCTTAGCCATCCGCTCTCTTTCCCATATTTCCATAATCAACTCAATTATGTTCCTATGAAGTTCTTCTCCACCATATTTGATCATTTCTAACGTAATTTTATCTTCTCCAGCATTCCTATTATTTTTCAATTTGGATATTATTTCTAGACTTTTTTGTGGCTTTGGTGCTTCGATGTTCTCATTCTCTTCAACATAGTCTTCGTAGTCACTTTCTTCTTCTCTTTGAATGTCTTGCTGATTCTTGAGCTTCAAGGTATTCCGCCCATCAATCTATGGTTTCTTTTTCCCCGCCTATCAGATTCCCCTCTTTGTCCTTGAAAAACACTGTATTTTTCTTGCATTTCTTTCTCTGTTCCTTATAATTTCGCTTATCTACCATTAATTGTGTTTGTAACATCTGCTGCCTGAAGCCTGAGTATCTCTCTTTTCTTCCTCTGTTCGTCAAATTCTTCATAGTGCCATTTCTTGTTATTTTTTTCTAGCTGTGTCGGTTGTAATTTCGTCGCTACCACAATTATTATTTTTCCAATATTATTTGCTTTCTCGTCAATATCATGTAGGGTCAAGTGGGGTAAATATGAAACAAAATGTAAAACTTTCTATTTTTAAGGCATTAAAATGGATAAATTAAAATTTTTAGCATCACTATCTGATGTAGTTTTACGCCATCTTGTTAATTATGTATGATTTTTCAAAATTAAATGCTGAGTAAGTACTAAAAAATTAAAAAAACAGTGTTTCTCTTTCAACCTTGATTACGGGAAAAAATGAAACAGTTACGGGAAAATGTGAAACAGGTCTGTTACTCCCACGCTATAAGTAGTATTGAAATGTTTGTGACAAAAATGAAAAAAGCGGAAAAAACTGCATAGAAAATATATGCTGCAAGCCCTCATTTTTTATATTTCCGCACAAAATAATATAAAACACAAAACAAGGTAATGAAAATTATAACAAAGCTGAAATTAGGTAAAAAATACTTTACTCTACATTTGTCAAAATAATCAACCATTCAAAAACTATGAAAAAAATTTAAAGCCAATCAACATAAGATTATTATTTACAAAAAAAAACAAAAAAAAAAAAAAAATAGATACGTATTATTTAAATAAAAATTTGAAATATGACAAACAACGGGAAAAAATGAAACAGTTTAATGGTTAGTTACATCTCAATCACTGACACTAACTTTGAAAATAAACTTTTTATATTAACTTATTTTGCCTTATTTTTCACTTTTTTATAATTTCGTACCATTTTTAAATATGAACTAAAATTACTTTTAATGATATAACACTAATTTATTATTGTACACTCTTATAAAGTGACAAGTTAAACAAAAATTCCGAAAGTATTTATATTTTGGAACAACATTGTAGAAGGCCAAAAAATTATGAATCCGATTCTTGCACATTTTTTCGCCCCCCGGAATATTGTTAAATTATTAAAAAATAAACGTAAATTTGTAATAATTATGAAAGAAAATCCGAAATTTATGCAATTCTTGGAGAACATTTTAATAATTATTATACATTTTCTATAAAGTTTCCACCCTGCTACGATGACCGGAACACTGCAAATAGTTGGGATTATTAATTTGCCTATATGACTGCATAAGCAATTATTTACATACTTTTACAATTTTTTTCAACAGGATATATACCAAAATGAAATTGATAAGCTACCATTTGCAATGTTCCGGTCATTGTAGCATGGTGCAAAACTTTATTGAATATGTGTAATAATTATTAAAATGTTCTCAAAGGTTTGCATAAATATCTGAATTTTTTTCAAAAACTTATTGCAAATTCACGCTTTTTGTTAATTTAACAATGTTCCCGGGGGCGGAAAGGGGTGCAAAATCGGATTTATTATTTTTTTACCTCCTCCAATGTTGCCTCAAAATTGGAAAACTTACGGAATTTTTTCATACCCATTTTGCTACAATGACTGGCCTATAAACTTAAGACTATTCAATGTTTAAAATGCAAGTCAAACTAATTGGAATGGGCTATTGCAAGCAAGATAATGTACTTACCTACCTAGTAGTATTCTAGTATTTATTGGATTTCTAAGCAAACGTAGGCGTAGAATATATCACGATATGAATCAAAACATGCAAGTTAAGGATTATCATGCTATCAAATTTTACATTGAAGTACAGAAAGTGGTTTATATTTTCCTTGTAGCTGTTTCATATTTTCCCTGATTGCTGTTTCATATTTTCCCAAAAGTTTAATTTAATATTATAAAAAAGCACTTTATTAAAAAAATAAAACAAGTGAGGCATTCTCATCTTTCATCTATTTTCTGTGTGCAAAATTAATATAAATCCAAAATTTCAATTTATATTGCAGCAATAGAGAAAGTTATACAACAAGAAATGAAATTAATTTTACATATTTTTAGATCGTTTACGAAAAGGCGTTATCTACAGTCTACAGTACTCCTAGGAAGATATAATATTTCAAATTTTTATATAATTGAAAATAAACTTTACAGAATATGATAGCGCTTTCGATTTTGTAATTAAGTCATATTGTTTATTAATTACATGCCTGTTTCACTTTTTCCCTTATTTTTAGGTGTTTCATTTTTACCCCACTTGACCCTATTTGATCCAATTTCTCCAATTCTTTCTCATATTCCTTTCTCGATATTTCATCTTGTAATGTAATTCTGAGATTCTTTTTATGCTTTCATTCTCCCTTTGTTCTATTTATTGGTATCATTTGTTTCATTTTTATGCTCACCAGGAAATGGTCTGAGCTCACGTTTGCACCTCTGTAGGTTCTCACATTCTTTATGAGATTTTCATCTCTTTCTTCTATTAATACATTATCAATTTGATTTGTGTGCTGTCACTTGGCGTAGTCTAAGTGGTAAAATTTGTTTTGCATTTTAAAAAAAGGATTTTTAACCAAACCAAATCATTCTAAATTACCATCAACCATGTAAGTTTAGAAATCCAATTTTATTTATTACCTATTATTCATACTTTATAAGCATAATTTTATAATAAAAATCCATAGGAAATTATTTTCTAAAACCATACTCCATAACAATACTATATTTACGCAATTTTCTAGCAAATTCTTCAAACCAGTGAAACAACATGAATAAGAATTCCTCACGCATTTTAATAGCCAATCGATTATTATTAATATTGAAAATTCTTTCATTAATATTTTTTTATAAAATAGACAATACTTGGAATACTCACCACCTTTAATAATTTATGTGTGTAAAACTTTTACTGAACTTCGCTTTCAAATAGCAACCTTGATTATTATTATGAAAATACACAACTTCTTCCTTTCTTTAAGTTTTATTGTATTACCCGGCGCCCGTTACTTTTTCAATGTTATTACAACATTTTCCTGTTCATTCTAAACCAAAAAATAGTACTACTAGATTTGAAAAGTCATTAACCTCGTTTAAGTCGTAATGCCAAACCAATTTTTCGATAGTATTCGAAGTTTCCAGAAAATATGCACAAAATTATAAATCTAATTTCAAACAAACAATTTGAGTTCAGCTGATATCCACCAAATATACCTGCGAATTAAAACTCAAAATTGATGATCCCTTCAAACAGTGGTAGATTTCCATTATAAAATGTATGCTGGAAATTAGAAAAAGAAAAATTAATGGAAGAAGTCAGATTCTTAATCGCAGGATTACTTTGTAGTGCTCAACACCCCTAAAATTCTTATTGATTGAATAAATCAAAACTTTTAATTTTGGAATGATATTGAATGTCTATGTGATGAGGTCGCAGAAACAAGAGATTTAATTATATTAGTAAGCAATAATTTTGGCTGTTTTAATTTGGGCAGTTTTGATTGGTAGCTTTTCTGAATGAATGCAAATGAATGCAATAATTAAAATTTTAAATTACCGTAGTTGGAAAAGTTGTATAAGGAAGACCTCAAATATGTAGCGAAGAGCAGGGCAAAAGCAGGTGCCTCTTAATATGACATGGGGATACGCGAATTTGTTACACCAGCCATCAGTTTAAGGCGTGCCTACAATTAATTATAAAAATAAAATATGGCCACCAGTAAATACTTTGTCATCAGGACCCGCCCCTCATTATCCCTAAAAACAATGAACAGTAGTTTTCCTAATTATCCCGTATCACGAGTTCAATATACTGCACGTCAAATTGGTCAGCGATCAACTTCATTGTTGATTTGTAGCTTCAGTAGGTGCTTGTATTTCTTCTCTATTTCATTATATGAAATTGCATTAGCAATAATAAACACTTTAATATGTAAATAAAAGAAAGGAAAAATTGTATGGTAATTTTAAACAAACAAGGCCTTAAATTTGGACTGCTTGTAACGAGCAAACAATACAATATAAAGGAGAGAAAGATATGCGATGTTGTGAATTATATCCAAAGGAAGTTGATTATGTGACCAAAAACTGACATATCGGTGTCTACACAATGTAAAAGGGTTTCTTTGTTTTTTAATTACTTAAATCGAATGTTTGAAATACTCAAGCGAGTGTTCTAAGAATTTGGTGGTAGTCGAGACATGAAGAATCTGATTTGTCTTGGGCAAGGAAGGAACTGTAATTTTTTATAACTTATTATTATAAATACAAAAATATATTCAATTAACAATTATTCCAACCGCTTAATTACTCGTTTTTTGGAATCTTTTCCAAAAACTTTTGCATGGGAAAAAATTTAATTTTGGCTTGCGAAAAGGATTCTTCGTTACAATTACTATCTACCCATACGTAATTTGATAAATTACCAGAAAGGATTTTATTTATTAAATACACACAAAAAGTTTTACAATCGGTTAATTTAAAATTCCGAAAGCGAATTCAAATAACTTATACAATGAAACCTTCAATGTTTCTTCATTATTTTAGAATACCGATCTTGTTGACCGCTCTAGTCAGCTGGGCAAACTAACGGAGGCCCGGAAGGAAATAGTTGAGGGACACCTCTACTTGGCCCTCGATAGAACCATTAAGCTGGCTCATGAGGGGGCAAATGATGTACCCACTTTTGGGGGATTTCATTATTCTGGGGAGATCCTACGGATTGCCTGTGATAACGAGGGTTCCCTGAGGTGGCTGCGAGCAACCGTTGCTGGACTTCCGCAGTTGTGGGAGGGGGCAAGGCTTGAAGTAGTTCAGGTGGATGACCTGCCTAGGCTGTCCAAGGTCACTCTCTGGGTTCCGGGGAAACCTGAGCCTACTGAAGAGGTGATAGGACGGCTTAGGGCTCAGAACCCCTGGGTTAAGATCAATGAGTGGTGTACCTTCTTTGACACCGACAAGAGCGACCCCTTGGGGAAGCTCATTGTCTTTGGTGTTGGTGAAGGGGATGCCGAGGCACTCAGAACAAGGAAGGAAAGGTTGAGTTACAGATTCTCAAGCTTCCGGGTTAGGGTACAGCGCATTGAGAGCGCAGTACCGACACAAACGGTGGAGCAGGTGACTGCAGAGCTTGACCTCATGGGGATCCATGGGGATTCTCAGGCGGCGGATACCGCTCCACCACAAAATCCCACCATCGAGGAAGCCTAATGGCTGCCTTGGGAGAGTGGAATTTTATTCAGGCAAACCTGCAGCATGGCCGTGCGGCTACGGCGACTCTTTGCCGCCGCCTTGCTGGCTGCAGGGATACAATAGCTCTGATACAAGAGCCACGAATAGTGAAGGGCAGAGTTACAGGCCTCTCATCCTTGGGAGGAAATGTCATAACAGGAAGCCCTTTAACAAAACTCAGAACATGTATATACATATCTGGTAATATTCAGGCCAATCCCTTACCGCAGTTTAGTGAAGGCGATCTAACGGTTGCCCGGCTAAGCTGTGACCTTGGGGATGGTCTTAGCGACGTTATTGTAGCATCAGCGTATCTTCCAGGAGACTCTCAGGATCCGCCACCGTCTCCAAAGCTGGTGGAACTGGTCAGGCACTGCGAGATTCACAAAAAACACCTCATCATTGGCTGTGACTCAAACTCTCATCATACCTCGTGGGGGAGTGGAGACTGCAACAAGAGAGGTAAGTCCCTTTTTGATTACCTTATTGGTACTAACTTAGTAATTCTTAATCGGGGTGACACACCAACCTGGTATGTGTCACCCGAATGCCATTCCGTGATTGATATCACCTTGGCGTCGATAAGTGTTACAACAAAAATCTTTGACTGGCATGTGTCAAAAGAGCTGACTATGTCGGATCATAGATGGATTTGCTTTAAAATTAAAGCCGTGAAAGTCGAGCCTAGGCAGGTAAGGAATCCGAGGAAGCTGGATAGGAATGTCTTCTTGGATGTACTATCTAGCGCTTTGGAGGCCGACATGCCAAAGGCAATCACAAAAAAAGATCGACTAGAAAACACTGATGAGATTGAAATATGCACTAACGTATTACAAAACTCACTCATTAAGGCATTTGAGACTTCTTGTCCGCTGACAGCGGTTGATTCTGGCAGACGAGCAACACCTTGGTGGTGCAAGGAGCTGGATCGGATGAGGAAAGCGGTCACGAGGCTCTGTAACAAGGCGAAGAAATCCAAAAGTGGTTCTGACTGGGAGGAGTTTAAAAACCTTCGGCTGGAATACAAGAGGATGATTCGCCAAAAACAGCGTGAGTCTTGGAGGGACTTCTGCAGCGACATTGCGTCCACTACGGAGGCGGCTAAGCTGAAGAAGATAATTTCCAAAGACCCAAGCCAACAGCTTGGCACGATCCGTCGAGATGACGGCTCCTTTACGGAGAGCCTCAAGGAGACTGCCGAGGTACTGTTACAAACACACTTTCCTGGTAGCACAACTGTCTCGGATCATCAGTGGACTGAGCTTAGCGCGCGGACACCGACTGAGGCGGACTGGGAAAGTGTAAATTTAACTGTGAACCCTAACAAGACGGAATGGGCAATTAGATCCTTCAGTCCCTTTAAATCACCGGGGCTGGATGGAGTGTATCCGGCCCTACTCCAATGGGGCCTGGTATTCCTACTCAGTCCCATAGTGAAGGTGTACAAGGCGTGCATTGCGCATGGCTACACACCAAGGGAATGGCGCAAGGTTAAGGTAATCTTCATACCCAAGCCAGGGCGGAGTGACTACTCTCTGGCTAAATCATATAGGCCAATTAGTCTTACATCCTTCTTTTTGAAGGCACTGGAAAGACTGTGCGATAGAGAAATTCGGGATGCAGTGTTGGTGCATAGCCCACTACACCTGAATCAACATGCATACACTACGGGGAGATCTACTGAGTCTGCACTACACAAGGTGGTGGAGCGTATCGAGAGATCGTTACAATCTCAGGAATGTACCCTGGGAGCGTTTATTGATATTGAGGGAGCGTTTGACAATGCTACCTCTGAAAGCATCTGCAACTCCCTACATGAACACAATGTGCCTAACACCATCATTAGATGGATCAGATCTATGCTGAACTGTAGGGCTGTTGAGATAAGTGTGGGAGATGCGAAAATTAGAGGGGCGGTTAATAAGGGCTGTCCGCAGGGAGGCGTTCTCTCGCCTTTGCTGTGGAATTTTGTGGTGCATAGCCTCCTAAAGCTACTCAATGATAACGGTTTCTACACTGTAGGATACGCAGATGATATAACCATACTGCTTAGGGGGAAATTTGAAGATGTCCTGTGTGAATTAATGCAGGGCGCTTTAAGAATCCTTGAGGCATGGTGTTCAGAGCAGTCTCTTTCGGTTAATCCAACCAAGACTGAGCTTGTACTATTCACCAAAAAAATAAAGCTGAGGAACATGAGAATGCCTCGCTTAAAGGGAACCCCTCTTAAATTGGCTTCAGAGGTCAAGTATCTGGGAATTACACTCGACTCGAAGCTAAATTGGGGCAAACACATTAGCACTAAAGCGACGAAAGCAAGCATGGCCTACTGGCAGTGTCGCAGGGCATTGGGAAGATCATGGGGTTTTTCCCCAAAGATTGCCCTCTGGCTGTACACTGCCGTAATAAGGCCTATGCTCTGCTATGGCGCACTCGTCTGGTGGCCCAGAACCAGACTGACTACGGTGGTGTCCTCTCTTGAACGGCTGCAAAGATCAGTCTGCGTAGCAGTGACGGGAGTGATGCGAACAACACCCACCGCTGCACTGGAGGTTCTCATCTGCCTTCCTCCCTTAGATCTCTTTGTGGAGGAGCAGGCGCTGAGAGCCGCTCTAAGAATGCGGGCATGGGGTCTTTGGACCCATAGGTGGGGAGCCAAGGGGCATACACGGATTCTGGAGGACTACTCTAAAAGGGTGCCTCTTCTGAGTCTTGATGCTGACAGGATCCCCCCCAAATATGTGTTTAGGAGAAATTTTACAATTCTGTTAGACACAAAAGGATCTAACCGTGCTGACATATGTCTGTACACGGACGGCTCCAAAAACAAGACTGGCTCGGGTGTGGGGATATTCTCCTCGGAACTGCAGCTAGATATGAAGATATCGTTGGGGAGGTACGCCTCTGTTTTCCAGACGGAACTCATTGGAGTGCTCCGCTGCGCAGAATTAGTCCAGGAAAGTAATATCCGGGGCAAAACAATTCAAATAATCACTGATAGTAGGGCGACCCTTGCGGCACTAAATCGCTGCAAGATCATCTCTGGTCTTGTGCTACAATGCATTGAGACACTAAACGTGATATCAATTCATAATGTCGTAACTCTCAGCTGGGTTAAAGGGCACGAAGGGAATGAGGGCAACGAGAGGGCTGATGAGCTGGCGAGGCTGGGTTCGGGAAATGCACCATGCGGTCCGGAACCTTTTCTCACACTGGCTGTTAAAACCCTTGATGCTATCATAAAAGGGGAAACCCGCAGACTGCATGCGGAAAGATGGGTGAATGTCGCTGGATGCCGTCAGGCTAAGGCGGCAATTAACGCACCGTCTGACAAACATGCAAGATACTATCTGAAGTTGTCTAGGGACAGCCTACGAATTATCGTGGGATGTCTTACGGGGCACTGTAAGCTAAACAAGCATTTACACACAATGGGACTTGTTGACAGCCCATTGTGTCGGGGATGTGAAGAAGAAGATGAAACAGTGGAACATGTGCTTTGCGACTGCCCAGTGTTAGCATCGAAAAGAGGATCCATGTTGGGTAGCTTCTGGCCTAGCATGGCCAGTATTAGTAGCACACCGCCTTCAAAAATACTCGAGTTCGTCTTGAGTTTGGGATGGCTTGAGGAATAGGAGGATGGGGGCTGCTGACACCGGAGGTAGCATAATGGGCCCGGTTTTGTGGCCTGAGTGCATGTAAACCTTGGTTTGCCCTCCACACTTAATCCAGAATCCAGAATCCAGATCTTGTTGTTAGATAGTTATACCAAAGAGTTATACCTACGATGTCGTACCAGAAGGAATCTGATCAAGAAAAATAAGTTTTTCTCACATTTTTAAAAAGATATGATGAATCCAAGTATTGCATGGATGTGATACGCCATCGAACATCGCAAATAATCTTGATTTAATTAAAAGCAAAAAATGGTACCTACTTATTATGCAGTATTTTGATAAGCATAAAACTATTTATTGGCAATTAGGTATTAATTTGCTAATTAGTACATTCCTTCAAATTCCTCTTGCGATAAAATTATTGGAATTCGTAAATACTTGTAAACAAGTTAATAAGTGTCTCACGACGATCACGTTTATTTGAATAAACTGAAGAATATCATAGGAATGTTTAATTACACTAAACGTGCAACATTAAAAATTAATTTTAGTGTGTGAATTTTTCCTTAGAGCGTTACGAGAGATACTAATAACACATTTGCTATAAAAAAATGTAACAAGCACTTTTTACCCATTAAACAGATTTTAGTTTTCCAACAATTTTAACTCTTCAGAATTTCCAGAAATAACATTAAAAATATGTTCGTAACCGGCATAAAAAAAAATTAAATCGATTTTGACGGTATACAAGCAATGAGATATACTGTAAAACTTATATTCCTTTTTGATTCGACGTTAAATTCACATAACGAAAAGACAAGCAGCGGAAAGAATACAATGATGGGTGAGCACGCTAACGTGCCCATGATTTTAAAAATTTTCTATTGAAATTATGGTAGTTAAGGGTGTAAATTACAAGTTTACACATTAAATTTTGCCGATTATGCAAGGGTAAGGCTAAATAATCCCAAAACTGTTATGTGAGTATTGCATTAGCTGATTTCATAAGCTTAACCCAACTTCCAAATCATCAGTTAATCATATTTATATTAATAATTAATGCATTAGTTTACAATAGTTTACTCTACAATGGGAGCATTATAAAAACGCCAATTATTGGGGAAAAATTTGGTTTCCCAACAGCAGCGTTCACATCTGATCTCGGCTAGCTCAGTAAATAACATGAAAAAAACTAAAAGAAAACAAATGAGACCAAATTTCAAGTTTCAAATTAATCAAAATTTATTCAAAATTAGTATTCAAAAAAATAACCAATAGATGATGTTTAACCTTTAGTTAGTGACGAGGCAAAGTTTCCATTTGAAATGTATGTGTAGGAAATATTCACGTCACTAATTAAAGGTTAAGAGTTGTATAATGAAATTTTAAAGTAACTTGTAGGTAATTTATTAAGTTGAATCATTCGATGCACAAATCAATTTAAATGCAGCCGTGCGAATTTGTAAGGCAATTTTCATAAACTTTAAGATTAGCTTTAAAAAACATCATCTGCTTCTGTTTTACTCAAACTTCTATTTACAAAACTTTTCTTAATTATAGGAAAACCCGATGTCTCATTTACTTCATTTTAGTTTATAATTGATGTTGTAGGTAAATTGTTTAGGTTAAAATTACAATTATGTTTATACTGCAGATATTTCTATAAAGTAATGTCAAATGCCTGTTCGCTCTTATAGGTGGTGGGGAGACATCGAAAAAAAAATGGTTAGACGAACAAGAAAGGCGAACAGAGAATCAATATTTTTCCAAACAATATAGCAAGAAATCTAAATTTTTATTAATTTCTTCCATGGTGAACGAACGAGAGAGTAGCGGAACAATCTTTAAGCCTTTTGCAGTGCTCAATACGTCGAGAGTATAATATAATTTTATGCACAGATAATGTGCTGATTTTTATGAGCGGGATGCATTCTTTCTGGGCGGAAAATTAGCTGCTTAATACCTTCGACACACTGAAAAGTAATGACCAGCTATTTTTTACATCAAACATTTGCAAATAATTAAATTTATCAAATAGCTTAAAAATAACAGTTAATTAAATAAGAGAATGAATGTTAATTTGCGTATGTATTTGTCATATGTGTATCCGATCCATGAAATTCCGTCTGAAAAGATCTTTAATGATCAATAACTTGGTAGTGTGTCGACGGTATTAGGCTGTACTGATAACTTAAGCACTTACGTTTATGATTTTACAGATGATTTTAGACGGTCATTGCCTTGTATTTAGTGCGATAAACTGCTAATGTCGTGATAGCTGGTTCAAATTCTCAGAGTCCAATTTTCTTAGGATCGTCTCCGTGCTTCGGAAGGCATGTAAATCCGTGACTGTAAAAACCTTTCCACTTTAAGTTTGATTAAACTAACCAACGAAAATCAATAGTATGGTTTTCAGGGTGGGGCTAAAATGAAATTGTTGATTTCCATTTGCGTTTTCGAATTTAAATTGTTGCATGAACCATTTCCTGGTTTATTTTTTCTTCTTGTAGTCCTGAGGATGGCTCTTAGTTAATAAAGCCGAAACGTCAACAGACAATTTATTTGTTTTTTGTGCGTATCCAAACTCCTGATGGGATTCCTGTTTTCAAACATTACTGCTGGAGGAGATTCTATGCTTATCATTTCCTGGTTGTGTAATTTCCCATTTTGGTGATCAGAATTAGCCAACCAAATCATGTGATTTAACACCGTTGGATTATTTTATTTAAGTTCCTTTTTGAAGGTTTATGCCAACAAACCCACGGCCATCCACGCCTTGAATAAGAAAATTGAGCCCTGTATCAATGAAATTGAGCCACATTTATGCAAAACGGTCATGGAAAATTTCCATCATTATTATGTGACCATTATTAAAGTCACATATCTCGAATTTTATTTTAAATAATTTATTTATCCTGATCTCAAGTATTTTTTTGGATTATTGAATTGATAAGACATTCTTTGGTGTATTCCCTGAAGACATCACTGAGCAGAAGAATCGTTAGCTAGTCGCAACACAGGATTGTCTATGCCGGTAGTCCAATTTATTTTAGAACTTCAGCGATTTTTTTTTATTTTGTTAAAAATTATGATTAAGGCTTCCAATATTTTCAAAACGAATAAGAGATTCGAGATTGAATATTAAAGTCAAACGAGGTGTGAAAGTGAACACCAAAATTAATGAGAATAAATCTTGTTTAGATCCAAAGCCAATTTGTTACCTTACACACTACACAACTACAATATTTTTGTTTCTATAAAGTAACTTGTGCGGGTGTTGTGATGAAATTTTGACAAACCTGCAAAAGAAGAATAATCAGTTTGAAATTCAAATTTACCGCCAAAAACAGTTACCTCTTAATTTATGTCTTTTTTGAAAAATCCTAGGGAATTTTTGGATTTAATTAATTAAAGAGATAAGATTCCTTTTCTGTTCTGCGAATTTTTGCAGAATACAGCTGCAAAATCGAAAAGCGTCGAAGCTTTTGCGGATTTTTGCGTTTTTCTATTCTTTGGAACGAGTTTCGGTCCTGGAAAATCTTTCGAGCGATTGAATAGTGAATTTCATAGTTCGGGTTCTTGGAATTATTGGTTAATACGAGAGCGTATGAAAATTTCAGAAACGGACCAATTTCATGCACATGTACCAGAATTACACAAATTTTCGATTTTTGGATAAAATTTGTCGATTCCTAAAATAACAAGAATTATCAAGATAAGTAATACAAAATTTCAGGTTAGGTATCTGCAAGAAGCTGTTAAATTTGGATGCTCAATCACACTAATTCACGCAAGAAGCACCAATATTGTTCGTGGACTACTACGATTTTACAATTTCACAAGTTTTTGGTGAAATTTACACGAAGGCGATGAGCACGGAGTAGGATTCAAGACATACAAACATCATATGTGTTGCAGCAGCTTGACTACCGGGATAACTTCCGAAGGCGTGCCCTACATTACAGGGGTTCTCAAACAACGATGTTACGGTTCGTCGAAACTTTTTAGTAAAACATTATAATTTTGTACACTTATTGATTGTGCCACACAGATAACAATAGATTTTGTCAAAGGGCCATTTAGTAAAATTGACATTAAATGTAATGGTTGTTTGATACAATTACACAAATTTACACATACGGCTATAGGACAATTTTGTAGTCCACAAAACAAGATCAAATTATCATATTTTTACTTTCAGATTCATTAAACGATATAAAGTATCCCGAGTCTCTTAATTGTAATTAGAATCTAGTCTTCCCAAAGTATAAGCAGTCTCGATAAGTAGTGTTCTCCGACAACAAAGCGGTCGGAACTTAGCTTGTTCGTGTTCAAAACATCTCAACTTATCTTAGTTTCCGATTGAGGCTTTGTAGTTGGTGTGGAACACCACAATACATTAATACAATAGAATGAAAGTTGAATTTTACCATTATGTAACTTATTCGGAATTTTAAAAAAATATGAAATTAATATGATGATTGATGAGAATGGAAGCTTATTGGAGGCCATACGAATCTACATCGATTAACATGAGTTTCACACAAAAATTTGAAATAGGAAAGATAATGGAAAAATATGCCTGTAGTAGTTCCCCCTCTCCCAAGTTTTGCAAAGTAACTTCACAACGGTTGAGGCTCAAACAAAAAACTTGGAAGCTCATTGAAACTCAAAAAAAGCTCAAATGTTTGACACCAAATTTATGCCAAAATTAGATTAGAAGGGGGGTTTAGGAATATGCACATATATTTTATAATAACTCGAGAACGAATTAACCGATTTTAACTATATTTGCACCGAGCAATAGCGTATTTTTTTGTTTAAAAATATACTTTTTGTAATTGCTCGAGAACAAATCAGCATATTTCAATTAATTTTTCCGAAAAGGATAACTTATGGCTTTCGTTTAACATATTGGAAATGGTAGATAAATTTGGGATAAACATTCTAAAATTATATTGTGGTGTTCCAAAACCCAACTTCTCGGTCCCTCAATCGGAAAACTGAGATAGCTGTTATGTTCTGAACAATCACCCCAAAGTTCCACGGCAACTATTTTAATCGGAGAGTAATTTAAGACCGCTTATACACAGAGAAGGCTAGGTTCTAAATTGAATTAAAGGAGACTCGGGCGATTTTTATACGATTTAATGATTTAAAGGAAACTGTAAAAATTTGATTTTGTAATTCGGACTGGTCCGAACTGGAACGACTGGTGGTGGAATTGGTCCTAATAGCCGCAGGTGTCAAATTGTGTATTCAGATCAGACCTCCACTACATTTTAAATCAATTCTACTAAATGGCCGTCTGACTGAATTAATGTAATATGTGGCAAAATTCAAAGGTTGTACAAGTAATACAATAATAAAGTTTTTAACGAACCAATAAATGTAATTTTGGAACCACTGTATGTCAAGAAACGCCTGCAGTAGCTTGTAGTCGGCAGTAGAAACATATGCAACCCACGTGTAGGACGCTTCCATTCGTTGCAGAAATCTTCTCGCAATATGTGGTAGTGAATCTTGTTGAAACTTCGCCAAACTTAGCGAATCCGTGGTAACGTAGCTGTCCACAAACAAATTAGTGCTTCTTTGTGAGTTTGTACCTGTAAATCTGGCTCAACAGCCGTTTTTTAAGGTATCTAACCTCAAACTTTTTGTGCACCATGTTTTTGATATTTTTCAATATTTTAGGACATAAACGCTGTTTTTAATTGTATTGACTAATACGAACGAGATTCGAAACACGATGGATACAATTCTCATAAAAAAAAAGGAAAATTTGTGTAATTTTCTTACACGTGAACGATGACGTTACTATCGATAAAATTTAGCAAAAAACTCCTACCTTGGGAATCAATTTATTTGTATCGACTCCGACAATGCACTAATAAATCACTCGAACAGGTTTTCTGGACCGAAACTTTGGTCCAGAAATATAAAACTCGAAAATTCGCAACGTAAAATCGACGATGCAATCTTCCGCTCGACGTTGTCTGTTCTGTTCTGTTCTGAACCTCTTGTCCTTCAAGAATCGAAAATTCCCTAGAATTTTCAAAAAGCACATAAATATTATCAGTACCAGTTTTGGTGGTAAATTTTAAAATTGCACTAATCACTTTTCTTTCAGATTCACCAAATTAAACACAAATAATCTCACTAATCATTGTCATAATTAAAATATCGTGTTAGTGTAATGTGTAAATTGTAACAAATTTGGCTCTGGATGTAAACAAGACCAAATTTCACAGTTTCAAGTATTCGCTTGCATACCTTTTTGACAAAATAACCTATCCCGAATCTCCTATTCGTTTTTATCATCACAATATAATTAATAAGTTAGTTCCTCTCATAAAATCAATTGATATATCGTCGTGTTAACCAGCTAAGTCCACTTTTGGCACTAATATATTTTTTGATACCATTCAATAATAGAATATCGCACATCGGCAGCAACACTGTCATAAGGTGTAGGTGACATGTTTTGAGATATAGCGCATCAAATATTTCTAGAAATTTAATTTTTTAATTACAGTTTTAATCGAACTATTACAAGTTAGATTATTTTACTAGCGTAAGATGATTATTATAACTACTTACTTCAATTATAAAATCAACATTTTTTTGCGATAAAACTTAGATATTTGTAGATATGCCAGTGTTGCTGCAAATTGAACGTCTATTTCCTTTCAAGTTTGTTGAAAATCGTCTTATTATTATGACAGTCTTCCTGCTAAATTGCATCTAATTTCTGTTATCTTTATGACTACTGAAGTTACGGTAAATAATATTAACACCAGTTAAACCAAAAGTGTCTATAATATATTCTTTTAATTTAAAGTATACAAAACAAAACTAAAAATAAATAAATAATATCTTTACTATACTAATGCCCGTTTTCACCAACATTTTATTTAAGAATTTCCTAGTAAAGAATTGCTTAGCAGGTATTCCTTAAATTTGATTAGTCAAATTTGACATAATAATTTATTATGTCAATACTATGACAAATTTGACCAATCAAATTTATAGAATACCTAGCTAAGAAGTTCTTTACTAAGAAATTCTTAAATAAATGTTGGTGAAAACAGGCATTAGTCTACATCTATTTCTTCTTTATAGTTTTCTTCTTACCACTTTTTATTTGTATTTTACAACCCAATGATGTATAAAATTGGTGGTATTTTATTCTTTTATATGCTGTTTTTCACAAAGCTCTGACAAACCATCAAGTTTTACTTGGCTAATTTTGAGTGATTCTGAATATAGTTGCTTTAATTCGATTTTATCGGATTTTGCACGCCGTTCAATGTGTTTACGCACACAAACTTTATTAAAATTATTTATTAAAAACCACATTATTTAAACACCAAAACCGTTAAAAGCATCCTTATGACACTGTTGCAGCAAGAGGTATAACAAAATACGGTATAAAGTTAGCATCAACACAGACGGAAGTCACTTATGACAGTGTTTTCGCCAAATGTTTTACAAAAACCTTTAGATCAAAGAGACATAAACCACCCTCTAGTGATTGCAAACAGGAAACTAATTTAAGTCAGTGTTGCATCTAAAAATACACGAATTTTTACATAAGAATCCATAAAAATCATAAATTCGGTTTTTTTGGACTTATGACAGTGTTGCTGCCGATGTGCGATATTTGTTACATTATAGGATAAAATTATAGGATAATGTAACAAATTTTATTTCAAATCGTAAATTTTGTATGATACGTAATACTGCCATTTTTAGAATGCCGCGGTATATAAAACTGTCATATTCAGTAAAATGCATTGCTAATTGAATTTTTGCTTATTGCATGAAGAAACCTTGAGTGCACAATTACAATTAGTAGGTTATTGTCGCTATTTAATTGTGTTTGTTACAAATTTGTTTAATAGTTTATAACATTTAAGTTTACCCTTAATATCAAGAAAATGGTAAGTGTATTTATTATTACTAATTTTACTAAATAATGTTAATCTTATGTTAAATGTATATACAGTAACACCCCGTTTATCCGTCACTCGTTTATCCGTCAGTTCTCAGAAATTCACTCTGGTATCCGTAACAGAAGTGGGCGGAGGCTTACATCATCTCATGAGCAGGTGCAGCTACTGTTTTGTTGATATAATTTCTTATCACATTGCAATAACAACTATGAATGTAATCAGATCGCAAAACTACAATTTTACACATTCTTTTTAAAGCAAATGAACAATGTACAATCAGAAAAGATGAGAAACGGTGGTATTAAATTTAATTCATATTTTTGAATACGTTATTTATTACTGTTCAATTTATTTAGATGTTAGATGTTTTATTTGAACTTCGATTTCTTTAAATAATTTTTAGACGTTAGTTTGTAACCATCTAAAAATATTTTATTTCATTGTTATAAACAACACGGACAAAGGAAGTATTATAATGATTAACGAAGACAATAATGTACGTTGTTATTATAATCGAGAATAATAGTGTAATACAACACTCGCTGACTGTGAATAAATTATTATGTTTGATATTTATTACAATCTCGGATTCCCTCGTTTAACCGACACTTTCGTTCATCCGACAGCAAATGGGTCCCGTTGGTGTCGGTTAAACGGGGGCCTACAATGTATAATAATGTTAAATGCCTTCCTACTACTTATTATAATAATTTATTATAACAATGAATTTGTCTGTATAAGAGAGATGTAAAAAATGAATTTCAATTTTCATCTAAAACAATTTTTGAGAAATTTACACGGTTTTTCTTGTCTCATGTAAAATTAAAATGCATTTCAATTGAAATATAAATATTCTTCAAGATGTGGCCTAATAATCTTCTAATGTTAATAAAAAAAGAACAAGACGTTCTTTGAAAGAACAAATCAGCATCGAGTTCGCCTTTAATAATAATTTGCGAAAAATTTATTTGTTATTTCAGAAAAATTTTCAGTAAAATTGAGGATTTGTAGATAAAGAAAATATGTTTGTGTCTCAAGTTTTGAACGTAATACAAAACATTTCCGGGTTCATGTTCTTGCGATATATAGAAAATCAATTACAAAAATAAGAATACATTTTCAGTTATAGTTATAAGTAATTAATATTCCATAATTTCCTTATTTATTGCTTCCCACGAAATTAAGTTCAAAAAGTAAATTACAGTGGTATTGCCAAGAACAGCGAACAAGTAATTATAGCCTTCTAATAGCACAATAATGACTTTTCTGCTAATTTCTTAATCATTGGTACTAGTTGCTGCGACTTTGAGTTTATAATTTACATGTCAGCGTTAGAGAAATAAATTTTCAAATCAATAATTTGTCCAAGTAATTCTCACTTACACTGCTTACACCTACATCAAAGGTATTAATCAACATTACTTAATTTACTATTGATTATCTGATTTGAATTAAATTAAAAAAAAATTAAAATACACAATTATGCAGTTCTCGAGTACCTACCTAATAGAAAATTAAAATATTAATTAAGTATAATAAAAAGTATAATATGATAATAATTTATGAGGGGAGTTGGAACTAATTCAGGTGGGGTTAGTTCACACAAATCGAAAACTATTGGTTTCAGACTTCGAAAAATATTAAAAATAAAAAAAAAAAAAATTATAATTTTGACTGATATTGCACTTGAAAGATTAGTAAAAAAGAAAAAAAGATGAGAGGTTATAAAATTAGGATAATATATCTTACCTATATTGTATAGCATTTTTGGGGTCAGCACCCTAAACAGGCCCACAAATGTAAAAACGTTCTATTGCAATTATGTTAGCTGAAGGTGTAAATTACAAATGTAAACCAAATTCAAAAACTTAGCAAAATGGGCCAAAACCCGAAAAAAATAATATACGAGTATTGTATTGGCTCTTGCTATAAGTTTGGCTCCGCCCACCCTCTAAGTTATCGGAAGCATCCCAAGAGGGCTAAAGCAGATAATATACAGCAGAAAAATTGCTTCCACAATACATAATACCCAGTGCATCTTCTTGAGGAGAACTGACTCACAAATGACCGTGACCCTTACTAAAGCTTACTTTAAATATTTACGTCAAACGCACGTACCGTCAACAGAAAAATTGAAACTTTACATTCGATTATTACCTAAATTAATTGATATTTGACGTTCTCTCACAGCCTAAATGTTAACTTTTAATGTTATCTATCAGATCCCGTTGAGCATTTGTAAATAACTTAATGTCTTCTGGACCTGTTTAACGTACTTGAACCGAATTTTTAATGACCAAGTAAAAGTTAACTAATAGATCAATATAGGTAATAGTATGACAATAATATAGTATCCCTATACGAGTATTTGTAATTTGAAAAAAATACTGTGGTAATTTATTCAAACAGGTTTTCATTAATTACGACAAATTGATCGCATCAAGATAAAATAAGTAATGAGAACAACTACCCAATACAAGAGTTCTCAACATACGATACGCGATCCGCTGGTGGTGAAGAATGAAATTACATTTTCTTCAAAAATTTAGATTTGAATAATTTGGGAACATCCCAAAACTTTGAGCTTTTCTGAAAAATCTTTGATGTTTCAAAACTTCACCAGGTGGTACAACAATTAAAACGGTTGAAAACCTCTGATTTAATTATGCGATATTAAAATGCGTAGATTTATATACCGTGACCCCTGATACATTGGAAAACTGTTTCTTTGGTGAGGTAATTTTGCGGTCTGAATTGGAACGTTTGGGATTGTATGAAGTTATTTGCAGTCATTCATTGTCCAATCGTTTAGTCAAAGCAGCGAAAAAAGTTTAACTCGTAAGTGCAAATGCATTTGTAAGTGTTTTATAGACGGTCAACTTAAGCGACCAATACTGGAGAAAACAACTTTCAATACATAATGTGCTTTTGCAATTTTAATTCTGTCAAGTACCTGCTTAAGTACGCCATGTTTCATTAATAGAAAAATAGAATAACTACATAGTTTAGGTTCCTTTATAAATTTTAAAGCTTTTATTTTACGATAAATCTCTTACACTATTGAGTACTGCAATGATTATGGAATTACAACAATGATACTCTAAAACTTATTAGCTGATAAAATTTTTATTGCAATTACTTCATGGATTTTCAACTTATCTTTGACGATAAACATGTATTACAAAGTATCAAAAGGTTAATTTATATACCGGGTGTTGAATGAGTTAGCCGAACATAGGATATTAACATGTAAAAACTTATTTATGCAAATTCCTGCTTCCCTAATTATTTTAGAGAAAAATTGAAAGACACAAAAATAATACAGAAATATAAACTACAAATGATAAGAGCATTAGATTTTATCTAGCTTTTACTTAAAAGGTCAAAAAATGCTTTCGAAATTGTTAAAATTTTCATTTATTAGACTGGCCATGGAAGTTTCTAAGGTAATTATTTTTGATAAGTATAAGTAATAAAAAACAACATGGCCAGTCTGAAAAATGTCAAAAAATGCTTTCGAAATTGTTAAAATTTTCATTTATTAGACTGACCATGGAAGTTTCTAAGGTAATTATTTTTGATAAGTAATAAAAAACAACATGGCCAGTCTGATAAATGAAAATTTTAACAATTTCAAAAGCATTTTTTGACCTTTTAAGTAAAAGCTAGATAAAATCTAATGCTCTTATCATTTGTAGTTTATATTTCTGCATTATTTTTGTGTCTTTCAATTTTTCTCTAAAATAATTAGGGAAGCAGGAATTTGCATAAATAAGTTTTTGCATGTTAATATCCTATGTTCGGCTAACTCATTCAACACCCGGTATAATACTGTATATAGGATGTTGAAGAATTGGTATTCTAAATTTTAGGATAAATTCCATAGCATAAATTAATGCACACGGTAAATAGATGGCATTACTAATTTTCTACCCCATTTTCAGATGACGCTACTGATTTGGGGGTTACTATTTTTTAAATATCGTGAGTTAGTTTGTTAGTTTTAAGTAACGAAGCTTTTAATATTTTGCTATGTTTATAATTAAGATAAGAAAAAAGTAAGCTGTGTACTCCCACCAAACTCTTCCCTTTCCCCCAGGGGGTACGTGAATCACACTTTGAGAAACAAGGGATTAAACAAACATCCATTCAAACACTTTGTCAAGGATTATAAAACTTTGTTATGATACCGCTGTTCAGAAGTAAGAAAAACATGTTAAATTTTTGTTGAATTGCAAATATTACGCTAAATCAATCGTTGAGGTGTTAGTGGTTAACAGAATTTATCTTGGATATACAATTGTATTTTCAATTTATGATGTAATTTATGTTATGGTTATTAACTGTTATTACTGCTATGCAAATAAATAAATTTAAAGTGTGACTGCTTCGTAGTACTTTTAATCAATATTGTTACGCTAATTAATTACCAAATAAGCAGGAAATCGTTATCGACCATAGTGACAAATTAAATACTATATCAATTCATGCAATTATAGTTATCGAAGTACGAAAAAAATTGTGTGTTCTCTCATCTTTGCAAACTAAACTGAGATAAAATATCGAGATAAACGTAACAATTAACAAACTAATAATAATAATCTTATATGATAAGTAAGTATAAAGATCAAGGATGAAGGGTAAACATCTGTTCTCGTCAGGTTACGGATGTCATTCAAGGTTCATCCTTGGTTGGGTGACCGCTGTGAGAGCACTGCTCGCACTCTTTCCTGGTGCTCTGCTAATCCGAATTTGGCCAGTGTTGATGAAAGATCTATAATTATATATATTGCGATGTTAAGGTCTTTCATCATTAACACCGCATACTGACAGTTGATATCACTAATTGATATCATTCGCTTGTTCTCTGTTTCGATCACCGATCACAATCAAAACAATCGGCTTCTACAATTTGCAAACTTCAAGAAGATACACCAAGATTATGTCTTCCTGATCCAATGTAACAATAATTTCCACTTTGATGTATGACGAGAAGTGATTGGATAACAATATTAATTTTGTAATTGATTAATTTATTGACACAAACTTTTAAATGGAATTTTGGCCGCTTAACCGGCAATGCATTACACAAACTCTTCCAAAATAATCGTTCAACACAGAAATATAAAGTTAAAAACACACAAATAAATAAATAACAACAGGGAATTTACCCTGGAATCACAGATTCGGTCAAATTTTCCTGCGGTAACGCTTGTTCACAATCACAGCTCCAACCTGCTTCTCCAACACCTTCCAATTTAATTTTGATTCCAAATTTTCCTTCTCTATATTTTTTCTTCCACGTCGAAAAGATCAAATTTCCTTTGATCACCAACTTATTCTTGGAAGGATCCAAAACGCAACTGACTTCTCCAATTTATTACTTTTTTGTCCTTTTCTTTCTCCTAGCAACTTTCTCATTGATATAGATTCTTGCCCAACTTGCCTACTCTTTATTTTATAATTTTTTTGGTTCACCACCGTCTTGGGATTCCCTGGGTTACGTTTGCCAATACAGCTCCACCAAGCTTAGAAAGGACGCGGCAAATATGCCAACTAATTTGATAAAAATTTGAATGAACCAATGAACGTTGAGTTATTTCTCAAGTACATTCTGTTGTAAAAGTTACAAATTATTGCGTGTGTTTACATTTGTAGTGGTTTTTTGTGTTATTCGGTTTTGTGTTATTTTATAATTTATTCCAAAAGTGCTTTATTTAATATTTGCGGTAACATTTTTTACCTATTTCGTGTCTGCAATTTGACAAAATAATTTATGGATTTTAAATATTCGCGCCGAGAAACTTCTTCATTTGAGTGTACGTTTTTAATTTTAGCAGCGCCTGACACGCCCCTAAAGTCGGTTCTAACGTTGGTGGAGCTGTACACGTACAAATTAATTTGACATAATAACAAAATAAATTTTAATCTAAACATTTTTTTATATCCAAGTTGTCCTTGACAACGTGGTTTCTGACCTTCACTCACATGATGTTGTCATTCTTTGATTTCTAGAAACATGCTATTCGTTGCAATGAAAGCATGTCCTCGATGACGAACCCTTTTCAAAAGGACACCACCTCACATAAAGGCTTCCTCTATTCTTGATTTGAACTTTTCCAGATAACATGTTAATTATGAACCCTTTATGTGATTGGCGTTTCCTATCTCGGCTATTGCAGATGTGCACAGGATGACCTATATGTTTTGATTGTGGTCGCAGATCCCCCGTTTGGTCAATTATCATCGCAATATATCCAGTTTATACTGCAATACGCGGCTTCCCGGTTCCCAAACAAACGACAATTTGAATTTTTATTAGCATATTACATTCTTTACCTACGACGAGGAGCAAACCCGACGTGGAACTCCCAACCTGGAGGACCAGAGAAACGGCCAGAATAATAAAGTTCTTAATTTCCAAAAGGCTTTGAAAATGTTGAAAAAATTACTAATTCTTGTCAGAAATAATAGGACTATTTTTCAAAAATATATTTTTGTAACTTTTTTTTTTCGGTGAGTTTGGGGAGTACAGAGTACAGGGTAGTTTCCAGGTTATAGGAAATTTTTTGAAGAAAATGAACTACATTATAATATAGTACCTAGGCTACCTACCTACATACTTAATTTGATCACATTTTAAAATGTTTTTTCAATTAATTCAATAACCAAATATCAAAAAAAAATAAATTTTTTTTAATAAAGATACTTTAAATGCATCTAAGTTTTTAGAGCAACTAGCAGTGGTTTACGTAGATTGGTCATTATAAGATCATTATAATTTGAATAAATTTTTCGTCTTGTCAATATTAAAGTATGTGGTTGTAACAACCATAATAGTTATTTTGTGTTTTTGAATGGATTGTAATTTTTTCAAATTATATCTGATATTTCCCTTCAAAATTCAAATTAAAGCTTTATCTAGAGCACAGAGCGGAGCTCGGAGCAGAATTTTAATGACGGAGCAGAGTTAGAGTAGAGCAATTCAAAAATTGTCTGCTTCAAATTGAAAATTGAAAAACACGAGATGAAAAAGGTAAAAATGTCCACTTTACAAAGAGTGGGCAAAAGATCATTCAATTTTGACGTTATTAATATGATTTGCTGGTAATTGAGTAATTGGTAATTGAGACGGTCATTGCCTTGCAGCTAACGCAGTTGGATGCGAACGCGGGGTACCGGGTTCAAACCCGGGGAGAGTCAAACTTTCTTATGACCAAGTCTCCGTGCTTCGGAGGGCACGTTAAGCCGGCGGTCCCCCTGAGTTGACGAATTGCCACAGTTAACAAAAAACAGGGCTACAGGCACATCTGAATGCTAGTCTGGGAAGCTGCTACTGGATGTAAAACAACTATAGTCTAAAATCAATCTGCGGACTACTCACCAACCCGTCTGGCCAGCGTGGTGAGTTATGGCCAGATCCTCCATAATATGGAGGAGGCTTATGTCCAGCAGTGGGCGGAAAAAGGCTGAAGAAGAAAAAGAGAAGAGAAAGAAATGCTGGTAATATTAAATTGCAGTTGATCAAAGATAAAGTTAACTGTGAAGCACAAATTGCTGAAATCCTAACCACCCACCCTGATGGTCCACAAATAGCTCGATAGACAAATCAACCATGGCTTCATCTTCTTCTAATCACGAGAGCCCGGGTCGCACGAATACGTCCCGTAAACTTTCCTGTCCTGCGACTCAGGCGATCATTCAGCAAACAAACAAAAAAAGAAATTTTGGGCACCAGTCTTCTAAAGTAAAACAGAAAATGTCGCAAGTGTTGGTTATTGCAAATAATTTTAGTTATAATAAAGTATTTGGTTTTAGTTAAAAAGCAAAAGCATTGAATAAATTAATACAAAGCACACATCATTCGGAAGAGGTACCATTAAATTAAAACAAGTACAGAAACCGCTCTTGAACTCGCCCCCTCTCCACTCACCACAATCCATTATATTCAACATATTAACTCTATTAGATCATGAGGAAAATTTCTTTACTCGTCGTCCAAATTAAGTTCCTGGTATAAAGTGAAGAAGAACAAATACTGCACCTAAACAAAAAGGAAGCAAAAACCAATTCACCTGCAAACGGCAGCATTCAAAAATCGACAAAACAAAGACCTAAGCAAACCAATCTCCTAAGCACACAGCAAAAACAATTCATGGTCTTCTCTCCATCCCATATGATTAGTGCTGTTCTCATTATTAGAAATGGACAGGCGATGTGGGCTCAAACTATAGCTGCAACAAAAATTCCTCGCTGTTGGAAATGGAAGCATACGATTTCCAAAGCGGTATGGGGTGTTATTTAGATTGATCAAGCTACTCCATTCAAAAAATCGCAAAATTATCGAAATGAAGCAAGTGAATCGAGTCCAAAATGATCCACCTTGCCTCCACTCATCCATACTGAAACCCTGATCTGAAAAATCAAACCTTGAAACATCAGGCTAACAAGGTCAAAGCAGTTGAAACACAAAAGTAAAGGTGAAATAAAGTAACCAATCCACCGGTGCACAGTGGTTCAAAATGCCATAAATCCGGTCATAATATGAAGGAGTTCTTCAATTTGAATGAAATTTGGTACACTAAGGTTATAGAAGTCGCTGATTATGAATAAAAAGTTTAAATTATAAAAAACAAAATGGCGGTTCAAATATGGCGGACATATGTATTTGAATATAATCAGATATAGCCGAAATTTGGTAACGGGGTGTTTATGAGGTCTCCGATAACGAATTCAGTATCTAAATGACAAATAACAAAATGGCGGATCCAATATGGCGGATATTCATTTTGAAATTATCAGATTTAACCCAAATTTGGTGAATGGGCATTTTCAAGGTCCCTGATAACGAATCTAAGATCAAAATGACAAATAACAAAATGGCGGTTCCAATATGGCGGACGTATTTATTTAAAAATTATCGGATTTAGCCAAAATTTGGTGACTGGGCGTTTTTAAGTTTGTTGATAATGAATTCAAGATCAAAATGACAAATAACAAAGTAGCGGATCCAATTTGACGGTTGTGAATGTTAAAAAATCGTTTAAAAACGAAAATAAATAGATAGGACATTGTCCGCCATATTTGAACCGCCATTTTGTTTTTTGTAATTAAGACTTTTTATTCGTAATCAGCGACCTCTAAAACCTTAGTATACCAAATTTCAGTCAAATTGAAGAACGCCTTCATATTATGAACTATATTTTGAGCGTGCTACGCTCACGCCTGTAAAGCGTAGAAGGCTCCTAGTTGCCAGACGAGCAGACTTGAGCAGCTGGATCTTCCATATTTTAAAAGTAAACTCTTCAACCTAAATTTTCAACAATGTCTGAATGGTTGATTATGATTGGACTTTTTTATATATCTCAACAAATCAACTTCATGATAAAAAAAATAAATTAAAATATAGACGGCGTAGCACGTTAATAGAAAAGCAGTTCGGCAAAAACCTTGCCAAAATAATAATAAAACGTAGTCAGGATACATTGTTTTACAATTTCCATATCGCAGAATACCACACAATCAACACAATTTCGAGAAATAATCACCAATAGTTGAGCTAAGTTAAGTCAACGAAAAGCCGGTTGCAACAAATGCAATATAGGTTCACTTTGAAGGTGAAAAAACAGGTGATAATGACTTCTAATGAGTGACATATTTATACCATTGGATAGCTCAGATAATGCACTATTAGAATATATAAATGGATGAAGCATTTGTGACTATGAGTTTTTTGGAGTTATGACCTATGTCTGAACCACTGTGCGGTGCCAGGTCCTACAAAATCAACTATATGGAGGATGACAAAATACCAGATGCAGGACTGACCACCACATATCCATACCACCATACCTCACATAAAAAGACAATAATCAACAGTTGAAAAGCAAAAATTAGCAAGCATGTTATAATATGGCGAACAAAATCGATACCATCAAACTCAAAAATTGCATCTAATAAGGATAGCAAACTTCAGTCGTCACAGACCTCTGGACAACTACTATTCGGTGCCAGGCAAATAGACGCAAGCGTTAGGATGAAGACCATAAAGACCCAGACCCAAAAGACGAGGCCATAGAGTCGCAGATCCAGAAAGACGCAAAAATAGAGATATCCATTCCCTTACCAGTAGCACACTTTGCCGAGTAGGACCGGTCTTATATATTTAGTTAGTACAGCGTTAGTTAAAACGGCTCGGAGCGTCCAGAGCGTAGGGGACCGGAGCGGTGGGCACCGAGAGTCGATTTTGACAACGCAACCACGGCAAATCTCGGATTCATCATCGCTAAATCTGAATGTATTTTACAAATTACAGAGCTTATATTTTTATAAAGTAATGCTAGGGTGGGACTTACTAACTAGCGGCAGCCAATCAAATGTAGTTAAGATGGCAGATCAATAGGATCTGAGCTTGCTCAAAAACGAATAATCGTAGAAAGTTGAAATTTTCTTTTTGGGTCTGCGTTCTGACGCTCGTGTCCTTTTGTCTTATACCGATTACGATTATACCTATAAATCCCAATTAGAACTTATTGATATGAAAATTTGAAAACGTTTAATTCAGTCGATTTGGAGAAAATCGATTTTGAAGAACGAAAATTGCAGGTAATTTTACATTGCATACATCGCGAATAATATTTGATAACGTAACAAATGCATTACGATTATGCAACCTACGTTGATCGCATAAGAAATACATGGTTAACCTTGACATAACCCAATTACAATTTATACAGTAATCATGCGAATTAGGTTCTTCAATATCGATTTTCTCCAAATTGGATGAATTAAGGATTTTTAAATTTTCAATTCATATCCACAAACTCTACAACCGAAGTTTAATTAAATGAAGATTCAAATGTAACATAGTTTGTGGCCTTAAATTAAACAACAAATGAAACCTACAGTTTTCCAACGCATTGCCATAATATGACACCCGACAATTTTGAAATCGGAGCACATGCGCTGAAATCCTTAAGGTAAACTCTAACATACTCTGAGCCGGATCATGATTAACTATGACGTGCCCTTTTAGGGTATGTATTTGTGGCCCCGGTTTTGTTAAAATGTGATGAGCCCTCAGAGCCCCATGACCATGAGATCCGTATAGGACAGCGTTTTATAGCCTAGGGGTAATTATCTTCATAGGAGTAAAATGGCCATTCGATGGGGGGTAATAAAACTAGGGAAACCAAAGGTCAGACACTATCTCAATGTGGAGCACGACTTACTTCAGATGTGTTTTAAGTGAGATTAATCTTAACATAAACAACTTGTAAATAGAAAATAATATCAACCTTCACATACTATCTGTCATTATCATCGAAACCAGAATTTTCTTAAGGTAAACCCTAACATACTCTGAGCCGGATCATGATTATGTATGACGTGCCCTTTTAGGGCAAAAATATGTAGCCTCGGTTCGGTTAAAATGTGATGAGCCCTATAGGAGGAGTCATGACTAGACTTGATAGTTACCGGATCCGTCATGGACTAGGTCAGCGGGATTTGAACCTGACCGAGTTGCATTTGATCTTTCCTAGTACAAATTGCATCCGGGCCTCATTCCAGTTCTAATAAGAAATTTATAGTCATGATAAACATTGTAATCTTGTATGTTTTTAGGTTTAACGTGCAATAAATGTAACCTTTATTGAACTGTATTATTTTTATTCCTTTGCCATTTTTTTTTTACTTTGAAGGGGAAGGCATTAAATCATAGGGGTAATAGGAATGAAAAGGTTAGGATAATTATCGAACCAAACCCATCTCAACTTAACATCAGATGTTATTATGTAAATGAAATTTCTAAATGTTGCTAATAAATAATAAAATTTAATTAGACTGATTAGGTAGTATATTGTTATGATCTTTTCGTCAAACGAACTATAACTAAAGCCCCAAAAACTAGTTTTTCGCCGGAGATGGGTTTTTCTCTTCCTCAGAGTCGATGAGTTCGATAAACGAAATAAAAGGGTGAAAATATTGCAACAAGCATAATTTATTAATTGAACGTAAAATTTTTATAAACAGTTTGCATCAAATTTTCATGAGGACAATAAGTTTGTCTCAAACCACTAGTATTTAGGTGTAATGGCTCAGACATGCACGTAACATTTAACGTTTTAAATTTTAACACTGTACGTGTAAATCTGTCCATTCATGTAATGGGTGTAATTTTATAAAATAGCAAATACAAGTTTCATTAATAAACTCACTATTAACAGAAATCATTGTTTTATTTGAGTTCATTAATTTTTAATCAAATTCATTTACCTTATAAATGATAAACTTCTTTAAGTTTTTGTGCGCCACTGTTTTGTCGACCGTCAACATCTGCATTACCAACCGTGTAGTAGAGAACCATATGCGTTCCAGTGTGTTGCTCCCGTATTCTCCTGCATCCAATTTTTGATAAAATCGCTAATTTTCCATTCAATCTTCTTACTAATTGTTGATTGAATAACTGCTACCTGAGACAGCGCTTCCGGTAAGTAACTTATCCGTAATCAATTGTAATTTTTCATTAAACGTGGAAGTAACCTCCAAATTTCACATGTGCGTACAATTTTAATCATCAATTTTCTGTTGTAGGTATCCAATTTACTAATACCTCAACTCGTCAGAAATACACAACCGTTCACTAATTATAAATCGTAATTAGCAATTACGCGAAGATTTGATTTCCGCTAATTATTCACCTTTTAGTGAATTCACGCAGTTACACTTCCCTGATCTTTAGATCAACAAGAAGTCTCGCGAGTTCTTCCTTCTTACAGGATCACGAAAGAACTCCTCTCCGCTTGGAGGTCACTTAGGAACTCGCGTGTTCCCTCTTTGAGTTTCACCGGGGAACTGGCTTCATTCTCACTCTCTGGCCTTTCTGTCCCTCTCCCAGTTTTCGAAATTTGGATTTTATGGTGGGAATCGATATTTTTGATCACTAATGTCGCACTTATTTATAGGTAACTTGGTGTTTATAATTGTTTGTTCACTAAATTTTTATTTTTACAAGAAACTGTCGTCGCTTTAAAAGTTTAATAACATTCACAGGATGTTGCAAAATATTTGTATTACATAAATCATTTCAAATTTGTATTGTTTTATGTGTAAATTGTTACATGTGGTGGTTTGTTGTTAATTTGATGCAAAAGTTTTTATATCAGCCAAATTAACTGATTATTGACTCAAAAATTAAATAAAACCGAATCACTACCTTTATTTGCTTGCTTACACCCTCTAATGGTCAAAATACCACCACAATATTTTCGTTGCAACTTAAATCGAAACGACGCAAATCGAGACCCTCATAATGGGAATTCAATAATTTGATTTTAATCAAAAAAATCAAAAGATCACGTACATTTTAGCTGTTATACGCTGTGTGCATTCCTCCTGCTGCCCTCTGGTAGTTCAATAAAGAAAATGAATTGGGACTGTTTTAGCAATATCAACTGTTTAAAATAAAGGATTTTTAAGGGAAATTTTAATTTAAACTTTATTTAAGAGGTTCGCGGTGTATTTGTGTGTATGCTAATTAGATAAGGCATAGAAAAATAATTAATAGATAAATAAGTCCAGTTTTGTTTCTATTACGGCCATTTCAAACGCTTCGATCGGTTTTCGTATCCCCTCTCCACCCACGCACATAGCGAATAGAATATTTTCGTAATTTAATGAATCAACTAGTTTCATATTCTTTACTTTTACTGAATTGTTTGGAGTTAATTATTTATCCATGGTTAATTGTCCAACGTGAACTTGAGTATAAAATAACTGACGAGCAAAAGACTATATCAAAATTGTAATTACTGAACTTATAACTGGCTTAGCTAGGCTCGAGTGCTTGAGTATAATATGTGAAGAAATGAATGGAAACCACCAAGTCTGGGTGGTATATATAATGGAGTACACTCTAGTCCAGGAGTTCGAGAATATTTTCTGATGAAAATATCAATTTTCTAGGATAGGCTAAAACTGTTATTGTTCGTGCACAAATATGTCGCTTGTCAATTTTGTGGCCCCAAGCAAGTCGCGTGCTAATAGGATACAACACTTCGAAGTTGAAAATAAATACTAGCCGCCCTTAACCGAAAACAGATTTGGTTACAGTCACATTTTAAATTAAATATTATGGATTATCTAACGGTATCGTAGAAATTTACTGAATAACGATATACCTACGTGATTATATCGTTATTCTAACGTAAGGAAATTTACGTTGTTAATTATTATCATTTTATGCTAATCACATTTATAATCGCAGATGTATGAATAATTTTCTTGATGATTAAAAATAATTCACAGTTTCATGTGTTGCCAGAAAGCCAAACTGGAAACTGTGGAAAACTTTTATCATTTTTTTTCTTTTCGATCTGAAATCAGAGATACCAAACACAATAGTAAATTTTAATTAAAAATATTTAATTAGAAACGCATATAAGAATTTAGTTACTATGTAACCTGAAGTTGCATTAATAATGTAAAATTTATGGTATTTTCTGGTTTCTAACCGGTAGACATTCATTTATAATTTGATGCGGTAACATATTACGATAAAACTGGGCGAAATTCACAGCTTTGCAGTTGATTAAAAATTTTGGAATTGAACCCTCAGTAAATTGTAACACATACATAATACGTATAATTATTACTATAATTTTATTTATACAAGTTGAGTGTAAAATGTTTATGTTAAAGGTGGCTGCGCTATATGTGGTGTTTCGTCCGGTTTATTATTACAGATCGTGCTTTTTACCTGATCCTATAGTTGGACACGCCTAAGTTTATTTTATAGCGGGTTGCTTGAAACACAAAGCAATCACAAGATTTTTGTATTTGTTTATAATGATGCTTAAAATATGAAAAGTTATTATGCAAATTATTGTGTAATTTCAGTAATAATATTATTCGTTTCATTTAATTTGACGTATTTATTTTTATTAACTTTGTTGGACTTATAAAGCACATAAATGTTTATTTAAGATTCAAAAATGTAAAATTGTCTATTTTGTGAAAGTAGAAAAGTCATTCCATCCGTAAAACTGCTAAATACCTATTGAAAATGCGAACAATGTATTTAATTGTTGAGAGTTTGTAATGTCTACATCAAATGTTAAGAGCTAAGAAAATATTGTCTTAAAAGTTGAGTCAGTTAAAACGAAAGGATATAAAAATATTAGAAGCTTAAGTAAACAAATAATTCCTATACAAAATTTCAAGTCATCTTCACGTAGGTAGAGCAATCGTAAATTGAAAATAATTCAAAACCAGTTGACATCTCTCCATATTCCAAGGTGCATTATTAAATTATTATTTTTTATAATCAACTGTAAAGACTTTGTTTGTAAAATATAATTAATAAATTTACCATAACACTAAAACCAATTCGATTATCTGAACCCCTACTATTTTTCAACTGTGAAATTGCGAAATTCTACGATTTTTTATAATTTATTAATCTTCGCATTTCAAACAAAAACAAAATAAGACCTACATTTCAATTTGCACCTTTCTAATTGACAGCACAACAAACAAGCAGATACAATACACCCAACACTAATTTTTTTCGTACATAAAAGTAATGTAGGCTTACAATAACAAAAGAAAAATTTTAAGAGCATAAAATAATTTTTATCTTCTACAACCCTTAATTTTAATTTTGACACTAATTCCAACATACTTCGGTGACATGCGTCAGCTTAATAAAAGATGTTTATACCTGAAACACAACGAAACAATTGTTTATTTTATCTTTTTTGTGTAAAAGATTGTAAAAATTATTATTAATATTTTTTAATTCCGGTTTGGTTATAGAAAACGTGTACAATTTTTAGTTTCTGTTTTATCGAGTCAAAGTGTAGATTTATCAAGTTAAGTAGGATTACTGTCAATTTAAAATTCTTCAAATAAGCTTTTCTTAATTATATATTTTAAGATAACATATTTTTAATTTTTAAGTAACCTTATAATTTTATTTTAAATTATTTTGCAATAATGAATAATTCGTTTCTCAACTTTCTATCTGAATCAAGTAGGGACAATTATTGCCGTGGGCGTGGCTAGTGGCGCAGTTCTATTGTTTGGTTTACAAATTTTTCAACACCTTGTATACTGGGTAACATGCGTAAATTAAAGAGTTATGCAACCAAACAACCACAATTTGTAATTGCATTTTGGAAGAAAAAGAAGAAAGGTTAATTAAGAAAATCAATTAAGGCTATTAAAGCAATACATTATCTCTAAGCATCCGAACATAAAAACAAAACTAAAAGGTAATGACAAGTTGGGAGGAACCCTATTTAAGCAAACCTATAATCAACGAGCTCTATTTCTGTGGTTTTATAATAAGATGTTGTTACCTCTTTGCTACCGTCCGTGTCGTTCAACACTAAACATGCTATTACAGCTTGGCGTAGTTCTAATTCGTGTTATTACTACTAATGGAACGATTACCGCCCATTTGCCATGAAATACGTCATATTAACAAGCAGTATTTTTTCCTCGTCATAATGAGTTTCTTCATTGCCGTGTAGTTCTACTCAATGAATAAATTGCTATTTATTTTTTATCTTCTTACACATTCTTGAAGACTTCCTATTAAGTCTAAAGGCATTAATGATCATTTAACCGAAAAATAATATTATAAAATAAATCGAACAAAATCATTGCCTTCTAATCCCAAGAGGTTTTATAAATAGAATGGCCTGATGTATTGCTCTGATTGACAAAATTTATCTCTTCCTTCATGGTTTCTGAATAAGTAATTTTCTATGTTCATTTCCTGCAATCCTATGCGGTGGCGTTCCCCAGGGAACAGTCTTGGAACCTGTCGTTTTATTGGTAGAAAATATTTTTTCGATATTTCATATACCCTACCCATTGAAGACATAAAATTTTCAACATTATACAACCTTTTTGTGAAAATACTTTGCATCAATGACTCCAACTATCAACAAAGCAGTAGTTTACCATATTTCAAAGTAAATACACACAAATAAACTACTCGAGTACTTATTTGTCGCATCGTAACTGTGTCTACAAACAGGTAGACATACAAGAAAACTTCAGCTACCTTTTAAAACTGGTCAATTTAAAACGTGCCAAATGAATAAACAGGAAATGTGCATTTCTATTTCTACAAAACCTAAAGTTGTATTTTACCTTAACGCATTTGGTAAATGTCACTGCTTTGATGGATTTACCTAATCGGTCTATTAGTTCTTTGAGGATGATAATAAAACTGCCATCATGAGTTTTATGTTTGTTACATTTTGCATTCCAAAATAATAATGAAAAATTGCTTATAACCAAATAATCAGTCCGATCCAAAAAAAATTGAAATGACATCTGGGAGTATAGATACCATTTATCCATTACTCAATTTAGCCATATAAATCAATACTTCTTGTGATCTTTACGAATGGATTCCTTCGATTATATTTTGGAAGGATTTTAAGACAGTTTTAACCTAAACAGCTGAATGTATGAATTGATCTAATGGCGCAGAATGAAAGAAGGTCGCACAATGAGCTTCACACCATGCCACCGGAAACCTGTACGATACAAAAGAATCACCTCATACAAAGAGTACCCATTCATTCGCTACTCTTAAGATTTACCCATTGAATGATAAAATCAGCTTAAATTTTCACTTTTCAATGTACCTACCTACCTAGCAGTGTTGGGTTACAAAAAACTTTTTGTCAATAAACAGCAAAGAATGAACAATAATATATCGTTATTAAGCCAATATTGCGTGAGTTCTGTTTGATATAAAATTTGTATAAAACAAACCGTCTTGGTAGTCGATTAATAACTACAATGCACTGCAGGATATCGAAACCCACTGAGCTGAAATCGGCTCACCCCTTCATTTATTTTATAAACTAACCAAACAATGTCGTTATGTCCACGACAGAATGCCGAAATATATCAACGAAATATAGCGCCTGTCATATGATATAAATCCAAAACTTTTGAAGATTTAAGATAATTTGAAGTATTTTGAAAATGCAGGTAAAATTTTTCAATTGGAGTAATTCAATTTTTACATCATTGGTTTTAATTTACTTTGGTAGTTCAAAAGCACCTTGAGCATCAGCTGGTGGTGATATTTCGGAATCTTGTAAAAGTTTTGTCTATACATCATTGATAAGGGTTTAGAACTTAATACCCCCTAAATCAGCTGTTTTAGATTTTACCGATAACAGTTTTTAATTGCCCAAGAAAGGAAAACTATTTTTTTGGGGTAATTTGCACTGATACCTTGAAGCTCATCATGAACTTATGATGAAGAAAAACTTTAGATTTGATTATGTAAAAATACAATTTTATTGCATCTGAAGTTCTTTATTGTATTCATTCATCTTGGTGATCTGGAGAGGTTACACACGTCTGCATGTAAAACATTACATTAGCAGAAACGATCTGGTAAAATGTAATTCTGTCACATTTCAAATTTACCTTAACTAATTTATGTAGTATAAAAAGTTGGATGCACCTGTAAAAACTTTATAAAGCACATTCCGGTTCATATTTTAACTTTGTCATATTGGTTATCTTCTTACCTATCTGAGGCTCCTGCTTTTATCTAAACGGTAGATTAACAGAAATCGGTCATAAAAAATCCATGTTAAAAAATGTCATTGTATATTTTTTTACTATTAGTATCTTTTCCGGTAGTTAAAAAAGTTTGGTGTTTTATTTGAACAAAGTTTTATTGACGTAATAATCAATTGGTAGGTTTTCGTGTTAATCAAATAATAAAAAGTAATTTAATAAAATAAAAAAGTGTTAAATTATAGCAATAAAGTAGTATCAAATAGCAACATCAAAGAACACCAATAACCATAAATTAACATTATCAGTAATTGTTTTCGTTTAAAAGTAATAAAAGTTTACTATAAGTTAATCAAGTAAAATTACCACTTTAATTTATAGCTAACGATAACAAAAAGCTCATAATTGAGGTAAAACCGCTAAAGGTGGGTGGCAATCGTAAAATTTATAATCAAATATAATGAGCATTCAATTTACACGTAACTATTTAAAAGTATGTATAACACTCGACAATTTGTTTTCTCTTTATATTCTAATTGAATCCGACAGCTTCCAGATAATATATCTATTGGTAAATTTAGAGCTTGTTTTATTGTAATTAATTGAATTAATTTATTTTATCTAAACATCTTGTAAGAAGCAAGGTCAACTTCAGAATTGCTCAAGTTCGTCTCTCTAATGTTCAATGTATTAATAGTTGAGTTTCTACTTTAAAAAACAAACACAATCAACATACCTCAATATTATATCTAGATTAAATACTTTGAATGTTTACAACCTAGAAGCAAATCGGCAAATTCAATTAATACTAAATTAACATTGTAAATTCATTTATACCTACCTTTTCAAAAGAACACAAAAGATTAATCGCTTTAAAACCAAAGGAAATTAAAAAAAATTATTAATTTAATAAATATCAATAGTATAATATATAGAGACGGTCGGAGCATAATGGTCGAATAAGTTGACTATGAACGCTAAATGCCCGGTTCGAATCCGGGTGATGTAAGAACTTTATTCTGGCCGTCTCTCTGGTCCTCCAGGTTGGGGGTTCTACGTCGGGCTTGCTCCTCGTCTAGGTAAAAAATGTAAAATGCTAACAAACCAAATGCCAATTCGCAAGGTTGGTAGTTAGGTATCGGATAACGTCGCAAGACGTTTCAAAACCGACTAATATATATATATATATCAATAGTATCCATAGTAAATACAATATTTTACAATGCTGTTATTATAAACATATACCTAAAATTTACAATTTGGTTACTTTGCATTTAATATTTAGTTGACAACAGGTTTTGTTTATATAGGGTGTTTTTTTAGCTGCATGAGAACTTTCAATAGGGATAACAATTGAATCAAGATTGCTATGGAAACAGTTTTTTGACATTTGTGTTTAGCAAGGTTTGGCATTTGATAATGCATAGATTGACCATTGAACAACGTTACCAAATTGGGCTCACAACCAATTGGAAGTGGATCCATTTTTTTACCGTAAAATTTTGTTCAGTGACGAGGCACATTTCTGGTTAAATGGGTATGTGAACAAACAAAATTGCCGTATATGGAGTGAGACCAATCCGGGACATTATCTTGAGACTCCATTGCATCCATTAAAATTGACTGTTTGGTGTGGAATACACGCCAACGGCATCATTGGTACATATGTCTTTCGAAATGAGGAAGGAGCTACCGTTACGGTGAATGGTGTGAGATATCGACACATGCTCAATACATTTTTGTTTCCAAAACTTCAAGAGCTAAACATTGACAACTTATGGTTCCAACAGGATGGTGCTACGTGCCACACAGCCAACGAAACCATCAATTTATTGAAAGGACAATTTGGTGACAACATTATTTCAAAACGTGGTCCTATCAATTGGCCTCCAAGATCGTGTGATTTGACACCTCCAGATTATTTTCTGTGGGGGTATGTTAAATCCATGGTTTATGCTAACAAACCAACAACTCTAGAAGCATTGGAGGCTAATATTCAGCAAGCCATTTATGAAATAAAGCCAGAAATATTGGAAAAAGTGGTCAAAAATTGGACTGAACGGATGCGCTTCGTAACCATTAGTCGTGGTGGTCACATGCCGGAAGTCATGTTCAAATCATAAATGCCTTTAACTGATGTACTTTCATAAAAAAATTATAACCAAAACATTCCGTCAGGTTTTTAATGTTTTATTTCATTTTGAAGTTCTCATGCAGCTAAAAAAACATCCTATATAACAGAAATCTTAAAGTCGGCAAAGACTTGATATTTGAAACATCATTTCATTTGGAAAGTATGAAAAAATTTTAAAATGCTGCAAGCAAACAATAAACTTTATTTGAGTCAATCGCTGGTTCTAGTTCATCACAAGACCAGAAAACGTTTTCGCTAGATTTAAATATCGCGTTATACATTACCGTTGGTGGCGCCACTATATTACGTCCAGAATGGACTTTTGTTGGGGGGGGGGGGAATTTGCCAAATTAATTAATTCAAAATTGCCAACTCTTTGTAATTATCCATTTTTCCTATTATAGGTTTAGCGGCTTTTGCCAACTTGACCAAATTTTGAGTGATTTTGCCAACTTTTTTCCAATTTCCTAAATTATTTTGGGGGGAGGCTCCCCCCCTCCGTAGGCACGTCCCTGTGTACATATTTTATTGTGTTACTTTTCAAATAAATTTTATTGAAAAAAATTATTTTAATGCTTATTAGTTATTATATTTAAGTTTAATGCATATTTTTATGCATATAATGGCAATTTTTTGTGCTATTTTAAGCGCTATTTTCGCGATTTTTTATGCTTAAAAGTCTGTACTCTAGTTATAAGTATAGTATAGGGTGTCAAACCTATTCATGTCGACGTTCATGTCGATTTGGGTTTGAAAAAAATGTCTTTAATATGGATTCCCAAATGCCTGAACGCAGATCAGAAGCGAGCATGAGTGGAAACATTTAATTGAAAAAGATCCGAACTTTCTAAACCGACTTGTCATTATGAATAAAATCTTGGGTGCATTTCTACGATCCAGAGACAAAGTAGCAGTCAATGTAATGGAAGCACTGCATGTCTCAAAGTCCAAGAAAAAGTTCTTGCTCCAGTGTTTTGGGATAGTTGTGGTATCATTCTTATTGGCTACAACTGGAGAGTATTATTCAGCATCATTAAAAAAAGTGCGCGACAAGATAGTGGAAGAAGATCGCGGAATCTCCATCACGGGAGTTTTGATTTTGCAAGCACATATCACCAGGAATAAAGTTCATAATTTGGGGTTTGACTTCGTGGAACAACCTCCTTTTTCACCTGACTTGGCTCCCTTGAACGATCATCATCTGTTTACTAAACTGAAATACAGTTTGAAAAGTCGCAAATTTTTTTCCAACAACGACGACGTGATGCGGATGTTGTGGAAAGCTGGTTTTCAGATCAAGGTGAAACTTTTTCTAAAGGCTTAGAGGCACTACAAGTTCGCTGTAAAAAGTTTGTTGAGTTATGGAGGAATTATGCAAAATAATTAAATATTTTTAATTTTAAATTTTCATTGCTTCTGTAGCAGGCTAAGAATATATTATTAATATTCCTCTGGAATATAAACATATGACAGGTTAACCCAAGAATACAAGAAATTTGGATCACCGAAGAAGGACTTATCAAAATTCAAATAAATTCCAGATAAACAAAAATAAATTTTTATTTTTGGAAAAGATAATTTTGCAGCTTTATAAATTTTAATGCACGCCAACAGATTATTCAAATTAATAGGAATCTGGGATGAATGCAAATCTCGATTAACACTCCACTCGCTAATGCAAGGGGACATTTACTGTTCAAAATTATTGTCCTACCCCTTAGACAAACGACGGAATTACAAAAATCAAATTTTAAATTTACAAAATTAATCAAAATTGAGGCTATTTCCCTGGGTCCAACATCGCCGTATCACCAACGCGATCTTTTTGATCTTCCAAACTAGTCTAATTTCCAAGGACAGAAGTTTATCCAAATCTGATAACCGAACACTCAAGGATTTTTCGTATTCTCGAAATTGTACTGATTTATCAAGGGAGGATATAAGGGGACAAAAAGGATTAAAAAATCCCCTCTCTGAATTAAAGAAAGAAGTGAAGCTATGATAAATAAATTTTGTTGGAGTTTTAGGTTTAATTAACAACATTTTCAATTTTGATCGACGTAAGGACCGAAATGTCGGCAAGATATTTTGTTGATTAGACCTAAAACTCCAACGAAATTTATTTATCATTTCAATAACATCAACTATAAATATATTGTACTCTACCGAATCGTCTTTGTAAAAAACAAATGAACGATGAACAAAGACAATCCAAATGCACCGACTAGCTATGACTCTTTCTTGCTCTTTAATTCTTCAGCGAATAAGACGAAGGATGCCTTTTTCAATATAATGAAACTGCAGATAGGAATAAAAGAAAATTGAATTGCGGAAAAAACTCTTTTTGTGCTGTTATATCACCACCAACAGATGATTTTTATAAAATTGAAATGTGGAACTATTCCACGTTCCGATTCACCACTTCTGTCGCTTATGCAAGGAGACATTTACTATGATCAATTCGTTTTCTTACACCTTGCATACACGAGGGGACCAATAAAAAAATTATTTCAATAATAAAAATTAAATTGTTTTTGGTACCTTAATATAAACTTTCTCTGGATGTACCTTTAATGTTCAAGACGACAAAACTGCAATCTTCTTTATCGGCCAATAATCTAACCTCCATGAAACAGAAGCTGATCCCGATATGATGCAATGTGCTCCAGTGCGATTAAATTATATTCCAACAACTTCGGTATCCCGAAAAACCAATCGTATCATCTTCAAATTCAAATAAAGAAGGAACTTCTGTTACCCTCAGGCATACAAATAAAACCAATAATCATGCAAGTGCGATCTTAACCTCTAAACAATTTTACTTCTCCGAACTTATCTAGAATCATCCAGAAATAATAACTCAAACTGTCGACTTATATATCCAAAATAACAATAGATGCTCATCTACCGCTCCAAAAATATCAAAAATTCGCCAATGATCAATAACCAAATTTTACCATGAAGTCACACTATCAAAATTCTCAAAAATATCGGTCGAAAAATAATTTAATAACTTCCCGTATACAGGAATAAAGCAAATAATTACTCAATTACTTCCGGAATCAAATTTGACTCCAGAAAACTCAAAAATATCGCAAATCAATAACGGACGAAAATCCGTAGGTCCTTCATTCAAAAATTGAGACCGGAAAGGAACCCCATTTCATGCTGCCACTTACCGAACACCAATATTTCTACCCTTAACATAACAATTTTAATACATTTTATAATTTAAATGCCCAGAAGGGTCAAACGTTCAATTATCTGAAAAACGACAAATTTCCTACTTATAAGAAAAAAAAATAATCTGTTATTGGAGATCTTCAACATTAGAAACTCAATTTAAAACAAAACTTCGGCATAAAAATAAAAAATTATCTTTTCCTTTTAAAATTAAAAATCACTGAAAATTTCCGTAGCATCTTTCAACGTATTCGCTACTGTTGAATATGTCAAAAGGAATACGACAATATACTATTTATTATATCAAACGGAGTTAGTTAATCAGCTAATCTCATGTTAATTAAAAACTTGAAAAAATTGACCCTCAAATACATTTTTGTTAAATTTGTTCTGAGTATTTTAAAAACACCCTGTTTGTAATAAAGAAGACAATTTTCAAAAAAATACAAAAAATTAGAAACATAAATAAAATGTTTTTTCAAAATCTAAACTTTTTGTTTACAATGTGCTCTTCGTGGTGTAATTTTACACATCACCTGCCACACATTTATATTTCCTAAAAGAAGTTATTAAAATAATGAACCTGAAATGATGATAACATTGGATCATAACTATATAATATTATAATAATTATGTTAGAACATAATAAGTATAATAGTGTATAATATTTTAATGTTGTTTTTACACAATATATGAATTATATTTTTATTTCTTGTTTATTCAAAATTTACCTTATACAAGGTGGTTCTCTTATATACGGTAATCTCGGTGGCTTCTGATTTAGTGTTGAAATCACACTTTCTCTGAGACATCGATTTAGTAAGTCATGTCATCCATATTCAGAGCGAAATAAATGCCTAACAACAATGCATGAATCACTATTTTTGTAAAAATGTTTTACACCAAATGCACGTTGCTCACTCGTAAAGCTTTTCATCGTGACTGAATTTCCATTATCGACCATTAACCAAGTTATTAATTCCCACCACGCACGCCCCGCTCCGACATACCGTTTGATCGCAATGATGTTTTAAAATTGGTACGTTTTTATAAAATATAGACAAAAAATTTAAATTATCATTAACATTTCCTTTGTTTAAAAAATTTTGGCTTGATATAAAATTTAATGTACTATGTTACATATTATATGTATGAAAAATCACCATTTCCTCTGGCCATTTCCTTTTTTAAATTACTATTATATTTAATCCAAAATTTCAAGCGACAGTATCGTTGTTTGATTATTACGCTCAACATGAAAATTATAATTTTGTTGCTAACGGCGTTAACATTTTTTATCCAAAACATCTCCTGCAATGACAGCATCTTGTCCAAGGTATGTGATTCTTAATTTTAAAAATAGTAAGTCTAATTATGTATCTTACCTATACTTTTCAACAACAAAATATTTTGTCTTAAAAAATAATACATAATTTGACTAATGTATTAAATTTTAGTAATAATAACAATTTTAGTTTCATCAAAATGGCTTCAAAATTAAGGATGTAAGAGCAGAATCAGTGAGTTACGATAAAAAATGTTTAAATTTCTTTGAAATTAAAACATATAAATTCAATCGAACTACAGCGGCCATCAACGTCACTCTGAACCTTAAAGTTAACGTGGAAGATAAATTGGAGGTAAAATAGAATTAATTAACTGTATTTTCACTTTATATTTGTGACACTGATACTGTTTGTATCAATCAATTATTTGGATGAGATGGTCCCCCCTACTTATATTTTTGGCTTCTACTCAACCAATTTCGTATTATTAGTTTAAGTTTTCTTAATAAAATGATCGGTAACTTAAGTGTTAATATCCTGAATTTACGATTAGCTAGCAATAGGATAAAGTTGGTTGTATAATTTAAAGCCACATCACCGTTATTGTTTCATTACAATGTTATTGGTATGTACTTTTAATAACCTAGTAGGTATAGATTTGGCTATGACAAGTTTCCATTGTCATTATGTGATATATTTGAAATAAACAACCTCACTTGATAACCAAGAATGATTGATAAATATCTGTGTTAAAATTCTTAATGTATCTTCAAAACACTAAACCGTATACATAAGTTAGTATCGGCAAATAAAACTTATAATTTTTAGGTCCTTGTGCAAAGTTACAAATTTCTAAGTAACGAATATCGACATTTTCCCGTCCGTTTCCAACTTAATTTGAAAAAATGTTTTGATGCAAATGCAATAGGATTGGCCAACATAATAAAATGCGGCAATTTTACCAATTTTTACTTTTATAAGGTTTTATAAATGATTTGTTGTAGTAAATATTTTAAAATTTTTTGATTTAAGGATATCACGTACCACGCATGCAACTTTGTTTTAGATGAAACTCACTTACCACCACTTCTTCCCAATGGCAGATATAAGATTGAAATAACATATTTGTATTTAAATAAGGAGATAGGGATGGCAAATGTATACGGTGAAGTATATACTCCAATCCCATACCCAAAGAAGTGAAAATTATATAACAATTAATCCACAGTCCTGGGTCGGAAGCATACCGGACTTATTGAGAGAGTTTATTAAAAGTTCCACTTTATTTTTTTTGTGATGCACATATTATGTATGAATGATTGACAATAATTATTCTAAATAAATATTTTTCTTGGGTGAAGCAATCGAAGTGTTGTTTATTAATTAATTACTTACCTCACTTTCATTATTCGCAGTTGCAAAAACAGAAAAAAACATGGTTGTGAAATTAACCCAGCCATTTTCGATAATTTAAAAAATAAAAGATGGGCTGAATTGTGCTCGATATTTACTATTTCAAGCAGAAGAGTATTTCTCATCGTCTTTAGTACATATCATCCAACTGCGTTACCTAAGGGAAGCCTTAACCACCATCTCCTGCACATGAAGATCAAGTGGTCTGAGACAGAGAAGGGCCTCAAACGCTGCAGTTGGGGGCTGTTCCCACTGCTCCAGTTATAGCCAGACAGATATATTTCAGATAGTTCAAGTGAAAGCCAGTTTTATTCGTATGTGTTCAGTTACATTAATTAGCATTGGAGCTATATCGTCCTTGTAATCTATAATCAGTTACCTGATTTCACGATGTACCTTCATACTAACTGAAACAGGTAGCATCCGGACACATTAGCCATCTAGTACGTGATTGACGTGGTTATTCAGCTTTCGGCTTCACTAAGGATGTATGCCTACATGACTACAGGAGTATAAGCCATGATTGGTAATATAGAAGTGCAAAAAAGAGAAGACATTTAAGAAATTGTGGGTAATAGAAAAGTTTACAACCAAAGACATAAAAGTAAAATACGAGGAAGAAATGAGCAGAGGATGGAGGAAGACAAGAGTATCAATGAGATGGGGAAGAGATTAAAAAAATCATGAAAACATGCACAGATAGAAGCGCTGGATACACGAAGAAGAAAGTAAATAAAAAATGTTTTGACGAGGAGTACGAAGAGAATATTTGCAAAAAGAGAAGATGTAGAGAAAAATAGCTAAAATCAAAGCTATAGAAACGTGGAAGAGAATGTGCGGATAAGGAATATCCTTAAGGATATTATTAAGGAAGGATAAGGCTGATGAATTATGCAAGGGGAAAAAGAACAAATGGGTGGTAGAGATGATGGAATAAATAGAACTGAAAAGCAGAGAAAATAATTTAAACCTTATGGATAAAGTGGTTGGGTCATGTTATGAGGAGAAATGAGATGGAACCGATAAAGAGTATCACAGAAGTGGAAACCAAGTGAAAGGAGACGTAGAGGTAGACCAATGTTGAGATGGTTAAAATAGGGTAAACGAGATTTGATAACGATGAGAATCGTCAACTGTATGGAGGAATGTGGGAATAGGAAGACTTGGAAGAAAATAGTAAAGGAGGTAAAATTACACAAGAAGTTTTAAAGCAACTAGGAAGAAGAAAAACAGGAGTAATCCACCTAGTAAAATGGATTGAGAGGACTTTTAAGAAGTGGCTATATTCCGAACGAAAAGAAAGCCAAAAGAAGAAAAGAATTCTTATTCTTCTTTCTCTCTTCCTTCTATTTAGACCTTCGTCTGTTCTTTTTCGGTTGCCTCTTCTTCGTTTGGTGATGTTGTCGCTCCACCTCTTTCGGAGTCTCCCAAATTTTTCTTTTCCTGCCCACCGGAGATTTATCTCTAGCTATATTCACTCCCCTGTTATCCGCCATTCTGCTTATATGTTGGTTCCATTCTCCTTTTTTGCAAATTATCCATTCGTTGATGTTCTCGAAGTTACATGATTGCCTCATAGATTCACTACGTTCTCTTTCCCAAAGGGTTTTACCATCAGTCTTATAAATAGTTTTCATTACCCAACCTAAATCACTGTTGTTCTTCACCTAATGTTATTTTAGACCTGATTATTTGGTTATTAGTTATTACGTTATTAGTTATTATTGTAGTTGTCAACGTAAGCGCGGTGTTGAGGAGATTGATACCTCTGTAGTTTTGTGACATTCTTTTGTCTCCATTCTTGAACATTACAATAGTGGTGTTCGTTATCTATCAGATATTCTTATTTACGATATGATTTTCTGAATCAGCTTCTACAGTACCCTGATAAGTTCCTGGCCTCCGTACTTGAGCAACTTGTTGAGGATATTGTCCGGTGCTAGCGCTTGCTCGACGTCCGCTATGTATTTCAACATTCTCGTCTATTATGTCTGGATTATTAAAGTGGGTTACTGTGCCTCTTTCTCAGTTTAGCAGATCTGCGAAGTACTTGGTCCATGTCTCCATCTCTATCTGATTGGATTCAGTTATTTCACTTATTTCTTTTCTTTGTGTTCTGGACAGTCTCCAAATTTGCTTCTGTAGCCCATAGAAATCACTCTCCATTCTCTTTGTAAAGCTCTCCCAATACTCCTCCTTTAGTTTTCTTATCAGTGCACTTGTTTCAGTTCATATTATTTTGAAACCATTGTATGCTTCCTTTTTTTGTAAAGATTTATACATTAGGTATGTATTTTTTTGTCCCGATATTTTCTTTTACTTTTCTGTGAAACCATGGTGTATTTTTTTACGTGTCTTTCCTGTTGCACTTACAATTCTTGTTTCCATATCTTCGTTTGCAGCTTTTGCTAAGTTTGTTTTAATTTTGTTCCAACACATTCCTGTGTCATCGTCATTACATACTGGATTTACTTTGATTTTGTCTGCCAGTCTCTTCTGTTACAATTAGATGATTGAATATTCTCACATAGACTCGATATTTATTTTTTCTACTTTTTCTGCAGTTGTTTTTCTTTCGCAGCATCTTTAATCTGATTTTGTGACCACTTCCAATATTGGCCGCTTTCAGTGTTCTTATATCGAGTATCTGCATTGGGTGTATTCTGAGATTTGTGACAATGTAGTCCATCGTTGATTGCTGGTTTCTCGTATTCTTGAAGCTATTCTTATGTTGTGGTTTATGACTGTAAAAGGTGTTATTAATTCTGAGTTCATTGTGGCAGCAGAAGCTGATCATCAGTTCCATATTATCGTTGAGCATCTTTTGGTTGAAACGCTGCTTGAACTCCGGTATTATTTCTTTCCGATGTGAACATTAAAATCTCCGATTACTATTATGGCCTCATCCTGTTTGTAACGAATTTTTGCAATTTGTTATGTGGTACTAAGTGATAAGCGAGGTTCTTAGTACGCAGTTTTTGGTACCCAAGTTGTGGAACCATTTTGGATTTTCTCCAGTTGGAAACATCCTATGGTTGTTTGTTTTGAATGACGCCTGGGAAATTCCTCTCTATGTTTGCATGGTCCAATCTTGTTAACATCTCCAATACCATCTCTCACTGGTCTAATTCCGACTAGTAATCTACAAGCAGTGGTTTTGTGTCGCGAATGTTCGATCAGGTGCTACTGTGTAAAGTTATAACAAGTTACAGATTTTCATCTCTGAAGCCACACGTTGGACAGCGATTGGAACACCTGTCACCATTATATTGTACGTTTATCCGAGTTGGAGGTAAGAAATTTTAACTTATCCAATTCGTATGAACCGACGTGTATTGTGGCTTTTGTATTTAAATTTTGAGTAACCCATAGCGGTTGCTGTGTATTATTGAGTACTTGTTGATATGCATACTGGGTGCACTTTTTGATTCTTCTTCTTCAGGTGCCAAGCCGATTTCGGATATTAGCGATCGTCCTGGCTAAGCCAAGAAGACTTTACTAGGGAAATGTTAATGGGGTGGTTTCCCGTTGCCTTCCCCATAGTCCACAGTTTGATTTTGGACTTTATAAATCACAGCACATATCCGACGCAATCAGGATTAGTACCGCCTTTTCCCGCTCTGTAGTCTATCCGTGTTTGATTTACGCCAGACTGCTGGTCTTTTTGATTATAACACCGTAATCATTCATGCTACTGTGTTTCTGTTTACCACACTAATATACTGTAATGATAAAAATCCATCAGAGACCCGGGTTGAACATTGTTGTCAAAAAGGTGTAGAGGCGAACACTAAGATTTGTAAAAATCACTAACACAATATCTTGATTAAATTAATGTTTCCAAAATTTGAATTTAAAAAACCCAAAATTTTAAAAAACGTAAATAGTTCATCTTAAATTAATATAAAACAAATTATAGTTGAGAAAAGATCTAAAAAAATCCATCAAGTAGATTTTAAATTTTACTTCTTACAATCCATCGCAATCCATTAACACAAAAGCACAAAAAACCAAAAAATATCTTGATTCTAAAAGTGATTTTGTGCGTTTGCTGTGTTTGATTTGGTGAACCTGCAAAGAAGAAATATTATTGTATGAAATATCGAATTTACCGCCAAAACTGTTACCTCCTATTTTGTGTCTTTTTGGAAATCCGAGGGAATTTTCGAATTTGGATGATAAGAGGTTAAGAACGATAATTTTAGCTTTCTGATGGTGGACGTTGTCCAAGCCAGTTGTAAAATTGGGAGGTCAATTTTACTTTGTGAAATTTCGAGTTTTGTATTTTCTGTAACGAAGTTTCGGTTCAGGAAAACCTTTTCGAGCTATTAAATAGTGCATTTCCTGATTCGGGAGATCCGAGTTTCTTTACAAGGTAGGAAGATCTTGTTAATTTTTTGACAACATCTCAGCAGTACTCAAACATTTTATTGGTTCGTTAAAAACTTTATTATTGAATTATTTAGTACAAATTTGGATTTTCCCATGCTCATTGATTCTATCACAACGCCATTTAGAAATATTGGTATTAAATGTAATGGTGGTTTGATAGGATCACATAAACCAACACATCCGGCTATTGGGACTATTTGTAGTCCGAACAACAAGGTTAAATTTTTACATTTTGCATTTAGATATATTAAACAGTTAAAAATTGCCCGAGTCTCCTTATTGAATTTAGAATGTACCCTTCCCTGTAGAAAAGCAGTCTCGAATTTGTTCTCCGACAAAAATTAATTGTGAATGTTCGAGACATTACAACTACCTCAGTTTCTGAGTGAGGGACTGTTGGTTTTAGAACACCACAATACATTGCAATTATTGGAACTGTGATAGCATCTCTGGAATTATGTGTGTCTATTAAAGCATTTGATTTCTATTTGGGTTTTTTTGAATTTTCCCAAGCTACGGGTCTTTTTTTCAGAAACCCACCACCCATGCCTTCGCATGAATAAGGAGTTAGTCTATTAACATCGTGGCCAAACAAACTGGAGAGGTCTTCTCCGGATTGTTACGGACCTTGCGATTCAGAAGGTAGTTTTTGTTACAATCCCTAGGGATTGTTTCGATAATTTCTTGCAGCTCCTCATAAAATTGCTCTCCCTCGTGTTTGGGTTTGCAATCTTGTGGGCCATATATGGGAAATAGATGTATCTTTAATTGTAAAATAAATTCGAAAATAAGTCAAATTATATATAACCAAAATACAACAACGACAGACTTTGACCTCGCGAAGGGTCTTATTGATTGATGGTTTATCCTCAACATATTAGTACTGTCGTAATGACATGTCTTCACGACCTCTCGAAAAGTGCTTCCACAACACCTCCGTGTGTGTATTGTAGTATCTTTAATTGTTGTAATTCCTCGAGTTCTTACTATTATTATTCTTTCAGATATATACTGACATTTCTTGATAAGGTGCTTATGTTTATTGTGGATTTTGATTCTACTCCTACTTTTGGTTGTTCTCCTTTTCGCACTCCACTGTAGCAGGTAGTCTTCATATTGTACTTGGCCCTTCCCCTATTTCTTTGCTTCCTGCATTGCGCAAATGTAAAATGTGTTATTTTCGTCCAGTTCTATTGAATTGCTATTCTAAGGAGGTGGTTCTTTTTCCATCTCGTTTGCCTTTTTCTCGCGTGGGTCGTCATAGATAAATCTGTCCTGTTCCGAGGCTTCATACCGGTACTTTGAGTGATCTATTTTTTTATTACAGATAGGCTGCTAACCTTGCCTGTAAACCTTCCTCCTTTATCTGACCTTGGGACTGGCAACGTCAACCACTGATCTACTCAATCCACCCAGCAGTCTTCGCAGGCGGAGTTATAAAATTAATAGAATCAATTTACTACACAGAGAAAAATATTGCATACGATTTGTTAGTTGCTTTGAAATTAAGAAGTTTCTGGTTTCTTATCACATAAGGGGGTATTTCTTACTCCTCCTCCATTATCCTCTGGCTAGTGAACATATTTTTGAAAATTTTGGTGTCATTCTATAAACTAATATGAAAAAAAGTTTCCAAAGATAATAGTTGAGGAATAGTTCGTAAATAATCTAGTAGAAGTAAGTACATTTAAAAAAATCAATATAACAAAATAAAACAATGATCAGGACCGTCTTCAAGATTGACGTCCAATGAATTGGACACCATGATGCCCTATGGTATCATCTGTTTACAATATGCACACTCACACCTCCAATATACATTTCACTATTTTTAAAAATCCACCCATATCTATTGATTAAACAAACCATTAAATCATAGCCATGGATTCCTTCTTTTTCTTAGTTTAAGCCTTAAGGCTTGTTATTACCAACATCTGCGTCGTTTCCTTGGCAGTGTTGGTTCTGTGAGCATATAAATATTTTACATCCATCAGGTAGCTTGCTAGACATGCCGACAGATGTGCCTTGTATCCTGGTTTTTTATGTTAATGGTGGCAATTCACTAACCCAGGGGACCACCGGCTTAACGTGCCTTCCGAAGCACGGAGACTAGTCATAAGAAAGTTTGACTCTCCCCAGGTTTGAACCCGGTGCCCCGCATTTGCATCTAACTGCGTTAGCTGCAAGGCAATGACCCTCTCGGATTCCGAAATTGCTGATTTAAAAGAATTTTCATATCTGGAAATTTTGCCCCAGATAAAGGATAGGTGTTTTCAAAAATTTACCATGCAAGGAAATTAGAATGTTGTACAAATATTATTCGTAGACATAATTTTGCGAAATTCCAGGGGGTGCGGAATACATCTATTCCACTTTGCAGTGTCAAACTGCATAGTTTACTCTCCAAACTTCCATTGAGAATATTAATAATTAATTATTTTGTGATAATTATATAATTAAATTTAACAAAACTGTGAGACAACACCAATTCGTTTTTTAATGGGAAAATTTGTTATTCAAGTCTGAAATATATCATTCGACGAATCGTAAAAAATATAACAAATTTTTAAATATTTGTTAACTAAATAATATTAATATTCGAGTCAAGATAAATGAAGTTAATTATAAAATAAGGAATTTTTTAAGAAAGTAACATTAGTAATATTTATTTAAATATAAAAAGTAATGTGGCAAATAATTTTAAAGTCAAGATCGATTTATGGTAAGCATGCAAGTTAAACGTTTAGAACATTTAGGACAAAACTAGTTACACATTTTATACAAACAAAAAATAGTAATATTTAATTTTTTAAAAATGTTTATCAGCGGGAAACAATTTACTGTTATAAATTTAAACTAATGAAACTGTTACGAACCATCTAATAACTGTTTATTAAAAAACAAAACTCGAAATTTACATTTACTTTAATCAATCATTTATTTCCAAACTAGTAAAATAATTTCGCGTTCAATTTAAAATTGATATAACTTGATAACCGTAATATCATTGCTACGAATCTAAATTAGAAAAAAAAAACGAATTGGTATTAGGTATATTTTAACCATTAATGACTCATTCATCGGCATTCGTTTCCTTCCTTTAAATGTTTTGAAAATGAAAATAAGCGACGTTCCACGTTAGTTTTAAAGGATAGTAAAAATTTATTCTTGGGATAGGATACAATGGCTGTGGGAGAAAGCCACACAATAATATGCCAGGAATGCACAAGGGACCACCGCTAAGTCAGTACTAGTCTTGAGGTATTTCAACCTTTCAGTCCCTACCCTAACTTGAAAAATACAAGACCATACTTGTTCTTACAAGATGAAGCTACCTAAATCGACCCATCTTGATAGTGCATAGCTAATGTTATTGATCCGACAAGTGGACATTAAAAGTCAATGTTTTATTTGATTATAATTCGTTTCTCTCTCAAAAAAGGTGTAACACATTATCACGAAAAAAATCATATTAAAATAGAAATCAAATAATCATTTGCATAAAATTAATTTTTGACTGAGCAAATTTATAATATTAATTTAGTATAATTTAAAGATAAATTGGAATATCCTAGAGTTATTTTAGATATTTGAATAAATTAATGATCGTATTAATATCTTTAACATTTAACACCCTAATTTTTATAGCGCACTAAAAAATTATAGTCAAAATCACATTAAAACTCGACTGTATGATACCAAGAAGAACAGAAGATGGATGCCCAGGCACCATCGATTAACGTGGTTGCTCAGCAGCTAATTGCATTGCCCAAACTTGTATTTTCGAGTAATACAAATCACTCCTTTTTCATTTTCAAAATAATTTTTACCGCGTAGGTGTTTTACATAAAAAAATGTTTGTATATTCAAATATGACATAAATCGTAATGTTCTATTGAACCAGAATCTCATCCTTTTACACTGCAGCCTCGTGTCATTGGACATAAACCAATAATAATAAAGAGTGTCCGACCCGCCGCGAAACCGTCTACCAGGCCTGGGAAACATCTAAAGGTGACCGCCGTCATTTATCATAAGACAACCCCGATCATAAACAATTGGAGACATCTCTGATTTTGTGTATTCGATAAATATCTACTTATCTGATTAGGTCGTGATTAATAGAATTCTAGTTTTACTTTATGATTGAGTTATTTTAAAAGAGCCACTTCGGTAATCAAAGGTGTATCCGTTGTTAGATGCTCGCTGTTCTTTGGAAAATATATGATCGGCTTGGTCGTGTATCGAGTGGGCAAAACATTACCTCCTCTTATTACTAAATACTGACATAATTGAATTGTTAAGTACTCTTCTTGGTATTATAATAATCAACCACCGGTATGGCTTCCGCAAAATTTATTGTACCTAACTATTAATTTTTTTCTTTTCCATGCGAAATTTTGGGAGAAGGGTTTCATTATGGCGCGTGTACTTTCCGTAATTTTTGAATTCTCTCTGTCCAGGAGCTCCACATCTGATTAAACAGTTCCGTCTCACGACCGGCTTTCTATGCTTGATTAATTTTTTAGTTTTCTCTCTGTAGGTGTTCATTATTTGTGCTTGTGCTAGACAATATCACGTGTAGTTATTAATGAGCACTTAAATGCATTATTTTTGTATGTATCTCATTGTTCGCAAACTTGTTTGGTTATAATTATTATGGTATATGCATACGATTTATAACGTCTGGCCAATGCATTCTGATTTCTAAGTGTGCAATATTTCCAGTTTCTCCTGTCTCTCTAACTAATAACAATCTGTAATGATCAGCAAATTTAGTCGATTAAAAATAAAAATTTTTCGCCTAATTTGGAAATCAAATAACTTAAACTCGCTATTAATAAATTAAATAATCTGTATATCATTAATAATATTTTAATTAACATTAATAACAAATGGCTGTAAAGATGATTTTTACACTTTGGATAAACAAATATTTTAGATTGGAATGTCGAATTAAATTCATAATATAATTTTGACGTTTCTAAATAGCCCAAACTGTTAACAAAGTTCGCATCCGCTACCCTTGGAGATATCAGAAAATCTTCAAACTTTTACTGTTTTTTTTTTACTATTTTGAATCTCAATTTTCTCCCATTTCCTTTCCCTTTCGAGGTCAAATATTTGCACTGTCCAAGCATTAGGACGGAATAAGAAAAAATTTGAAAGTTTAATAAACATATTAATAAATTTATTATATGCACTGTTATGACATTTTTAGAATCGCTGTTTTACTAGTATTTGTCTCAGCATGGTGGCACAGCATCATGGATTATATATGACTACATCTCACTCTATGCTTGCTGCTTCTACCACTTACACGGCAGAACCAGAATATCATCCCAATCTGGGAATTTTATTATATGAAATAAAAACACGAATAAAATAAGTTCTTTATTAAACGTAGGTACGTGTATTGGTTTTGTTAGCGAAAATAATATTGATTTTTTTAACAACTTGTTTTTTATTTTAGGTAGTTTTACCAATAACCTGTTCCCCACAATAATTTTGCAATAAAATTTGTATAAATTACAAAATTATTAAATTTTTGCAACAAGTCGTATCGTAAATAACAGAGGTCCTATTTTTAACCTTAAGAAATCTCACTATTTCGCAGTATATCACCACTCTTTATAATCTTCTTCAGATATAAAGGTTACTTATTGAGTTATAAGAACGACGATGTGCCTACATCGTGAAAAAAACTGTTTCAATTCTCTTTTCGATTTAATAAGACGTTGCACTTGTCATTCTGTTTCAACTGTCGTATTATCTTGCAAAGGCAGCACTCATTCGGAACAATAAATTTATATATTCTTCTTATTTTAAATTGTTCAATATTTATTATTTGCGCCTTGTCAAATAGACTTTCTCAACATCAATTTTCGACTTGGCAATTCTTTGATCTGATAGACGAAAAGGTTTCTCACCCTTTAACGTACTTCAATTTTTGACACATGGACAGGGTGAGTTAAGGTAGATAAAAATTAAACGGCTATTGTTGACAAAATTCCATTTTTTTTAACATGGTCCTTAACAAATCCATATTTAACAATATAAATAGTGTAGCCGTGTAGCTATTCAATTCACATTTATTTGATCGACCGAGTGGAATCGTAACCTGACCTAACATGACAGCTCACTTGATAAATCTGCTCATGGTCTGGCTATGATGAATCGCTTATGAATAAATCCATTGTCCAGGTAGGGTAACTTCATTTATACTGAACTTGCTAGAAGATAATCCTGCACGATGACCCATTTATCTTTATTCAATACACTCCAAATTTTCTAGGTGTCCTTTTTTTATTAAGCAATATTATATTTGTGATGATTTCCAACCTGAGACACTAAATAACTGGTCTCCAAAAATATTGAACATTTAAGCCGAGATCATGAGATTATGTTAAACTCTTATTGATAAACTATGTTTATGTTCATAATTTATTATTACATGGTTAGGTTATGTTCAAATTTTTTATCAGATTTAATAAAAGTGGGTTAGATTTTTAAAATAATACACAATAAGACGGCCAAGTTGGAATTTTCTACGGTACTATACAAAATTTATGAAGTGATTAATTACTTTCAAAATTCAAAATAGAATTTTCATACTTTACCTGGATCTTGGTTAATTGGTAAAAAATACGTCTATACAAAATTAAGCAAGGTCAAATTTGAAAGAAACGATTTTATCATATTTTTTGTTCAGGCAGTCAGTAGTGCGAAATACGTCTGAACTTTTATTTACACTTGAAAATAATTTTGCTTCAACTATCAAAACAAAATTGGATGTATAAAAAATTTCAATGCGATATATTAATCATTTTGTCAGTATCATGGTACAAAAATTCTATAAAAAATCTAAGTTATATGAAATTAAAAGCTTTGCAAAACATACAATTTCCTTTTTTGCTGTTCTGTGAAAGTGAAATTTTAAGAAAAAACCGGGTAAAACCAATTTTTAACAACTGAGTGGTAAACGAGGGTGAGAGTCTCCCTCAAACAGTTTCAATTTTGATTGTTTTGATAAAAGTTTTTAAAAATTATACCTACATAGCTTACAGGAAAGGATTTAGAAATCTGAAGTTTGTTGCCAAGTGATTGCTGCTTTATAGTCCATATTAGGATTTGGAAAATTCAAAGCAAATTTCAACAGGGTGAACAACATGCATAAATTTTAACCAATCATTTAAGAAAGGTCACATTTCACAAGGTTTTGAAATCTTTTTCTGTGTTTATTAAAACCCAAAATCCGAATATTTTCTTCGTTCACTTTCTCTTGCACAAGTTCTGATGATATGTTTTGATACCAAACTCTTTTATTGCCTGTTTTGCCAAGTGGACGCTAAAATATTAGAATTTTTACTTTAAGTAAAGAACAACATACAAGAAATTATATTTAAAAGGACTTTAAAAAGCATTTTTAATCTTTAGTGACAAGGTAGAACCAGAAAATATTTGAAAATGAGAAAAAATTCAAATACGGGGGGACGGCTGCAGAAGTCGTTGTATATTTACGAAAAAGTATTTCTCTCCCCCCAACGTAACAGCGGCATCCTTTATAAAAATTACTCTTATAAAAAAAGATCATAAATGAATTGCCCCCTATAACCTTGGTCTGGATCCGAACATGGTGCATGGGTTCATAACCTGTTGTACATGTTCAAAATAATTTTCTTTCACTCAAGGATGAAAATCTTCCATATTCTATGGAAAAGCAAGAACATTAATGCAAACTTCATTGCGAATGATAATTAATTAAAATTATTGGTTAATTATTGAGAGTGCATCCTGCATGCAATAGATATACCAAAGTAGCCAATAACATTTACAGATACGGATATTATACAGTCGTAAATATATTTGTAAATATTTCAATATTTACATAAACAATTATAGATTTCAACAGAAATCAGATGATTTCCAATTCAATTCAATTCCTGCATTTTTTATTTTATGTGCAGTACTTTTCTACTTTGTCCACAAGGCGCTAATGATTTTAAGAGCTTTTATTTAATTTGCTCTAGATGTCTTTTTACGTTTAGAATTTTCAAACACTTCCCGATGAGTATAAAACCACGTTGAAATTTTGTACAGGGACCGGCCGCCGATGTGAACGTAGGAAAATAACATAGGAAATTAATTTTTATTTAATTCCTGCTTCACATCCGAACTGATAAGAATGAAAATGGTATCAATTTGAAGAGATTTTTATTCCGCTTATAGAAATACCTAACATTTGATATAAAATTCAAAATAGCGCATTTAAAAATTTTTTAGTTGCTTTGTTTGAATTTTATTGCAATTGTTATTGCTTATAATTTGTTACTTTGACATGTTACAATAAATTTGGTAAACAGTGAACGCAAACACAAGTTCTTCTTAACTTGTTGGAACTTCTTGGTTTTCAAGCAAAAACAATAAATTGCATTAAATTTCAAACAAGGCAACTAAAATTTTCATTATAGGAGGAAATTATTTGTCCTCTTCAAATAATTGAATGACTGAGTCTTCTGGAAGTTGAATTATTTAGTATTATATATCTCGGACTGATTTTTGGATTGCAAGGTAAATAAACACCTCACAACACATCAAGCTACAGCTAGTAACTGTTTATCCGTTCCCATTTCCCAAGTCTCTTGCGAGGCTTGGTCATGGTTTAAAGCTTTTTAGTTTTCTTTACAGGTGATGAGAAGCTGGCCCATCGCCAAGACCCCCAACCTGGAGGACCAGAGAGACTATTATTATTATTATTATTATTTTGGCCGAATTATTTAATGATATGTAGAATTATAATGGTAGTGGCGCAATTGGCGTTTTATGTTAACAAAACGCCACCACACGGAATAATTTCAATCTCTATTTTGGACGTAATGTTGTTAGTGATGGTGGCGCCACCAACGGTAATGTAAAGCGCGAATAGTGTAAAGCGGCGTTCACAATGAAGTGGGGTCTTGCCTTACTTCGGTAGAAAACTGACAAGCACCAATAAATTAGATTAAAGTATTTTCCTCTATTCCTTTCTATGATTAAACAATTATCTATTTTGATTGGCTCTTGCTAGCTTTCTACCGAAGAAGGACCCTACTTCATTGTGAACGCCGCTTAAGTCGCTCGCTCCATTGCAGCAATACCCCGTTCGAATCCCGAGGTAATGTAAAAATTTATTTAGAAGGTTCAATGATTTATTCAAAAAGCGAATAAATTGTGTTTACAATGATAAGTCATTAATTAAGAAAGGAAGGTCCTTTTCCGGTATCCAATTTGGAAGGACGGACGTACCATTTTTTTTATCCGTTATTAGTTTGCGATATATTTTAGCTTTCTGGAGTCAAACTTGATTCCGGAAGCCATTGAGTTACTCCTGGATATGGGAAATTATTAATTTATTTTTCGAGCGATATTTTTGAGATTGGAAAATTACGGCTCCATGGTAAAATGTATTCGATCATTGTGTAATTTGCGACAATTTTGTATTATTAGATGATCAGTTATTATTTGAATGGATGATCGACATTTTTGAGTTGTTGTTTCTGGATGATTCTAGATAAGTTTGAAGAAGTACAATTTTGAAGTAAAAATTTGGAGGTTAAGATCAAACTTGTTTACGTTTTGTTCACTACGTGCACTACGTTTTGTTCGTATGTTTGAGGGTAATTGAAAAAAAACCTTTCGGAATCAGAATCAGAATACATTAATTGGTTTGATGTTATAATTTTTATCATAGAAAATCTTTTCTGCAAGTAAACATTTTGTTCGTTATTAACGAGAGTTTTTTTTAAATTAAAAAAGGCGTAGTTTGGCGTATTCAATGAAGAATTACAGAATTTAGAGTCATTAGCTAGTCGGTGCATTTGGATTGTCTTTGCCGATTGTGCTCTTCGTTTGAAACTTCCCGACGATTAAATTCATTTATTATTTGTTTCATAAAAGACGATGCGGTAGAGTACAATAAATTACTAGAAGAATATAGTTGTTCGGCCTTCGGCCTTCGGCCTTATACAGTAAGCATGAATTTTACTTTTCCCCTATATATTTCAATTGTATTTGGCACTGTTTCGAAATAACATACGATTTTGTATGTTAAAGTTTCCACGAAACGTCAAACTTCTGGGTTACAGAATTCACAAACAACAAATGTAGCCCCCTATGGTACTACAGACGAACTCAAACTATTTCAAATTTTTTTGATCACCTAAGAACAAAGGGTCGACCATCGACTGTTCTTACTTAGATTTCTATAATACTCTGGTTACAACAAGACGGTACCACATGCCACACGTTGAAATTTAAGAAAAAATAAGCTATTATGTTTTATTATTTTTTTTATTTCAACCTGCTACATGGGACTACTCCCTTATTGTGTTATTGTAACAGAGTTTTTTTAATATTATGGTCAAGCATTATTTATTTTATCCAAAGAAATGTTTTTGTGTATGGCACCGATGTCTCTAGTAGTTTTACACCTATTATTGCACTAATCTGCACCATTTGTCACTCTTATCGCAAATATGTCAAGATCAGTGGCGTAACAATAGGCTATGGGGGCTTAAGAATATTCGAAGCTAATAATTATTGTTAAAAAAAAGTACAAAACTACAGTAATAAAAGAACAAAGCACACCAAGATAAAACCATAAATTGTTCTAAATCTGGTCATTAGGTTAGGATTATTTGTGTATACTTAAGGGACCATTTATCTCCTCATCGATATAATTGTATAGGTGTGACGCAAATTGGAATGTAAGTGTGCATAAAATGATTCGAAAGATATTTTTACATATTTATGAATGTATTTTTTGACATTTATAGTAGCAACGTTGTAATGTGTGAAAACTTATTAGGTAGTTTCAGAAGTCATATCTTAATTTGACTACCGACTGCGATGATTACAGTCGTAACAACTACTTATAATGTTAAGGAAAATAGCGTTCCGATTTGATTGCCTCTATATATTCAGAAATAAAGAAACAAATTCGATGACTGAGGCGAAGAGTCGTATGCGGCTTGCGAGCCGATATCTCGAATAGATTTTAATATAGTGCAATTTTGTAATCGTTATGTTATAATAATACAAATTTTATATCGAAATTACAGTTTTTGAATTTTGCAGAAATTGCACTTATGTTAACTATATGAAATTATAACATAATAACGGTTTCCTTCAACTTTTTATCAGATCTCGAAGTTATTTAGTTTACAGTTGATTTTAACGACAACATATTAAGAGTAAAGTTAAAAGTATAAATTACTTACTTTGTATATAATAAAACTGCTAAATTTTTGATATTTTTGGTTTTTTTAAATTATTTTTACGTAATTAAACTTCACTTAATTTTATTTGAAGAGACGTGTATTTTAATCGAAAATCTAAAAACACATACAAAATAATGGAATACTTAGGAATTTACATGTTTATAATATCATACTTGGGGAGCATTGGTCTATTTAAATATTTACCTAGGCTAAATTAATAGTAGTTTAAAATTATGCAGTTTATGAGTTTTTGAATTCGATTTAATACAAAGTTGCAACTTATATAATATTATAATATTACGTACAGTAAAATAGAAAATAAAGAATATAAGAAAATGAATATAATTATGAAATATTAAGTATGGTATATTATGTATGAGTATTATCATTAGTATACCATTAAGCATACCACACTACAAACATTGTATTGCTATATGGAAAAAATAAAAAATAATTTTTGATGTGCCATTTTTTACGTTTTATGATTCTCGATTTTCAAAACAGATTAAATTAATTAAAATTTTTATGTATGTTTGTTCAATATTTTTAGCAAAGTATTCAGAAATTCATTTGGAACAATAAATTATTGCATTGTCACTACTATAAATTGCATTGTTGTGGTGCACTTTTTAGAAAACTCTTATGTGACTCTTATCGATTAATTTCTTTCTATATTTTATTGTTTTCTGCACACCATATAATTTTTTAGCCCTTTGCAAATTGAAAATCTTTTACGAACCTTGAAACGACAATTGGATAAATTATATTATGTGGCAAGCTTTCCACGTAACACTCACATAGAAAATAGCAACATGGTCAATTTGAAACAGTTTGCGGAGGAGAGACATATAGACTGGATTCAATTTATTATTTAGTTTTTTAAGACAGAAGAACAGTCGGCTTCCTGTCTGAAGCCTGGTAAAAAGAACCTATTATTATTCTTGTATATAGATAATATATTTTGCTACTAGGCATAGTACTGCATTATAATATTAAAAATATTTATATTGATCTGCAAATTTTGCCAAGTACTAACACTAAAACTTTTAAACAAATAAAATTATAAAAAAAATAATTTAAAGAAGTTAAGTATCGACTACAATTAACAAGAAGCTGTCAGAAGCTGAAGGCATAGGTAATGAAGATTTAGAATATTAAATCAAAATTTCGCTACCAGCTATTTCTATTCATTAGAATATAATTTATTTATTGCTTCTCCCGAAGAAAACACAAAGATGGAATTGTTGAGTAATTTAAATGTAAAATCCGTGATCGACTTAAAATTAAACATTTATTTTATAATTAACTGTGTAAAAATTTAGAGAATGTTGTAGTTTAGACTCTTGAAATTGTTTTTTATAACCTTGAATCAACAACCTACAAAGTGTTGTATAATAAATTAATTAAATTTAGTAGCAACTTGATATTACGATAAAACACTTCTGCTTTTATAAAAAAATTTTACATAAATTTTAAAACATAACGACCAAAAACGAATTTATTGTAAAATATCTACTTGGCGTTTTATTAAAATTACCAAGTCTTAAATTACTATTACTAGTGCATTTGATATGAAAATGACGTTAAAATAATATTTTAAATTGATTTATAATCATCGACGTGTTTAACTAAATTCCCATGCGGAATTTCTAACAAAACGATAAAAAGGAATTTACGATTGTAATCAAATGTATTCTGCATACAAATATAAAAAGAGAGAATTATCGAGAAGTTGGTAGGTACTAACTAAATAATCTCATGACATATGCAATAGTTAATTAGTATTACTAACTCGTTTTCAAATTCTAGCAATAATTTTGTTCTCAGTCAGGATACATTTTTCAAATGTACAAATCGCATTTTTTGATAAATTTTTATTTTAGAATTCAAGATTGGAAACAAACTTTTTATTATTTTTTTGATAAACAAGAACTGAATTTTTATACCTCCAAGTTGACCGGAAATTGAGCTGTTTATTATAATATACAACCACATAAATTTTCACTCAATTCGTTAATTTAATATTATATTTATTTTTAAATATTTGTTAGGGGTTAGGTGAAAATTTGAGTAGGTATGCAGGTATGTATAATATTTATAAGAGGTACCACCCACTACAGGTGGTTAACTATTAACATATTTAAATACTATTAATTTCAATTTAAGTATCCAGAAAGGTATTTGTTCCAAGTTCCAAAAAAAAATAAATACATCGCACTAAAAAGTTGGAAATTAATTTCGTAGTATTTATTTATATTAAAAGCGACAAAAATGCATTTTAAGAAAAATTAACTTTAGAAATATTTTTAAAGTCGATGCTGACAGCTGCTGCATACTATGCACAATGTTGCATACAATTAAATATTGGTATAATAATTATATATATTATCAATATAAATCTAATCTATACAATCTATGCTACGCATTAATGCACACAGATTGCTAATAATAAAATCAGGTGATTAAGGTAAAATTTAACGTTGCCATTAACTTAACGATTATTAATAGTCGATCGTAGTAAAGACCCCTATATTTATATAAAATGACAATTTTTCCAAATCACATTAATAAAATTAAAAATTAAAAATTATATGAAAAGATATTAACTCTATGACCAGACTATCTGCTAACAGGTCTTTGTAACCTGTTTTGAGGAATTAAACTTGTGAGCTTTAAAGCTTTAATGAATATTAAAAATATATAAACATGAAAGCTTGAAGTAACAAAAATAGTAAAAGTTGAACAATACCAGAAATTAATCTCACTTAAATATTACCCGATGATAAATCGAACTAATCATGAAAACTAATATTATAGAAAACTGGAAATATTGTCTAGTGCAAAGTGGAACTGATCCGATTTTCTTGCAGGATAAACCGTCCCAATTCAAAATTCAACGTGTCAGCCTAATACTGAAAGTGAAGAAGAAATAATGAGGAATTAAAATAATTAATTTTTTTATGTGACGTGCTCAGTTTTCATGTTAGTTCATCTTTAGTTCTTCGAGTTTACTACTTTAGCCACTTCATTTTATTGCGAAAGTTCATCGTCTGAAAGAGGATTAATGATTCTGTGGTATTTTATTGTTATGCATAATGTGAATTATTAATTTTTATTTTTATTTTTATTTTAATTTAATGTTAAATTTGTGGTATTTTCGTTAGTCTATTCGTGCACGTCAGAGTAGCCTTAATGTTACTAAAGTATCTGCAAACGTTGTTGTCATAGAATGACATCATCAGGCGATTTTAATTATTTATTCATTGAATCTTCCTACCATCTATCCAATCCGCATCAACATTCCTTCCACTTTTATTCGATGGTTCCATTCCAATATTGATGGTGTGATTAGTGATTTTAGTTTGAGGAGTACATTTCCGACATTTTCGGTTGGCACGTGCTAACATTTTTCACTATAAGGAAAAAAAGTACTTGGTGGATTGTTATCAGTGTTATGTGGTTAGCTTTAGTGGTTTTGTAAGTTGTTAATATCAAGCCATCATTGGATAAATAAATAGATAGTAGGACGAGATATAATAATTATTATGTAAATAATTCACCAGAATATTTATTGGATCGTTAAGAAATAGTTTAGAAAGGAAGATATTGGCGTTTACGACCACGTAGGTCGACGATAAGTAGCTTACATGTTAATACTTATAGTTTAATTGGTAATTATACAGACTAATCATTGGTTATAATCCGTTTAGAAGTCCCTTATTGGTTTGCGACTTGGTTAGTCACATTATCTGGAATTTGCGGAAAAACGTAAACTGGGAGACGCTACTTTACTACAACTGTTTAAAACTGATTTTAAAACGATAATACGAATAATAAATAATGCCTATAAATATTTTCCCCAGTAAAAATTGTCTATTGTATAATTTAACATAACAATTTGCTAGAAAGCTCCTCCTGCATGTCGCATTTATCAACCATAAACATTTTTCATCTGAGGGAGATGCCTAAATATAACCGGATGCCTTCTGTGCCAACTGATCTGGATACAATTAAAATGATTATTTTACCATTACTATAATTTTAAAAATTTCGATTTAAATTACAAAAAATAGTGATTACGAGGTAACAGAAAATAGCACAAGTCAGTGCAAAGACTTTTCAAACTCATCAAAATTGGCATGAATCTGACCTTTTGCAATGGAAAGATTTAATTTGCATTGAAATCATTTTAATTGTTAATTAACTAAGTAATTAACAATAAAGCAATTTAAGAGCAAAATACATCGATTTTTGCACGAATTAAAATCAAAAGATAATAATTAAATTACAAATAATTATTATTAATTTATTTATTAGTAGATACTTAATTAATTTAACTTGAAATGTTTCAGTTGTAAAATGCAAAATGCATGTAAACTTCTGCTTTGTCTTTGTATGTTATAAATAATATATAATAATTAAAATTAAACTAGTATAATTTTATGAGCTTTTAGCTAATATTTTTGTAGCTTTAGATTTTATATTTTCAACTGAAACATTTGAAATTTTGTTAGTACTAAATATAATTTTTCTTTAAAGCTTTTTTATAGCTTTTGCTGCATTCCTGACGAATTCCTAATTAATAAACTGAACATTAATGTTTGGTAAGTTTATCTTTTACAATAAAGTCAAAACTTTAAATTTACATATTCACAGAAATTTCAATATTTCCACCTCCCACTCTTCTGGCCAATTTGGGACACTTCAATATCGCAAGAGGAAATATTATTATTTATTTTTATATTTACTTATTTTAGTACCTACAACAGAAAGGTGCATACAATTTGACTTTATCTTTAAAACGGTACACAATTGAATATTTTGCCATCTCAGATTTGGCAACAAAGTTGGCAAATATTTTATTTCAAATGAAATTATTTTTGCTTGGCGTTTTTCCTTAATACATTTGTATATTATTTATTAACATTAGCTGTATTCTTTTTACCTATTTTAAGTGAGATTGTATTGAGATACTCAGTTACTCACAAGGGGAAGGCCAACTTTGGTCGTCACAGATCTGCACCATTACCTCTATACCTTTACAACATAATTAGAACGTCACTTGCTGAAAGTTTAACGACCCGGAATTGAGAAAATTTCAAAAAAATATTTTTTAAAAATATTTTATAATTTCTTAAAACACACGGGTAGTTCAACTGTACCAAGTATAAAAATTGAACAATAGCAGCGACAGGTGATCATAACCTCAAATAACTCGTCGTGAAGGTCGTATTGACATGCATAATTTATTCAGTATAACAAACTTATTTCAACTTTGAAGTAGTACCTATAATTATTACACACGGTAAGCAAAATTTAGTTAATTTTGTTTTGATTTATTTCGATAAAATTTTTATTAGGTTACAATTTGAAAAGTTTTAACTTTTAACGCAACTTCATGTGACTCGAATCGAAAAATTAATCTTCAGTGATTACCGCAGAATCTTCTGGTGCCATTAAATTATTTGCAGGAAAGAGCTACTCAGAATACATCATTTGCATATTTCAACCGTTCTTTTGAAATTTCACTGTGTCCAAAATCTTCATTTTCTGAAATTGTGGAAGGGCCATAAATTTGCGCATTTGTTGTGGAGGGTAAGTTAAATTCACATGCATTAGGTTTCCAAATCAAGCTCATTGTACTACTTTTGATTTTCAGCTCCTTCGAAAATCTGTACAGTAACAAAGTACATGCTCAGCTATTTACATGATATCACAAGACTCGTTTATTTCTCAATGTTTCCTTCAAGAATGGTACACGGTCATCGAATCTGGGGTCATTCAACATACTTAAACCGTATTTTCATAATGCAAAGGACAAACCCAAGGTATAAGCCAAAAGAACCAATTACAGACAATACTGGTCAAACTTAAATGTTGTGAAGGCAAACTGCAGTTGTCATAAATTTGTCACTGAAGAAATTGAGAAAGTGAATCAATAATAATAAATCAAATACTTACTATAATAATGTCAATGAAAATAATTACTACTATAAATATAATTTTTATTGTAATGCTGTAACACAAAACTGTAATAACTAATATTTTCTTATATTTAATTTATATAATCAATATAAAAATGTTATCGACAATTCGGCTCCTATTACTTATCTGAAGTATAGATTCTAAATATTTCAGTCAAAGGCGAACTTACGATGAATTCTTGAAAATAACGTCTTGCTGACATGACCAGTATCGAGGAGCTGAAAATCAAAACTAGAATGAGCCTGGTTTAGAGGTCTAGTGCATGTGAATTTAACTTACCGATGAACCATCACGATACAGTGAAATTTCAAAAAGACAATTGAAATATGCAAATATAATATATTTTGAGCAAGCTCCTTGTCGCAAATAATTTAATGGCGCCAAAAGCTTCTGCGGTAATCACTGAAGATTAATTTTTCGATTCGAGTCACATGAAGTTGCGTTAAAAGTTAAAACTTTTCAAATTGTAACCTAATAAAAATTTTATCGAAATAAATCAAAACAAAATTAACTAAATTTTGCTTACCGTGTGTAATAATTATAGGTACTACTTCAAAGTTGAAATAAGTTTGTTATACTGAATAAATTATGCATGTCAATACGACCTTCACGACGAGTTATTTGAGGTTATGATCACCTGTCGCTGCTATTGTTCAATTTTTATACTTGGTACAGTTGAACTACCCGTGTGTTTTAAGAAATTATAAAATATTTTTAAAAAATATTTTTTTGAAATTTTCTCAATTCCGGGTCGTTAAACTTTCAGCAAGTGACGTTCTAATTATGTTGTAAAGGTATAGAGGTAATGGTGCAGATCTGTGACGACCAAAGTTGGCCTTCCCCTTTCAGTTAAATGGGTGTTCTTTTTACCGTTGTGATGGAAATTCTGTGCCGTGCCGAACTGAGTTTTAACTGAGAAAATTACCTCCCTCCCTAACTCAACTGATCTTGCTGTTTCAAAGCGTTACAACTGAGAAAAATTGGGAAATAGCCCTAATTGGTCGATTTAAAAAAAATATATCCTAGGTAATTTAGGGCCGATTTCATAATCAAAACGTTAATGGACTAATGAACTAAAAGATCCTTGTTAACCAATAGAAAACGTCCGTTCACTCTAACAAGCCAATAGAAATTCACTTTTATTTATAACGGTTCGTTAAAAGTATTATGAAATCGGCCCTTATTAATTTAATATAAAGGTGACATTATATTATTTTAACATGCAGGGAAAAAACGATAACCTTATTTACTATAACCAAACTATGACGTTTCTTAGTAGTTTGAAATTATTCCGCGTGGTGGCTGTTGTTAATGTAAAACGCGAATAAATAATAATATTTTTGTTGTTCTTTTCATCTTATGTTTTTCTCATTTTGACTCAGTTAATCTCTGTTCGGCTCAGCTCACTTTGTCTCAGTTGGGTAACTGAGATGGAAATAAAATAGGTAAAAAGAATACGCCTATTGATTTCATTTTCATTTTACCATGTTAAGCTAAGTAAAAATACAATTGGCTTAAGATCTAAGTATCATCTTGTATATGGCCGAATGCAAGCGTTCTAATTTAAAATTTATCCAATAGTCCAGTCAAAATAGACAAAAAAAAGTGCAAAGTTTGCAATAATTCGCATCCAGCTGAAAATTGGCATAAACCTTAAATGCACTATTACAAACAAAATATCAAAAGTCCCCACAGATCCCACATCTGCTAAAAAAGTTATTCAAGGTCAAAAGTCAACAATATCGATTTTTTGCATTTTGCTCGTAAATGATAAGTGTTATCGTAAAAATAGGTTAGACAAAAATTGTAGATCATGAAATTCTCTACAAAAATTATTCTTATACTTATTTTCGTACGAATCGCTATTCCGGATATATTGCGATTTCGAAAATCACTTAATTATTACCAATATTACCATTTTTTCAATCAATAGGACACTGTCTAATAAAACTTCCCAACTTTTGAATCGTGATATCTGATGAATAACGATTCGTACGAAAAAAAGTATAAGAATAATTTTTGTAGAGAATTTCATGATCTATAATTTTTGTCTAGCCTATTTTTACGATAACACTTACCATTTACGAGAAAAATGTAAAAAAGCGATATTGTTGACCGTTGACCTTGAATAACTTTTTTAGCAGACGTGGGATCGGTGGGGACTTTTGATATTTTGTTTGTAATACTGCATTTTAAGGTTTATGCCAATTTTCAGCTGGATGCGAATTTTTGTAAAGTGAAATGTCTATTTTGACTGGACTACAAGTTCATTCTTCCCTTGATCGTATGAAAAATGGAGAATCATTTTTACGTTCAGTGGAATGTTGTAGTTTTAAAGCCACAAACTGTTTTTTTTATAAAGTATTCATTTATTTAAACTTTAATTTTCAGTTTGAGGTCGGCTTTGATATAATCTTTAGTTTTTTTTATTATCACAGCAATTTCTGTGTTGGTCCATTTTTGGTTTCCCACTTGCAATTATGGTTTTCTGAAAGTAAAGTTTGAGTGGTGCTAATACGTTTCTATATCATTTTAATATCAGCGTGATGGAACCCATTGCCGTGAGGGTGCATTTTACATGTATTTTCTACAAGTGGATCAGATATCACTTGAGCTGACCTCATTCGTTTATACATCACCATTTTACCAGCTGTAACCTTGCGTTGTATTCGATGTTGGAAAATTTTGGATTTTTGAGACCGGGTTGCCGTATGGATAAGTGGAGACGAAATAATTTTGTTTGGACAATGGGTCAACTGCTTCATCGCGCCAACTTCAGATGCTTTTTTAATGGAGCAGCATCATGGATTCAAACATCTCGTTTCATCTCCCCTTTGTCCTTTACGATTCTTTATACCATTTTGAAAGTTGATATCTCCCATTACAGCACCAGATGTCGCAGTCTCCAGAACAGTAGTAGCGCATTTAGGAGATTAGGTTGGCTCAATAATTAAAATTGAAATTGAGATGCTCCCGTTCGCAGGTGAATTGATTATTGTTTAATTATTATGTGCAGTTTTTGTTATATTTAGAAGTCTTTCTCTATTTCTTTGGATGTTTAGGGCCGTGTTCCAGACAGAGGCAGCACATAACATGATGGCTTCTATTACCAATGCTATCACCCTTTGCTACGTTTTACTTTTCCACGTTTGGCATGAAGCGGGCGACGAATGAAGGCGAAGTTGAGGTGTTTATCCAGCCTTAAGGAAAATGACGGCGTCTTTTAGGTAAAAGTGAATTTATCCATCTGGATGTTGACCCGCGGTACGTTCCTTCTTCCGAAAATCATCACCGCCTCTGACTTGGTCGGGACTAGAGACTTTATTCATAGTAGGATCGATCTTATGGCCTCGTTGGTCTTGGCTCCTGGCTAGCATCTTTATCCTCGACGATGAGTGTAAGATCATCTGCGAATCCTAATATGGTCACTCTTTTAGGGAGTGGGATTCATAGCAACTCATCGTACATGTGATTTCACAGTGCCGGTCCTGGAACCTAACCCTGTGGGACTCCACTTGATGACTCCCTTTCCACCCCGCCTTCTTTTCTCTCCAATCGGATTTTTCGGCTTTCCAATTAGCTGGAGATGATTTTATAGATGCACGGACTAATCTTTCTTTTCCGCAGCTCCTCGGTGGATGTGCTTCAATCCGGCGCTGTTGAAGTCGTTCAGCACATCTAGGGTCACCGTCATGCAGAACTTCCTGGCTCGGAAGGTTCCCAATCTGACCCTTTGGACTGCTTTGTGATGGTGAGAAGGGCGTCTGTATTGAAAGGTTGAAAGACAATTACTGTACTTGCGAATGTATATTGTCATGAAAATATTCCTTGGTACTCTTTTATATCTAAGTCCTTAAATTAAAGGGGTAGCAGTATACAATTTATAGGGTTACAGGTACATCTGATTATTATGAACTAAAATAATATTCAGATGTACTATGATGTGTAATCCTAAATTGTATAAATAGAGATAATATTAGACCAGCAGTCTGGCGTAAATCAAACACGGATAGACTACAGAGCGGAAAACCGCAGTTCTAGAACTGCGGTTCTAGAAGACAAAGGGAAACCACCCCATTAACATTTCCCTAGTAAAGTCTTCTTGGCTTAGACAGGAGGATCGCCAACCTCCGGAATCGGATTAAGGCACCTGAAGGAGAATAATATTAAATTATACTTATATAAAATTATTTTACTTTTAAGGATACAGACATAAAAGGACACCAACGAATAACTTTATTTTGTGAGTTATCATCAGATGGCAACTCAATTTGTATTTTTTAAAATTTTATTTTGATTTGATTGTCTCAGTGTATCCAGGCTTTTACTTCCTATGTTGTGTATTTTGTGTGTCTCCTATGTTGGAGTTTTGGAATCAAACAATATCAACCCCACCTTTTTTTTCTGAACTTCGTTTCATTTCTTTTTTTCGGTACTTCGGTGTTTTATTTAGAAGCCTGGAACCCGGACATTTTCTTCTTAGTTAGTTGCCAAATCAATTAGTTGCCGATCGCCTGAGTCACAATGTGAAGAACCCACGAATCGCGTACGCCCGATCCAAGTTTTGGTACTGGACGCGGCGCGGGTATAATCCTTTAGTTGGAATATGTCTACTCTAATATTGTAGATCAGTGGGGTAAGTAGTAAAAATTAGATCAATTTTGTGTTACAAAAGGACGAATAATTTTTTCACAATTATCTTGAAAACGGAGCATCGCCATTGTGTGGAAAGTTTCATATCGAGTATAATGGTAAATTGGTGACGCTTTTGGATGGATTAACGAGATTTCAATTGGTTTACTAATCCACTGGATTAACAATATTTCCAGTCTGATGGGTGGATCAGCGGTGGAACATTTGCAAATCTCGTTAATGTATTAAATTGGTGACTCCAATGTGGGACCATTTCCTGGAAAGTAGGTCTATTTTTAATTAGTCTATAAAATGTTATCGTCGAGAAAACTTGTACATACAAGAATATTTTTAATGTTTTCACATACCACAAAATATATTACTTTAGTTCAAGTATATTAATCTGTGGTTTAAGTTTACAGATAAATAATATTAATTTTCTATTTTAATAAATCTTTCAGTTGTCGCTATAAAAGTACGACAGATAATTAGTTTTGAAGAAAATCACGTTTGTATATGTATTGTATGTAGGTACTATGTATGTTGAGCGGTAGCTATACCATAATGCAGTATTGAAAGCGTTGTATACCTTAGTAAGCTATAGCTACCTCAGCCAGAAAATGAAATTTAAGTTTTAAATTCAATTTAAAAATTAATTGTTCATCCTACTCTGATGTTCAGTTTACCATTTTATTCAATTTACCAGACTTTTGTTTATTTTTCCCTTGAGTGCAATCACGAATATATGAGTAATCAAAATTCCATTTAAACTGATTACTTCATTGCTTATTTATTAAATTACTTATGCAAATATTGCCCACATTTCTCCATAATTTCGCAATGCAAAACAATGATTGTCTGGGTCAGGGTGGGTGGGGGCTCCAGTCAAACTTTTATGTTAAGCAACTCCGTATCATCCAATTATTAAAAAAAATTGTTTTGGTGTTTCTGAAAAACTTTCTAATTAAACTTTTTTATTGTTATTTTTGTAAGATTAAATAATAAATGTAAATTCTTTTGCAGAAAAGAACTACAAGGTACATTATAACTGCCTTGACATTTAAACAGCAAATAAACATGACAAGGTATATAAATAAGATGAAAAGTAAATAAAATGCAACAATTAAATCATAAATAACATTGCATTTTTATAGCGGTTCCTTGTGTTGCAGATTGTAGGAACATCAGTTTATTACATATTGGTACCTGTATCCAGTTGTAAAATGTTAGAAATTGATCAGAAATGTAAAGTTGTTTGGTCACAAATTACCTTGCTTGTTTAGACTTCCGTTGCTGGATGTAAGCTTCTGACCAAAGCAATATAGATGTAGAATATAATACGAAGGAATATAAAATTTCATTTTTATTGAGGGCAATTAAGTGCTTTGCCAATAGATCCTTTAAACAGACTTAATGACAGCAATTTAAATCTGTGTCGATATGGAAAGTTGACTTATAAAATCATTTTTTTTTCTATTCTATTATGCATACCTTTACAATAAATAAAAAGTACAATAAACATAAACTTGTCAATTGTTAATCTTGAAATCGTGAAAAAATAGTGCACGTTTTTAACCTCGCGGTGTGTATTTTATTAATCGTTGCTATTTTTTGCATATTATTCTTTTGTACCATTTAGAAACAATAAATTATAATTTATGCATTTGGTTGCTTATAATTAATAATTAACTTGCTAATTTTTTAAGGCAAAATAAGTATTTTTTCTAATAGCTGAGGAAAGGAACTTTATCCCAATTGAAAATCTACCTATTGAATACTTTTTGTATTTATTTTCTTCCTGCAGACTTAATTAATTACCTGGTCCCAAAAAGTGTGCAAACAGTTTTTCGTCAAAGGGTCACAGTAGACACAATGAATTATAAATTTAGTATGTTATTTAAATGTCGTTCTTCCATGTAAGAGCAGATAAAATCATGCGACAAAGGTTACTCTACCATATAAAAATCATATAAAAATGTCAAGCAAAACATCGCTTGGATGATAAATAACACCTAATCTGTCCAAAAAAGTCTAATAGATGAACTAAAATATAATTTTTAAGAGCTATATATCTTAAAATATTAATATTACAACATTAAAAAATTAAAATATTAAGATTATAATTAAAATATTAATAAAGTACATGTTTGGTGTTATAGGATACGAATACAACACATTTTTTATACCCAACAAGGGATATAATTTAAAATGCTCCAATTATTATAAGACATGCATCTATGAATAGAAAAATTGGAAATTTACAAAACTTTGTGTTTCGTCTAAAATGTTTTGTCCAAAACGTTGTAGCGTCAATCCGAACGCAATCCTCTGATGGAAGAGGGAGACTAATCATTATACCTTATAACCTAACCTCTTTGACTCCAAGTCAAAATATGTAGTGCATCAACTGTAAATTAATTCACTGCATCAACTACAATCCTTCAAAATCTTCGTTTTAAATGTTTTGGATATATCAATGGCTAGAAACATCAGTCAGCCACTCAAATATGCGATTACAAACATGATGGCATTCCGGCAATTCTTCATCGTTACTGTTTTAGCCAACTGTGACACAATGTTAGTTGAACTCAAATGCAGCTGTACTGAATAGGTCAAGTACATAAGCCGACGGGCATTCCAATCTAAACAAAGATGTTGCTGATATCAAGACAACTCGAACGAATTTATTCGAATTCTATTATTCCCAGTTATTATCTACTACTCGAATTGCCGACGATTAAAGTCCAACTGAGTCACATTGATCTTGATGGTAACTATTCAAATTTGTTGCCTTTTAAAAGTTAATCGTCCATCGCAAAATTACGGAACACCTGAAAAACATTAGGACATCGAACCGACAGCTATCATTATTTTTAAATAAAATGTTTTGCCCGACTAATAAATAAATTAATCAACATACGTTAGACACAAACTAACATTTGCAATGGCATAATAAGTGTGAAGGGATCAAAAATATGTATAAGAATAAACGAAAAACGTCAGATGACTTTGCAGTAAATAGAGTTAGGGTTCAACACTTTAAATATCTGGAATCAACGTCGCTGCAGGTAGGTATGGTTGGCGCAACCGGGAAAGCATTTAAATTCGTGAAAAGGCGTTCCCCACAAGGATCTATCAGAATGGAACTTCGCTAACATTGTTATAATATATCATTGAGCGGCTCGTAGCTAAAGTAATCGCGTACGTGGATGACTTCGTAATCTTAGTCGAAAAGGCAGGAAATCCTTGTAAGAACTTAGTAACCTCTTAACGCCTGTACATCCGCGAGAGGATGAGAGCCCAAAAAGGACCATGAAGTTTTTTTAAGTAAAATGTAAGAACTAAGTTATCCTGTAAATTTCAAATTTTTGTCTCTTATCAAACACGTCCAAATTGTAGCCTGAAATATTCACAATCTTCAAAATTTCAAGCAAATCTTCTCTTTAAACGCCTGTACATCTGCGAGAGGACGAATACCCGAAAAGGACCTTGAAGTTTTTAAAGTTAAATGTAAGGATTAAGTATTCTGTAAATTTCAAATTTTTGTCTCTTATCAAACACGTCCAAATCGTAGCCTGAAATATGCACGTTCTCTAAAATTTCAAACAAATCTTCTCTTTAAACGCCTGTACATCCGCGAGAGGACGTATACTCAAAAAGGACGTTGAAGATTTTTTAAGTTAAAGGTTAAAGGTAAGAACTAAGTATCCTGTAAATTTCAAACTTTTTTTTCTTACCAAATACGTCCAAATTATGGCCTGGAAATATGCAAATTCTTTAAAGTTTCAAGAAATGTTTCTCTTTAAACGCCTGTAGGTACATCCGCGAGAGGAAGAATAACCAAAAACGATTTTGAAGTTTTTTTAAGTTAAAGGTAAGAACTGTTATTCTGTAACTCTTAAGGAATCCTTTAGATTTGTAAAGTTTGGTTTACACTTACAATTGAATTAAATACATCCGATAATCCGGCAATATTACGGATGTAAACCAAACTTTACGGCTCTAAAGGATTCCTTAAGAGTTACTGAATAACCCCCTAAGTATCCTGTAAATTTCAAAAAAATTTTCCTTACCAAACACGTCTAAATTGTAACCTGAAATATACAAATTCTAAGAATTTTAAAATTTCGAGCAGAGTTTTTCATAACAAGTTGACTGAACAAGTCAATTTTAATTTTTTATTCTCTTAGGATATGTGCACCTTGATATCTGAGAATGATTAGACTTTTACATTCAACAGCGCAGACACTAGAGTCAATTGAAAATCACAAAATCTCAATAAAATACACGTATTTTCAATACCGTGTAGTTTTTCAGGTATACAAATTTTGTAAATTTTTATACTTTTTTTAGAAACTACCATCTTTCAGCTTTAAAATACCACGTTGGTCGAGGAGACATCACTCATAGAAAATTCTTTACAGCTAAAACCGCAAAGCACAAAAATAAGTCGATTTTCGATTACTTTATTTTATGTGGACCGGAAGCGGAAGGTGCTAAAATTAAATCCTTTTGAATTTTGGCCTTTGGAATCCGAAAGAACATTCCCACAAAGTTTGAGCAAAATCTAAAATAGTGCAGCAACAATGTTTATTCTTTTTGCGATGATTCTTTTTTTTTTGGATAGGATACACCTCGACGTTGGTCCCATTTAAATTTGAAAAAAAATTCCACCCCTAATTCGAAAAATCGAATTAAAATTGTACAACCGCGCATTAAATTATTAGCACTATTTTAAACGTATTTGATTCAAAAATTGTCAGCAGATTTGATGCATACGCCACTGAGTTTTCTTAAATGAAAATGGTCTATAAACGAAATATTCAACCAGGAATCAAAAGTTTGATTTTACTAGTAGATATCTCAAATTTCAATCGAATAATATTTCGGTCAGAATTCGTCCTATAGGTGTAACAAAATATAGATTACTCGTATACCAATTATTTTAGCCTTTAATTAAACAAAATCACTTAATTAAAACTGTTGGTGGCTTTTAATCAGCATCCGAAGAAACCAATAAACATTAAGATATATCTTGCGGTTATTCTGAGATTGAAAACTGAAATTTTATCGATTTAGGTGGTACAGTAATATTTGACTTATATGAATTGTATGTTCATAGTGTGAAGCCCCATTAAGTCGTTTTTGCGTAGTGACTTGCGGATTACTAATTTTATGACTGATTTTTTATTTAATAAATTTTTATTCGGTTAGTCAGGCCTGCAGTTCCGAAATAAATTGCTATAGGAGCAATAAAACATAGATTTCGCATTTGTGTCGTTCACATTTTATGATTTATGTCCAGTTAACAAAGTGTAAATTTATTGTTACATTGCTATGAACAACAAATTCACTGAAAACATGAAATTTGCTTATTATATCAATTATAAAATTATTAATTACAAAACCTGCGGGATGCGTGGCTACCTATGTAGTATACGAATTTCGCATAGAATTAAAGTAAAAATGTTCCACTTTATGTTGGTTTAATTACGCATAATTAAAAGAAAAATTGTTTTATTTTAATTTTATCTTTTTTAAATTAAGTTTTAACAATTTTAACTTTTCAAGACTCTTACTAAAGATAAGACACGTGCGAGCAAAGTGTCACAAGTTAAAAATTGTCCTTATTGAATTAACCCGTGCAACATTTAAAAGTAAATTGTCTTTGTTCTTTACAAAAATATTATAACTGTATTTTTAACAATTATTATTCTCGGTTTATTCTTGTTTTAATAACTTAAACTCCATGGTATTCTAATGAAATCCTTTTCTAAATTTACTCGCTCTGAAGAATACTTTATAGTTTCCCCCAATATGGAAATTTACATTAACCAAACGCCACCACTCGTCGCTAACTTGAACTGGATTAGTGAGTATACTTGCACCTGTCAGATCGTTTGTTTACATTGTTTCTATGATGTACAATAATACATATTAATACATCAATACATATTAACACAGATTTTATGAACAAAACACACAAACACCCCTATAAACAACATCAACTATATTCACTAAGGGGGGCAAGTTTGTTAGTGTCGGTGGCGCCACCGATGGTAATGTAAATTCCCAATTGCGAATTATTTTATTTTATATTAGTTTTTTATCACAAAATAAAATATACTGTTTATTTCTTTTCTTAGTATAGCAACGTAAGTAAGTGATGATATTGAGGTTTAAAACAAATATACAAAAAATGTTTCAAATACCGTTATTTTTTACGTAAATACTTTTATGACAACTTTTGCATCATACAACTATTTAATTAATAAAAAAAAGAATAGTAAACCATAATTATTATTAACGATTGTATGAATGATATTGGAGGTTACCTGGAAAACATTAATAATTCTATATTCTACGCACCAAAGCGTGACACCATGGAATTTTACTATTAGCGATTATATAATAATTCTTTTTGATTGTATTTTTTAACCTTTTTAGAAACTTTCTTTGGGATGCTGTTTTTCTTTTGTTATATTTATTATGTATTATATTAGCCTTTTTTAGTTAAAAATTTTGAGTTAAAGACTGTTTTTACCATTTCTAAAATGATACCGAAGTTTAGAAAAGTATAATATATATGTGCAAATTTTGAAACATTTTTTGGGTTATTGACCATTTTAACTTTTACTAAAAAAAGAGAAAATTTAATGCCAATCTCAATGATGCAACTTTTAAGTACCCAGAAACGTCACGGCAATCGAAGCTGAGCATAAAGGCTAGCTGCCCAAAAAAGGCTAAAAAAAACTTTATGATCATTTAATTACTGTATTTATAATTAATAATAATAAAAATTTGCACATTTTGTTCAGGTCCATGTGAGTTACATAACAGTAACTTATAGTTGCTTGTTATTTTTCTGTTTGAAACAATAATTACTGGCTACTGATTGCGATTCGAGTTGTGACGACAGGTAATTTGAATTATAAAGTGTATTTGCTAAATCACTAGTTAATTAGCTAGTTAATTACAAATCTATTTCAAACTGAAATTTCAAACAATCAAGTAATTTGCATCTGATTGGTGGTGGCGACTAGAAATCTTAAGAGTTTTGAAAAAAAAATATATTTTAATTTTAAATTATTGACTCGTTATTTGCTTAAACAATGTGTAACAAAAGTTCGTCACGTTTATATCAAACTCATTGTGCTCTAAAATAAACTCAGTTATAATTTTAAATAACAAGTCGTGACTTTTAACTGTTAAAATTATTTTAAAAAATGATTTAAATAATTCGCTTCACGAATGAACCGTTTAGGTTTGATTTACTTTGTGAAATTATAAATTAAACCCACAAACATGATGAAAAATAATTTTTTGGTATTTTACATTTTGAAAGTCACTACACCTTTGAATGACATTTTTATCTTTACATGGATCTCATCGTGTACACAAATAAAAATGATGTTAATTATGTCCATTTGCATTACAACATTGTTGCTAATGCAAGTGTAAGTAAATGAAGAATCAGAAGAAGCTTTACCACACGAAAGCAATTAATGGAGAGTAAATACCTACACTTAGATGAATGTGTTTACGATAAGACAACAAATAATTACTACAACTTTGCATATATTATTGTAATAACATTCCACCCACCTTGATAAAAAACTGTGCAAAAGAATGTAATCACCAAAGACTTTACGAATAATATACGATACTGCATTATTTCTACAAGTTATTCTATTCCACCATCAGTAATATTTACAATCATTGTTTTAAACGGCCATAAAAATACTTTAGAAATAATATTTGCTAAATTATTATTAAATTTCACTCATATTTTAAATTATTATAAATAAAGCTTTTAGGTTGTTTATTCTTTCTACTGGTAAGTGTTAATATATGCAAAATAAAACTCGTTGGTGACTGCATGTGAATGCCCACTGAAAATCATTTCGTTTATAAATTTGCGAAAACATTTTTAATATGAAAAGCACATCTTTTATTAACTTTTAAAAACTTGTTTGCTTTACAAAGAATTATTTATCAACCTTATAGATTTATATTCAACATGTAAAATTATAGAAATTTTAAAAATAATTTGTCGTGTCACAGAGGGGCAGAAGCACTTTAATGGTTACTGATGAGCCCGAAGAACTGAATTTAATTAAACCTTTAATATGTTCAAAATTTATTGCAATAATTTTTATTATTAACGACTTTTGGCAGGAAACAGAAAAACCGCTTCCGACCGTCGGATCCGTCCTGAGATACACCCAAAGTTAAGTATTTGGCCTTCCATGTTACTCAGTTGTATATCCTACGTTTCGGGGGCTTATTAACCCATTATTATGATTAAAAAAAAATAGAAGTTTTCACATACTCATAGGCATTTCTCTCATTCTTCGAATTCTAGAAGATTATTTGATATTATTCTATACTTTATTTAATAAGTTATTTTAGCAAATTGGAAGGAAAATGGGCATGTAAAGAAGCAACCCAAAATTCTCGCGACTTCATTAAAACATAAAAAGTTTTATATCCTTCCTAATATTTATCATACCATTAATGATGTTAAATTTACCTTGATAACTATTATTGTTACTTAACAATGTCTTCATTTAGCAACTTTTTAAATTTAACGACAATTTAATGTTGTTTAGCTTGTATAAAATCCAGTTTTATTTCATTTTCCAATTAATTTATTTGGAGTTATAAATTTTCGTTACTTAATTAAGAAGAATTTTGGACTAAAAAATGCACTTAAACTAAGAAGGTTAAGAAAGATGTCCTATGATTTTATGATTACAGTTTTAACGATTCATTCATTAGTTCTCTCAATTTGATTATTATTTTGGACGAACTTCGTTTTAATATGTTTGGTTGTCTTTTAGTATGTAGAAGAATTAATTTTCTATGCTTTGTATGTTATAAATTACTTCTATTTGGTATCACTAACATAAAACATGGAAAAATGTCGGGAGTAATTCGTAGTTCTAAAATATGGCTTTAGTTTGCCATATATTAAGAGGAAGTTGACTGAAAATATTTTCTAAAGTTGAGATTTAATTTTTTTTATGTTTGAATTATCACACGAAATATGAGTTTATCTGCTGATAATTCTTTGGAATTGTATGAGAATGTGCGAGTGGTTTTCAAAAATATAAATTTCGGTATAATGCAACAAAAATAAAGGTTGCGTTTCTCATCCAGCGTTGAAATCTCCATGGTTTTTGTACAAAACTATGTTTATCTGAATATTTTTGTAACAAAAAATTTTAAGTTAAGAAATTATCAGTGGTATTCAAACTTCTTCAAACTTTTTCTAAATTATTTCTTATTATGGTGGAACCCTTTTATATTATTCATATGATGTCTCAAGGACATTTTGTGTTAATATTTTCAAGTTAAAGGGGTTCAAAATAAAGAAATAAACGTTTAATTCTTCAACTGTACACTGTAAAAATAATTGTGTAAAATTACACGAAAAGTCTTTGGAATTTATTCAGACACAAAATTATTTAATTTTATACCTACTATTGTCAAATTTATACACACTATTTTGTATAAAATTACATAACTTTTATACAAATTGTGTAGGCAATAACTGTTTAAGTTTACTTGTACGTTTTTACAAGTAAGAATCGTATTATGGCCATCACCGCTCGGCAGGCAATGGCAAACCACCGGGATGTAATCTGCCATGAAAAGTCTTGTTAAAAAGAAGAGGCTCACCGAATCCTCTTTAGGGTAAAAGGGCCGAGAAAGAAGAAGATACAACTACATTGACGTATGTGGACTGCACCGATGGTCAGAAATAAATAATTTTCTTTTGGATTTCGACCGAGGGTCACATGCAGATTGCACCAATATATAATATTTGGAAAGGGTTTTAATTTATTTAACGATGATGGATCCGAATAGGATTTAGTTGTCTTGTAAAAACTGACTCTCCGCTTCGCTCCGGACGCTCCAGAGCAGTTTTGACAACACTTTTCCAATTAAAAATATCTCATAAGGCCGTCCAACTCGGCAAAGTGTGCTATTGGGAATGGGATGGATCTCTCTTGTTTTTACATTACACTTTTTAAATTAGCTAGCAATGAAAATTAAAAAATGGAAATGCAATCTGGATTATTTACATACCTCCGTAGTAAATTAAATACCTTATTCCTGCTTTAATGGAATTAAAAAATTTTGCTTACTGACCATCGGTGCAGTCCACATACGTCACTAACCGAACACGGTGCAATCCACATGTCAGATTATGAGACCCTTTGACCATCGGTGCAGTCCATAATTGCCCAACTACATAGTAATACAGAATCGTTGATTGTTGTACCCTGAGAAACCATAAAAAATATCAGCAATTCAAAGTTAAAATATTATCGTAGTTATTTTATAGTTAACAGTGGCGTAACTTAAAATTTTAGGCACGAGAGCAAGGGCTTTGACGGGCCCCTCGATTGAGAGGTGTGCGATTTAAAAACAAAATTTAGTCGCAAAATAATGCAGTTTAAGGGGGTCCAAAGCATTGGGCCTGTGACCATTCCTCTCTCTCCACCCCCGTTAACTACGCCATTATCCATACCTCCCGAGACTCTATGTTGCGCACTAAGTCACCACAGAAAATAGAAAAAACACTTCAAAATGAGATAAAATTAAATGAATTAAATTAAAAATCATTGCATTGGTATTATGTAGTATAGTTTATGTTCCTAAAATAATCTTTCCCTGACTTGCACGGTACCCTTATAATATTATTAGTAAATAATTGAAAAACCGGGTGCTATATAATACCCCCCAGCCGTAATAAGCAAAATATGTTTTCTCAAGAATTAAATTTACTTCTTTATCAATTTTGAAAAGTTATAGTCACCTCCTTGTGCTGGGGGGTATTTCATACCCCCCAGGCCCCCCGGTGTCACATCCATTTCACGGGAATAAATTTATTTTAGTTTAACAATGTTTTTCATTGTATAAATAAATATTTTGCACTACACCCGGGCTCGTTCAAATAAAAGATTCTTTTTAATAAAAAATCAATTAAAACATTGTTAAATAAAAACAAAAAATGTATTCTCCTGAAATGGGCATGAAACCGGGGGGTCTGGGGGGTATGGAATACCCCCCACCACAAGGAAGGGTACACAACAACGCGGATATTTCTTTTAACGGTTCCCTCAATTAAAAAATCGTTTCCTAACACTAACCTAAGCTCGACCGGTGGATTCCCGTTGCCAAGTCATTCAGTGCCGAGTTGTCCGTTTTCGGCTTACACAGCCGCCTTTTACCGTTGTTTAAGAATTTTTTACTTTACATTGCCTCGGGCCCTGTATTAAATTTACTACAAAAGCAACGTTAAATATGGAGGCACTTTTACCGCAATCCGAAGAAACTTTTGCGTCTCGTCTGATAGCAAGAAAGGTTGGGACTACTGCTAATTGGAAATACCATGGATTAATTCTCATTAACTACTTGGAAAAAATAAAAACCATTACATTATGCCAATTTTCTGAATCAATTTGAGCAATTTCGATTGGAATTTATCAAAATGATTTACCTGGATTTAAAATTGGACTAAATCCAACGTTGGCAACGGAATCATTGACTTTGATTACTGTAATTGTATTTTTTCTTCTTCTGCTACTACCTTTTCTAGTCTCTAGAGAATTCTCATCTAGTAGGCCTTATGGCCTGTTATTTTCCAACATCTGCGTCGTTTCCTTGGCAGTGTTAGAAACTGTGATCATATAAATATTTTTCATCCATCAGGTAGCTTGTTTGACTTGCCTTCAGATGTGCCTGTATCCTGGTTTTTTATGTTAATGGTGGCAATTCTCTAACCCAGGGGACCACAAGCTTAACGTATCTTCCGAAGCACGGAGATTAGTCATAAGAAAGTTTGATTCTCCCCAGGTTTGAACTCGGTACCCCGCATTCGCATCAAACTGCGTTAGCTGCAAGGCAATCACCGTCTCCTAATAATAAGTAATAGTATTTCGTTTTCATAAATTTTTATCAAACTTGTGATTTTATGTACTTTGACTTATTTAACTACTTTGAATGAAACCATAAGTAGTCTACTACGATTTAACCCCATAAAGTAAGACACAGACGGTACACTCTGTTAGTATGGGAAAGTTGAATTTCAGGGATTTATATCTTAGAAACCGTTTAATTTAATTTTTTAATTATTTCATTCAGAAATAAATAGGATGGACAATTTAAAGGCAGTTGAGATGATGATGAAATGGCGTCCTTATGAAGTTAGATAGCAAAATAAATAACGAAACGAGAGCTCAAGATAGATAATACAGAGATAAAATAACTGATATTATGCTATGGTGATTTACAAACAATGGGAGAAGAAAGGTGAAGAAATGGTGATAATAGCAAAGGATGAAGGATGGTCAATAATATGGTAGTTAAGTATGTTTACTGATAAAATGTTAGGTATTTAGTCTCCTCTCTGAAGGCAGAAGGCACTAGTAAACCGTTGAGGTGTTATCATTAATTTATTAGAAATGGCCAACTATGTTGGAGCTTATCTTTCGTACTTGAGTCTCAAAAAATATAAAATTAGATATTTCAAGGGGGTGATATTGTGCCACCAAAATTTATAATATTATTAGAATATTTTCTGGGTGTTTCTATAAAGATTGTATAGAGTAAGCAAAAATGAATGAAAAGAACAACATAAAATAAAAAAAAATAGCAGCCCCAATTTCATATCTAACTGGAATAGAGTTGAAAAATGCGTTTGTTGTCTGACCGCACGTCGAAGTCTCTTTGTGTCGTAGGCATTTCAAACTCAAAGAAACGTAAGTTGTGAAAATCTTTAGAGGTGTTTTAAATACTGAATGAACAAAACGAACTGAAAAGTTAATCTAAACTGACATTTTCTGCGTAAGGTTTGTTTTCAAACGGACGTCTTTTTGTTGTACAAAACGGTTGGCAAATACTACCTCCACCTACACATACCTACTACCGTTTGAAACAATTATGGGTTTATTAATTTTTGTTTTTCTATGATGTTGAGTAATGGTCTACAATTAATTGATAATAATAATAATAAAAGAAAAATTTTGAAAAATAATAAATTAAGATTATTAGAATAATTGTAATCAAATGTATAAATTTAGAACGAACATATAATTTCTTGGTAAGCAAATATAAACTAGCGTCTTTTCGACCTTCGAGGTGCCATACACACAATGAAATATGCCTTTTTTCTTTATCTTCCTTCCACAATAAAAGATCAATAAATCTATCTTCATTTAATGGATTTTGTAGTCTACTATTTTTCATGTGTCTCTTTTTAACTTTTCATTTGCGCATACCTTCCTTCTCTGCCTTTGAGACAAATATTCCATAATAAGTTTGTCTCTTTCTATCCAAATATGTCAAGTATGTTTCTCGTCCCTCTCTACATCATTGTTAATCTTAAGTTGAAGAACCAAGTTGAATCGCTCAAGTATTGAGTCTATAAAAGAACTTCTTGCCGTTAAGACGTGAATTTCGGTTCGCTACGAAAGTTTAACATTTAATTTTATATCTTGAATATACATAAAAAAATTTAATCATTTGCATTAATTTGTGTATCGGTCGTTTAAATTACCGCAAAAAGTAGTGATAAATTTTTGTGTGTGTTTGTGTAAAAAGTTAAATTAATTTGTATTCATTAATTCTTAATGACAACAATTATAGATAGTTCCCGATAAATTTATAAATCGAATTAAGAAAATTAAGAATGCTAATTAATTCTGAAATTAAAAAATAATCTTGTAAACACCAAAACTTATGTAAAACTTGAGTGAATATCAAAGTACAAGAATTTAACTTGACGTTCTTATGTATTACAATTTAGAGACGCTTTTATCCTGACGTTACCAAATTAATTAGCATAACAGGAGACAATCAAACAAGAAGAAAACTACACTACACCGGTTTAACTTCAGTCTTTACGTTAACTTTATTAGAGGCTACAACTGATCACTTATCTATTGTTAGTCGAATTAATCCGCTCCATCCTGCAGCTACTCAGTCAACTTCAAACATTTACAAAAAAGTAGTGGTAAAATGCCGAAGAAATGAGCAAACCGCGGTGTCACCGCAAATTATAATAAACTTGTCACTTTTTTAATTTTAAAAGTTCTTAAACACTGCAGTGAACGTAAAATGGCTTCTTACAATAATTTCGGTGTTAAAAACTCCAACAATCAGTGCCTTCATTCCTACTTCTGCAATGACAATAAAGGAGGATCGAAACAAAAATCCGTGTACCGAAACGTGTGCCTATTTAGTGTGATATTTGGATTTAGCATCGGACTTTTGCTCGGCATCTTATTGCCTTTTGTGTACCTAAAAAGTTCATCAAAAAATGTTACTATGCATGCGAATATAAATACGTCGTCAACTGCGGCTATTAAAACCATTTTTCTTAACCACAGTTATGGTAATAAAAATCTCACGAATTCGACCGAAAAAATGCACCCAACTGTCTCATTTGTAGACAGTTTTAACAACACTAAAGACGAATCATTAATCGAAAAAGGAATTTATTGGGGAACGAAAGTCGAAAACGCATTGCCCGAAGGCTTTTTGGAAAGAAATCACAAATTGTGGACTAAATATGTTAGCAAAGGGGTCGCCGTGAAATTGGAAAGCGGCTGCGGAAGAATGCAGAATAGAATGGTGACATTTCAAGACGGATTAAAAGGATGCGTGAGATATAGACAAAACACGGATCAAATACAAGGAGAATTGTTTAGTTTTTATTTGGCCCAGCTGTTGAAGTTACCGAACCTGGCACCTTCGACTGTAAGTATTGTGAACTTAAAATCGCCCCTTTGGCAAAATATAGTGAACGAAATTGCTGCCGCACAGTGGAATTCCAATCGACCTGTGGTATTAACACAGTACATTCATAATTTGGATACTGCTAACATCCCTCACGTTTTTAAACCCATCGAAAGACACTTGAACAAATTTGACGTGCTCAACATGACGGAGAATAATGTGAACATGATAGATAACGGGAGTGTAATAAAAAGTTTAGTGGAACTTGCACAGTGGTCGGATTTGATTATTTTTGACTATTTAACTGCGAATTTGGACAGAATTGTAAATAATTTGTACAATTATCAGTGGAACACAAACATTATGGATGCTCCAGCCCATAACTTGGCTAAAAATTTAAATACCGATTTGCTGGTTTTTCTCGATAACGAATCGGGCCTCTTACATGGTTACAGATTACTCAAAAAATACGAAATATATCATTCGGTGCTACTGGATAATTTATGTTTGTTCAGGAAACAAACAGCAGATATTATTAAAAATCTTAAAAAGCGCAAGAATGTGGGAGTTCTATTGAAGAACATGTTTGAAAAGCACAACAACCCTCAGGTTAAGGACGTTCTACCCACGTTGCCCGACAAGAGCATAAAAATTTTAAACGAAAGAATAGAAAAGGTATACAATCAAATTATAAAATGTGAATCTATATATTCTGAAAATAACCGAACATGAAACTATCAATAGGTAGTCACATATTTTAAATTATAATTTCATGTTCATGCATATGTAGTAAATCAGCCGTTTCAACTTGGCTAACTTGTTTTATTTTATTAATAAAATATTTTTCTTCAGGAATGCAGGAAGCTTTACATATTTAAATACTTTCTTATTTTTACCATTAACTACAATTTTTTTAATTTTTTGGAAAGCGCGTAATTACTACATATGCCTGAACGTTTTTCACCTAGGAAGTGCAAAATGCAATTACTCAAAATTATACACTACTTTGAATAATTACGAATCAATTAATTACGCTATCTATACAATTTCATGTAATTTTAAATAATTGCGTTTTGTTTTCCAGGACAGTTTTAGAAAATTGTTTTAAATTAGTCGATTTCGAATTTGCTTACCCAAAAATTTGGTTGCGAAATATTTGCAGTTATCATTTTTTACTAAGGTAGCTGTTCTGCAAAGCTATGGACAGCTGAGATAAAGCTTTTTCGGTCTGGAAAATATAAATGGGTCGCATTCTTAAGGCCCCCACAAACGAGAGACATGGTGTGCAACCATGTTGTGAAGCGTGCTAATGGCTTTTGCCACAGACGAAGAGAGATGTTTGCAACCAAATTATAATAAATCACTTTCGAGGATTGTATCATTTGTTTTATATCGGAAAATTTGAAAACTAGGGGTGGCTGGTTTTGAATTTTGTGATGCAACAAGGAAATTTTAATAATAATTGAAAAACTATTGCTTTTCAGTAGTGAAACTAGTGAACCAATATCAAAATCCAACATTCAAAATTAATCAAAATCCAACAATCAAAATTAGCTTAAACTGAATACAATTTTTGTATTTAAATCTTTTTATTATAATATAGATACACAGAAATTAAAAATGAAATGCTTTATTTGGATTACTCCTTTCGCCGATATCTCGTAAGTTTAGGTAGCTAAAGATAAAGTTTCATGTTACGGTGACCCAAATGAATATTTTATAAAACCAAAAGTGTCGAAAAAACAAATTTATGATATTTTCGTTAATTTTTTACTTTCTGCAAACAAGAAATTTACAAACGGTAACATGCGTGAATGTGTTTTCTCTTTGTCGGTACGACGTTCCGCCCACATATGTTGCACAAAATATCAAAATTTTTTGATCTTGCAAAATCCATAGTAAAACTAGAAAAATGCAACAGCTACCTGCTCACAGCTTGGGGTCTTCGAGGGCTTCGAACGCTTTTAACATGGGAAGTTAAAAAGCATGTTGGTGACATGGAATAAAACATGAAAAGTAAACCACCAACATGCCCACAGACGGACAACATGGACTTCAACATGGCATGTTGTAGTCGATGTTGTATACCATGTTTGTCGTCTGTAGGCCCCTTTACACCCATGTCAAACATTATCGGGCGGGCCTGATAAAATCGACACAATTTGCTTTCCAAAGGACCTTTTAGTCCTGCATACTTTGACCATCATAAAAATTAAAGTTAATGCGTCTGAAATGTACAACCATCATACCATGCAAAAGTTTTCCATTTAACTGTGAATTCGGAATTTACAGAAAGTTGTCACGGAGCAAATGATGTATTAGTACCTTTTTTTATGATTTTTTCACATTTTAGCCCATAAAAATATAGAAACTTGAATCATTGAGTGATTAATTTAATATGTTTATTACTGTGGATAATTTCTGCAAAACACTTTTCACTGTAGGTAAAAGCAACTAACCCAATAAACTCATACGGTTTAACAACGTGGTTTTTGCACGTATAAAATTTTGTCTAGTTATTATCGTTATTGTAACGTATCAAGATGAATACAATTTAAGGGATGTCGCGTCAACATTGATTTTTAGTAAATTTTGCATGCTTCCAAAAAATAAGTTTGTTTTGAAAATAAAATTTGTATTTCTTTATTTTTATGTAGTTGTACTAAAGTATTATATTATGTACGTCTAAAAGAATTCATTCGTGCCATCAAATTTGCAGTAAAACTTTAGTTTAATTTTGAAACATTACTTTCTATTGAGTAATAATGTTAAGAATGTGATAAAACATTACAATAAATTATTATAATCATCAAGAGACTTTCGTGGTTTTGGAATTGACAAAATGACAGTTAAAATAATTTTCTTTTCTCAAAGAAAAATAATACAAAAAACGTGCGCGCACCCTAATAGTAAAATTAGAAAATTAACAATATACAATACAAATAATATCATTAACGTTCGTGAATTTATTTAAGCCGAGCTTAAAACATGAACTTATAAAATTTATAATTTTATGGTCAGAAATTTGTCAGTTTATCGAAAAAACCGCTTACCCATATCCGCTATTTGGGTATAAAGGCGCGTCCAGACTGTTACGTCTAATTTTTTGTTTGGAAGTGTTCTAAAAAATTCAGGGAAATTAAAAATTTATATTCTGGACACTGTACATACCAAAAATCAGGATAACTCGGTCTAGTTGGTAAAATTCTAAAAACTTTGTTCAATATGGAATAATAACACATAAAAGCTTAACGTGGTATCCGAACCATATCAATTTATATTGGTTGATTAATTTAATGTTAAAAATTTCATGGATTTTAAAGTTAAATGTTATCCAGATATTCTTAATACGAAACAAATAAAATTATTTAAATCGTTAAATAACATCGGTCAATGTTTCTTTTGTTATCGGGCAATAAGTTTACTTCAAGGTGGTAATTTCTTATCAGCACAATATAATAATATACATTCGATATCTGCTAATGGATTTCCTTTTAGCTTCCCCTCTTTATCTCCATTTTCAGTGCTTACCTTTTTAAAACCTTGGGATAATTTTCGGTAGTAACAAAATCGTCGGATTGGGCGTATTTGTGTACAAAATGTCGGAATATGATTTATGATACCATTAAGAGTAGGTACAATATTTTCAAAAACTAATTTTTATTTTACTGCTTACAGTAAAGCAAAATAAAACAAATTTTGTTTTCCATTTACTGATAGATTTATTAACAAGGTTGAAACTATGTTTTGTTTCCATGAAACTTCAACAGTGGAATTTTCAATTAAATGAAATGTGGCGTTATCACAAAATGATATCTAGCCTACATTCCAACGGCGAGTCATACTTTGCAGTCCAATTCGGTGAAATTTCCTCACCAACCATGAGAACCCAGGAATATTCTCTATTTTCGTCCAATCTATCGGAATATTAATGGAATTAATTATTAATTAAAAATAATTAACTTTTCCGCCCACTGCTAAGGACAGTTGATAATTGTGCGTAAAAAGTAAAATTGTTTAAATGAAATTATATTAATTTACATTCCAAAGGCGAAAAGTTATCCTTTGCAAACATATTCGTTCACTTTGCTGCTGAACCCTGCAAAATGACTTTCCATATAATCAATCTAAATTCTAAAATTACACATTATTATTGTATAATTTGTATTATTTAGTAACAAAGAAATAAGTTACTTTTCCGTCCGCTATTTCACAGTTAAAAAAACCATTTAGGTTCAAGTGCAACTACTATTTTTAACAACTGCATGTCCACATTAATTTTGAATTTTCTGTCAAAATATTCTACTATAATCTTTTCTTTCATAAATCTGATCACATGCATAATTTTTTATGTCAAAATACTGACGACATATGTAATTAGAAAAGCTGATCGTGCAAACGTATGCTCATTTGCCCAGAAACATGAAAATGAAATTTGCGTAGCCAAACGTAGCAAACGTATCAGATGCGGCAATGTTTTTTAAGTGGTTAATATAATTAACCAAGAAATTTAACTAAAATCTACGAAATAGTTTTAATTGTGTACCTAAAGGATAATTTTACTTTTCCGTTCTTTGCTAAGGACATTTTTAGTTACTTTTCCGTTTTCATTAAGTGCAAAGTGTCACTTTTTATATGATTGAGTAAAGAAATAGTACTTTTTTGCTTCCGAATCATGGAAAGTCATACTTAGCAGTCCGATTCATTGAGATTGCTGATATCCAGGGGAGTCGGGCCGTATTATTCACAGTGCGAAACACAAGGGCGGCCAAATTAAACTTTGCATACGGGCGGAAGTACCCCTAGCGACGGTCCTGATGAAATCAACAATGCAAAGACTGCAAAATGACTTGCGCTCTATTTTCACCCACTCACTCCAAATACGAAAATTATCCACTAGTATTTTGTAATTATGAACTTGTAAAACAAAACAAGAAATTACTTTTCAGTCCGTTGCTAAGGACAGTTGTTATTTTCTGCACTGAGCCTTAAAAATAGCATTTTTCACCCTATAAATCGGCCAGACTTTCTTATTCGCTATGTTCGTGGGTGGAGAGGTGATACGAGAACCGATTGAAGCGTTTGAAGTGGCCGTAATAGAAACTAAACGGGACTTAATTATCCATTAATTATTATTATTATTTATTTATGCCTTATGTGATTAGCATACAAACCAATACACCACGGACCTCTTAGACAAAGTTTACCTTAAATTTCCCTCAAAAATCCTTAATTAAAACAGTTGCTATTGCTAAAACAGTCCCAATTCATTTTCTTTATTGCGCCACCAGAGGCAGCAGGCGGAATGCACACAGCGAATAGCGATTGAAGAAAATAGTAGTTTTGTTCCAAAGGTAAAAAGTTATACTTTACAAACCGATTTATTGAGATTGTTGTTAAAATCCACAATAAAACGCTCTAAAATGACTTCAGCTCGCGGATCGTACTCATCCAATTTTTCTTTCATCCAATCTATATTCAGTAGAAAAATACTTTATTTTTGCTCTAAATAGTGCGAAAGTGAGGTATTTAGATACTAATCTTTGAGTTTTCTTTGCATAAATAAACTTCTGGTACCAATTTATTATTTAAGTTTTTTTAAGTACCTCTAAATTTTTCAGTTTTTTATGTTCTATACGAGATAATTCGGATTCATCGTTATCTAACCATGGGCGCTGCTTTTCAAAATTTTTATGGGAGCAAGAACAAAACTTTTATAGCTACCATTTTTTGGTCACCACTCAGTGGGGCATTCAAATAATTTCTACTGGGGGAGGGAGCATAATATATCATTAGGATTAAAAGAAAGCATTTGATGTGTAAATTTCGCATGTACAAAACTTAGTTGTCAAAATTATTTTGGCAGTACAGTTTTTCCACTCTGTAAACCAGGTTGAATCATTCTAGTTTCTATGGGATTGAACAAAATAGTAGTACTTATTTTACATGCAAAAGTGATGCTTTCCACCCCAAATTGGTTGTCCTTATTGAAATTAAATAACTGAAATTTTAACGGCCCGTTCAAACTCTTTCGTCGAACCGTGCAAAACGTTGCAGTTTGGACGTCTTGTCTTCGGTATATTGTCGGTACATCAAAGGTGCGTTCAGACGCCGAACGTTTTTAATTGCAACGATTTGCCGCTCAACAGTTTAAGGCAAAATCGAAGATCTGAAAAATTATTTTAAGAAAATTGTATTAGGAACTCATACAACTGCAGTCTTATTTATTTACATACATTAATCAATTTGCAATTACTCATCCTTATGCTTATGATTCAAAACCTCTGCATTCTTGTTACGTTAAAATCGACAAGCGAAACAACTGGAAAATTTAGAAAATTTATATCCAAGAATTAAAATAATTATAATGTATTTATCAAACATTTAATTTTGCCGCCTCATTATTGCAAAAAAATATGAAGTTGCATTTTGTATTTATACAACTTAATTATCATGAAGGTCTAACGCTTTAATTAACAATATAGTTTGAGGTTATCGATGTTTCTATTAATATTTATTGTTGATCGCATATTTAAAATAGATTGTCTATAACTACAAAAATGTTAAAAATGTTGTTCGGATATTTTAAATTATCTTGTATGTTAAATGTTATGTTCCTTAATAGATGCCGATAAAAATCAAAATAGAAACTCGATCGAATGAACCGTGAAATTTTATTGTAGGTGTGAAAACATATAAAATTAAAAGGATAGGTATAAAAACATTTTTTCTCGAATGCTTGCGAAGCCTGCGGTTCAACCGCACGACCAGCGCGCGAGCTACTTTATTATATTTATTGAAGTCATAAAATGCAATTTGTTTAACTTTCAAGTACTTCATTATAATTAATAAATGTTATCGTTCGCGAGCTTAGTAAATTTGAAAAATATAATTGGTTGAAAAAATAAAAAAGCGGTCGTTTAAATAACGGGTTTTAATGCTAGAATCATTTGTAAATTGAAATTATAAAAGCACATATTAAATTATAATAACTGCAAATAAGTAAGTGCCTTAGGTATTCTTTCGCAACCAAATAAACATATATTTTTATCGATCGATTACTGTGGGTGCAATTCGAAACTAATCATGTTTTGTAAATATTTGTGTATAAAACGTAATCGTAATCTTCATTTGTGATACAAATTAGTGATTTATAACAAAAATAAAATATGCAGAGCATTGTAACAAACAGGGTTAAGAATTGGATGCGACTGGACGTTTAGCATACCATGCATAATAATAGTACAATTCAAAATTTTTATTTAAAAAATTATTTAATAATATCATTTACAAAACATTTAAATTTACTGCTCATTAATAGACAACGATTTAACGGTAAATTCTTATAAATGCTCAGGTATTTATTGTAATGCATGAATGTTAATTGAAATTTTTTAATTTGAGACCGCTGATCGCTTATATATATAAATAATAAATTTTAACGACAAACTGTTTAGTAAAATGACAAGAGCATTTTAATTGTTGCATCTACAATTAGTCAAGAATTGCTTGGTTAAAATAAAAGTTATGTATTACAAAAATGTTAAATTTAATTAGACATAGAAACGATGACAGCAATTAATTTTGCATATACAAAATATTTAGGTACCGCTTTGTTTAATAATTTTTTAAGTAGCTTACAATATTGTGGTTACATCCTCTGCTTAATTTATTGAAAAATTCAATAAATCAAATAACTAATACGATTGTTATTTATCGTTATATGTAAATCAGTATTTGTTGTTTAATTTTATTATGTTTTAGTTTGTATAAAATGTTTGTAAATGTTGTGATATATAATTTTAGTTCCAAAAAGGCCAAATATTGTATATTTATAGTAGTATAAGATTGTATTATTTTGTACATATTTATATTAAATAATATATCAAATTGTCAATAAAATTGTTCCTGAAAACGTTTATTTTATATATTTTTTTTTAAATGTTAGGTTTCAAAATAAAAAAGATACATTTGGTATAAACTGGAAGTATAAGTGATGATTAGGTTGTCCATATAGTTACGGATATAGCAGCTCCTTTTTTTTATAATTCACATACAACAATACCTTGATGATGAAGCAATAATACTGAGGGGTATTAATTTTTTATTTAATTTATTGAGCTAATTTGGACGTCAAAGAATCAAAGATCCACTTACTTAATTTAGAAAAAATAAAAATATTCTTTTTAATGCATCTAATAATGCAAAAATTTTATTTTATTAATAATTAACTTCATACGGAAAATATTAGACCGTGACTTTAGTTGGCGGCATTCTCGCGGTGGCGCTGTTTCAATAATCATTTAGGAAAGTAACCTAAAGTAACAATGACATAACCTATATCATAGAATATCCTATAACTGCAACCAATCAAGCAGATTTATTTATGTCGCTACATTCTTGTCTAATTTAGTACCACCAAAATCTAGGGGGCGCAATAATAAGACTGTCTGGACTTTTAACATGGAAGTTTCCCTTCTATTATTCTATGATTTTAACTTACTAATTTTTTGTGTGTAGTTTAATATTTTTTAAACCTCTGGTGTCAGTTTTCGTAATTTATCACAGTTTTCAAAAATCCATAATAACGTACACCATAATGCATATGTGGAGAGGATCATATTATTATTCCTCTGCGATGGCGATACGATGAAGTTGGAGTATTCCAATCAGCAGAACGAACTCTTACCGCTGCGCTGCAATAATGTTAATCCATATCCATTTTACTTTTTTATTATATATCCTCCAACTATATAATTGCTAATTATTTGCTTTCCGCTCATTCTGTAAGTGACCTACGCACCCAGTAAAAGTGATTTTTGGAATTTCATACATAAGTAATACAAAAACAAACGAGATAAATTAAATATAATTTCCCATCAGAGCACCCACAATTTCGCTAATTTCTGTCTTATTTTCAATTTTTGGTTTTGATTTGACCGCTGTAAATTCTTTTTGTCTTGAAAATTATTTAATTAGAAGTAAAATTTAATTATGTAGACGCAGTGGTTCTCAAAGTGGGCGATATCGCCTCCCTCTGGGAGATTTCTAGTTCTAGGGGGGCGATAATAGGCATGAAAGAATTTGGAGGGCGTTCAGGTGTGGTCGGGGGAGGTAGAAATAACACAATTTTCATTAAAAAACATACAAATGACCTTCTTTTTAGGACTCTTTTAGTAATGTGGGGCCATTTTTATAAAAAACAAAAATATTAATGACTTTTTTTTAGTAATGGGGGGCGCTATAAAAATTCATGCTCAGGAAAGGGGGCGGTGGTCCGAAAGAGTTTGAGAATCTATGATGTAGGGGAACTTAGATATTTTTGCGTTCGTCCCTACTGAATAAAATGAAAACTTAATGAAATAGAACCGTAAGTATCAATAATGGGGGTTTCTCTATTTTATTTACTTTTGTTGTAGCCCCTAGAAGGTCAATATATTGATCAATACGATATTATTGTGTATTTTAGCATTTTGGAAACTTTTTTTCTAATTTTCAGTTCAAATAGCAAACAAAAACCTAGCGGTTATCTCCAATAATCCAGTAAAAAATTCTTTTTCACCATATTTTTAAATTTTTGCCAACTTGTGACAACAATGTCACATTTTACAACATGAAGCGTCTGAAAAGGATCAGAAAAATTCAGCAAAATCCGAAAGTTAAACTCAAATCTTTGGATTTTCTAGCAATGATATATTTTCTATCAAATATTCCTTGGGCTCAGGGGATTTTGGGGGTTCAAACCCCCCATGGCATAGCGAGGAATTAAAAATAGGGCCTAAAATATATTTTAGCGGAACCCCCCCGCCCCCAATATTGCAAAATGATCATTCTTCATCGTAACACTGAGAGTAAAAACTACTTACCAAAATGTTACAATGACGTTTTAGAGAAAATTAATCTGTAATATTGCAATATTTGGATTTATGGAAGCAGTATATTTGACGCCTAGCATTATTTATATGCATTTCTTTTAATATGACTAACATCGCATTAACAGTGATATTAGGTGTATTAAAACCAACAATTTTTGTATCGTCACGAAACGGTGACTATTTTGTTATCAGTTGAGAGTTCGTGCCCAACGGTGCCGCTACTATGACTTAAGCTACGTTTAGATCTGACACTTATTGAATGAACTTTATGTCGGACAGAAATTTACTGTCTCTTATTTTCCGAGTCTTACTCTTACTGTCTTTTACTGTCCGACATAAAATTCGTGCAACAAGTATCAGATGTAACTGCACCTTTACTCCCATCTCCCACATTGGAAGATGACATGCTCGGCCGTGTTTTGAGCCCAATTAGCCACATTTGGAAATCGCTTTTTTGCCGATCATGTGGAGGTATGCATTGAAGCATCCATGGCCGGTGAATGCCTATGTCCGGTGGAAGTTCAACTCACAGCACCATCTGGTAACCCATTCGTGGATGTTGAGTGTGAGCTGCCATGTCCACTGTGCGCCTTTGGCTTTCTGCCACCTTTCCCGTGTGTCCTCGTGGGTGTTCACCTGTTCGGAGTGAGATCTCGTCTTCTCTCCGGTTTAAAGGTCTACTGATGGAATAGATGCCAAGATCAATACCACCTTTAAGGATAACCATCATGTACGCACTTGCCACGCGAAGGACGGTATCACTTTGACGACTATCAGGAGTCTCTTCTTATTTCGTTGGATGTCAAGAGCCGCCTGTACCACCCAGAAGCCTAATACCATATAATCAATTGCGCGACTATGGCGAAGATCTTCCATTTTGTGGCTTTCGGTCCTTCGATGTTGGTCATCAAGCGGTCGACGGTTATTGAAGTTGAGGTTTCTATCAATCTTCACTCTGAGTAAGGTGACCGAATCCCTGAGTTGGATTATGAATCCATTCATGTGCCATGATATGATACTCATAATCTTGTAGGCAACCAATTAAATATACAGGGTCTTTATTTCAAAACTTACCACACTTATGACCTTACGACGCTGAGCTGATAAGTACCAACCTGTGTTAGGGAAAGAAACACTTTTTTTCTTACTTTTTTAAATTTAAACTTTGTTTAACTCCTCATAATAGGCCTCTATTTTGACAATAATGTCTTCATTTAATGTAAACCGCTTTCCACCAAGTCATTTTTCATTTTTTGAAAACTAAAATAAATCACATAAAGATAAATCAAGGGAATAAGGTGAATATGGCAGCAATTCATAGCGTAATTCGACCAGTTTTGATGTAGCGATTACGGCTGAGTTTTTTTATCTTCTATATTTCGTTATCAAAAGGAGCCTAATAATTTACATCAATTGCACCGCGATTGTCCTTCCTTTCTACAAATAGTCGGCAACGATGATACCTCGGGAATAATTAAAAAAAAGTCCACTCCCGTTTCCGGCCGATGGCCGATAATTTTCGCTTTTTTTATTGCAGTTTTGCAATTTGCCGGGTAAAGCTTCTGGCGTATATGGATCTTCTTTCTTTCTCGGTCCTTTTACCCTAAAGAGGGTTTGGTGAACCTTTAATTTGGGGACAATTTATGTACTTTATATGTTTCGTACTAAGTCCTTTTTTTTACCCTAAGACAAGGTTTCTCTTGGCAGATTACATTCCGGTGGTTTGCCATTGCCTGCCGAGGGAGAGATGGCCAGAATAAGTCAATTGGACGGTCAGGTCGTTTTTAATCAAAAATAGATGTTGGGTGACGTTTGAATTCATTAAACCATACACTTCCGTCTGGTACCAGAGCTGGGTCGCGCGTACGCGGTTCGTGGATTCTTGTAGAACTCACCTCACTCAGAGAAACAAGCTGATTATCACTGATAACTAGGATAAAAGTATTGAGTGCCAGTTAAATACGAAGGAAGGGGTAACAATCTTTAATGCAACAAAAAATTAGATGATTGATCAGATCAACCAAGTGCAAGTGGGATAGATGGAATGTACAATACTGCTACTTATTACAAACAATACAAGTAAGCCGAACATAAAGTCCTAAACTGGAATGTTTGCCGAGGGCTACTAATGAAAAGACCGCCAGATGGCTGGTCGGTTACCCCAGCAACAGGCTTACTCTACAAAATAGCAAAAGCAAACTCAATGAGTAGTGACAAACGGATCACTCAACTAAATATTAGCAATGCCCTAATCCCAATGGGTATATGATGTTAAAGCTACGCTTTAATATTATGGCAAAACAAATCAATTGCAAAAAATAACGCTTTCCTTAAATTCAACTTGTTCCTTCCCAATAATTGGCAATGAAACAAAAGTACTATCATTTGGCAGGACTCCTCTCGTCCGAGATCTCTCTGGAAAAGTATCCAACCAGTGCCTGATGGTGAATAAAATTGCAAAAAATAAAATAAACATACCTAGATCATTAAATTTACAAAAGTTTGCTTCACCTCAAGCGTTAAAATTGAATGCAAATTTAATTGAGAAAGGGAAACCCGAATGTCACGTCACTGAGACGCTGGTGGTAAATAAAATTAACAATTAATTGTTACAAACAATAACTAATTAATTACGATGTTGGTGGTGAATAAATATTGGAACAACAGCGATAATACGATAATAATAATAATTGCATAATACGAATTTAATCCCGATATCTGACATTCTAAACATAAGAACATAACCTGAAAGTTTTCCTATAAAGATTATGAATATGTCCAAGATAACGTGGTGATTCAAATAGATTAAATTAATTAGAATGATTCGCGACATCCAATGTGGCCACACACATTTTTTTGTATGGTGCGTAAAATTTTTCCAATTTGAAAAATTGCAAAATATTATTATTAAATAATATTATAAATTATAAATATTAATAAAGTGGACAGCTTTTTCATCTGTAGAACTACTAAATCTATACGCACATCAATAATTTTCCGTCCTTTTCTACATAATTAAGAAGAAATTTGCAGGCAGACTATGGAGTATGTGTGCACATTTTGGCGGTCCGGACAAAAAGTATTCAGCTTTCCCATCAAGAACTGGACGAAAATCAACATAATATTTATTTCATTATTTTGGTTGGTAAGTTGAATTATTTAATTAAATCCTGGATTAAACTGCTTAAATTTGATGGTTTGGAACCCCACTATGTTTTGTTATTACGTTATTAGTATCTACTTATTACAAATTAATCAAATTTTTCATTTTTAGGTTTAAAGATTACTTGATTTTAATACAAGAATAAACACATCAGTGCAACCCTTAGTTCAATCTACAATTGATTTTCAAGTTTTTTCATCGCTTATTTTCGACCCGAAAGTGTCGTTTTTCCCATCAAGGAGTTATTGAAATTTGAAAGCAAAATTTTGACCGAACCATTGGCCCTGATACTATTTCAAATTTGCTCTATCCAGAAAAAGGTTTCCTTCTCTGCCACATATTTTTCTTCAACGTTTATAGTAAGTTAAGCATAAGGACCTGCAATTTAACGTTGATTATGAACGACAATATCATTATTTTTATGGGTAGTTTTTCACTTTTATGCCAATAATAGTAATTTATCCAATACCTGCAAGTAAAATAACTTTTACATTGACATTTTCAAGCAACCAAAGTGGAATTTTATTCATTAGTGAGCGAAAGTGAAGTTTTCGAGTGTAAGTGTAACTCGGCGTTGCCTCGTGTGCTATCTTCCGTAAGTGGATAAAAATCTCTTTACTCAAGAGTGGCATACAACATTTATTCCAAAACTTGCAAGTAAAATGAAAATTTTCGAAATCAAAAATTTTAAATGACATAATTATATTGCTTGCTTGTGACAGTAATCAATTTGACACTAGACTTTTGATTGAGTTTTAATAAAATACTGCGATTTTACTCATTTTATTCACTAGTGAGCGAAAACTTCACTTTCTCTCACTAATGAATAAAATTCCACTTTGGTTGCTTGAAAATGTCAATGTAATAGTAATTTATGGGACAAGTGAGTAAAGATAATTTTTATCCACAAACGGAAGATAGCACAAGAGGCAACGCCGAGTGTGCTATCTTCCGTAAGTGGATAAAAATATCTTTACTCAAGAGTGGCATACAACATTTTATCCAAAACCTGCAAGTAAAATGAAAATTTTCGAAATCAAAAATTTTAAATTACATAATTATTGTGACAGTAATCAATTTGACACTCTAGACTTTTAGTTGAGTTTTAATGAAATACTGCGATTTTACTCATTTTATTCACTAGTGAGCGAAAACTTCACTTTCGCTCACTAATGAATAAAATTCCACTTTGGTTGCTTGAAAATGTCAATGTAAAAGTTATTTACTTGCAGGTATTGGATAAAAGTTATTCTACTTGCAGGTATTGGATAAAATTAGTTTAAATTTTAGTATGCAATCAGACATCTTCGACTAATATTAAAATTAATATCTATGGTAAAATATTTTTGAAATTATAAATCAATGCAAACTTTATGTTATTATTCCTACACTTACCATTAATTAGTAATATATTCAATTCAATGCAAAAATTGAATCTTTTCCCCACGTTCTATTAGTAATCCTCATCAATCTCAGCATTATAAGAAACCTTAAAGTCAAATATATCTATTATTATTGCCACAATTAAAAATTTTTGTTTCTCCTATATCGTACATGGAGTTGGTGATGTAGGAGTTTTATAACCATAACGAATAATTTGAATTATTGTTTTCATTGTGATGTGTTGACTTTTCAAAGACTTTCTATCGTAATTTAATTTTTCAATCACAAAATAAGTCAACTCTTAATTCAGACTATTCTTTTCAATTAATACCAAGGCGTGTATCCTAATTACATTGTTATGTTTTCATTCTATCTATTTTACCATGCAAAATAAATGGAAGTTTGTTGTCAGTTTTACTACACATTTTTATGTAATACAGACAGGAAGAGTGTAATTTAAACAAAGCCAAGTGAATTCTATTGTGTATGCTACTTGACTTCCCCGATAGACAAAGAAAACTGAATGCCAAAACATTGCACAAATTAATGAAAAAATTTGTGAAGAAAACTAGTTCAATAAAATCAGTTTGTTAACGATTCGAGTATCATAATATTCCAAGTGTGACTTTATTTATTTTGATAAAGTTCTAAATGGTTTTGAAAACGCAATTAATTTTCTTATCAAGATAAAAATGAATTTATCCAAAAACATAAATTACATATAAAATTGTGCAGACGAATTTTTAAACGTGAGAAAAAACGAAAAACTTATTAATTAAGATTTATGAATTTTGTAGTTTAGAATTTTGAAAAGTGGATGTATAGAAATAAAGTAATAATGTTTATATCATCATATTCATGTAGGTTTATGTAGTTTAGTTTTACTTAGGTGCTATTATTTATTAGATGGAACCCTCTTTTAAATATACCACGTGCTTTTATTATGTATTTTTTATTTATTAACTACCATTTCTATACGGAATGTGAAACGACATTAAAATTTAAAAAAAGTCTTGTCTCATATAACAGTGGGCATAGAACATGGAAGACTAGATTGGGCGGTGTAAAACAAGTTTTGGGTGAGTATTTATGATTTTGTCGTTGTCTCCTGGCTAATAGTAAATCATCTATTTACTAGCAACTGTCCTGCAACTGAGGTGTTTTTTAAAATTTATAATACATTTACTAGTGTATCTTACAAAATGTCGCTAGTTTTGTCATATTTCAAATTTTGTTCAAACGATGCGAACAACATCAAAGTTAATCGCATGATATATGACTATATTAATTTGCCAAAAATATCGATATTAAAGTGTTGGTATTGTAAAAAAAAACTAATATTAGACATCAAATATTTCTAAAATTACGTGTTCTATTGGATTAAGCATTTACCTAAAAATAATATCAAGATTTGGTTACCTACCTCTTTGTTATTCTAATAGCTTTTTTCCTAATTGGATATCAAATCTACTAAGTTACCAGCGCTTAAAAATAAATTCTTTATAAAGATTAATATTTTTTATATGACTTCGATCACCCAATTGTTACTATGCGGCTGGACCCTTAAAATTAAGCAGTACGATCATATTAATTGCGTTAAATGGGGGGGGGGGGCGTAATATGTCTTTTGTATATTATAGTGATACCTGCAGCCAAATTCATTGTATTTCTGAGACTATTTAAAATAACTGCTAAATTTTCATATGTATGCTTACCAGATTCTCAAAAAACAACAAAAATGACTAAGAGAGAACGCAAGCTCAAATAAACTGACCAGTGTGAATTTACAACGATCAGATGTAACTTACTACATGACCAAAGAGTTATTTTAACTGGTAGCTTAGTTCAAAATCTAAATAACTATATTCCCAGTGCAAAAACAAATTATAAAGCTTAGCATGCCCATATTAGATGCAGGTACCTTATATAGAGTGAACAATTAGTTCGGAATATTGATTTGTAGCATATTAACAAGTATTAGTAAGAATTCCGCACAAATGAATTTTCTATAAATCATTTTGAACGATAATATTATTGAAAAAATTTATGATTTTTCATTTAACATAAAATATTGTCGTATTTCAAAATTCCTGAGTTTCCAAAGTTTACGTTGAACTTGGTTGAACCCAAATAGAGATGATGAAAAAATTTGTTTGAACAGTAAAATTTTAGAGCGTAATTGTGTCCAAATAAGTTGGTATAATATGTTTTTTCCCTACGTCATTAAATCTGGTTACTATTTGGCTACTATCAAGTTTCACTACATTAACCACGAATCTAAAGTTATGTTTCATACTACAACATCTACGTGACAATTTTCACCATTACATTATTAGTAGATGAACACCTATTACAAAATTTAATGTTTATTTAATACCTTCTTTTACAACAAATTACTAATAAAATTAATTAGTTACCAAGTTACATTTGACTATTTGCAAGTATCATAATCATACCGAGAATGGCTATTTATATAGGCGTTTTGTCTCAGTTGAACTATGAGTTAATTCTTTCCTCATGGATACTGCTTTAAATTATAAAAAAACAATTAAAAGATCAGTAACAATTTTTTGCTATTGCTTAATTGTGTCATACAATTTCCTATCTAATATAGTTCAATCATTTTTGTAGAAGCTAAATATAATATCTTCAAGAAATATTCATTGATCACTGATTAGCGAGCGGGCAATAGCTTTTCCAAGCATATGTGCTAACATAGTTCATTAGTAATTTTCCATACATTTTCTAAATTTATACTTCATTTATTTATTATTGCTAGTATATAAATCAATTAAGTTTGACAATTAATTTTTATGTACAATGAGATCGCCGTTCAAAATTTTATTAGCAATTGCCTGGATCCGCTACTGCTTCTGAACAAAATTCTTTCAAGTGTTTAGTAATTCGATTGCAATCCATTCACGCAAGGATTTTTTAATACCTCAATTTTAATGAACAGCGTTTTCAACATAATGGTACCGCACACTGTGACGGAGGTGGAGAAACACCATTTTGTAAAGTATTTTAGTTTGGGATACCTCTAAAAAAATGTCCCTCCAATTTTCAGCACTTTAGCATGCTCACAGAGTGGGACCGGTTTATCAGCGCCGCCTAACCTGCTTGTTTCGCACCAATGTTATTTAATATAACCGAGGACAAACGAAGCTGGTAAAAGAACAGATATTTCTATGCAAATATTAAGCAGGTAAGCCAGTTTCTGAAACCAGCGTTTACCCTATGTTCGTAACCCTATGCTGTAACGAATTTTTGCTTATTCGTTTTCGGCCTTTCTGTTTTTTTATCTTTCTACATACAGTCCCGAATAGTATTTCAAAACTACCTTCAAAAATAAATATTGGTCGTTTAGCATTAATATTATTGCAATTAATGCAACAATTCAATTTTAATTATGCGTCTCCTTTTTGAACGATTCTTTTTAAATTTTTGTTCGAACAGTGCATTTTAAATTTGCAAGGAAGTTTTTTATTTGTTACTTAGTTTTACTTTTTAATTTCAGTTCACAAATACCTCGATGCGGCCCTGCATTTTATTTAAAAGCAATCTCGTATTGCAGGCATTGACAAAAAAATGCAGTTTGCAGGTAGATTCTTGATAACTATAAATTGATAACTTGAACGCTTTAGGATAGGAATTTTGAAATACCTTCAGTTTCCCAACCCCTACAACAGTCACTATTTTAAGACAAGTAGTCTGGCTGTATGTAGGGTTTTTAAGTTCCTGTGTGAAAATCTGGAGTCTAGAATATAGGTGATTATAGAGAGACTCCTTTATGCCCAAACAGCTACACAGTTTTTGGCATGCAAGTTGTATTACCACTTCCGATTTCCTAGGGTTGGCAACATCTCTGTGTTGTTGTTGTGACACACCAGAAGATCTTAACCTTCCAACATCGTTATGTCTTAGAGGCTACGGATTACTTTGGGGAATTCTTTTATTATCTGAATAGTCCAGTATTAATTAACATCTCCAACATCAGCTCTCTCACGATCCAGCCAACATCAGATATGTAAGGTGTGTTTTGTGCCGAGGAAGTCGATCAAGCGTCTCCTGTGTAAAATTAACAAGTGTTCGAGATTTTTTATCTTTTGAAGCCCCACGTTGTAAAGCGATTGGAAGCGAGCACAAGTCATCAATAAGTTGTAAGCTTATAAGAGCTCGAGGTAAGCAATTTTATCATTTCCAATTCTTTTTTGGCTCTTATATTTCAATTTTGGGTAACCGTTAGAAGTTACTGCGTTTACATTGGGCACTTGCTTAATTTGAAGTAGGTGCGCTTTTCTTGATTGTAACACCGTATTTATTTTGCAACCATGTGGATGTTTTGCACAGTAATTTACATTGCAATTATTGGTATTGTGAAAGCATCTATCAGATTCTATTGTTTCAATTAAAGCACTTGATTACTATTTACGGCCACAAAACTATGACCAATATTGATCTTTTATTCAACCCCTGTTTATTTTAGCCAAACCAACCTTTTAGCTAAGCAGAAACTCTGTATAGGTGAATGCTAGCCGCGCCTTTTTCCAGAGTCCAGCAATATGTTTTTTTAGGTACCGTCGAGCTAAATGCAATCTATTTAACCTTCAGATCAACAAATCCTGCATTTCTCACTAACTATTTCTATTGCGAAGTTAAAGCGTTTAACCTTGACCAACTCATACTTACATTTGTTTTTTTTCACTCATAAGCAAATGTATCTTATACACTGCCACTTTATTTTCTCATCTAAAATTCTCCTTATCTGCAAATAGAAAAGTTTCGTGGTTTTTCTACTTATATTCTTGTTGCTCCGACCACAATCAAAAACAATCGCCCTTTGCGTTCGGGATGCTGGTTCTGTAATAACCTCAAGATAATAATAATGATAATGATAAACATCAAGATTGTCTCCGTTTGATTCGATGCAAAAGTAAATTCAATCTTGTGAACAACAACTCTAATTTTTAATTCTAAGTTTTAATTTAATAATTTATTTTATCAATTCAAATTAAATCCTGCCCACGTTCTGTGGCAATTCAACATACAAAATTTTCAAAAATTTATAGTTCAACACCAAAATTTCAAACAACATACAAAAAATAGAAAGGAATATAACCTGGTATCTCAGAATCGGTTCGGTCTTCTTCCGACAACGATTTTTCAGCAATCAATGGTTTTCCAGCCGCTCTCGCCCCTAATTTTCTTCACAATCTTCCATAATTATTTCGTACAAAATTTTAATAATTCTCCTTGTTTTATGCCTTTTCAACACCTTCCAATATTTAAATTATATTTGCAATCCCAATTTCGACCTCTTAGCCAAATTTTTAGGTGCATGTCCCCAGCCCCCCCCATTTCGATTTTTGACTCCAAAATAGTCTCAATCGTTTGTGCTTCGTTTGTGCCTGTTTGTGCAAACAATTTTTTCGTTTGTACCCAAATAGTTTTCGAGATATTTCAAAAATAAGCTGGGGGGGGCTGGAGACATGCTAGCCCCCCCCATTTCGAATTTTGACTCCAAAATAGTCTCAATCGTTTGTGCTTCGTTTGTGCCTGTTTGTGCAAACATTTTTTTCGTTTGTACCCAAATAGTTTTCGAGATAATTCAATTTTAAGTTGGGGGGGGCTGGGGACATGCTTTTTTAAAATTCGAATTTCGGATTCATAATAGTCTCAATCGATAGCACTTCGTTTGTGCTTGTTTGTGCAAACATTTTTTTCGTTTGTACCCAAATAGTTTTTGAAATATTCAAGATTTTCGGTAACACGTTGTAACATAACGGACATGGACGCGCTGAATGCTTTAACGAGATTCTGCGAAAAACTTGCAGCATGAAGACCAAAATAGTCTCAATCGATAGCACTTCGTTTGTGCCTGTTTGTGCAAGTTTTATTTTCGTTTGTACCCAAATAGTTTTTGCAATATTCGAGATTTTCGGTAACATAGGTGCATGTCCCCAGCCCCCCCCATTTCGATTTTTGACTCCAAAATAGTCTCAATCGTTTGTGCTTCGTTTGTGCCTGTTTGTGCAAACATTTTTTTTGTTTGTACCCAAACAGTTTTTGAGAATTTTAAGGAAAACATAAAGGACATGGACGCACGTGCATGAATGGATTAACGAGATTCTGGGAAAAACTTGAAGCATGAAGACCAAAATAGTCTCAATCGATAGCACTTCGTTTGTGCCTGTTTGTGCAAGTTTTATTTTCGTTTGTACCCAAATAGTTTTTGCAATATTCGAGATTTTCGGTAACATCGCACGTGCTAACATAAACAGTTATTTTAGAATTTCGGATTCAAAATAGTCTCAATCGACAGCACTTCGTTTGTGCCTGTTTGTGCAAACATTTTTTTTGTTTGTACCCAAACAGTTTTTGAGAATTTTAAGGAAAACATAAAGGACATGGACGCACGTGCATGAATGGATTAACGAGATTCTGGGAAAAACTTGAAGCATGAAGACCAAAATAGTCTCAATCGATAGCACTTCGTTTGTGCCTGTTTGTGCAAGTTTTATTTTCGTTTGTACCCAAATAGTTTTTGCAATATTCGAGATTTTCGGTAACATCGCACGTGCTAACATAAACAGTTATTTTAGAATTTCGGATTCAAAATAGTCTCAATCGATAGCACTTCGTTTGTGCCTGTTTGTGCAAACGTTTTTTTCGTTTGTACCCAAATAGTTTTTGAAATATTCGAGATTTTCGGTAACGTCGCACGTGCTACCATAAACAGTTATTTTAGAATTTCGGATTCAAAATAGTCTCAATCGATTGTACTTAGTTGGTACCTGTTTGTGCAAACATTTTTTTCGTTTGTACCCGAACACTTTTTGAGAATTTAAACGAAAACATAAAAACATTGACGCGCATGAATGGATTAACGAGATTCTGCGAAAAACTTACAGCATGAAGACCAAAATTGTCTCAATCGTTTGTGCTTCGTTTGTGCCCAAATAGTTTTCCAAATAATTCAATTTTAAGTTGGGGGGGGGGCTGCAGACATGATTTTTAGATATTCGAATTTCGGATTCAATATAGTCTGAATTCAGCTCCGTAGATACGGGGGGGGGGTTAGAAGAAACTTTTTTTTCGGAGGAACCACCCCCCATGACCAATGTCTAGCTACGGCCCTGTCTGAATTGTTTGTACTTCGTTTGTGCAAACATTATTTTCGTTATACAAGAAATTGATAATTGTTATGCAAAAATATTAATTAATAAAAAAAAGTCAGAACACTATGAAACGTCAGGTCATAAAAATTTAAATTATTAAAAGAAGTTTCATAGGTATTATTTAAATATGAATTTTAAGCCTGGGGGGGGGGGGGGGCTGGAGAAATGCTTTTTTGAAATTCGAATTTCGGATTCAAAATAGTTTCAATCCTTTTTACTTTGTTTGTACCTGTTTGTGCAAGTTTTATTGTCGTTTGTACCCAAATAGTTTTCGAGATAATTCAATTTTAAGTTGGGGGGGGGGGACTTGTTTTTTTTGTAATTCGAATTTTTTTCGAACATATTTTTTTTAACAGACTGGGCATTTTGCAAATTGCTTTCATAAGAAAATTTTAAAAATTTGTTTATTAGAAAAATGGATAATAATAAAAAGATTACACGATTAAAAATAAATAAATAAATAAATTTTATAAATAAATTAATTTAAATTTTTTAATTTTGGTATCAAAATCTTGCACGTCGGTCAGACCCGTAGCCAGGATTTCATTTCGGGGGGGGGGGGGCACTTGTTAAAAACCTTTTGTAAAATGTAAAATTTTCGGTTGTTTCCCTTCCATTTTCTTTGTCTTTTCAACATTTCGGGGGAGGGGGGCACTGGCTACGGGACTGACGTCGGTTGCCGGTATGGTTGTACTTTTTTTATGATTATCTCGAATACTATTTAGATATTTTTTTTTACACAAACAGGCACAAACAATCTAGCCTATTTTGGATTCAAAATTCATGAACTATTTTGTCACTTATCGAAAACATATTTTTAAATGTGTTGAATTGTGTTTTACTCGAATAGTGCAACTGTAACTAAATGTCGATTAACAAAATTTTTCGCAACAAATCAAAATTAAAAAAATGTAAGAAATAATTTTAGTTCAAATTTCAAATGTACATAACACATATAATTTTTGTATTCATTTTATTAATAAATATTGTTAAAATCGAGTAATCTTTTTATTATTATCCATTTTTCTAATAAACGAATCTTAATAATTTTCTTATGAAAGCAATTATCAAAATCCTTAGTCTGTTAAAAAAAATATGTTCAAAAAAAATTCGAATGTCAAAAATGCATGTCTCCAGCCCCCCCCCCCCCCAATTTAAAATTGAATTATCTCGAAAACTATTTGGGTACAAACGAAAATACGACTTGCACAAACAGGCCCAAACGAAGCACAAACGATTGAGACAATTTTGGTCTTCATGCTGTAAGTTTTTCGCAGAATCTCGTTAATCCATTCATGCGCGTCAATGTTTTTATGTTTTCGTTTAAATTCTCAAAAAGTGTTCGGGTACAAACGAAAAAAATGTTTGCACAAACAGGTACCAACTAAGTACAATCGATTGAGACTATTTTGAATCCGAAATTCTAAAATAACTGTTTATGGTAGCACGTGCGACGTTACCGAAAATATCGAATATTTCAAAAACTATTTGGGTACAAACGAAAAAAACGTTTGCACAAACAGGCACAAACGAAGTGCTATCGATTGAGACTATTTTGAATCCGAAATTCTAAAATAACTGTTTATGTTAGCACGTGCGATGTTACCGAAAATCTCGAATATTGCAAAAACTATTTGGGTACAAACGAAAATAAAACTTGCACATACAGGCACAAACGAAGTGCTATCGATTGAGACTATTTTGGTCTTCATGCTTCAAGTTTTTCCCAGAATCTCGTTAATCCATTCATGCACGTGCGTCCATGTCCTTTATGTTTTCCTTAAAATTCTCAAAAACTGTTTGGGTACAAACGAAAAAAATGTTTGCACAAACAGGCACAAACGAAGCACAAACGATTGAGACTATTTTGGAGTCAAAAATCGAAATGGGGGGGGCTGGGGACATGCACCTATGTTACCGAAAATCTCGAATATTGCAAAAACTATTTGGGTACAAACGAAAATAAAACTTGCACAAACAGGCACAAACGAAGTGCTATCGATTGAGACTATTTTGGTCTTCATGCTGCAAGTTTTTCGCAGAATCTCGTTAAAGCATTCAGCGCGTCCATGTCCGTTATGTTACAACGTGTTACCGAAAATCTTGAATATTTCAAAAACTATTTGGGTACAAACGAAAAAAATGTTTGCACAAACAAGCACAAACGAAGTGCTATCGATTGAGACTATTATGAATCCGAAATTCGAATTTTAAAAAAGCATGTCCCCAGCCCCCCCCAACTTAAAATTGAATTATCTCGAAAACTGTTTGGGTACAAACGAAAAAAATGTTTGCACAAACAGGCACAAACGAAGCACAAACGATTGAGACTATTTTGGAGTCAAAATTCGAAATGGGGGGGGCTAGCATGTCTCCAGCCCCCCCCAGCTTATTTTTGAAATATCTCGAAAACTATTTGGGTACAAACGAAAAAAATGTTTGCACAAACAGGCACAAACGAAGCACAAACGATTGAGACTATTTTGGAGTCAAAAATCGAAATGGGGGGGGCTGGGGACATGCACCTCAAATTTTTGTACTATTATCTTATGTCGGCTCTACCAAAACACCTTATTTACGAACAGTTAATTCAGCTCTCCTTTCCTTTACTGAGGCGATCGAGTCGACCTTTTACTTTCCTTTTCCAAGAACTATTAGCAACCATGGACTACAACCTTCTCCTTTTGTACTTTGAACTTTAGGATCACTACCCTCTCGGTGCAAGGAGAACTTAATACTACCTTCTCATTGGAAGGATACAGTACCACTCCGTAGCACATTCTTCTCCTTGGATGGATTATCGTAAACTCTTCTTCTTATTTATTTACCTATCGACGTAAACATTTTTCCTAAAACCGCCCATCTCTTGCTTTTTTCCAAATGCCTTCTTCTTCTTCTTCTTCTTCGGTATCTTCTTGACAGAGTTCACTCCCAACTCTTCGCACCACATCGCGCCATCTCTCTCTGTTGATGCTGTAGAGAGCTATTGGTGATCACTTTCACCTGATCCGACTACCGCTTCGGAGAACGACCCTTCTAGTTCCTTCCACTTTGCCCCGGATTCAGTGGCGGATTTAGCACTTCAGAGGCCCGAGGCGCAATTCAATTTTGAGGCCCCCTCTAAATATTTTCACACCTATGTCACACTTTTTGGACCACCTGTATACGGTTTGTTTCAAAATTGGGATCTTTAACAAAAAAATAATGAAATCTATCAAATGGGTATCATTATCACTGTTTATTAAACATTAAATTAATATAAGTAGGTATAATAATAAAAATAACAAATCTTTTTTCGCAATACTAACAACAAACTAAATCGGAACTTTTCTCGCTTTAGCTTTAGCAAATTTATCAATTAGACTTTCATAATCAATTAACATAACTATATCATTTTCTATAAACATCATAGACAAATGACTTAAATGAAGTTAAGATAAGGAATTTCTTAAATAATTTTTAACTCTTTTAAGAACTGAAAAAGAACGTTCTCCACTTGCATTACAAATTGGAATTGTCAAAAATATTTTTAAAATTGTCTCTACATTAGGAAATGTCGATTGCAAACCTGCAATTAACAATTTATACATCTCCACAGAATTGGTGACATTTTCTTCTCTTACGTAGGCAATAAAATGAACAAGTTCGTCTTTAAAGTTTTTAATATCAATATCATTTTGATATTTTGTACATAAGTTTTCCACACAATCATTAAATTGGACGTCAGGCATTTTAAAATCAAAAAATAATCCAAAATCTTTTAAAACTTCACTCTAAATGGCGCTTCTTCGTGATAATTCTGATATGAGTACATCACAAATAACAGTAGGTCTAGGCCAGGTAGAAGAAAGGTACAAAACAAAAAAAATTTCAAAATTTCCCAAAAAGTAGCTTATTTGGCAAGCAATTTGTACCTACCTGCAGATTAAAATCGGTAGAATTTGTAACAATGGGGTCTATAAATACAGAAATTTATTTAAATGAATGCATCAAGAAACGGTTGCTACCCTTTCTGGCATCACAAAACACCCCACCATTGTTCTGGCCCGATTTGGCAACCTGTTCATCAGATTAATCATCAAGTTATATAAGAGCAACATCTATGAAATTATGAAGTACGCTGTGATAATATTAATTATTTTTATCATAAAAATAAAATTATTTTATTTTATTGTGAGAGCTGAAATTTGAGGCCCCCTGGATTTATGAGGCCCGAGGCGCGCGCCTCATGCGCCTGTTCGGAAATCCGCCACTGCCCGGATTATCAATTTCTCCAATCCGTCATCACGTTCCCACGTTATGTGTCAAAAATATTTAAGCACGCGCTGATACACAACCTGAGACAACCTTTGAGGCTCGTCAATCTTTCTAACGATAGACACATTGGTTCTCCTCTCAATCCATGATATGCGCAACATTCTTCTCCAGCTCCACAACTCAAGTGCGTAGACAATTGCGTCGTCGAAAACATGATGATGGCAAAGAAAGCATATCCTCTCTGTCGAACCCTTTTCAAAAGAACACATCATCACATAAAGGCTTTACTTTTTTCTAATTTTATTTTGAACTTTGCTCAATCACATGCCTAATTATAAAGTCGTTATGTGATTGCCGTTTCCTCTCTCAGCATTGCAAATTTTACGCGGGTTTGTAGCAGGACAGATAAATTGTTGGTCTCGAGTGGGATTTGAATGTCTGAATTTTTTATATAAAGCAAACGCTCCACTCCCGCACCTAATTACCTACCCCTATATCAGTGTTAGTGAACAAGCAACCAGAGTTAGGGCTTTTCGGATTGATTTGAGTGCTCTGCGTCGGAGGTATCCGCTCTCTCTTTAGGAGTAGGATCTCCCAAGGTTACGTTCGAATCATTTCAATGCAAATTCGGGAGCATTTTTAGGGAACCAAGCGGATGTATTTTTGAGTGCCTAATTAAAGCGTTGACAAATATATTTGATTCAACGGCTTCTGTTTTCGTGCCAGTTTGTTTGTGATAAGTTGTTCCAGCTCTGGTACGGTATTTTTAGCTTCTGAGTAAACATCTGGAGATCCTAAGGTAACTCTGTGTGGTGATCTACTATGCAATTTTTGGTATGCAAGTCTGACGAGAATTTCCGATTTTCTTACGGTGGGCTGCGTCCTTTGTGTTATTGTTTTGACAACCAGATCCTAACCTACAAACTTCGTATTCCGTTGGAAGACGGATTACTTGAGGAATTCCTTTGTTATCTGAATGGTCCAATCTTGCGTTTATCAGCTCTAACAATCAGCTCTCTCACGGTCCACCAGTCAACGTCCGATCTGCAAGCTGTGTTTTGTGTGGCGGAAGTCAACCAGGTCTCTTCTGTGTAAAATTCACAAATGTTCCAGATTTTCACCTTTTGAAGCCACACGTTGGAAAGCGATTGGAAGCGAGCACCTGTCACCATTTTACCATAGTGCTTACGTACCAATAAAGGTTATTATGTTTTACATTGGATACTTGTTTAATTTGAGGTGGGTTCACGTTGATTGTGACATCGTATTTACATTTGCAACTGTGAATTTTAGCACAGTTTCAAACTGCTGAAGAAACATAGCTAATGAAGATCGTCCGTTTTAATTTTCTGATCTGTTTTTTAATTATATTTTTGTTCTATTCTATTAAGGATTAACATAATATATTCCATATTTGTTCCGATTTTTTGTCATTAAATAAATTGTATGCTGTGCACATGTTTGTCCAAAAAATCACCGTTTTACCACATTATGCGCTGCCTGTATATTTTCTTCACAACGAGAATTCAATGAAATGGACAATTCCAAAGAATGTTAATTGATTTTGTCACTTAAATATTTCTGATAAGGTCAGGACTTAAACTTCGTCCAAATTTAGCAGTTCAATCGCTGTTATTTAATCGCTTATTGCAAACGAAGCTTTAGAAGTGACCATTTTTAGACTTGAATGTTCTATTGGGCCAGTATTACTCATTATAACCTTGTTCGTTTTAAATTTGCTTTGAAGTTAAACTTAAGGTGCCCACAAACCAGCGTTCAAAAGCGTCAGTCAGGTATGTCATACATTATTGACGTACATGTATGACAATAGTGATTGCCCACAGACGTACACACTATCTTGCCAAACAAGTTAGTTTGACGAGCAGTGACGACGACTATATTCTCTTAGCAGCGGCGTACGCTGTTTTGATTAAAAATAAAAAAAAATAAATTAGTTCGACAGCGACAAACTCGAACCAAATGGGTGAAGGAATGGCTTTTAAAACGCTCAGAATATACCCATATTAATCTTCTAGCAGAATTAAGAGTAGAACCTGATGATTGGCGAAATTACCTAAGAATGGATTATATCAATCATTTTCTAATAAAATACACCACGCGAGACACTGTATAATGAATGCGAACGACCGTGATATTTCACCACACACCGACACTTATGTATGTACGAGTCGAGTTGCGCGTTATTGTTTTTCGGTCTAACCAGAAAACAAAATCGACGCACTTACGTGCGACTTTTTGACAACACACTAGCATACATGGGTGCGCAAACACCTATAACATACCTGAGTGACGCTTTTGAACGCTGGTTTGTGGGCACCTTAAAGTGTTAGTTAAATAGGAAATGAGGACATTAATTTGTCATCCTATTTTTTTTAAACCTAATTTTTAGGACTTTGATATTTTCTTATGCAGGATTTGTTTTCTAGTTGTTCTTTTCCACATACAACAATTTTCAGTAAAATTCATTAGTTTTTAGCTTTTCTTAGTTTTTCGTTCCTGGAACTTCATCTATGACAAAATATTATCTACTTTAAAATTAGTCAATGCTGTATCTAATTGTGCTTTACTGAGATTGGTCGATTCGTTACTGAGGCGAAGCCGAGTACAAATTATCATTTATTCTATCATAGTCCCTTGTACTATTACACTAATATTTTATATTTAATTTTAATAATATAATTAGTTATTATTTTATCATATTTCCAATGTATTTTTGTGATTTACAACATCCTATACTTTGTATCAATAATAATTATTATTAATCTAGTAGTTTAGAATAATTATTATGAAGTATGCATTGATATGGACAACAATTTATTGAAATATGAGGACATAAAATATTAGTTGGTGGATATTATACTTCACAGATTTTGTTATTGGCATAAAATACCAACTTGAGCAGCTGAAGTGAACGACTAATAATTATACATAAATATTGGTTAACTAAACACAAACGACTTATGTGACATGCATGTAGGTTATATGCACACACACGTTTACTCTTAGGTAATTTGGTATTTGTTAACAATGTACATTCCTTACTAACAATATGTTATTTAATGCTATTAATTCAACAATAATACACGCATAATTTGTTTATTATGTTCTCTTTTCATTATATTTTTTTCATAACTTAAACGTTACGTTTTGTTCTGCATTATTGACAATTGCTGCGGGAAAAACGTTGCTAAGGAATTAGAAAAATATTAGCACTATTAATTAGCATTACAAATCAATCACTTACCTTCAGAATGCGATAGGTTTGTAGTAGAGTAGTTCCAAAGAAAGATGAAAAGGGGTAGCCAAGATTCTACCAATTGACACCAACATAAACACGTGTACGAGTTTTTGATGTTTCTACGCATTAGCTCCACCTTTTCTTCTTTCCTTGTAACCACTCTACATCAAGAAAATGAGAAATATAGCAAATCGTGGAACTGGGCCGTAAGGAAATACCAAAAAAGGTGTTATGGTACCAATTGGTACATTTTCTTTGAACTTGTTAGAAACGGTCAATGGTATAATATATTATTAACCTTTTGCAACTGTTTTGTGTGATATGGAAGTAATAGCAGGAAATCATTACAAAAGTGTTTTGATCATAAAAAATTTTAAACGGTATTCGTGTATAAATTATTAACGACAAATTTCTATTGTCTTGTTTTTAATAGTTTATGGTTTACGACGTCATTTCACTTTAATTTGAAAAATTATGGGTTCTTTACTGCCAATAAGTTATTTCAATTTTTATTCCAATCCCATCCAAATGCGTATTTGCAAGAACGCCCAGGTTTGACGAACCCGAGTATACTTTTCTTATTATCTGATATCTTAAGATTAAAAGAAGGCCAGCATTTCTAAATCTAGTTTATCGGAAACTTCTCAGGTTTCTTGTTCTTCTAAACTATGAAAAAAAAAAAAACAGATTACAAAATTTTACAGTAATCCTAATATATAGACTTAGGTTTCCCCATAAAGCTAATAACATAAAAATTCTTATTAATCCATTTAAACATAAGCAATTAATTTCTGATTAACCTGGGTGTCTCGAATATCTTATTCTTGAAGCAAAGAGCAAACGATTATAAAACTTCAACTATACAATGAAACACCGCAATTTGTCTTGAATATAGAAAAGAGAAGAACAAACATTTACATCCATTCGTTTGTAGACCTGCAAATAATAATTGTTGATACTTTATTGAAACACAAATCTTGCAGTAGGTAATAACAAACCTGATTGGTAGTTTAGAGTAAATAAACGCTTCATATTTTGAACCTGTATTTTCCTTTTTAAAACAAAAATATTTATTATCGCGTTTGGTGCTTACTAATACAAATGTGAAACTCAATTTAAATATTTTGACTTAAGAGCCTATGGTATCAAAACTTGGAATTAATAGCAAGAAAGCATGACTTGGAACGTATAAAGACAACAGATATGATGTGCAGACAATTTATTGTAAAAATTGTGAAGTAACAAGCCAAAATTAGCAAAAACGATTAAAAAATTAGGTAAGTTATATATTATGGCCTAACACCAGGATGGCCTTTGCTTAATTCAGTTTGTAAGTGTTGTTTCCGCGAAGTTCTTGGTTCTGCCTATATTGTCGTAGTTTAAAATCACCAGAAAGGGCGAACTTGAAATCGAATCCAAATAGGATGTGTTGTTTATTATTTGAACAGCGTAAAAGTTTAAGTTTTTTTCAGTATGTTTTGCCCATGCAATAGCTTATTAAAGTTACCTAAGGGTGTATATTGGTAGTTTTCATAAATAAGAAGTGAAAGAGGACACTAACGTCGAGTAAATTAAAGCCATGCCAGGAGTACAACCGAGCCAAACAACCAGAAGTCAGATTCACTCAATGTAAGAACAATGTCAAAATTAATCGGCTTAATAGAAAAATGTCAAATTTGAGCCAACAATAGATTTCCAAGCGTAATACTTCGGAATACCAACTTCAGAGGGAGAATAAATTTGCTCGAAACTTTTTGTGTTAGCCGCCTAGCAGCAAGTTTTGAGTTTTAATTGCCAATTGATGGTGAGTTGATTATATCAATTACATTCAATTGCAGTGCGTAAAATGTTGATGCGTTTAAAAAGCTGTAAAATTTTTAAAATGCGACTGTAGTTATAGGAACCTTGTATAGTAAATATTGTTTTATAACGAATAAAATAATAACGTGTTTAGTTTTCACAAATATTTATTTATTATAAACTACTAGTTTCGCTCTCTCGAGCATTTTCAAGTTACTTGAAGTTACTTGAAAATGCTCGAGAAATTCGGTCGTCACTTGGTGAAAATTCATTATGAAGGAATAAAATAATAACGTGTCTAATTTTCACAAATATTTATTTATTATAAACTACTAGTTTCGCTCTCTCGAGCATTTTCAAGTAACTTGAAATTAGTTTATAATAAATAAATATTTGTGAAAATTAGACACGTTATTATTTTATTCCTTCATAATGAATTTTCACCAAGTGACGACCGAATCTATTAACTATATTGTTTTATAATTATTATGATGATAATTGATTTTCAAAAATTGGAATCTGAAAGTGTTGTAAAGAAAAAATTGTATCAGTTTGGTTCACATTATGAAGAACTGTTAATTTGATGGTGTTTATTCAAACAGGAACGCATTACAAATTTACAATGATGAGGTTAAATGAGCTACTTAATTTATACTAGTGCCGTGTTAGAAAATTATTAATGGTAAATGAACGACAGTGGTGGATCTAATAAAATTTACAATCGCGTAACGTAGGATATGAAAACATGAAATTTATAAAATTGATTTTATTGCACCTGACGATTTTATAATGCGGATATTGCGACTTTTATGTGCTGGAAAACTGAAATGTAGAAGTAAAAATTGAGCTGCAGGCTCCGTAATTACCCTCTCCTATGAACATTTTTTCTTATTTAAGGAATTATATTCAAATATAATTTGAATTGATACAGAAATTTTTCAGATATTTTATACTATTGGAAAATTTTTTAACCTATTTATGGCACTTGTGCCTCGTATTGGGTCAATTAAAATCGTGTTCATTTTTAAATGTACAATAAAGCCAAGCAATGTTTTTGAAATTTCACAATTTCCTAGAAATTTGCTTATAGGAAAATACCTCCCCTAGTTAGTTAATACACAATCCTATATAATAATTTGCTAGAAAGCTCCTCCTCATCATTTACAGGCGTGCATCTGATTGGTTTGCTTATTTATTATCAACTAAAACAAGTTTGCCAACTGAGAAGGAAGTTAATTCCTCTCAACTTAATTTCCCCAAGTGCCATTTAAAAATTTTATAACTTTTAACTTGCTCATCCTTGGAGTAATTTCATATCCCCTAGACTCCCTGTTGCTATCACCATTACACGTAAATATGCATTTGCAACGGCTCCAATTTGATAAAATCAATGATAAATCATACACTATCTTGATCTGTGCATTATGACCGGGGGGTTTGGGGGGGGGGGTTATGGAATACCCTCCAAAATCAGATACAGTTACGGGGTTTTGGTTTGATAATCACATATAGAATGTCATTTGCAGTTACTCCCATGGTTTATTACAGTCTCATCCAAATGAGACCAAATGCTGAACCATTAGGGCCTACACATATGGTTCATTCCCTCCAAGTTTAGACGAACAACCACATCAACTATGCACTAGATCGCTAAAGACGGCCAGAGGTCGCCGTGTCAAATTCTTGCGTTTTAAAAATTATAAATTAATCTAGAGTTGTTTATTTAATAATATCCTATTTTCCCATCCATTGTTGAGGCTGTTCTGTAGGGGTTCAGAATTTGGGAGCAAAAATGCGACGAGGTGAATTTATAACAATATTCATATGAAACTACATATTTTAGGTACCTAATTGTTAATAAAAAATTTAAAAAAAACACAACAAATACTGCAAATTATACATAAAGTGTAGCCATTTAGTGAAACCGTTGCGAAGAAATAACAAAAGATGTTTGATATGGATGGATGTTTTTATGTTATTTGAGGAAGAACTTTAATTAATTTTTTTTACCTAATAAGTATCCATTAAAAACTTTGACAGAAAATAAATGGCATAAAATGCTAATGCTTGATTCTAATTTATTAGATTAATTAATTATATAAATTACTGTAATTAACTATATAAATATAAAATTAAATTACAATTATCTAGGAATTAGTCTAATTTAGCTGGAATCTTACAATTCTGTACTAAGAATTTTAGAATTTTAAATTATGTATGTGGGTCGAATACAAATTATAAACTTGGCACACTTCGTTGCCACATAACCGGGTAGAAAAATAGAGTTTAATTTGGACACAAATTAAACGCTATCATGGGTAATTAACACATAATGACTTAAAATAAATTGGTACCTGCCAATTAAGACATGGATGCTTCAGAAAAAGATTAAATATCAATAAAAGTTTTTCAGTTTGTATTTTAAGGAGAAAAGCTCTACATTATATAGGTTCCATAAGACTGGAGTAAAAACTGATCCATGTTCTCAGAACCCCTTCTTCTATCCAGTCTTAACTTGTAGCTGTCAAGGAAGCTTACAGAAATGCTGTTTGTAGTCCTCTGTCCTCTGTGGTCCAACAGACATATCGACCTGTAGGAGGGGGGTTGAGGTCCCTTTTGGATGAGCACCAGATCCGACCCTCTTCCAACTCGAGGGGAATTTGGTTACCTAGAGAAGAAATTTTTGAAGGGGGTCAGGAATTCCTATTCACTGCCACTTGCAGCTGCTGCAAAGTAACAGGGTTCGGGGTAAGTTGGAAAAAGCACTTCAGCCACCCACAGGACCTGGTATGGATTAGCCCAGGAATGGGAGTTCTATGTTCCAACTTCCTTTTGCCAAGTTTGTATGCCTTCCTCCATGTCTATACTAATGCAAGACACATGTAATTTTAAATAACACCTACTAAAAGATTAATCTTTGGTAAAGTCATCCGAATATCCCGATCAGCGAGTCCGAACAACCACATCCGATATTTCTAGATAGAATCTTATTATGTAAATGAGATGTCACAATTTGTACAAATTATTTTAATTTTTCTTCACTAGTGGCAATTCTTCACTAACTACCAAATATCTTTTTAGCAAGTGCAAGTACGCGGAATCGGTGGAATCTGCAGTTTAGCTATCAAATATTTTATAAGAACAGCATCAATTTTGATGTTCTTATTTGGAAAAAAGCAACAAGTTAATCTTTGAGGATAACCAAATAATATACGTCCTTAAGTTGTACATTATTGTTTTTAAAATACAAGACGTCATTATTAATGAAATATGATCATTATGACTAGTCAAGACACTAACAACACTATCGTAGAATATTTGCATACCAAATAAATCTATTTGTCATAAAAGTTATTACTTACTACTTCTAAACTGATAGTGCATGTGGCGTTTTTCTTTAATTTAATGAATTATTTAAAAACATTGATCGTTTCTTTGTTCATCTACTTTTAATAATAGAACAAAGTGAAATTTTTTCTGTAAGTCTCTTAGGAAAATGATTTAGAATGACGGAATAAATATTTTGAACATAGAAAAATGTGGTCCTTTCATCGTTTTCATTTCAAGAGAAAAGTGCAACCACACCTACAAGGAGAGATTTTCACATGGAAATCACCGATTTCATCCATTACCATTATATCTAGATTCCAATTAAGTCTTCATCAAGTTCAAAATTCACTCTTCAGCGAATTTTGAGAAAATCTATTTTGAAAAATGTTATTTAATATTATCTATATTTTATGAATAATAGAATTGACGTGCATGAATGGATTAACAAGATTCCTACTATATTGTGCTTTTTCACTGGATTAATCTATTAAGAATCCTATTAATATTAGTAGATTTGAGAAAAAGAGTTATTTAGAAAGTGATAGGGTTGCCATAGCTCCCAGAACTTTGTATTAGGTGAGGGCTATGGTTGTTCGACCTCACATCTTACTCAAGTGGATCGATACCACACAGAAAAGTAACTAGCAAAGTTGGAACCGTTTTCCTTTACTTTTATTAATTAAATATAACTGGAATAATTAAACCAGCGATGTTGAAGCTGTCAGTTCATTTACAAATTCTTCTTCTTCTTCATTAACTTATTTTAGATCAATTATTATCTGTTGTATAAGCAACTGTATCAAGTTTGCTTGGCACAATTGCCTTACAACTGATAGGTAGCTTGCTGGGCTGGCCTGCACTGAAAAAAAAAGGTACGCCATATTGATGAACACCATTCATCATGTGAAATTCATCGTAAATTATGACGAAATTATCAATATGATGTACAAAAACTTAGATAAAATAATGAATTTGATTTCATCAATTTATTTTCATCATGGAGATGAAATAATCATCAATGTGCTGTACCAAGTCATCGATGAGGTTTAAAGAATGATGAATGATTCATTAATACAATGAATTTTATTTCATCGGTTTATTTTCATCATAGTGATGAAACATTCATTGATTTTTTTTTCAGTGTGCAGATGTGCCTGTATCCTGCTTCTTTATGTTAATATTGGCAATTCACAAACTAAATGACTACAAATTATATTCTTTATTTAACGTTAATAAGTTTGTCAAAACATTATATAACCAACCAACTTCTAACAGACAGACAGAAAGTCTAACATTTATAATATAGAATACTAAAATATGAAGAAACAAAGCAATTACTAACGTTTACTATGCAAATATGATTAAAAAAGTAAACAAAAGTACTAAATGAAAAACAAAAATTATACTCAAAAATTATAGAACCCTCAAAAACCTCAAGAAAACCTCGTATCCTAGCAACGTGCCTGAGGAATTTATACCTACCACTAATAACGGCAGCTTATAAACATGAAATTTAAAATTATTTGTGACGTTACACATGAGAAACTTCACTCTTAATTGATAATATTAAATTTTCATAGTAACGATCGTTACATTTTGATGAGATTAAACTTAGTTACAACTGTGTAACTAACTAGTAATTCAAGTATGTAATTAATATTTTTCTCAGACTCATAAAAATTATTATTGTTATTTACTATTAAATAAAAATCTTTTCTTAATTTAACTTTTTGCAGAAAATTCAAATATACTTCTGTGCAGAATTAAATATCTTCCTCGATCCAAAACTTAACTTTCGGTTCCGCACTCCTTACATTTTTGATTTTATAGATAACATCCGTAGATAATAATTATAATAAGCAATAAATGTCCACCTATTTTTGTTAAAATAAGAAATAGTTCATATCAATACCGCAAACAGCGCTACTACCGCACAATAAAATTGGTTCAAATTCATATGATAAAATTTTTCATTTCAATTTTTTTTTACATATAAAATTATAATTAGGAAAACTTCTATTAAAATGTACGCATTCTGAGTATTACACTAAAAAAACTCATTAAATCAGTTTAGTTTTCTTAATTTTCTCAGTTCAATTTGGGGATAAATCAACCCATCTAAACAAAAAATTTAATGAAACAAAATCGATTATTTTAATTTACTTCAATGAAGTTTTCTAAAGTTTTATTTTTGAATACTTAACATTTATTTATTTTTGATATTTTACAATTTTTTCATCTTTTTTTTAAGTTTCTTTAAAGATTTAAAAAAATTTTTACATTGTCAATCTCCCCCCCCTCCTCATTTTTAATACTTAAAATCTTCAATTTTTAAATTTTAATTTTATGTTTACGGATTACCTATCTTCAATTGTAATTTTTCTTAACCTTCATCCGCTCGCGTACCAGCCGGCTGGTGGAGCTTTTTTAAACAGAACACGGGCATGGTCTAGTGGATGAGATAGTAATTAGAAAATACAAGCCCTTCCCATCTCTCTCTCGCGCTCTGGAAGAAAATGGGAGAGAAAATTCAAAAAGGCAAATTTCAACTCTAAAATAAGCGAGCGGATGAAGGTTAAATCTTGTTCATTATTTTGTATTTAACGTTTCATTTTCTAAAATATTTCGTGATTTACAAGAACGGGTTAAATTCATCCCTGTTCAAATAAAATTTCCAATTTATTCTTTCACCAGAAATTATAGATTAACTTACTGCAATATTGAAAATAAGTACAATTTTAACCTGATTTGAAATATCTGTGTTCGTACTATCTGCTTATAGTGACTAAAACCTATGAAGTTCGTGATACTGCAGGTTTTTATTTTGTATTGTTATATTGTTGTGAATTTTGATTTACAATGAGCACGAGTCTAGTCAAGTAAAGCTTAAATGTGAAGTTTTGCATTGCAAAAAATTGCACACTTAAAAATTATTGAAATTTCATATAGAATTAATATTATAATACTCGTATAATAATGGAAAAGTGCAAGGTCAATAACTGGACGTTCGACGTTTCGGTTCCTTTTATTGACCCACTAGCAGCTACATCAATCGCAGACTAAATCTAATATAATAATTTATTAGAAAACAACTTCTCATTTTTGGTGTTACTGTAAGCAAACTTCTGATTGTTTCCTTCATTTATTACCACCCAAAGAAAATTTTCAAACTCTAAAAATGTTTAAGACCTTCGAAATATACATTTGCATCTGATTGACGAAGAATAATAGCTTGCTTATACGATTGGTCGCATTCTCTTGAGTGAGGCAGAAGGCCGATCAACCATATTACCTGTGGCAAGCGGTTTAATTTGCACTACATTAGGTCCCGTTCAAATACAAGATTTTTTTAAATAAAAAATCAATTAAAACATTGTTACATGAAAACAAATTTATTCCCCTGAAATGGGCGTGAAACCGGGGGGTTTTGATTGAATTTTTCAAATTTTTTTGTGTTACCGGTGACCCTAAAGAATATTTTATAAAATCGTAAGTCGATATTGCTATTTTCTTTTTAAATAACTTCAAAAAGTCAAATTACATTGAAATTATTGCAATTTTTATTAGTTGTCCGAGGACATTTTTTGCGAGTCACTGTATATAGTTATTTAAATTGTGACACGACTCTTTAAGAATTATTTTTTATATTAAACCTATTAATTTCTGATCCATTGATTTATTTGAGAAATTACCCCGTATCAAAATTTCTTGGCCAATATAACCGTGGCATTTTTGCTAGCCTTTCCAGATTGTAACATTTCATTGATTTCTTTATGGATCAACCCTCTTATTGGGGGTTGTGAGCTGAGGGACAATTTACATTTCAGAGGCAACTAAGCTACATGGTGGCTGAATCTTTCAAGACCATCAGGCTAATTTTCTTCAATTTTTTTGTCTTTCTTCCTTCTTCTTCTTGGTTGTTTTTGCCCGAATTCAGACGTCGTTACAGCATTCATGATAAGCAATTGCTTATCATATTTGCGAATACTGCTTTCTTGGGATAAAGGACGTATACAGTAGAGGTCCCCCTCCTTTCTGTATAAGAGACGGCCAGAATAAAGTTTTTACCTTATCTGGACTCGAACCGGGCATTTCGTGTCAACAGTCAACGTACTTAACCGTTATGCTCCGACCGCTCTTCCTTCTACCCTATACCAAATTTATATCCGAACACAATTTCAACCTGGAAATTCTAAAGTGAATAAATGGAAAAAATAAAATTGAAATAAATAAGAAAAAATTTGCATATAAATTAATCAAACTGGATTCCCTCGTCGTAAATTTGGATAAGTAATAAAAATTGGTCAGGGTGTGAAGAAGGTCATAGGTGGAAGGCCTTTGAAGGATGAGAGCTACTCAGAAATGTTGAAAAATGAAGGAAATAGCTGGTATGATGAATTAAGAAGGCCTCATCTCTAGGAAGAAACTCCTGCCCATAAAAAATAGCGTTATAAAATGAAATTTAAAATAAATTCGATAATAGATATTAAAAGTTAATTTTGTTTACACGAGCCCAAAAAGTTTTAATAAATAGCATGGTTGAATACAATATTGAGAAAACTAAGGTCTTGATTTCTACTCAATAGCCCATTATAAACATGTTTCGTGTCGAATCATTTAGAAAATGCTAAATTCTATTGCCAATATTAATAATCGTGATTTTATTATTAATTGTTCGAAAAAATGATAGTGACATTTACCTTATGGCCTTGAAATATTTAAAAAACGAACCTCTTTGTTATTTATGCTTAGGTAATGTAATCTGCAACGAGCGGCATTCTTGCTTAGTTGTAACAATCTGAATAATAATTCGATTTGTTATAGTTTGAATTAGATTTGAACTTTTAATCGCCAGAACTATAAAAGAAGCGATAATATAAATTAGGAAGTAAAGATATACAGATACAAATATAAGCAAATCTAATTTTAAATTCAAGAAGGTAGACATACCTACATTAATTTTAAATTTAAGAATTTATTTGACTAATTTTTTATTAGAAATTTATTTGATTATCCACATTAAATTTTGAAGGATTTTGTTACTTATTACATAATTTTTCATAATAATTATGAGCAGATACCTATAATAGTAGAAAGATTATAAGATTAAATTGTTGTCGGCAAATAACTTTTACAGACCAACACTTTTTCTACATTTTCTTATTCCATGTAGGTGCAAAATCAATGATTAATCAATTTACTAAACAATAGTCTAATTTAAGTATCGTGTTAAATAATAATTAATTTCTGGACTACCTTTAATTAAATCATCATTATTATGATACAACAAAATCAACTTTAAACAATGAAATAATAAATAATTTATAAAAAAACACTTAATTCGAATTGATTATTGTACTATTAATTTTTTTTCATATTTTATTTCAAATTTATTAGTAGAGATTCGTAATAATACTGATTATACTCTTATTATATTATGTAGGCCCTGCACCAAAGTCTATAAAGTGAACAAAATAATTCATTTTACGCGTTAAAATTAATAAAATGTATTCTATACCAGGCCCGTAACCAGGATTTCATTTCGGTGGGGGGGGGTACTTGTAAAAAGCCTGTTGCAAAATGTGAAATTTTCGGTGGTTCGCAATTAAATTGAATACATTTCGGGGGGGGGGGGGCAGGTGCACCCAAATGCCCACCCCCCTGGCTACAGATCTATCCTATACATAGCACAGGAATTACAATTTTTAGTAGGGTTGATTACAATGGCATATTTCGTTCTTAGTAGAGGTAATTTTATTCATAGTGGTTGGAAGTGGCTATAATGTGTTTTTTAGGGTTTTATCAAATTTTGTCTACTACTTTTTCCTCCTCGGATAATTTTAGATAGAAGGCTGTCTTCATCTAATTTATATAATTCATTTACATGTTTTTTATCATCTTTCTACTATTTATTCTTGATGACATTTAGGCTTTCTTGCTTCAAACAGAGTCTTAATTTTTCCGTAGGGCATGTTAAATATTGTACCTCATCGTCTTTTATAACAAAATAATAATAAATTAATTTATTAGTTGGGGAAGTTTCAAACAAAAAGCAAAATTTTTGGCAAAGACAATCCAAATGTACCGACTAGCTCTGACTCTTATGCTCTTTTTTATTTCAATAAAACTCTTGGTAGTATAAATAAAAATGAGTACGAGTCCTTCATAAAGGCGGTTAGCAGACAATCAACTACTGGATTAACTTCCGAAGGCCTGGCTTGCAACAAGGGGTTCCCGAACAAACAACTTTGCGATTTGTTTATTATTACATTAATATTTTTGTACAACTACAATAACCATAAATTTTATCAAAGCGCTATTTAGTAAAAATTGATATTAAATGTGATTTGATACAGTTACACAAACCTACACCTATGGCAAAAGGACGATTTGTAGTCCAAATAACAAGTTCAAATTCTCACATTTTGTATTCAGTTCTATAAACGATATAAAATATTCCGAGTCTCTTAATTGTAATTTAGAATCTAGTCTTCCCTGAGCATTGAGCAATAAGTAGTCTCAATAAATGTTCTGCGATAAAAAAGCGGCCGAAATTTGACTTGTGCTTGTTCGAAACATCACAACTCATCTTAGTTTCCGAGTGAGGGGGTTCGCAGATGGTATTGGAACACCACAATATTCTGCAAACCTTGATCTAAGCATAATTATTATACCGCTTGGTACATAATGCATTCGCATTTCAGTCGGAACCTACACGCATATAACACTGCGCAGAAGCATTTCAAGATGGATGCAACTCTAATGCCATCCAGACACTATATAAAATATCTAGTCAAAATGTATTTTCTCTCTGCTAGATCAAAACACACAGGAAGCGGCTCCAAACCCTGCACCTCGAAGCCGATGAACACGCTTACTTTTAAGGCTCTAGTCTATAGAGTTGTTAAGATGATGCACTACTGAAATTGAACTCATGTCCTTCGGCATGAGTTATATCGGTTACATTTAGATGCAATTTCTTACACTCTACCGCAATGTAGCGGATTTTAAGTGAAAATCCTTAAGTTAGGATGCAATGCAATGTCCGTGTATAAAGAATTGCATCTTTATTAGATTGTGCATAATTAATAATACAATAATACAAATTTGTATTCTGTATTTATTTGTATAAAGATAATTGAGGCGATCATTGCCTTGCAGCTAACGCAGTTGGATGCGAATGCGGGGCACTGGGTTCAAACCTGGGGAGAGTAAAACTTTCTCATGACTAGTCTCCGTGCTTCGAAAGGTACGTTAAGTTAAGACGGTAGTCCCCTGGGTTAGTAAATTGCCACCATTAACATGAAAATCCAGGATACAGGCACATCTGAAGGCAAGTCCAGCAAGCTACCTAATAGATGTAAATTATTATTCATATGCTCATGGAACTAGCACTGCTATGGAAACGACGCAGATGTTGGAAATAACAAGCCTTAAGGCTTAAACTAAGTTGAAGAAGAATACAAATTAAGTAAGGAATAATTTTTATTAAATTTAATTTTAATAGTTGTTATTCCTAAAAGTATTATTGAGTAATCACAAACATCATAAAACAGAGTTTTGGATTTCTTCATCAATCAAAGGTTTTGGTATCTAAAACTAAGGCAATTATAATATTTAATTTAATTTTAAGAACAAACAAAAAAGAAACAAAAAAAGCACCATACCATAATTTATTATTGATTCTGATTATTATTATTATTATTATCATTATTATTATTATTATTGTTCATTGGGTGACCCATTGGTTTTAAAATGTGGTTTCTTATTATTCCTCCTGCTCTAAAGCTTTGTGGTGGTGGAGGTCCTCCTGGACCACCCGGAGGAGGAGGTGGAGGTTGACAAGAAACTGTTGCTGGCTGCTGTAATTAAGAATTGTGATTTGTTGCTTAAAACTTCTTTAAACATAATAATGTGACAAACAATAAAAATTTGAATTAAAATTAATAAATTATAAATTGAAAATTACTTAAACATAAAAATTATGAACCACACAAGAAAAATTGCAACAAGTCAAAATGTCTAGTTCAGGGGTGGCGAACTTTTATGTATCAACGTGCCATTTTTTCTAAAGAAATGTTTAATGAGGCCATAGACGTGCCATCAGATAATTAAATATAATATTTAATAGTGTATTTTTTGATCGGTGGCGTGCCCAAAATATTGTGTCGCGTGCCATCAATGGCACGCGTGCCATAGGTTCGCCATCACTGGTCTAGTTGATTCTTGGAAATAAGTTACAAAGAAAACTAACAAGGAAGGAAACGGCAAGATAAATTCTGGAAAGCTAGATACAAAGAAAACCAACTGTGAAAATGGAAGTTGTTGAAACAAAGGCACATAGGACATAGCTAGACAGTAAACCATATAAAAAGCCCTAGTAATTATCAGGGAGACAGTTGAAGTTTGAGCGTCATCGATGCTATACCAAGTGCGCTAAGTTGCAGCCTGACGACGACGATGCTACCAGTCACTCTGATAATTGCTATAGGGTAAGAAATGTTTGAATATTAAGATAATAATTATTAAATTACTAATCATGCTTTTTGACTTAAGGTTTATGTAAATATTTTGTCATTATAGTTAAATGTTAAAGAAGTACATATTATCTTATTATTTATGTGAGAATACTGCCCCCAATTATTAAGGAGTAATTTGATACCAAGCAGTAATCTCTAAGGGTACGTTCCACTTAAAGCCCACGACGACCACGGTCGAACATCAGTCCAATCAAATAACCGCGTTCGATCTTTAGTCCCAATCAATGAACCAAGGGACCACGCCGCGGTCGTCGTGGGCTTTAAGTGGAACGCACCCTAACTACCCTTATAAAGGAGTTAGGCATTAATTGTGACACAATATACTAAATTATTATTGTATATTAATTATTACTTACAGCAGCCAGTACAGCTAGGACCACAAAAATCGACACCAAAATTAAACTCTTCATGTTGCGAATATGGATTGCAGGTGAATGTTCAAATATTTTGTATGTGGCCTTTTATATTCTAAATTTTGTTATGGAAATATTACATAAGTAGTGTCCTTTACAATATGTTTTTTATATTTTGCTGTTCAAAAGTACACAGTGTATCACTTTAATATCTATAATTTAATTTCTATTTTGCCATTAAATAAAATTATACAAAGTAAAAAATATATCAATAATTTAACTTGCATAATTTAGTATCTCTATTTTAATTTAAATGGTCAATTTAAAATTTTTTTTTAATACTTAATTATTATAACTAGGGTTTTCTATATTGAAAATCAAGACATACATTTTAAAAGTGAATTTACCTCCACTCTCCACACAAAGGAATTGTTTTAGCTTGAAAATATCCGGCTAAGCTAAAATGTGAATTTAAATGTCCTGATGAACTCCCCAAATATCCCTCAAAATCTCCTGTGTGCTTTCTCCTGTGCTGAGGAATTTAGCTTCTCAAAAAGCTTTTTGTTTATAATTTGTTTAATTTCACTTGTACGAAAAACTATCGCCAAACCAAAATCGAAGAACACAAAATTCTGTACTTTTGTAGAAAGGAAATTTCTTTTTTTGAAAAAAAAAAACACGAAAATTTATTTATAGTAGGTATGTGCTTTTTTCACATATTCACCAGTCTTCCTTTAATTATTAATTTCACACTGAATTTCTCTAAAATTCTCATTTATATACAGCGACGCACAATTGTCTTCGGACAACTAATAAAAATTGCATTAATTTCAATGTAATTTGACTTTTTGAAGTTATTTGAAAAGAAAATAGCTATATCAACTTACCATTTTATAATATATCCCTTAGTTGTGTTCGATATCATAATGGACTGTTTTAAATATTTACAGTTACCCCAAAAAAAATTATTACAAATGGGAATTCAAAACCCTTTTAAATATTACGAGAATAATGATCCCATGAAAAAATCCCGTTTAGTACAGAAATTTCTTTTGTATAAATGCCCCAAAGTAAACATCCACCCCCTTCAGTCACCCGACATTACTCCCATAGTTAAAAATATTTAAAAAAAAAATCATTTATAACATGCCCAATCGACTAAAAAAAGTAATAGAACAAACCTGATACCCCATCAAATATTAAATAATGACATATTTTCTCAGTTTACCTAATCTAAAGTGCTAATTCATGTAGTGTCCGATTACTATATTGTAGTTATAATTTAAATAGAATTGCAACTATAGAATGATTAAACCCTTGCTAATTCTGTTTGTGATTGAATTTTTTCATACTTTTTTTTTGTATTACCGGTGACCCTAAGGGATATTTTATAAAATGGTAAGTTGATATAATAACTTTAAATAACTTCTAAATGTCAGATTACATTGAAATTAATGCAATTTTTATTAGTTGTCCGATGACATTTGTGAGTCACTGTATTTATTTATTCTGCAGCTTTCTTTGTACCATCATTGTCCTTCCTTCGTATGTATCCTTGTGTGTTTTCTTCTACCTTTTGTCAATTTTACGATTCTTGCCATAATTCGTGGTGTCTTTGTGTAAAATGTGTAATTTTTATTTCAATTTTGTTCCAGGATATTCCCTTCTTCTATTATGTTTCTATTTTTTGAAAATGGCGGAAAATTTTTGTCACGTATTTTTTATCAGAAAGGTAATTAGGACCCAAAAATTAAGTGTAGTAGTATGCAAGAATTCAGCTTATTTACATTTATTGCGATCTCCTTTTAGTTCAGTACCAACAATGGTACGCATACCATATGTAAATTGAGGACCCCTGTTATAATCTGTCTAGATGAAGAGTTTCAAACAGCAGTTTGTAGTTTTTCTATCCACAACCATCAAGAACATTGCTGATGAAATCCTGGAAGAAAGCAAAATTATTTACTAAAATATTTTCGATAAAATTGATCGTAACACTTTTTGTGCAGTGCATGATGAATTAAAAACAAAAAAATTCTTGATATTGCAAAGATTCTCCTTCTATTTCGGATAATATTTGCTCAAGCTTATGTATTTTTTGAAATACGACAATATTATCCACTTTATCAAGTGAACAAAACTACAGTACTAAAATATTGTTTTTCAAAATTATAGTACTTTTCATCACAAGGACGTAAAACGCGATTTTTCGTTCGAGGGGAGCGGGGGTTACGAGGCGGAGCGTAGCGCAGCCGAGGAACCCGACCGCTTCCGAGGTGAAAAAGTAGTTTTACGGCTTCGCGTGGTGAGAAGAACTTTTCGTTAGCCGTCAATGTGCGTAATATTTGCAGGAGGAACAATAAAGCGCCGCGCGACATTAAAAAAGCTGCCGTGTTAGTGTTTGCTAAGGAACACGTGCAGCAATTTGTCTCGACGCAACGGCGCAATATAAGTAACTATTATTATGCTAGCCAAATTAAGTTACACTATCACGTTCTAAATATTGCATATAGAAAGTAGTATAGAGGGACGTGACTCTATGCTTCTTTCCGTTTCTCTGTAAATATTGTAAATAGAAAGTATTATAGAGGGACGTGTCTCTATAATACTTTCCTTTTGTACATATTTTGTACTTATTTTGTACATAATACAGTAGAAACTTATGCTTTTATACCATTTTTATTGGTTTTTTCCTGCAAATATCGACGAAAACATACTCTTTTCGTACCTCAAAACGTATACGAAAAGTGCTCATATACGTCCGCGGTAACGAAAAATATTTTTCTATTCGTTATAATGATTGTTTGTAAAGTAAATACATATTGTATTTGTCCATCAAGTATAATAGTATCAACTATAAGTTGATAATTAATTACTTGTTTAAATATATAATCTGATAGATCATTGTTATCAGAATTAATTAACAGTTGCCATGATTATTGTCATTATTTTAGAACTTTAAACGCTAGTCAATAAATCAAAGCCAAATAAATAAGCCTGCAAGTCATGATTTTTACCTCATCGTTTTTAAAGTTGTGCATATTTGGGAGTATTATGGTTGGTTACCTACTAAAATGTCACTACATAAAAAGGATGAATAAAATATATCTATTCTGAGAGACGTAATATTATCGATAAATCGGCTTATTAAAATTCGGTTTAAGCATTTGTGGTTACAACATAACATCGCAGTGAGTCGTACGAAGGCCGGATTGACTGAATTTACAAAAGTGACTGCTAATTCTTTTGGGGTTTAAACTATCACTATTAATTATTTTTTAAACCATTTCAAATAGGTAGAACTATAGAAAATAATAACATTAACGGATTTATCTTAACCTGAACTCATGCGAGGCCAACAACAAAGAAAATTTTAATGACAATCCCTTTAGTCATAAAAGTGCCGGTGTATTACATTTACATAATTATTTTAAAATCAATAAAAGAAAACGACACATATACATACACACACAAACTCATAAAGAAATCGTTCTTAGAAAATGAATATATAACCGACCCGTATATGTTTGAATAACTTTTATGATCATCTGCGAGTACGTACTCCATAGGTGTAATATGAATAGGTACGTGTTATACAAGGAATGTCATAGATCATTGTTTCATTAAATGTATCATAAAAATTCTTTTAAATTTTCTATAAGCAAATGGTTCTAAACAATGCAGAACTTTAGTTGCTTTGATTCAGTATTTTGCAAAACTTCCAGCTTTCAATTTGCTCAATTCATTGTTAATGAAACGCCAGGTGGCCAGGTGGCTGGTTAATAGTACTGAAATTGTTTATTTGGTATTGTCTTAATATTACCTACTATTTTGACAGCGTTTCTCTTCTGTTTTCTATAGGTATACCTTAGTTAGCTTAATTATCTCACTCCAAAAACTTTTTCTAAGAAAAACTATCATTTGATTTGTATTGAGCGTTATTCTGGGATATCCAGTTTAAATCGGGAGAAAGTAACTTTCTTATGGTTGTCTCCGTACTTCGGAGTGCACGTAAAGCCATCGATCTCCCTATGTTGAAGATTGCCACCATAAACAAACAAATTTTCTACATTCCAAAAATAGTGGTTAATAATAATAATTAGTCAACTTCCTAAAATTTGTAATTAGAAACCAAAGTCGTTATTCATAATTTTTCGACTTTATCGATACCTACCTGGTACTGAATATAACTCGAGGTGTCTTCCGAGGACGGTTACCTCTTTACCTGACGAAAGTATCAATAACGCTAATAAAAATTAACATTTTATGTAACATCGTAGTTTATAAAATAGTATTTCTAACGATGCAGTTGGAAAAAAATTAAAATTATTACGAAACCGCGTCGGCAATAGTAATTATATTACCCGAAGGTACAAAATAGTATGTAGTATTTACAAGTTTTGAATAATAATGTGATGTATTCAATAGTGATAATTATGATTTATGAAATGTTTGTAGTAGTTAATTTTAATCGGAAGTTACCAAGTCCTGTGATTTATTGTGTGAATTTAATTTCAATTATATGTTAATCGTTTCCATAAGATAATTACTTAAATGAAAATTAAAGTGATACTGCATGAACTATTTTAGAAATTATATATTTTCTAGGCTACTCAAAATAGAATTCATAGAACAATTTATTATTTATGACCTATAAATTAGTAAGGTATAATTATTTAAACGGCTTATATAAAGAATCGCTAGAGAAAAGTAGGATTTTTTAAATGATTTAATGGTATATTGTTTTGTAACTATTCGATTCATAACTTTTAGGTTTTGTGCAACTATATACAATTATTATAATTTAACAATCGAAATAAACAATAGTTAATAATGGACTTCATCATTAATTTTAAATTTTCAAAAATCATTGATTTAGCAAAAATAGTTTCACGCCCCCTGAACTCGTGCTATCCGTTCTTAATTTTTTAGAGCATAGTGATGTAATAATATTCTATAATTGTGATAAAATATCTATAAAATTGCAATATTGCAACTAACTTTCAAATTTTCCGCTCGCATTTCCTGTAATTCAATTCCAGTACTGAACAAATCAAATAATTAATAACGACAAAATAATTTTTTGTCAGAGGCATCCAGTGCGTAATTTACAATGTAATAATTTCATCGAAATCGCCATGTTTTCGTCACCAATAATAACTTTTATTCTATTCTAAAAATGAGCTATTTCTTATTGTAATTTTAAATTTCAGTTAAGTTGAAACAAAAAATATCCTCTGGACATCAGCAACCCCTAATGAGAGTGTTGACCCAAACAGAGACCAGAGTCCGTCGCAATCTGGAGGGAAACTCTTCAGTTTGTTTAACCACGATGTTAATAGGCTAACTCTCGATTTGTGCGAAGGCTGAGCCGAGGATTCTGAAGAAAAATGGTAGAGATGAGATGCTTTCATAATCTCAACAATTGAAATGTAAAATAACTGTGCTAAACAATGTACAGTATCCAACGAAAATACAGTTACAATCAAAAAGTGCACCCATCTCAAATTAAAGAAGTACTCAAATTCAACGTAGGTACTCAACTTCTATGGGTTATCCATTAACAAATGAAAAAAGCAAAAGCTAAAAATACGTCAGTAAAACGAATAGGAAAGAATACAGTTTACTTTCGTAAGTGCTTGTTAAGTTTACAACTTACAATGTTGACCAGCATTTTCTTCCACTTGAAATACGACATTTTTGGTTTTAAAAGGCGAAAATCCGGAACACTTGTTAATTCTACACAGGATACACTTGATCGATTTAATGCTGCTTGGAGATCTGATGTTGGCTGGTGGACCGTGAGAAAGCTGATCCTGGAGAGACATTAAGCAAGATTGGACCATCCAGATAACAAAGAAATTCCTCAAGTGATCCATCTTTCAACGGAAAATGAAGTTTCTAGGTTAAGATCTGGTTGTCAAAATCAGCCCAAAAGACGCTGCCAACCGTAGAGAATCGGAAATGGTCGAAACTTGCATACCAAAAACTGCGTAGTAGCTCGAACATAATAACGAGTCTCTCTTATCACCTTTGCTCGAATCCAGATATTTACAACAGGAGGTAAAAACAAGGTCACAAGAACACTTAAAAAAGTCGTTGTAATCGATAATTTTTGCCTTTTCATACAGTGAAAGACATTAAATGTAAGTTTTACAATTAATACTATTAGATCTTATCCGATAATATTGTGTCCACAACTGACTTGCATGAATGGATTAGCAAGGTTCTCGGTACTGACCGCTTATCCACTGACCACAAATTTATTTTAAAAAACAGCAAAGATGAATAATATTCCAAACGTATCCGTATGGATTGCATATTGATCACAAGTTTGCTCTAAAAAACTAAATAAAATAACAAATAACCTAAGCTCTAACTTTTCCAAATCTATCACAGCTTACGTTATTTGTTAAAATGAGTTCTTCTTTTCAAAATAAATTTGTTGTCAGTTAGTGAGCAGTCGTGTACTTAGCAATAGTTAAGCGGAGCAGGATTAGGGAACGCGGCCGGCTGGTTGAACGCGATCGGTTGAACGCGGCCGTTTGAACGCAGGATGTTTGAACGCACGGACGCTTGAACGCAAGAAAGTGAATTTTGGCAACACATTCACCTACGACAGAGCTCAAAAAAAAACAAAACGAGATTCACCCCCTTCCCAGTAGCACAGTTTGCCGAGTTGGAAGGCCCTAGGGGGATGTTTTTAATGAGTTTAGTCCTGCCAAAATGGCTCTGGAGCGTGCAGAGCGGTGCGGACAGTAGCGGGCGCGCGGAAGAGTCAATTTTGGCTAGGCATCCACCCTCTACTAGGATCCAACGCAGTAAATCTATAGATTTGTTCGTTTGTATGAACTAACTTGCTCGGTTCAAGTTAGTGCAAATAAACTGTGTTCGTTTGGCTGCTCAGTTCATGACTGAACATGAACTTCTTGCTCGACCTCCATAAGAGGAGTAGGCAGTGCAAGTTAGAACACTATCTAACTTTTGTGGTGGGAGTATTTCGATCTCGAAAGATAACCCAGTTCAAGTTAGTTCATACCAACGAACAAACCTAAATCCTTGGCGCGGCACTGGCAAACCGATCATTGACACCCAACGTTGGTGCAAAACTTGGGCCAATGCCATTTTCCATTGCCTAGCACATGCTCAGTTTAAAAATCGGCATGAATACAATGAATAGCCAATGCTGGGCAAGTATCGGTTTCGTACCGGCAACCAATCATTGGCGACTACAGAATAAAATAATGATCATACCAACCTTGGCCCAATGCTGTTTACCGCCGTTGCTTTGCCTGTGATCATCACTGGACCAGTATTGAGAGCCAACGTTGCATCAACGCTGGTCGATGTTATTATTTCAGCTTTGGGCCTACGGTCTCCATGATAACCGCTATCAAGACAAAGCCAAAACTTTAAAATCGATCTCTAACTGCGTAGGAAGAATATCTTATATTCATCTAATTACTAAATTACTTATTAACATAGGTATAATTGCAATGGAATCTAAAGCAGACTTACTTTATTTCGTAGTTTTTATAACTATGCAGCATTATTTTATAATTTACCTTTTCTCGAAAGAGTTTGCTTCACGAAAATAAAGTTTGAGTTTTTGTTTAGCGAGATCAACGTATTAAATTTGTTTAAACATTATAAAGAACGAAGTTGATGTTGATTGTATTGGAAATTATTGAAAAATTGTCGCATATAGTAAGTGAAACTATTGTGGAAAACCAGCTACATTAGAAATGTTCCTCTTATTGCAAGTAAAATAAAAAGAAGCAAAAAAAGAATTAGAATCAATATTAAAATTGGTAGCAGATGCAATATTAAATTTGGTGTCCAATTTGCGCATAATTTGAATAAGTGAAGCAGCAAGGCAAGGAGAATTAGGTTTTCATAAACAGTTTAAGTGAAAAAGTACTAGAAAAATCAGGTGTTATGGATTTAAATTTAAGGTAGTTTGTAAGACACAGGGCAACTTAAATTAAGGCACACTGACTATACCTACACAATTCTTTTGAGTCAAGGTTAAAATTCAAGAAAAGTTTGTTTTTTTATAAAAATTAATTAAAAGAGCTGCATTGTTGTTAAACACTGAACATTGCATTTAGTTTATAAATGCTAAATTAACAACCCAATTAGCAGCTTATTTATTTTTCTCAGAAAATTTGTAAAAACGTTTAATTATTCCATTTTCTCATTATTTAAAATACAGTATACAGTTCAAGATTTCAGAAAAAGTTCATTTTAAAAATCCTGGTCTAAATTTAACCTTTAATTAGTGACGTGAATCTTTCCTACATTCAAATAGGAACTTTTTGACTCGGAGATCCCCACGTCACTAACTAAAGGTTAAAGAAGAAACCTTAAATTGTCTTTTAAATAATAAAAAAGAAAATCCAACGCCATTTGCAAGCTTTTGAGAAAATTAAATAATCATTAAATAGATTAACAAATGAAAAGTATACCAGCTATGTAAACCCGGTTACCCTATTGTTAGGTTTTAATGAACCTTATACATTTTTTAACTTTTGGAAAAAAATTAAATGTAATTTTTAAATCAAACGTTCGCATTATTTTCTAGTGCAAAAGAAAAAATGAAATCTAATTATATCGCATAAACTAAGCACATAATGCAAGAATTTCAAACTGGATTTTTAAAAACATGTTAACATGCCTGTGTTTTCAATTTGTGAAAAATAATGTTCGTTTTTCTGAAATATTCGACTAAATGACGCTCATTACAGAAATTAATTATTTAAAAATGTTAATAAGAACAACATCGTGAATTTCATGCGTAAACGAAGCACAACAGACCGACATAGGCGTACCCATAATTTTATCAAAAATTATTTTTTGATATTCTGATGTGCATTATCTATAGATAATAATTATTATTGTACAAAAATTAAAATACCAGCTATTTATGCAAACACGAAACTAATAAAAAAATATCACGTAAAATAAAATTATAACTTTGGAATACCCAAATTTTAGTTTTCTTTTTACGCAATTTTCTCATGGAAAAATTAAAATTTTGAAGGTTTCGAGATTGGTGAAAACTAACGATTAATTAGGTTTTTGTAATATTATTCTGGAATTAAATGTAAGAATTCCATACAAACTCTGTCTAAAAGAAGTTCAATGCAATTTTTACCCCCCACAGCCTGGACAATACAGAAAATTCAGAAAAAAAACTCTCGTTGCGCAATTTTACACTGGATAGTGCTCATAAATATCAAATTATTATTTTAAATGGGATACTGTAAGTAGGTACATATTTTTGTAGCATCAGAAAGCAATACTATTTTTTACATTTATTTTTATATTTTACATAAATTATTTTCATAATCCAATTTTATGTGGTACATAGATACCTAAATTTTAATGGAGCTCATAAAAGTTAAGGACCTAACGAGAAAAGTGTAAATTGTAAATGGTGCTCGTAAATACTTTTATTTGCTTTAAATTGGATTTCGTTCAAAAGAAATTTCGTTCTGTTTTTATTTTTACAAAATCTCTTTCACTACAACAAAACTTATTTAAATTTTAGTGATAAATCAAATAAAACCTCTTAGGTGTTGCTCTGTGATGAAATGCATTTTTATAAATTTAGAAATTGTATAAAAGGCAGGATTCTGTTTTGTAAAATGAAGAAAATTAAAGAAGCCAACTAGTTAGTTAGTCTAAAAGTTAGGAATAGCTTTTAACTCAGATTATAAGTGCAATGGAAGCATACTTTTCCGATTTCAACCATTTTAAGTATGCTGAGAATTGTACCTTTCTCATATAGGTACAGCACAAATTTACAAGTTTGCTAAAGAATTTAACAACTCTGTGATTAGTTACAACCATTACTTTCACCATATTTGATGGTAATACGGCCAAAGAGCAATTTAAGAATCTACTAACAGCAAAATTTAATAAAAATATTGTAAGTGATGAAAAAACTGCCATCATCTCTAAGTCATTCCATCCATCTAAGAGTTTTAATTGCGGTTAGTTTCAATTACTGTTCTACTAACAAGGGGAAGGCCAACTTTGGTCGTCACAGATCTGCACCACTATCTTTATATCTTTACAACCCAATTAGAACGTCACTTGATGAAAGTTTAACGACCCGGAATTCAGAAAATTTTGTGAAAATAATTTTTAAGGAGCAATGTAAAATTAAAGCATTGGTAGTTCAAATGTATTTCATTATTATTTCCTTCCTAAAAAATCAGTGGACAACTGCTCGACATAACCTTAGATTTACCCATTATTTTATTTATTAATTTGAGCATTATATCTTTACTTTGTGATGTAACAACTTGCAATCCTTTTTGTAACAGCACAAAGTTTACAAATACAACATGTAATAATGGTTACACGATAAATGAATAAAGAAATTTAAAAACTCATACTGGTGAGAAACCGTTTGCCTGTAAAATTTGTGACTATAAAAATGTGTTCAAAAATCATCTTTAAAGGATCATTTAAGAACTCACACAGGAGAAAAGTCATGTGCTTGTGAGTCTTGTGCCTATAAAATGTGTACACAAATAAAATTTAAAACGACATTTAAAAACTCATAATACCATAACTGCGATATAAACAATATAATAAAATTAGTAATACTTTGATTGTAATTATAATTTGAACCTCGTTTTTGACACATTCCACTTCTTGATTATCAATATCTTTAAGTGTGCATTCAGATTGTATGCAATGTGCATACAGTTAAACCAAAATTAAGCATTATTTATGTCATAAATCTTACAGGCAAACGGTTTCTCACCAGTATGAGTTTTTAAATTTCTTTTTTCATTTATCGTGTAACCATTATTACATGTTGTATTTGTAAACTTTGTGCTGTTACAAAAAAGATTGCAAGTTGTTACATCACAAAGTAAAGATATAATGCTCAAATTAATAAATAAAATAATGGGTAAATCTAAGGTTATGTCGAGCAGTTGTCCACTGATTTTTTAGGAAGGAAATAATAATGAAATACATTTGAACTACCAATGCTTTAATTTTACATTGCTCCTTAAAAATTATTTTCACAAAATTTTCTGAATTCCGGGTCGTTAAACTTTCATCAAGTGACGTTCTAATTGGGTTGTAAAGATATAAAGATAGTGGTGCAGATCTGTGACGACCAAAGTTGGCCTTCCCCTTGTAAGATGGTGACATAGAAATTCCAGTGTGAAGTGGAATAATTTACCTTCAAGATTTGTTATCTGACGAGCAATAAATTAGCATTAAATTCTGATGTGTTTATCAATTTTATCGTTCGGCATCATTGCTTTTAGAAAATGGAACGATGATGCTTCTTTACATCAAGCCCGTACCCCAACCCTTTATCACCAATAATTCATAACGGCGAATTTATTTCAAAGAGTTGATAAAATCATCAATTTCTAAAATGCAATTTTTGGCACCAAATTTAGGTTTACTAACTTCACTTCCAAAACGATAGGTAATAGAGGGAGGTGTTGCCTAAACGTCAAATTCGTTTACTAGAATCCGAATAAAAATTCTGTTTGTATGATCGGTTCTTTACCCAAATCAGATAAATATAATTAACAAGATTCACTACCACAAAATTGCGAGTCCATTTCGACAATGAAGGGAAGCGTTCAACATAAAGGGTTGCATATAATACCACTACCGTTTTGCATTGCAACAGAAGGAGTGTCTCGCGAGTCGGCAGTATTCAACTTTTTTTGGTTCGTTATTAAAAACTTTATTATTGCATTGTTTATACAAATTTATGAATTTTGTCACACTTAACATTAATTCGATCAGACTCCCATTTAGTAGATTTGATTTAAATGTAGTGGAGGTCTGATCAGAATACACAATTTCACACCTGCGGCTATTAGAACCAATATTGTAGTCCGAATACAAGATCAAATTTTACAGTTTGCCTTGAAATTATTAAGTCATCTGAAAAATCGCCCATGTCTCATAATTGAGTCTAGAATCTAGCCTTCCCTGAGAATAAGTGGCCTTGAATTGCTTCCGATCTAAAATAGCTTCCGTGGGACTTTGGGGTGATTGCCATCTGACCCCCATGCTCCTATGCACCTGATTTTGTACAATAACATCAATGACAGTGTAATTTTAATTCTTTAGTAGATTTCAAGAGGAGCAATTACTAATTACTCCCCCATCCCACCAACCATGGATTACAAACACTCGAATAAAGGCTGAAAACTACTTTGATAAATTAATGTCCTTTTAATGTACTATAAAATTTTCAACAAAATTGTATTTACCCTTCTCCACAGATCTGAACAATAGTAACAAGCGCCTGTAGCAAGTGGTTTAATTTTCACTGCCCCCCCCCCCCCATCCTTGCTAGTACGAACAAAAGATTTATTTAAGTATTTATTTATACAATTGAAAACATCGTTAAAGGAAAACAAATTTAGAAGAAGTTAGTGTAAAACCGGGGGGTCTGGGGGGTATGGAATACCCCCAGCACAACAAAGTAACGATATGACTTTTCAAAACTAAAAATGACGCAAATTTAATTCTATAGAATATATCGTTTGCTTACTTGCGGCTCGTATTCCATAGCACCCAGTTTTTCAATTGTTTACTTATAAAGCTACCTCTTCCAGGTCAACATAAACTACATAAAATTTAATTTAACTCATTTTTCCGTGTTTTTCTATTTACAAGATGGATAAGCCTTCTAAGCACCCGAAAATGTGAAGAAATTAGCGTGCAACCGAGGGTCTGAGAGGTATGAACTGTAGCGTATACTTGGGGTCCCCTTAAACTTCAAAATTGCAACTAAATTTTGTTAATTTTGAACTTATGGCCACAAAATGAGCAACTATGACCATTTATAGGTCAGAGGGCACCCATAAAAGATAAAGGAGGATCTTCCTCGGGATAGAGGAATAATCATAAACTATGGGATAAGCTTCATTTATGATTTTGGTTTGCATAATTAAGTTTACTTCGAATAACTCTAAGGAAGCAATTTGGAATTCAAAATTGAATTTTTAAATTTTAAGATCGATAAGTCGGAAGAGCGTTTCTATTTACTTATCGTACAAAATCTTGTATGATTTTTGATTTCTGTGGGTAACTAATAAGTAATATAATCTAATATTAATAGAAACTTAATAGATGCAGCCCCCTGATTTAATGATTTGAATGGTAATTGTAGCTGTCGATAAATAATATTAAATAATAAACATTATTGATATGTTACAACTTCATTCGATAACTTGCAATAATACTGATTAGTAATAAATATATTGATGTAGCACTTAAAATTATTTATAACAATTTTATGATAATTTGCTTTCGCACTATCTTAACCAATGCTTCAAGGAATGTGATTGTATTGGTTCAAGTAGGTAGTAGCTGAACAATTTTTAGCATTAAAATTGCAAAAATTTAAATACTTATTATAATTTAATCATCAATTCTACGATGCAATTAATTTACAAGTCTACCGATGTGAAAAATTCTGGGTAGGCGTGAAGTGTGGTACAGTAATTATTTTATTATGCATAAAATATTGTTTTATCACTTCTGTCTGGAGGAACAGTTCAGTTCAGTGGAGCTGAACACCTCATTTCCTAATTTTATAACGTGTGGACAAATTTCTAACAAAAAGTTTCAACATTTAGACTACTCGGTTGCTCACACCGGGTTTGGGAAATGTATGAGTGTCTTGAAATTTTTGTTAAACCAACCAAAAGGGATTTTCATTTTTATGTGATTAACCCAGTAGTGTTGAGCAAAAAAGCAAGTTTAATTTCAACAAAAACAAAGAGACGGTTATCAGCATAGCGATAAGCGTGCTGATTACTAATGCTGAGAACCCGGTTCGGCTCCTGGTTAAAATGAAGATGAAATTTCAACAAATTTGAACTTTTCTAGTAAGAAAGAAAATTGGACCTGGACGTAAAAAAATTACTGTATGTAAAAGATTTATATTAATTAACCAAATATAAAGAGCCAACCTTCTTCCATCAACATTTTTTTGGCCTGAAAAAGGTCTTTGTTAAGTTAGTTATTAGCAAATTCTCGACTAGGATTTTAAATTCTACTGGTAGTTTACTGACATCATAAAAAGGATTTTAACAATTTAATCCTTTTGTATTACACAATCCAGATTCTAATTCATTAAATATGCCACAATAAAATCATTTTATATTATTGTCTCTCGAGTACAAAAAATTGTTACTCGGATAGCATCTGATTTTTCGGTCTTGATTGGTGATTATTGATTAAAATTATAATAGCAAAAGTCATGAATTTTATATAATTAAATGTACTCGTATCTTAAATTGTTAATTAACTACAAATATTGCAAATTAAAAGTATAAGTAGCATGATTTTAAGTTTATCAATTGAATGGAAGTTGAACAGTTAATTTTTTCATTGCTGAACGTAGTTATTGCGAATAAACCGGCCTGAAATATTTGTCAACATTCATTTATATATATTTGTCCAGAGAGAGGTGATTAGTATGCTTGCTGTCTGCTCATTTAGCGTTGACAAAAACGTCAACTCTTTGCCGCTATTACATTACAGATGCCTGTCTGGGTTACCTCTAAGTTTCCCCGAATCATGTGGCCTATGGACCGCCAATTTTTTTTGTATCTTGGACTCTTTTTGGACAGATTTTTTAAGTGCGCGATAACATCTCGGATGCTGAATTAATAAAATTTTTGGAATTGTCGGGTGATGTCCATTTAGCTATAATTTCGTGGTGGGAACGTGAGGTATTACTTGAATTCTGTTTTTAGGCGCTAATTAACAAACATAAAAGCATTGTTAAACTGCATTCACATCCATTTAAAATACTTAATAAATGTACTTACGCCTAATTTTCTTTGATCCACTCAATTTGTATATGCGTGACGAATTAAAATTGTTATATTTTAACTGTTAATGTACTCAAAATATTTTAATTAAAGAAATTTTATATTATTATTAGGTAGGTATTTATATTTTTTTAGATAGTGATCTGTACGAGTACTTTACTTATCTAATCGCATTATATTATTATAAAGCTATAAACTGTAACTATAACTATATATTGTAGGTACTAAAATTACTAGGATAGTTACCATCAACAACTGTAAAGTTTTAATATATCGTAATATAGGTAGCTATTGTATTGTTAATCTTAAGATGGCAGTGAAAGCGAAGTCAAGGTGAAAAACTTCATTTCGCTTTTTTGGGCTTTTGCATTTAAATCACTCGTAACCTATTGCGGTTGCTCCCAGTTTTGATGCTTGTAAATTTAAGTTGGGTGCACTTTTTGATTATAACACCGTAATCATTCATTGATTCATTGTTACTGTGTGTCTGTTTACCACACTAATATGCATTGCAATTATTCGAACTCTTACAGCATCTCTTAAATTCTGTGTGTCAATTAAAGCATTTGTTTACTATTTGCGGTTTTTATAGTTTCCCCAAGCTACCTGTCGTTTTTAGGAAATCCACGGCCTGACCTCCGCACTTAATTAGGAGCTAGTCTATTAACATCGTGGCCAAACAAACTGGAGAGGTCATGTCCGGATTGTGACGGACTCGTCGATCTTCTCATTAGGGGTTGCGTTTCAGAGGGTAATTTTTGTTGCACACCAAGAAATTCTTTTCTGTCGCAACTATAGTTTGAGCCCATCTCACCATTACATCTCTCGTAGTCGGGACAGCAAGTGACGTAGAATGGACCAAACCTTTAAATATTCATCCTTTCAACGCGAGGATGTGAATTGCGAAATATTTGTTCTGAGAATACATACTTGTTATATTAGGATGAATGTCACCATATACAATAAACAAACGGTAATAACAAAAAGACCAATTTATTGTAGTAATCTGATTATGAAGATTTATAGTTTTTCCTAGTATGTTCTAATATGGCAACTTAAACTAGTATACCACAAACATCAAGTTATTTATTAATAGATATTGTAGGAGATATTGTGGAACGGTAATTACAAACGCGTACGGAATACTACCTATATCTAAGGTCCAAAATAAAAAATGTTACATATTACAAAGTAATTAAATACTTCATATTTCATTAGGAAAGTCGTCAACTATGTACTATAGTTATGCTAGCATCCTGTTTTTTTTAAAAATAGGTCGCAACTTACCTTTATAATAAATCAGAATTGACTTATCAATAGAATAACAGTGGGAAATGTAGTTGAAAGTGTTTTATGCTACAAGTTCCACTTGTCAAGAATTGACTTACGCTATCACCTTGTTGATAAATGTTGGCAAAATTTGAAAATAATGCAATATTGAAAATTATAGGAAATACGTGATTCGTGATTATAGTTCCACTTTCACATAAGAGGAAAATTAGCCATTTCATTTTTATTTAATTCTTTTCGATATCTATCTCTTGAAAAATTCTCTAAATTTTATATAAAAGTAAACATAAGAGCTACCTGCGATATAGGTAACCCAATCAGCAGAGAACAATTTATTTGTAAACAAACAAATTGACTACATTTTTTTATTATTATTAATTTGCAGTTGTTCGAATTTCCAGTGCCGTAGTTATCAATAAGCGCTATTGAAAGCCTCACTTACGTCACCGCAGACAGAAGAATGTCATTAGGTTCACATAGAGAGGGTATATAGTAAGAGTGCGGACAACGTTGGTCATCTTTTTTATTGGTCGCGCCATGTTTTTCTCATTAAGGGCGCGAATTTTAAAATATTTTCAAAAGTCGTTAAGATAGACGTCAAAATGACAATTGTACGTTACAAATTACACGGTTAGAATACATTTTTTTGTGAAAATGCCTGATTGTTGTGTAATTGGTTGTAATAATAATGACAAAAAGGGTTTTTTGATGAAAATATTTTCCATAATCATGCTTTTATGAAATTCTAAAATTTATTAACTTACTACTACTGAAAATTTTTAATTTGACGTAGTAAAATTCAATTTTTGTGTATAATAAAATCAAGTGAGTATCAATTATTCTATGGCATGAACTTAGTTCTATGGTAATGGTAGATATCCACGTACTGTTAACCATAGAAACTGAGAAAAACATGGCGGCGAACTACACGTTGGCCGCACTCTTACTATATACCCTCTCTAGGTTCACATATTATAGACATAGCGGCCAAGAAGGCTAAAAAAAGTTTAGAGGCATTGAGAAGGCTGGTGATTAACTTACAGGGACCATAAGCATCGTACATTCCATCATTCAATATAAAAAGAAGCACTGAAGTTGGACTATAAGAATAAATTAGCACGGATCCAGAGATTGGTGGCGAAAAGTGTTTGTAGTGCTTACCGAACAGTGTCGAAAATGTCAGTTTTGGTAGTGACTGAAATTCCGCTCATCGATTTTCTGGCAATGGATAGAGCAGTTGGCTATAGAGAAAAAAACGTATTGAAAACAGCAATAATGACATACAAATACTCCAAGAATAGACTTAGATGGTTAACAATGGAATAAAAGAAGGTAAACTGCGGTGATGATTCCAGTGATAAGACCGTGGATTAGAAAATCCCACGATAAGTTAAACTTCCATCTCACACAAGTTTTCAATATATCTATTATAATAAGTGGGATACAACAGAACACACCATTTCCCACGGTATAAAATGAAAAGAATTCAGAAAACCCCAGTTGGTCCCAATTTGTGTCCAGCAAACTTCATTGAAAAGTTTTGGAGAGTGAGAACAAGTGGACAAAGATAAAGCAAACTGATAAATGACTTTCTAGCTTGAAAACTTTAGGCGACATAAATAACCAGTCTGATATAACTAAGGGGGCCCCCAATGTTCAAAAGAAGACAGATGGGTTCTTTCGCGGGGTTTGTAATGTTGCACGGAGCTCCAATTTGAACATATGTCTTGAAGAAACAACGGTATGGAGACAAAATTGTGAAGATGAAAATTAGGACAACTGCGAAAACAGCGTGCTTATACACGACAATTTCAATTGACGCCGTCATGGTCGTAGTATCCTCCATGCCGATCCACTTTCTGATAGGAGAGCGGCGCGCCAAGATCCCAGAAGAAATATCATGGAAAATTGTCAAGCCTTGTGGGAAGCACCCTCGTGGGAAATAGACCAACAAACTGATTACTACTTTTCATATCATTTCACAATATTCCTTGATACGGATCTGCCTTTATAATTTAATTCTATTTCTATTGCAAAAATTTGGTTTGCAATTGAATGCAGGTTATCGGCTGGTAACGTTTGGCTTATGAATACCTGAGTCTTGAGTCTCGCGAATAGCTACGACAGTGAGCGTATTTAATTTCAAAGCAACTTTGGTAATTTTCGATATTTTGCTTGGCCAAATAGTTTTTTGGGCCAATGTCACCATTTTATTCGTGCCAGTCGCTTGAAATAAATAGCTCAGCTATCGTGTACTGTCTAAAGCTCCTGTTTATAACATGTTTGAGCAAAAGTAATAAAATTCCCCAAGTGATCATCCAAAACAACAACGATATATATCGTTGCCAATTGGAGGAAATCCAAAATGGTTCCACAACTTGCACACCAAAAACTGCGTAGTAGGTTGCGCATTAAGAGCCTATTTTATTACTTTTGCTCAAACAGATGTTATAAACAGGAGCTTTAGACAGTACACGATCGGTCTAGGACATTTTAACGCAGCCGTTTGAACGCGACCGGTTGAACGCGGCCGTTTGAACGCACAGACGTTTGAACGCAGGGACGATTGAACGCGAGCAATTAGATAGGTACTTAATTAGATAATTGGATTAGGTACCGACCTTTTAATGACCTTCTCTTAAAAAAAGTCGTTTCCTAACACCAACCTAGCTTCAACCGGGATCCACCTTTTAATAATGATCCTCTCTTTAAATAAAAGTCGATTCCTAACACTAACCTAGCCTCGACCATTAAAATGACCTTCTCTTTAAAAAAAAGTCGTTTCCTAACACTAACCTAGCCTCAACCGCGATCTATCTCTTAATAATGATCCTCTCTTTAAATAAAAGTCGATTCCTAACACTAACCTAACCTCGACCGGTGGATCTACCTTTTGCCCTAATTTGGTCATAATAAAGTGCGTCGTTAATAAGTCGAGGGAAGGTGCAATTTCTCGTGTTCAAACGTCCCTGCGTTCAAACGTCTTCGCGTTCAAACGTCTCTGCGTTCAATCGTCTCTGCGTTCAAACGGCTGCGTTCAACCGGTCGCGTTCAAACGGCCGCGTTCAAATGTCCTGCTCCGCGGAATTCTTTTGTAATCTGAATGGTCCAGCGTTGCGTAACATCACTAACAATATCTCTCTCAAGGTCCAGCTACGAATTTGCAGCAGTGTTTTAGTATCGCGAATGTCGATCAAGTGTCTTCTTGTATAAATTTACAAGTTACAGATTTCCATCTTTTAAGCCAGCCGTCGTATGTCGAGTAGAAGGAGGCGTTTGTCACCAGATAAGTTGTTGTATTCTTACAAGAATGTTTTATGTAAGTAAATTAATTCTTTCTTACTCGTCTGACCGATGTGCATTTTTGGCTTTTGTATTTTAATAACTGGTAACTTATAATAGCGGTTGCTGTGTGTCTTGGTGCTTGTAAATTTAAGTTGGGTGTAATTTTTTATTATAACAACGTAATCATTCATTGCTACTGTGTGTATGTTTAGCATTATCGGAACTGTGATAGCATCTCTCAAATTCTGTGTGTCAATTAAGGCATTTGATTACTATTTGCGTCTTCTTGAGTTTTCCCAAGCTATATGTCTTTTTTTCAGAATCCATGATCTATGCTTCAGCATAAATAACGAGTTAGTCTATTAACATCATTGCCAAACAAACTGGAAAGGTCCTCTCCGGATTGTGACAGATCCTGGTCTCTTTTTGGGTTAACCCTCTCATTAGGGGTTGCGATTCAGAGGGTAGTTTTTGTTCCAATGGCATCAAGATCAATTACCAACTACGCAGATACTCTCTGACCATGATTATTACCATGACCACGATTAAGAAGTTAAATAGCAATGCACGCTTTTACTGTGAGGAAAAGTTGATGGCTTCAAAACACAATAATATGTTCAAGTGTGAGAGGTGGCCATACATTAAAAATAAAACATAAGCAAATCTGAAAGATATATCGTCGCTCCCATATGCAAATGACGAATGTGCAAATTGTAGTTTTGAGATAAAGCGATTTGATTATTCATATTGTATATGCCTCGTATTCATTCGTGAAACTTAAATAAGCTCCCCCGTAGAATTCTATTGACTGATCACATTCGCTGCTTTTGCAATGGATAGTACATTCGTCGTTTGTGTATGGAATCGACGATATTCTATCACTACCTCCACATTATTTAGCGATTATTATGCTACAGTACCTAGAAAACTGGGATATAGTCAACCAGTGGCGTAACTTCAAATTTTAGACCTGGGAGCAAAAGCTTGACCGGCCCCTCGATTTAGAGGTGTGCGTTTAATTTAATTTAAAAACAAAATGTTGTCGCAAAATAATACAGTTGACTTTTCATTTCTTCACATTTTGGGTTGTTTAGTGGGTTTATCCACCCTAGAAAATTGAAGAAATACTTCAAAATGAGATAAAATTAAGTATTATTATCAATTTATTAAAAAATCAATTAAAACATTGTCAAACCAAAACAAATTTATTCCCCTGAAATGGGCGTGAAACCGGGGGTCTGGGGGTATGGAATACCCCCCAGGTATACGTAAGCAACAAGCCGACTTTTTAAAATTGATAACCAAGCAAGTTTGATTCTTGAATTGTCTTCTTGTTGCTAACATACCAAACGGAATATTTTATACCACCAAGCCCAGCTGAATTGGCTTGCGGAGTGACAGGATCGGGGTGAAGCAAAAAACCGGAGGTAGTACAATGGGCCCGAATTAGAGGCCTAAGTGCGTGTGAATTTATCTTACTCTCTACAATAAATCCAAACCCACTTGGCCCTACAATGGTTCCATGTGTTAAGTTTGAAGAGAATCATCGGTTGCCATGGCAACGATATTTGCTTTTAATAATTAGGTACGAGAATTGATCAACGCTAAAATATACAAAAGAAAAAACTATTTATTTGGTTTTGAAAAGATTGTTTGTTGCTTCCTTACGGAAATACTCACAGACCCTCCAGTTCTTAAGCGCTCTTTCTATCTTTCGCAAAACGCAGACCAGAAGGTCCAGGAGAAAATTTGTTGGGAATACCCCCCACCACAGGGAATGGTACACAACAACTCGGCACCGGCGAATCTCTTTTTTAACAGTCCCTTCATTTAAAAAAATTGTTTCCTAACACTAACCTAAGCTCGATCGGTGGATTTCCGTTGCCGAATTGTCCGTTTCCGGCTTGCACAGGCGTTTTTTACCCTTGTTTAAGAATTTTTTACTTTACATTATCTCGGGCCCCTAAGATTTTACGGGCGGTGTTTATTCGCACACCGCCCACACTGGTAGTTACGCCACTGTAGTCAACGATATGGTGCACCAAATAATATCGACCAAAGAACCCAAAGAAAGACAAAGGCGACCAAGAAGAAAATAGAAAGAAAGAAAAGAAGAAAAGTTGAACTGAAGGAAGAAGAGAAAGGTTACAACAAAGGGTGGGGCGATTTTAATTAATAGAACCCTACACTACGACCCATCATCACGGGTTCGTGATGCTTTGTATAAGATTTCACCTTCCTTTGCTAAAAACACCTAGGTTAAGTTGATGTCAGCAAAACAAGGTCGGGCACTGGCAGGGCCAGAAAATTAAGTGGCCTGGTACCATTTCATATTAAAAATGCTTTCAATGCAGTAGCCTCATTTGCATGTAGCAAATTAGCTACATAGATGGCTGATAAATAAGAGTAAAACTCATTCTCTCGTCTCTCCTTAACCATTGAAAACTGTCGCCTCAAATCAAATCCCTGAACCTCAAATTTAAAGTGGCTTGGTATAGATACCATTTTCAACAAACACCAACAGATTACTGATATACCACCTGTACCACGACAGTTCTCCTCTAAGCAAATGATCAAATCATGCACATTCATTCCGAACTCATGATAATATAACACTAAATTTAAAATATGTTGTCGCATTTTTAGGAGTGAAGAATTTGTAGATTTGTATTACTATAGAAATTGTGTTTTTGACATTTTGTAAATGTTTGAAAATTTTGTGGGACGCTTCTGGTTTGGAAAGGTCGAGGGGGTAAAAGTGTTTTGATAAACGATTGGGAAATTTTGAGAAATCAATTAAGTTAATAATGCAAAGTAAAATTGTATTGGAGTTTGGAAGGTCGCGCGATAACCGCTGTGCGGGTGATCAAATTTTCGATTGAGCTGGCCAGCCCATTTCTAATTATGAAATTTTCCGATATCATTATCGGAAAATTTCATAATTGGAAAATTCGACTTCATGGTATTCAGCACCAATCTTAATATTTGCAATAATATAATAAGAATAACCATTCCTATATGACCTAAGCCAAAAAGCTCATATCTGCGTGATTAAGGTTAGGAAAATCTCAATTATTTGTGATCGTGCATGATGCACGGGGTAACAGAAAGGGTTAGATTTTTAACACACATTTTTGTTTTGAAATTGGAATTAGAACAATTTCCGGAGAGTCAGGAATTCATGAGTGCTATTAATATTAATTCATATAAACACTATGTAGTATTGTATTATGGAAGTTCTTGCCATACATTGAAGGAAATTACATTCACACCTACAATATAAACATTCAAGATTGCTTTTCCTATAATAAATGATTGGCTTTTACCAACTTTCGTTATATTTTATGATGCGGAAGAGGTTTCTGGTTTTTGTAATATACTTATTTAATGATGTTTGTTCTTTGAAGAATAGAAGTACTTCCGTTTTGCGGTTGTATTTGATCTATTATAGATGCAATTATTACAAACTCTCTGTTAAATTTGATTGACAACGTGGGCGAGTGCAAGGGGGAGCAAAAAAGTGACCCTTTCCCTGGAGCCGAATTTTTTAATGAAACTCTAAATTGCTTCTCAAGTGAAAAATAAAACAAGGTGAAGAAGAAAGTGTTTTTCTTCCCGCAGATAAATTTCTGTGGGTGCCTATGATTGACAATGTATTCATCACTCAGTTGGTGAAGTTAAAAAAGCGACTACAAAATTAGACATAAAGAACTCATTTGAATTAATAATTTCGAAATCTATTTTAACGATACGTCGACTGTGTGGTGGTAGCAATAAATTGTAGGAAAAACTATCTTTCTTATACCTACCCAAAGTGCATTGTCTCTCTTAATAGATATTTTTTGAAAAAATTAATAATCTAATAACGGTGTAGGATACACCTTTACTTTTTGTTGTAAAATTGTAAAAAATACAATGTAATTTATGTTTATATTATAGTAGGTAGCTAATGTGGGAATAGATTTATGGTAAGCATTTTGGTTTTTTACAAATTGTTGTGGTATTAAGAAGTCTATTAGATAGTATACTAAGTGATCGCTAAAATGATTTTATTATTAAATATTAAGACAAAATGCAATTAGTAATTTTACAGTAATAAAGTTTTGAAAACCAAATTGAAGTAAAACTTAACAATTTTTTATAAAATTATCTTTTTTGTTAAAATAATTTCCAAGCATAGTTGGGTACCTAGTAATTTTCATAACTTACATCGTTTATACGAGAAGGTATAGGCCTGTCGTTAAAACGAAATTAAAATCATGCTGGATATTTATATGCAGCTTCAATCAGGATTTATATAGGAAGGATATACAAATAATACCTCTTCGTAGGAGATTATTTGTGAAGATTTCCCAGACGTCATAAAACTTTATCACCTAACTCTTTTTTTAAATAATTTTTCCGTGCATGAATGTAGATTATGATTAATTGGAGCTATAAAATTTACAATATAAACCTAGGTTGGGCGCAAGTAATATGTAACTAATCTATAACCAGCTCCTTCTATAAAAATGTGTTTTCTTTTTCTATGCGATAACTTTGTACACTTTAGTTCTGACCATGTTCTGACCAATATATTTTTGTTTTGCTTTTTTTAGACATTACTGTAATGTCTATATAACCTTCTTTGATATAATTCAGGAAGATCGTGACATAATTGTTATATCAGGGGCTTATGACGTTTCTCTCAACTAAAAATGCACATAAAGGAAAAATAAGTCACTGATTTAAAAGCTCAGTAGATAATCATAACTACAGCAGATGAGAAAATAAATCACTGCGTCCTGTTAAGTCCTTATCCAAGTTTTGATAACTAGATAGTAAACTATGCTTTCACCTATCTTTGGTATTTGAAAAAAATCGATAATAATTGTTAGTTACAATTTTCAAAAGTCGCGTTTATTTACGCCTATCACAGTCAAGAAGTTAAAATGTTCCTTGTCAATCACGATATTGATGTAATGTTGATATCCGAAACTCATTTTACCAACAAAAATTACTTCAAAACACCAATATACAAAATCTACAACACTCAACATCCTAGTGGAAGAGCAAGAGTGTAACGAATTTTTGCAATTTGTTACGGGCTTCACTTTTCATTATCACCTCAATATTCCTAAGTACAGCCCATTCATTTTTATACTTACAAATGCATTTATTTCAATGCAATTAAATATTGCAAACATTTGGCAATTGAACGCACGTGATCTGCTAGCGTAGAAATTGGAAATACCTTCAGTGACCCTGGATCGACGTTTGAAAGCAGTTGAGTTATAAGTTAGACAGAATTTTGTTTAAAAGTACAGTCAGTTTAGCGTTGAACGATTTGTATTTCTGTTCCAACATAACTGTGTTACGTGCCGAGTTATTGACATAAATTACTGCTGTCGATTAGTATGCTTTTTGGCTTCTGTAAGCATTTGACTAACAGAAGAGTTAAGGGTTACTCGATTACGCAAACCGATGCGAGTTTTGTTATTAATGCGCTTGTGATACGACCATTTCCGTTTGGTGTTGCGTTTTTGACAGCCAGATCCTAGCCTACAGCTTTGACGGATCTCTTTGTGGATTTTTGTTATTATCTGGATGGTCCCGTGTCGTTTGACATCACCAGCATCATCTCTATCACGGTCCAGCTGATGATCTGCTGTAGGTTTGTTCGGGAAACAGTGTATCGAGTGTTTCCTAAGAGGAATTTGCAAGTGCTCCAATTCACCTTTTTCAAGCCAAGTCATCATAATACAAGTAGAACGAACCGATTGTCACTTGTATAGTTGTAAACTTACAATAGCGCTAGAGTAAGTAATTTTTATTTTTTCTATATCATTCAACCGACGTATTTGTGGCTTTTGTGTTTAATTTGGGTAGCCCATTGGAGGTAACGATTGAATTGGTGTTTGTAAATTTAAGGAGGGTGTACTTTGTGAATTAACATCGAAATTTTCATTACTACTATGCACTGTTTACCACAGTAATTTGTTTTGCAATTATTGGGACTGTTTGAACATCTCTCAAATTCAATTAGTTCAATTAAAGCACGTTTAACACCGTTTGTGTTTTCTTGAGTTCCCCTAGCTACCTGTTTTTTTAGAAACCCATGATCCATGCCTTCACATGAATAAAGAGCTGGTCTATTTACATCGTTGCAAACAAACTGGAGAGGAACTGGAGAGGAACTGGAGAGGAACTCTACAGATTGTGACCCTCTTATTAGGGGTTGCGATTCAGAGGGCAGCTTTTGTTACAAGAGGAGGTACAGCAGTAATTATTACAGACTACAAGCTACAAGTGTTGTAGTCGAAGAACGAGGCAGACAAATCACCTTATCCGCAGTCTACTACCCCCCCCCATCGGTCCCAGTATCAGTCAAAACTAATTCATAGACTACTTCGAAATACTTGGTAGTCGCTTTATTGTGGGCGGAGACGTTAATGCCAAGCACACTCACTAGGGATCAAGATTAACCAATCCGAGAGCCCGAGAGGTCTTCAATTGTTTCAAGTGATAAAGAACAAAAACTTTAGCCACTGCTCTACGGGTCAACCAATCTACTGGCCCACAGGCAGAAAAAACTATCTCACTATCAGGTCTTGTTTTGAGCTTTCCACGGATCACTCTCCAATCATAGACACACTTTGTGCTGAAATTGCTGAACAACCAGAACCTGTAACACTGCATAACAAGCAAACTGACTGGGTCCTCTTCAAAGAAATACTACTTATTAATCTCATTAAAATCTGATTACGAAATAAATGAAACAGTGCAATGTCTAACAAAAGATATACAAGAAGCAGCGTGGGAAGTTACTCCCAAATACACAAATAAAGCATTAGAAAACCGCTGCTCAATGCAACATATTATTCAAGGAAAAATACGAGAAAAGCAGTTCAATAGGGCAGTTCGGGAACTTAAGCTTTTACTAAAGGACAACAAAAATCAGGAAATCCAAAACTATCTAAATGGATTGACAGCAACTGAGGCAACGAACTATTTGATGTGGAAAGCAACAAGGAAAATCAAAAGACCTCAACGCTACGAAATCGTTGATAAGATAAAGAAATCAAAAGCTACAGAGAAAAAGCGGACATTTTTAACCAGTTTTGAAACCATTTCAATCAGAAGTTCCCCACGAAAATGAATCAATCAATGACTTTCTCGATGCTCCATTCCAAATGCAAATGCTAGTCAAGAAAATCAAAAAGAGAGAAGTTATAACACACTTTAACTTACGCAGGTAAGTCAAGAGCCGATACAAAAAGAACAAAACAAAAGGTGAGATCAACAGAGATGAAGATATTACGAAGATTACTTGGAATAAAATGGTCAGACAGGTAGACAAACAAAAGCGTTAGAGACAGGACTAACGTACAAGACGTCATGAAGTGGATGAAAACCAGAAGAAGAGAATGGAATGAGCATGTTAGCAGAATGGGCGAAGAAAAAAGAACACCCAGGCAAGAGACTTCCGGGTCGACCACCCAAAAGATGGGCCCAAAGCTGGTTTTCCTCTTCGACAGAAGACAGTCCGAGTTCAAGGCAAACAGGAGATATCCTAGCCTAAAAGAAGAAGAAGAAAAAGGAAGAACTAAATATCAAAAAATCCCCAGGAGCAGATTTGATAACTGCAAAAGTTTTAAAGGAACTACCTCATCACCATGATCTACAATTCGATCCTGAGAATGGGATACTTTCCCTTACAGTGGAAGGTTACCCAAATTATTTTAATCTCTAAACCGGGAAAACCTCCAACAGAACATGGCTCATACAGAACTACCAGCTTGCTACCTATTCTATCGAAGGTATTCGAAAAATAATTTCTGAGAAGACTGATGCCAATTATTGAAGAACAGAAGATAATTCCAAAATACCAGTTCCGATTCCACAAACAACATTCAACAATTGAGCAAGTTCATAGAATCGCAACTAAAATCAGACAGAACATGGAAAACAAAAGTTATTGTGCAGCTGCGTTTTTCGATATAACCCACGCCTTCGACAAGGTTTGGACTCCTGGTCTCCAGATTAGTCATACCTTACAAATAGGCACTTCTTCGTGAAAGTCCAGGATGAAGTCTCTTCATTTTTGCTCGTCGAATCTGGAGACTCTCAGGATAGTGTACTTGGTCCGATTTTCTATCTAATTTTCACAGCTGACCTACCAACAACTCGAGATACAGTAGTGGCGACCTTTGCAGATGATACTGCAATCTTGGCGTCTCATCCCGATCCATTAACCGCGTCCGCACTATTACAAATCCACTTTATCAAGTTCGAAAAGTGGTTAAAAAAATGGTGTATCAAAGCAAATGAGCAAACACATAACTTTTACAAATAGAAGAGCCACTTGTCCTCCTGTAAGACTCATTGGAAATCTTTTACCTCAGAAGGAAGAAGTCACATTATCTGGGTATGCACTTGCACAGAGGATTAACATGGAGTAAGCACATCTGGAACAAAAGACTGCAACCGGGTCACACTTTTAAAAACCATTATTGGTTATTACATCGTCACTCTCAATTATCACTCGAAAGCTAAGTGATGATATACAAAATTATCAACATAGCTAAAATCCAGGGCTTCCAATCAAAAATTCTAAGAACCATTACTGATGCTCCATGAGATGCTCGTACATAACCAAATAATCCATCGCGACCTTGAAATCCCCACCATCGAAGAATGTATCAAAACACACAGTACAAGGTACTATGATCGTGTAAAAAACCATCCCAGCTCTCTTGCGGTAGACGCAATGATCTGCGCCATCGCTTTTGAGATAGCATTCCGGAAGACATAGAGGACCTGATATAGCACTCTCGGGTGTTAAATTGTAAAGGAGGCGAACTCCTTCTATGTCAATTATTCATTATCAAATCATTTACTTATTGTCAATAGATAGATTGTAAATTAGAGGAAGTCAATACAAAAAATTACTCATAGAGAGCGTAATTTGTTTCCAAGATGCTATTTTTTCGAATCATTTTCTCGGGTTTCTAAGAAACTCCAAGCCGAATTTCAGCCATGAAGCTCACATAAAAACATAAATTTTTGAAATTTGTTTATGTAGTGTAGATGATTATCATAAACAATTATTATTATGCAACTCAATTTACAACTTATTATTATGTGAAGAACTTTGAAGTACTTAATAAAATAAATATAAAATTGCACTTTCGATATTTATCGCAATATGTAAAACAACATATTTTCAGTCATCGGTTTTATTGCTATTTAATGGTCAATAAGCTAAGCTTTTGCATTCTGACCGGTCACCACGTACCAACTTGTGGTCAGTGACAATTATTGCAAATGTTCTGCAAGCCTTTACCTTCATACTGTTATTTAACGACAATACTTTTGCAAATCAAATATAAATCATTAACAACACCTACAGATGTATTATAAAGGTATTAGTATTGCTCATTTCTATGCACAAGCAATAAATTACTTTCGATAACTGAATGATTTTAATTAAACAGAAATTAAATAGAAAAACATCTAAATAACGATAGACAATACAGTTCTTTACAAATATTAAAGCGCGAATATCAACGATTGGACATATCTTTAAATGCGGAAAAAATCTCTTTCGAATGATACCATATTCATTCTTATTCATTACAATCAGCACAAATTATTATAAATTTGAATCACTTTCCTGATGACTCACGAATGTAGTGGTAAATAGGCTAACTAGACCATTAATTCACAACCAGGGTACAATATTGGCTTTCTATATTATAAAATGGATGGAGTATAAAATGAACTAGCAGTCTGGCGTAAATCAAACACGGATAGACTACAGAGCGGGAAACCGCGGTTCGAATCCTGATTGCGTCGGATATGTGCTGTGATCTAAAAAGTCCAAAATCGATCTGTGGACTATGGGGAAGGCAACGGGAAACCACCCCATTAACATTTCCCTAGTAAAGTTTTCTTGGCTTAGCCAGGAGGATCGCCAACATCCGGAATCGGATAAGGCACTTGAAGAAGAAGAATTATAAAATGGCGGATCGACAATCAGAAACGGTATTATGGCCTTGAACGTCGTGATTAAACGTTTATGTAGGATGGGTGCTCGGGTCTATAAAGCGAAATCTATTAAAACTGTTTTGGAACTGCAAAGAATTAAGCTACTGGGGTAAGCTGGGAAATTTACCATAGAAAATGTCTGGAATTCTCTAAAACAACTGATGTACTCGTATAAATGCAATAACCCCACAGTGGCGGTTTACAAGAAAACATCACGTACTGTGTAAGCATTTGAAAGAAATTGCACAGAACTACATAAGCAATAATTATGCAGTTATGTTATACAAGTATGTAATCAAGACTCATGGTGGTTCCTTTCATTATTAATTAAAATTAATAAAATACATTACAAACATTAATATTTAATATTATGTACGACTTTTATTGCATTTGGGGCGAATTTGGTTCCGAATTTGGTTGGTTTAACATTTTGGGGGGGAATTTTATTAAATTTTTCTATGGAGCACCTGACACCCAAGCGTGACCTTTATAGGATAACCTTCAAACTTTAAATAAATTGTGAATATTCAGGTATGTACACATCGCCATACCCAATAATGTTTATTTATCAAAATAATCTCTGCCATTTTACCTCCTATTACTGTATAATTTGCATCTTTTATATAGATATATATTGCAAACGTGTTATTTTGAACTAATATACCATTTCACGCAAACTACAGCGCTTGCGTTGAAGCACCGTTGAAGAGCAGAATGACGCGAGAAATAGAATAAGACAGCTAGATGTTCGGACCACAATCTAGTAAGTTCGGACCAACTTACTACTTTTGCTACTTTCCCTATGCTTTTACGTGTAAAGACGTGCTTAGATATTGTGTTATAATTTTTACAGAGTAGTTCAATTTTGATGATTCTTTTTTTTATTGGATAGGGTACAGTTCGACGGTGGTCCCACTTCCAAAAAAATTCCAAAAATTCCACCCTTAACGGTAGAAAAATCGAGTTAAAATTGTACAAATTATTGGCACTATTCGCTCTAGTATTAGAGCTCAAATTTAAACATCATTTTAAACACGTCACACATGCGCCACAGAGTTTTCTTTCGTGAAATGGTCTATGAATATAAACTGTTTCGTGCTCATCGGCACGCAAATGTATTCTTTTATTTACTAAAAATTATAATGTTGCACTTGCGCGCCTTTATTAATATAAAACAATGATGAAGAATCTGATGCAAAAAATAATATTGAACTTATAAACTAAAATATTGCTATTATGTATACTTACATAAATTCGTGAACTAAAAACTCATAACTGCATGAAGCACATTGCAAAAAGTGCACTATCACAATTTTTACAAAAACATTAGAATTTTGGCAATATCCTATATTATTGAAAATGAAAAACTATAATATAAAATCCATTGTTTATTTAAGTAAATTATATTTCTTAACAAGCCTTTGTCTGCTGGTTAACCGATAAAAATGTTATTGCATAAAATACTGAAAATATAACGAATAACGTATATGCATCAACTAACCGCATAAAAGCAAGGCATTACTTTAACCACAGACTACAATGGGCTTTTAAAATAAAAATTCCCTAATTAATTATGATAAGTAAAAGCAAATCGATGCTTTCTGGTATTAATTAAAGCAAGCACGCAGCAACACAAGTATTATACGAAAGCTGCCTTGCATACTTTATATCGAAAATTGTTCCGTCAAAAACCCATCACAAAAAAACAAGAGAACTTACATAGACATAGTTTAACCATACAAAGAAATACTATTACATTCGTATATTACAATTTATTTAAGTGCTATGTTAGGGTGGTACTTATCCATAATCCATAGTATTTTAATATTATTATCAGAAGAAACTTCGAGATAATAATGAAAAGTGAGTAATATTTGAAAAAGAGAAACTGAAGTGTTTTTCAACATTAGATTGTACTGGTTTGCATCAGTAATTAGCCATTGGAATGGGAAGGAGAAAGATGTTCCAGGTAATTAGTTCAAAATATCGTCTCAAACATATTGAATAATTTAAAACCTTTCAGAATAAAATTCGCAAGCCACCACAGAAAAAAGCTCAATTTATTTGGACAGTCAAATTTTTAAAATGGGCAAACTTTTCTTAACTTCTAACGTTGCTTCTAATCATATAAAAGCCAAAATTCAAGAGCAATATAATATAAGTAGATCAGTCAGTTCCAACTATGTATAACTCGTCTTTTGCAAGAAGCTGGTCTTCGGGGATGAATAGCAAAGAAGAAGCCCTTGATTTCAAAAAGAATTCTACGAAATCGTTCAGAATTTGCAAAAATGCACCTACATAAAAATGTTTCTTTTTGGAAAAACATTTTGTGGACTGACTAGTCTAATTCATAATAAATTATTGTAATTAAAATTAAAATAATTTAAAAAAAATTAAAAAAATAATTATTGTAAGTAAATCGCTTCCAGTTTGATAGGAAAGTATAATGTCTAGTTGCCAAGCATTGATAACTTTTTAGTTACTAAAACTATGTGAATAACGAGTGAATAACTTTTTAGTTAGGTACCTACTAAAAGACTAAAACTATTCAAATAATCTTTTAGTTACTAAAACTAGCGAATAATAAATATTTAGTTACTATTTTATTTACTAACAGTTAGAAAATAGCATGATAAACTGTTGGGAATCTCGTTACTCAATTCATGCGCGTCACCACTATTAGATGATGCCCGTGCCGTGATAAATCCCTCTTGAAGTTTTTTTAAGTAGGATATTTTCATTCAATATAACTAGTTTCTATTTGATAGTTTTATGCGATAGTTTTTATTCGGTAAATTTTTAGTTACTAACTATAGATAATAAAAAATAATTAGTAACAAACTATCGATAGTCAAAAAACGAATTTCTCGCGACAGTAATAACCTGGCTGTCACTGTGGCGCCATCTGTGGATGGGATGATCCTGTGGAAAGGAATTTTATTTGAAAACATGCGCATTTGTTTCTGTTTTGTACTTACAAAAATAGGAATACCAAATTTAATTTTGACAGATGTCAAATTTCTGTAATGAACTTACTACATGAAATTACATTACTTTACGTTAACAATATTCTAGTATGTTATTTACTCTACTTCTACTACTATTTAAGTTATTGAATACATTATTTAACAAAATAATGATCATTAATTAAAACGTGTTAAAAAACACATTCAATATTAATAATTATCTTATTAAATTCAATCCTTAAAATGAAATTATTCAATGTTTAATTACTATTAATATTAAGGTAAAATAAGTACAACTGTTGTATATGAGTATTATAATGTATAATATATGAGTTTTTAAATTCTCTTATGTGCACATTTATTTTTAAATATGTGCAAATTATATACTTCAACGGTTTTTCGCCTGTATGAGTTTTAAAATGATTTTTGTAAAATTATTATTATGTGCACATTTGTAATCATAAATTTCACACTAAAACTAATAAACAAATAGTAGTATTACTGTTTATGATCTATTATTGTACAAGGAAAAAATTTATATAATAAAAAATGTCAAAATTAAATTTGGCATTCCTAAGTACAAAACAGCACCAAATGCGCATGCTTGGATACATAACACAACTTTGCATAACCTCACTGTGAAGTCAAATTTTCTAAGAGTTATATCACCGCACCACAGATGGCGCCACAGTCACAGTCAGGTTATTACTGTCGCGAGACAATCGTGTCAAAAAAGTTTGATAGTTACCACCATAGAATAAAAGATTACAATAGAACGGAAACTTCCATGTTAAAATTGTAGACAGTCCTGTCTTTTCGTTGCGCCGCGCCCCCTGGGTGTCATGGGTCAACTAAATCAGACTAAACTAAATTATTCCACTATATTTTCCATTCAATTTAACTATTTTTCACTATTATAATTTATTAATCGTCTTGCAATTCTGACTTATAGGATATTCTATGATATAATGTTATGTTATTGTTTACTTTTCTAAATAAATATTGAAACAGCGCCATCTTAAGAAAATCTGTCAACTAAAATACCATTAAAATCAGGGTCTAATATTTTCCTATGAAGTTTCTACACCGTGGTTACCACCACTAATTTATACGTAACGAATATCGCGTTTTACATTAATAAAACGTCACCACACGGAATAATAATTTCAAACTTCATTCTGGACGTACTTATAGTAAAATGCAATCTCCAGTGTGTTTACGGGTATTTGGTGCTTTATTTTATGTAAATATAGTTTAAATTTAAAAAACACAATGTGAAGTTAAGGCGAAGCATCACCTCGTTGGTGTAAAACCTTCTTTAAAAAGATTCGTTAAACATGTTTTTCAAGAAATGTTTATATATTTTTGGAATTTTATAAATTCAGCTTCGTAGCTCAATAGAATAATTGTTTCTTGATACTGTCAACTTTTGGTAATTCTATTTAGTAATACGATATTAAAGAAATCTCGAATTCCAATATTCAGAATTTTCAAAAAAAGGAATGTCAAATTTCTTTTCAAATGTAGTAATAAAGACAATTATTGTAATACTTTAGTTTTCAGAAACGATCATTCTATTGAGCTACGAAGCTGAATTTTTAAAATTCCAAAAATATCTAAATATTTCTTGAAAAACATGTTTAACAAATCTTTTTAAAGAACGTTTTACACCAATATTTAGTCACGTGGTGATGCTTTGCCTTAAGCAAAAGCTTGTAATTTAATGTATTTTAATTGTAATTACATTAACGCCACCACACGGAATAATTTCAAAGTCCATTCTAGGCGTAATATAGTGGCGCCACCAACGGTAAATGTAAAACAGATGGTTCTCTCAAAATTCGATTTTGAGACACGACTGCTGTTAGTTATTATACGTTTCCAATGTAGGATAATAAGTTTTTATGGGTAACACCAATATTTTCACAAAACTGTATAAGTTTTTCAGTTCTGACAATGTAAATAATGCTCAAGTATATATCTTAACGACTATTGATTCAACATCAACAGTCAAAACATCAGCGACTATGTTTGAGTGTTGATGTGCAAAACATGTGATGGACATCCTATGCCTTCAATATCTCTTTCATCATCATTAAACTTCTTGGATTAGGCTACAGCCTGTTCCGGCTTCCATCGTTTCCTCGGACGCCCAACATCTCTTTTTCCTTTAGGATGGTATCCCATTATCAGTTTTACCGGTTTTCTGTTGTCCATCCTGTCTATATGTTCACACCATCGTTGTCGGTATATTATCTTAATATAGTTTTCATCATTGGTTCTCTTTCCTCCGGCATATCTCCTCTCAATTTATCACCATTGCATGTACTAAATACTTTCCACACCAATATTTCCATTATCGGGGTCTATTTTCCACCTTCAGTGGATTTAGACATTCCACTCATGGATCTTGGAAAGGTCCTTAACTTTGCGGATCATCAAAAACCTATACCTCTGGAGACTTCAATTGCAGGTCTCCTATTTGATTTAATATTAGGGAATTATCACTGATCACAAGACAATTTGTTTCTCTTTTATTAAAATAATAAATCCTAATTCAATCCATCGCTGAAACCATCAATGGTTTCTTGATCCCTTTGGGTTACTTCGCATATAGAATCATCTAAACATTTTAGTGATTCTTTGGAAATTGACGTGCTTGTTAAAACCACGAACCTCATTTTTCAAAATTAAAGCAAGCCTGTTTTAAAAAACACTGACAGACCAAACTAGTGGTCTGACAATGTAGAAAGAACAAGGAAGAAGTACCTTAACAAGAAAAATTGACTATGCAAATACTGTACAGAGGGGGATTTGCTTGAGAATACTTGCAGAATCTACTGGGAAATTCGGGAAAAACAAAATCCTTTGTTTTTTTAACGATGATTTAGGAAATGATACTATCACACCATTCAATACTTTCAAATTTCTCATAGACAAGCTGCTCCTTCATAATGATCTTTTGACATACTCATTATTTGTGTATCACTAAACAATAAAGTCAGATTTCAATTCGTTAGGAGAAGCCCCCGAAATCAGACCTATTGAAATGGCAGAATTAGAAACACTTGTTATTGAAATCCCTGCAAGAAAAGCTCCCGTTGTCGATGACATTCAGGGCTCCTTCCTTAAGAAGGTCTAAATACATACATATAGATACCAAACCAATTTTGTCTCAAAGTGGGCTAGCTGTTTCAAGCTGTCTCAAGCTAGCCCATTTTCCTGGTTGTGGCGAATATGTATCCTGAAGACCCCATTGAAAGACCCAAATAGTGAGAAGGACTTAGATAAGAGTTACAAACCTATTTACATTCTGCCGGTCACGGGTAAAAGTTTCGAAAAAATCATTAAGAGAAGCTTACAATTAATTCCATTCTAATAGACAATTTGTTTTTTTAGAAAGAAGATCTACAATTTCTATGTTAAAAGAATTATGAGTTTTCTCTAAAACTGTAATAAAATTTAAGGCTGTCATATTATTCGATATTTGATGTGGTACATTTGTTTGGATAAACGTTCTTGCTCAGAGAAGTCGGGATATGTCAATTGATCTGTATGCCTGCTTTATAGACTTCCAAAAAGCTTTTGATCGAGTCTAACATGATAAACTGATAGAAACCCTCAAAAGCATTGGGCTGGATGGGAGAGATGTGCGTATTATCTCTAATCTGTATTGGAATTAAACATCTGTTGTAAGAATAGAAGGAGTAGAATCAATATCAATCGATATCAAGCGAGGAGTGAGACAGGGTTGCATCATGTCTCCTCTGCTTTTTAACGTTTATTCCGAGAGAATTTTTAGAGAAGCTCTTGCGGAGGAATCAGCTGGAATTGTTGTCAATGGTGAAGTTATTAACAACTTACGTTGTGCTACGTGTTCTCTACCCTTCTGTACGGTGTGGAGGCCTGGACCATTAACACCAGAGAAATGAAACGTCTTGAAGCTTTTGAGATGTGGTCCTACAGGCGGATGCTAAAGGTTCCGTGGACAGAGAGAGTTCGAAACTCTGAGATACTCTCGCGTTTGCAGAAGGACACCGAGATTGTGGTCAAAATTAAGAAACGGAAATTAGAATATTTTGGACATGTGATGAGAGGCAGAAAGTATCGGCTGCTGCAAAACATAACGCAGGGAAAGATAGCGGGTAGACTAGCTCCAGGTCGAAGGAAGACATCCTGGTTGATGGTATGAGGTGAACTCCAGCACATTGTTTAGACTTGCGGTTGACAAGGTAAAAATAGCCATGATGGTAACCAACGTTCTGAAAGGACATGGACTTGAAGAAGATTCGACAACACCTGGTGGCCAAGGCCTCTTTTTCTCTCTTGGGGAAAAAGGTCAAATTCAAACTTTGAGCTATTCATCTTCCCTGCGTTCGGAGAGAAGTTACTTTCGCTACCCAACGCTACCAAACATTTCTTTCGAGGTTCCAGTCGTTAGCGTTTGGTAGCGAATGTAGCTTCTCCCCGAACGCAGGGATATTAGAAAGGTATTTCTCACCTCAGGAACGTTCAAGGTCTGGAAGTTCTGTACTAATGGGTATCCTTAGAGTTCGATCTTAGCGCCAATTTTTTGAAACATTGGACAACTTCTTTGAAAACATTGATAAAATTTTAAAATTTGAATTTAAAAACACAAAATTCTTAAAACGTTTTAAAAATTGAAATTGACCTTCTACTAAAATAAAACTTTAGAATTTAGGTCTTCAATAATCTACAATTATTTAAGGTTATTTAAGATCCATTATTCTCAACTACGAATCTTTGTTATTTTAACAGAAGGCCAACTAAACGTTTTAAGAATTTTGTATTTTTAAATTCAAATTTTCAAACATAAATTTCATCCATTTCCATGAGGTTAGCAAAATCACAATTATTCTGATACTCTAAATTTGTTGTGTAATTTTAATAATAATAATAAAATAAAATAATAATACAATTTATTTAAAAACTTCAACCTGAATGCGGAGGGCTAGCATGTCTCCCCCCCTCAACTAAATTTTGAAATTTATCGAAACAAACAAACGAAATACAAACGATTGAGACTTACTATTTTGAACTTCATTATGTAAATGTTCCCCAGAATCTCGTTAATCCAATCATTCTTCCTCAATGTCTTTTTTGAAAATCTCGAAAGCTATTTGGGTATAAACGAAAATAATTTTTCTACAAATAGGTACAAACGATTTAAACTATTTTGGATTCAAAATTCGATATTGGGGGGTGGGCTGGCGACATGCACCTAAAGAAAAGATGGACCAAAACAGGTCAACAACCTAACCCTTCGATCAGACCTAACCCTAGACTAGAAGAAAATGATGGTCATGGTGATGATTTTGAATTTGCTAGCTCCCTTCTCGAAAAATAACAAACGTTTTACTTTAAAATTTAAAAAAAAATCACACATCCGACATCTCGTGACCAATAGCTAAACAACATTAAAATTTATTTTAAACATTTAAATTAATTCTATTGGTTATTAGTAGTTACGTAATTATTATTGTAAATTAATTATTCATGACGTATATTATATAAATAAACTATTACTAATCGTATATTTATTATTGCGTTCTTAGAAAACTGTAGAAAATTGTGACCTCAAACCTTCATTGGCGTACAATGCAGTGGAGCAGTGGAACACAAAATGATTTTTTAAATCTCGTCAACTTTGTTTTGACATTTTATTATGTTGTCATGATGAAATTTTTAGTAAAGTTTTAACATCATCAGTTGTCAAATTTAAGTTAAAAGTCAGAAAGAATTTGAAATTTTGTTAAAATAATTAACAATTTGAATGGTACGCCGCTGTGTAGAATGTTGTATGATGGGTAGGAAATAAAGAATGCCCCCTTCAGTTTTATTATCAAAATGGCCGAATAAAGATGTGTTTTGTAATTGTGCTACTCATTTTTACGTTAATTATGGAGAATTTAATTCCAAACGAAGTATCAAATAGTAATTATATTAAAGATTTATTAAACTTGTGTATTTTTAACACATTTTTGGGGAAATTATTTGGTACAACTCAATACGAAGTAGTGAAAGGTCACCATATAGAATATCATTGGAAACGTTACCAAATATTTACACATTGGCATTCAAGATTCTATTTCGACATCAGAAGGATTTGTTTTAGCTGTTTTTGTATATAATAATTAAAATTTTATTACGACAAATTGGGTAAAATTAAAGAAGACTTCAAAATTTGCGCCAATATGGGTGTTGATCTGAAGGTTCATAATTATTGTGGGAGCGGGGATTACGATTCAATAATCCAGGATTTGGATATTCCTCAAGAAATTCATTGTGACGAGCCATTTATGAGTACTTATGCAATTATGGGTCTCAACTGTATGAATCAAAATTTTATTGCTACCGATTTAAATAATACAAATCAAACCATTGACCACTCCACACTCAAAACTCCAAGTATTATCCACTGTGACAAACCATTCAAGACTGCAATTAAGGATTTCAATTGTAAGAATTGCAATTTCCTTTCCACTGATTTGAATACGAATCCAACTATAGATAATTCCACAATTAGTAAATCAGACGAAGAAATAATGGCAACGGCAAGTATTCATTCGGAAATTGGAAAACCTACTCAAACTACAAATTTGTTGACTCCACGTGCAGAATCTCCCAAAATGAACAATATGAGCAGTGTAGCTTCAATTTGTTCCATTTCACCCATCAAAATTATTCCGGTTGTTGAGAACCATTCGGGAGAATTGAAGCCTGTCGGCTGTAAGTTCTCCCTTTTATCTTGTAGTATCGGTTCGGCTCTATTCAACTTGTCTTTAAATAGCAATGACAGTGAAGATGAAGCTACCGATGATGACAGTTCAGAAGAGGAACTTTCTGAAGAGGAAGATGATAATAGTATAGTTTTTGAAGATGAAAATTCAGATGGGGAAGACGAAGTCGACTGTTCATATTTCAGGAACGCACGAAACCGCATTCCATCGGAATCTGAAAGCGAAGATGGTATAGTTTTCGAAGATGCATGCAACCAAAATGACGTGGATGAAGTTGATTGTTGCCCCAGCGCATGTCGCTTCAAACATTTGCAAAAACCGAGGTTTAAAATTTATGAAGATGAATTTTCTAAACAGGCGAGCCATTCGATGTCAAACAATGAAAGCAGACAAGGTCTTCAACAAAGGCTTTCGTCTGAAAGTGAAGATGGATTTGTAGTTTTTCAAAATGATTGGGATGATTGCTCCTCCACATCTGTTAAAAAGTCGACTTGTGGCAAAAAGGTATGTAGATTATTTTGTTGTAATCTTGATAAGCAAAATTGATCGATGTTTTAAGTAAATATTTCTGTGGGATTTATGTAATGTGTTGATTTTATCCTCGGAGTTTCAAGGTTAATTGATAATTTTCTGTAATAGGTATTATCTATTGTTTAAACCACTTGTAAGCATACTTTCCATTGTAAGAAAGTACAAAGCTACTTACATGGATGCTTGACTTTCGTTACATCATTAAATTAATATTTTTTTTATTTTTGATTAATTATTTAGTTCAACGTTTTTCTTCTTCTTTAAGTTTTGCTTATTTTATGTTGATTCATGATGATATTTACTTTTTATTACTGTCAGAGTTTATTCACCCCTTAATTAACCATGAATCACTTAACATGGTGCAACTCAAAAATATATATGTGTATTTTTTGTCCTTTGAGAACATCACAGGACACCAATAATTGATCCTAATTTCATGCAAATTTAACATTTTTTTGAAATTGAAATTCATTTTGATGTTGGAAATTTCATTGTGTTTGTTGGTTTCACCACAGTATAATCAGTAGGAAGGCCCGCCCACATCCTTTGTTATTTCGAATTTGTGGGTGAAAGAGTCTGAATGTTAACCCTTCAACGTCACCGTGGGGTCTCAGAGACCCCAAACGCCATATAAGTTAATGTAAATAAAAATGATCAGTGACGTTCCAGGGTTATAAATGCTCTTTTGGAATTTTGTGGTGAAAATTTGAACTTTTTTTATTGTTTTTATTGTTAATTCATTTTAAAATTTAAAGTTTTGCGATCACTCCATTGAGACGTCATTAAACATAAAACTACAAAACGCAAAAAGAACAAAAGATAATATAAATGTGATAAAAATCGCCATCAAGTGGTAGGCATCATATCTCCATGCTTATCAGCATCCACGTGAAAAATGCATGCATTTTGTACACTGTCTCGTCCCATCTCATTTATTTGCATGTTTTTTAAAAGCAACGTTGTATACACATGCTAGAGTAAAATTTTTCCTTGGTAGTTGGCACGTGACGAAGAATCCTTAATACCACCTTGACACCCAATTCCACCAATTGACATAAACATAGAACCTAATTGACGAATATTCGTTTCTACACATTAGTCACTCACAACCACTAAGAGAAAATTCATTCTACTAATGAGCATCTGCTACCTGGTCGCATGCTTTCGTGCCACTTAGCTTGCGTTAGGTTAGATGCTACTTTCGCTACCAAACATTTCTTTTTTTCCCTTTTTCGAGTTTCCAGTCGCTTCCAAACGCTTTAGCTCCCCACCTAAATTTTTGTAGCGTTTGTAGTATTTAAAACAAAAAATTTTTTTTATTTATTTATTTTATACTTTTTAGTTCTTAAATTTACTATTTATTAAGCCAACAAACAAACATTATGCCTTCCAAAATCATTCATTGTAGTTTTGCGAAATACGTCCAGTTCTGTATGTATCTCATTCTCTCTTTACAACAATAAAAGCTTTTAATAAAAGTAGCACGCTGCTGCTCCAGCGTGTCATTTTTTTAGGACACGCAACCCACTCTGATTGGTCGTTGTTATTGGTCCTACAAACTTAAAATCACCTCCCCTGGTATCAAGTAGCACACCAATCGAGTTTCCAACCATGGCAAGCTACCCGTCCATGGATGAGGCTTCCAGCTATTCGCGTTTTACATTACCGTTGGTGGCGCTGCAAACCATACATTTTAAATGGATTTTATAAATTATTCCGTGTGGTGGCGTTAATGTAAATGTAAACAAGTTCATTATGTAAACAAAGCAAAAGACGTTCTAAATGAACTTCGAAATTATTCCGTGTGGTGGCGTTTTGTTAATGTAAAACGTAAAATTTGATCTCCGTTAATCCGGTGATCCATCCGTCCTCAAAATTTAATATTCGACTTTTACATTTTCAATAAATGTATTAAATTATCACCATTTTTGAAAGTGAGGATGTGTGAACGCTAACAATTAAAATTGTCAGTATTAGGAAACTACATTTTGTAATGAAGCCTGGTAAATGAGATGTACCCGTCGAGTTTAGGTTAGTGTTGGAAAATCATATATATTTTTTTAATTAAGACCGTTAAAAGCCGCTAAAAAACAGATCCACTGGCTAGCTACCCGTCCGTGGGTATAGCTATTAATACTAATAATATTAATAATTAATACCTTAATTAAAAATATTAAATCAAAATTTTTGAAGAATAATGTAGTCATGTGGATTATGTATTTGTGTAAAATTTCAAGACGATTGGGCATGTAAAAGTAGGTCAAAATTGAATTACAAGCTTTGTATCAAACATAAACAAACACGACGCGAAGCTAAGTAAAAGCTTGTAAAAATATTTCCGCCATAAAATTTCAAAGGTGCATTTTTCACATACTTATCCGGCCAGATCCTTTGTGTCTAACGTTTAAGCATCAATGAGTTTCCAATATTTTCGTTTGAGCCTCAACCGTCGAGGAGTAATTCGCGAAAACTTTACATCGCGGAGTTTTTCTCGAAATTCTTTGGGGGGGGGGGGAGTAGACATGTTTTTCTATTTTCGTTCTTATTTTGAATTTTTGTGTGAAATCAATGTTTCCATTCCCATCATTTTAATTTCATATTCATCAAAGTTACGAGTATTTCAAATTTCGAGTACTCCGAGCAAGTTCCATACAATAAGAGAATTGACCAAAAGGATAAGACTGCAGTAAAATACTTGGGAATTATAATGGACTCTTTGTTAACTTGGCATGATCATGTGGCTATATTAATAAACTCCTTAAGCAAAAATATTTATGCTATAAGGAGAATTAGAGAAGCAGTTGGAAAAGATGCTGCTAAATCGGTCTACTATTCAATGTTTCATGCTAGAATGGTGTACGGACTCTTGGTCTGGGGTAATGCAACACAATTAAAGAAAGTGTTCCTACTACAAAAAAGAGCTATACGTGCACTAGAGGGAGTATCGTCAACAACACACTGTAGGCCAATCTTCCGGAGTTTGCGCATTCCAACGATCTCATCTGCCTATGTTTATGCTAGTGCAGTAAGAGTGAGGACCGATCGTACAATTTTGGAAAACACTGCAACACACCATCATCAAACCAGAAAAAGAAACGAGATACGAATTGAGAGAAGCCGACTGAAGTGCTCTGATGGCATAAATCTTCAAGTCAGAATTTTCAACTCGTTGCCTGAACAAATCAGAAATTTTCCCCTTGCAAGGTTCAAAAGGGTAATAAAAGAACAACTGACCGAATGCGCGCTATACGATGTGGAAGAATTCTTCCAGGCCGAGTTGAGATGAAAACCAGCAACTGCTGATCTCCACCAGTTAGGATTACTGAAAATTTTGTTGTTGTTGTATTAAACTACTACTATTTTTTGTAGCCTAATAAAGATTATTATTATTATTAATAATTTTATTTAAATTTAATTTCCTCAATTTTAATTCTACTTGGGTCGAGACTATCAACGACAAATAAAATCAAATTTTTGCTAGCTAAACAAATTTAATTTCTATAAAATTGTATAATCTCGAACAAATTACATTTGCATGGAATGGCAAGTGACACATTCATATTTGAATTATCTAATATAATTTTAAACATAAATTTATTATGTGTTTTTGTTAATATTGTAAGTTTGAATGCTAGCTGTAATATAAAGTACTTAGGTACATTTAACTAAGTATAATAATTTTTGTTCTTTATCTTGCTAGTAAAATTCATATTTACAGTACAATTAATAATACAAATTGATACATTTTCTTTATTTTAATTTGGCGGACAAATGTATATAACTTTATAGCATACGGAATATAACCCAAGTTCGAATCTTGGCTTGAATTTCTTTTTTAATTAAGGTGGCAGATCAATAGGCGCTGAGCTCGTATCAAGTTCAACTCAAAAACGAATAATCGTAGAAAGGTGAAATTTTCAGAATATACGTAAACTATGATTTTACTTAACATAAGCTATTTTTTATTTTAAAAAAATTAATATAAAACAAATTTTGTTTCAGTTTTCAATAAAATACACTTTAGTCATAAATATAAAATAGCTTATGTTAAGTAAAATTATATTTAACGTATATTATGAAAATTTCAACTTCCTAGGATAATTCGTTTTTGAATTGAACTTGACACGAGAATTGAAGAGATTTGCATTAAATTTCAAATTTTAACCAATGAAATATCATAAAATAACTAGTGACATCTGTTGAATTATATTATTTATAAATTTCAATAAAATATACCAATCAAATATCATAAAATAACTAGTGACATCTGTTGAATTTTATGATCTAGTCCAATTACGATTGTCTCGCGACAGTAATAACCTGGCTGTGACTGTGGCGCCATCTGTGGTGCGGTGATGTAACTCTTAGAAAATTTGACTTCACAGTGAGGTTATGCGAAGTTGTGTTATGTATCATAGATGTTTATATAGAAGGCTAGATACGCGACTCCTAATACATGCAATGTTATAGAAGTGAAGCCTGGCGGCCATTTGTTGGGTTGGCAAAACTATAATAATTTCGTACGTAACTTGTTGTAACATGAGTAAATTTATAGTATTCAAGCAGGAATTTAATATTAAATATATTTATTAAATAATACAGAATAACAGCAATAAAACAATTTAAAATATTTTATTTTTTTAGGTTAGGTTTTATTTATTTGCAAATAATACTAATTTATACTAATTTATTTAATTTAATGCCTTTTGGCATAAATAATTTATCTATAATCCTATAAACTCACACAAAACAAACACTGTAACAAGCATTTACTTACATTCCTTGCCAACCCGACAAATGGCGGACCAGGCTTCACTTCTGTGCACGAGTTAGTTATCTAGCCTTCTATATAAACATCTATGGTTATGTATCCAAGCATGCGTATTTGGTGCTGTTTTGTACTTAGGAATACCAAATTTAATTTTGACAGATGTAAAATTTCGTTAAATTACACTTTTTATTACTTAAATTTTTTCCTTGTACAATAATAGATCATAAACAGTAATACTACTATTTGTTTATTAGTTTCAGTGTGAAATTTGTGATTACAAATGTGCACATAATAATAATTTAAAAAAAAAAATCATTTTAAAACTCATACAGGCGAAAAACCGTTGAAGTATATAATTTGCACATATTTAAAAATAAATGTGCACATAAGAGAACTTAAAAATCATACATTATAAATAATACTCATAATACAACAGTTTTACTTACATCACCGCACCACAGATGGCGCCACAGTCACAGCCAGGTTATTACTGTCGCGAGACAATCGTGTCCAATTGATCTAGAACCTTAACCCAAAAATATATTTTCATATTTTAATTTTATAAAATAAGCAACATTATGGTTGGACCAATCATAAAATACATAATATTATTATTAATATAAAAAAAAATCTGTTTCTGGAATGTCTCGCCTTCCCCTTGTAAGTTAGTTTCCGAGTTATAATATAAAGTTGTGTTTTTTTAAATAGAAACCTTAGTTGAATATGAAATTTTATAATAGTGTTTTTTATCCTCTTTTCAATGATTATAATTAGAGCGCGGATTAATATGCACTTATTTTTTGATAATAAGCACTAAAAAATGAAAAAAAAAAAAAAAAAAAGCACTAAAAAGTGAAAAAAAAATAAAAAAGCACAATACAATCTTAAATAAGCAGTCAAAAAAGCTACATACAAAATTTTAACTTTTAATCTTCACCAAAAATAAATGTATTCTTAATAGGTACATGAATGGCTTACACAAAATAGAATTAATTAGAATTATGGATGTTGTAAGAAACACAGTAAATAATCAAATACTTTTCTAAATTTTCTTCTTCTTTCTACGTCAACTGACGTTATCGGCGCATATTTAAATACATTTGCTGGGAGTACTATTCTCGATCGTTTATCCTGTTAATAATTTTGCTGTGTTATCAAGCACTTGAAAACCCTCATTTTTACAAGGAAGTTTTACTGAATCTAGCTGTAGAGGATTCTCTCCTTCAAGATTTTTAATACATTCACCTGCGTACCAATAATTAGCTTTCAGAAATTCCAAATTTTCCTATCCTTAGTTTGTCACAGCAGCTGTTAACCATGTTCCCCATTTGAAAATATGTATTTTAAGCGGTGCTATCAATAACATCTTATCGTTTCGGTTATTCGAGGTAATCCATGGGAAAAGCACGCAAAATGAATCATAGTTTGACGAAAAAATGTTAAGGTGGTAGCCACTTTACCCATAATATGCATTTATGCATTATTTTCCGATGTGTTTAGGTGACTAATGTTGAAAGACGTTGTAAACTTGCAAGTGTAGTTTAAAAATAAAAAGATTACTTGCCGCACAACTTTGTAAATAATACGTGACAATTTAAAATTTAAAAAAAAAATATTCAAAATGCCAAAATTCATTAAAAAATGCTCAAATATGCATAAATATGCGTTTTATGCAAATTATTAAGAAAAAAGCAAAATATGCACTATCAACATTACGTCAAATCACCACAATTTTTTAGAAACGTAAAGATCCAAAAGGAATATCTTCTGCATACAATTTACAGCAATAAGCAAAATGCATAGAATCCGCGCTCTAATTATAATAATATGTGGGGTCCATTATTTCGGTTTCATCCTATTTTATTATTTATTAAAAAATATCATAAAAATAACGATCGAAAATTAAAATATAATAACATTTTCAATATCAATACAAAATTTTATAACAAAAATTAAAGTTAGTATTCACTCTAAAGTTCATTGTTTTCAATACATAAGTTACACCTCTTCCTGACACTTTGAATTTCATTGTGTATGTGGACATTTAATACTGAATTGACGGGAATGGTTCAATTCGCCGAGAATAATTTTATTTTTTGTTTTAATTCATCCGTTAAATTCGTAGGTTAGTGTTACTTATTTGTTGGCCCTGGGTTATATTTTTAATGAGTTGAGCTGTCTCAGAAACCCATAGTTTCAAAGATTCGGGTTTAACAGTTTCGTGGGCTTTGAGTGGACTGTATCAGAGATCCACATTTTCAAACTTCACTCTTTAGTAATTTCCATTCAATTAATTAAATTTATTTAATTAAAAATAATTTTACAAAAACAAAGGCATACCATAATCTTTTCAAGTTTTCACCTTCGGCTTCGTTTTCTATCTGTTTGTTCTTAGTATCATTCTCATTTTTGTTCAATCCGGGTACACATCAAACCATCCCAAATACGTCAAAAGTGGTGTACCCTTTTTTTTCTTAATATTTAACCATTATTTTCTGTTCTTCTTGGTTACTTTTATTCATTTATCTTGCATTTTATTTTGTTCTTTGTTTGTTTATTAAATTATTTACATAGCCCTTTGTTCTATTTAATAAATGCAGTTCGTTCAGTGGGGGTAAAGTATAGTCAGGATCATGGTCAAGATAATTACATAATCTTATCCCCCCCCCATGTTGTTCTATTTAAATATTATTATTTCTCTTGGTTCGAGAATTAGTGATGGTTTTATTTCTAAATTTTGTAAAGGTTAACTTGTTAAAAAAAAATGATAACTCAAATATGTTTCTACAGCCTACATAGAATTAAAAAATTGGCTTAGGACATTGTGAAATTATGTAGTCGATTTCTTTCAGTTTTTACTGACAGGAAAGGAAATGATAGTTATTATTATTAATTTAAGATAAGGAAACATTTTGCTATTGTTGTGAATGTCAGTAAAACCTCGCATTTCCAAGGCGATTGCATCAGATTTATTATTTAAATTTGAATGAATTGAAATGAATTATTAATATAAAACCAGGTCGCCATTGATAATGATTTTTAATCCCATATAATTTATCTAATCACCCTTGTAATACGTAGGTACTTGTGACTCCTTCACTGCACTCGTAAATTTTATCAAAATTGTTAACCTGTCGCTTGAATTTAAAATAAATTTCTGGCATGTTTAACATAGATTAAATTAATAAAAATAATCTTCAACCTACATTGGATAATCACAGGAAAGGTCACCTGATATAAGTTTAATGGTTTTAGATTATGATACCCATGAAAAGTGTACTTAAAACCAAATTGATTGATTATTTAAGCATTAACATGCATGAACTACTGTTTGTGACGTATTTGAACTTGTAAAATTTCCACAAAGGAGATAAACTAATATTTGTTATTATTTTTAGGTTCAATTTGCAAGCAATTTGTGCAGTGTACGTCGTTTATTACATTGGGATTTTGCGCACCGAGCCGCACGAAAAGGACAGTGGATGCAAATGTCAACAGATCGGGGCAGGTTTAAAATGAGGATACTTAGATGTGCAAATGCTTTAAATAAAATATTAGATGTATGTCATCGCGAAAATATTTATAAAGAGAGATTTTTAGATAGTACTAATCAATGTTAATAAAGATTTTAATAGGAGAGGTTTTAATTTTTTATATTATGGGTTTTTTTTTTAAATGTATCACCAATTTTTATTTGTTTTAAGTTTATGGCTGTTAAGAACTGTCAATTGTTTGCCCTCCCAAATTAAATTTTTACTTTTAAATATTTTGAAAAAAAACCCAATCAAAAGACTGATAGTATCTACCTACTAATTAAGAACGTATAATGCACATAAACTAATCTATTGTAATTTTAAGTGTGTTTGTGATATTTATAAATATTTTTTGTACCTGATTTATTTTTAAGAAAGATTTTATGCAAAAAGCTTCCACCTACAATATTTTTATTAAGTTTAAGACTATCAGGCAGTAAAAGTATATTCATTTTTTTTCTTAGTTTTTGTTGAAAATGCAAGAAAACTTTCTGCATGAAACCTTGCAAATGGACAAATACAAAACTACTTTTCTCTAAATAGCTCATTTAATAATTAACTAATTATAAGTTTGCATTTGTTCACTTTGTTCATAACTCAAAATTGTTCGTTTTTCGCTTGCATTAAATTAAAAACAAACTCGATCATTTTGAGTGCACCTGTTTTTTGTTCCCAACAGTAAAAAAAAACAACAAATTATTACATTGTGCTTTCACATTATTTAGTAGAAATAGTTTCAAATAAATAAATTTATAAATAATTATAAAGTCTTATATTTTATTTAACATAAACAATCTGTAAAAATAATTTGTTACATTAATTATTATTGTAGCTGTTCTTACATTTTTTAATAATAAATGGGTTTTTAACTGGGAAATTTGTTTTTTGATATTCTTTTGTGTTGAGAGGCATAACTAAGAGGTTTGGGGCCCTGATTCTAGATTTAAAAGGGTGCCCTATCCCATTCAGAATTAATCTTGCTCCTGAAATAAAAATAGTATTTAATAATATGATTCTATTTCTCTAAAAATTAGTAACTCAAATAAGGGGGAATCCCATGATAAGTTACATTACACACAGATTTTACACATTTTTTATAATATTATATGGTATATTTATCAATTATTTATGCTGTGATATTCGTATTCTTGACAATTATTCTTTCTTTTAAAAGCTTTTATTTAACTTGGTATGAGCGTTGTTCGTCTGTGTGAGTGGATTTTTTTGAAGCCATTTTTAACCAACTTCTCGACGCCCTACAGAGCTGAAATTTAGTACACAGCTTTCACTTACGATGAATTTTTATATTTAAAGTTGGTTTTTCTAAAATTCCTGTGTTAGATTAAAATACAGATGCTGTATTTGAAAAAATGACTAAAAAAAGCGTGTGGCTATCAATTTCGTACACCAACAGCGGGCCTGCCTACCTACCTATAAATAATTAGCCCCACGCTTTTTTTTACTCTTTTGTGCACCTTTTTAATTTAAATAAAAGATTATTATTATTCAATGTTTACTTTTTATTTAATATTTCTTATAATTATTTTTTAATTTAAATAATACAATTTTATTAAATTTTTCTTATCAATCTGTACTACAATTTGATTTTAATTATTATTTTTTACATAAATTTTAATAACTCCTCTACTCGTAACCACAGTGCCTGTGTGAGTGCTTATAAAATTTCTGCAGTTTCCATGCTTTGAAAATAAATATTTGCTAAGGCACAAACATATTCAGAAAATTTCATTATGAGAACATGACAATACATTATTACTTATTTTAAATGATTGATGCAATATATAAATTTCATATCACAAAGATCATTTTTGTTCCCTTGGCAAACTTTTTATATTATTTGTTGAATTATTAGGTTTCCTATTATTAATATTGCTAATAGAAATGTGCCTTTGAGGGCATTTTTTGATATAAACAAATTTGAACTGTGTAAAAAAGTATTTCACTCAGATTGAATTACAGTCGTTGTCCAAATTATTAGGCCCACCCAACAAATTTTAATTTTTTATAAATTTAGCTAATATTAGTCAAATAATAATGATGCAAGTGTTTCTAAATAACATTTATTGAATTACAACATATATCTTACACAATAAAAGTACAGAAATATAAACGAAAATTTAAATTTTTTAATATTTTGTTAAACCACCCTTCGCAGCATAAAGAGCAGCTACTCTACATGGCATGCTTTCAATGCTGTTTAGAGCTTTTTGTTTTAATTTCTTGTTATGGTTCCAGTGGTATATGATTCTGGAAATCAATTACACCCTTGTGGTATATGATTCTGGAAATCAATTACACCCTTGTGGTAATGATTTCTTTGGCTAAAAGCCTTTTAGAAACTCCCAGACGTTTTAAATTGGGTTCATGTCTGGAGTTTCCTGCCCATGGCAAAATTGGTATTTGTTCTTCTTCCAAATATTTATTTTATACATTTTTCAGTATGGGAAGGTGCTCCATCATGCAAAAAAACTTTAGAGCCATCCCCAAACCATTCTTTCATTTGAGGAAGCAGCTTTATCTGAAGCACTTGCTTGTATTGATCTTACCGCATTGTTCCTTCGACTTCATATAAACGTCCCATTTCCTTCCCACTAATCACTGATCATACCATGACTGACACAAGATGCTTGACGGTCTTCACAACATAATCAGGATTATATTTTTCACCTGGTCGACGCCTAACAAACTATGACTTGTCATCCAAGATGTGGAACGATTATTCGTCACTAAAGCAAGTCTGTAATTAAGCAAAAAAAAATTATTAAAACAAAGACTCATATAATTTGAATCTCCATACTATACTCCAGTCTTCAATAGTTAAGTGCTTGTGAGCATAAGCCCATTCATAACCCTTTTTAATCATAGCTGGAGTAAGTAGTGGCTTCCTTACAGATCTGCGACGTTTGAAACTAATATCTTATAGGATTAGGCGCACTGTATGAAGAGCAACAATGACCCCTGCTTCTGCTAATTTATTTTTTATGTCACTTTGGGTTGCTCTTCTAAACTTCACAGCAATATTTCGTAGTAAAAGTTTTTCCCTTGGTGTCATAAGGCATTTTTGACCACCAGCGACCTTTACGAACAGCATCGTAAGACGCTTTAGTCTTCAATTTTTGGTTCAAACGACGCACTGATGCACAAAATACTTCGGTTTTAGTTGCTATCTGGCTTTGACTAAATTCTGTATTGCTTATCAATGCAGATATATAACTTTTTTTTTCATTTGTCAGATGTTTAGCATTTCCCACCTAAAATTTTTTTTTTTAATTTTGTAAATTTTTTTTGGAAAATTGGCTAATAAAAAAGCTTAATAATACTTCTTAGTCTATAGTTAATGCAATTATATATTTACATTTCAATAATATTTAGTAAAACAGGATTTATTACACTTTTAATTCAACGCAACTTTTAACTGGTAATCACCTGGCAATGCCAAATACTTATAAATCGAATAAAAATCCGCATTATTGACCAAGATTTTTTTTAAATCATGTGTGGCAAACCCCATTACACAGGTACACCACCTTTTGCTTACCAAATCCTTCGTAAATTTCAAATTTTATGTAAAATTTTAAAATTTTTCAAGTGGGCCTAATAAATTGGACAACGACTGTAGATCCTAATTTCTTAAATCAAAATCAGCATAATGAATAATAAATTGATTAAACTTATATACTATTATAAACTATAGTCGTTACTATAGAACTTTGGTGTTAAGTTACTTTAACCTAACCAATAAAAGTGCTTTGCCTCACTAAAAACAATATTGTGCTTAAAAGTAGCACAATTTGGGTCTGGATTGTCTACAAGTAAAAATTATGTTAATATTGTGTACAATAATTGTACTCTTTCCTAACAATAATTAATTATTGTACTAAGTACTTAACTTTTACACAATTTTACACAATTTGGACTTGTAGACAATTAGACTCAGATATTTTTTAAAATCGTTTTTCAGTATTAAATAAGCAATGGCGGTGCTTAGTGTACGATCAGATATGGGATGACGTAACACCAAAGTTTTGTGGCAAGCGAAAACGGTACTGGTTTTTCTAATCAAAAACTAAAATTACATTAATGTACAATTATACAACCAACCATTGTAGGTGTAGTGTAGTATTTGACTGGTAGGTTATTATGAATATTCATTAATTTTGACAACATTGTATCTTATCATTAATCTTTTAACACAACTATTAGGGATTATATAATAACGAGACAGACAATCGTAAGGAACTGTAAAGGAATCTTCAGAATATTCATTTCGAAATGTACAACAAGGAATTCCAACAACTAATGAACTTTGCATCATATTCCCACCATCGCTAATAAACTCCATTTCAATTTTATACAATGGTCTGATTTTCTTACTTAGTCCAATTTGATGAAAGGTCCAAGTACAGGATTTATTAACTTGTTGATAACAACATCTGATATAAACGTTATCATAGGAAATTATCCAATAACTTTCCTTCTCATCCTCAAGATTAATCGCATGCTTGAATTCTACTCCTGAAACCTTTCTTATCTTATGATAATCTTCTGCATGATTATCGAGCAGATGACGAATGTGATTATTATTAGCTCCGTTCCAATTACAGTTGGTAATTTTCTTCAACGGACATTGAATTTTTCTAAATAAGCAATTATTTGTATGCCGTTTCAACTCATTCTCAAGTCCTAAATAATTGCAACCTTCGTTTTCGCAAGGAAACTTACTATTCTTGACAATATCTTGCAAAATCAAATTTTTGTTTCCCGTACATTCTACAGTACATGTCGGACAAATACTGGACTTGATAAAACATCCATTACAAAAACTATGACCATTACAGCAAATGACAATAGAAGTTTTCATAAATAAAGAGCATTTTGGACACTTAAAATTTTCCAGATATTTAGATGCAATTTCATTTTGTATAGTTAAATTCATAATATCGATTTTAACACTCATAGAATCATCAAAAAAATCATTAATGTAAAAGATATTTATATCGAACTGTAACTTTTTCTTTTGCTTGCGTCTAGTTTTCCTATAATCATCAAGCCAATCACAAATTTCGACACTGCGTTCTAATATTACACTTTCAAACTTTATTCGATAATCATCGAAATGTTCTTGTTTATCATCTTTAATTATTTGATGTACAGTGAAGGTAATCGTTTTTTTGGTTGTATCCAAAAGAAGATTTATAACAAATAAATATGTGGAAATTTTATGAAACCAAACAGTGAATGTTTTTTGCAAGAAATCATGCATACAAACATATTTATGTGTTGAGGGATTATGGTACTCTAAACAGTGTTCGTACAATTGGTTCGAATTTCCTTTCCAAATGCAAAATCCTGAAGGTACCATTGGGCACTGAAGAGGTCCGAATTCACATACATCTTCATGTAAAGTCATTTGGCTTGAATTGAGCATTTTTGGACATCCATCACTTGAATATCTGCAAGGAAATAACAGAAGCTCTTGAATTTTTTCAAATGCTCTCGCTCGACGAAGAGTTGAATTTGGCTTTAGGCAACGACCACATACCAAATTTTCGTTATTGTCATATGCCACAGGCGCTATCGAAATATATAAAGAACACTTAACACACTTCAAACTTTGTAAAACATTTTCTGGGATTATAACTGTATTACTTGGTGACATCTTTAGTTGAGTGTCATATATAGTATACCTAATTTAATTATGAAGTATTTTGTATTTATGTATAATAATTATTTTCTCTGATTAGATAAGATATTAAAGTAAAAATATAGTAGATACTTATTGAAAGAATTTAATAATAATGTACATAGAGACAAATTTGTCCTTAGTGACTAGGCGGAGCAAAATTTTTGCACAGTAGATGTGGAGGGAGAACTCGTGACACCCAATTCCACTAATTGACACCAGCTTGGACCTGACCCGACGAAATTTCGTTTCTGCACTTTAGCTCCGCCTAGTTACTAAGGAAAAATTTCGCCCTTAGGGCCGATTTCATAATCAAAACGTTAATGGAGACTTAACTAAAAGATCATTGCTAAGCAATAGAAAACGTCCGTTCACTCTAACAAGCCAATAGCAATCCACTTTTATTTTTAACGACTCGTTAAAAGTATTATGAAATCGGCCCTAAATGATTTTAAAAAAGTAGTTACAGTCATTGCCAGGGAATTTTGGTGTTACGTTATTCTAATCCAACTAGTCACGGGAGCTATTTTAGTTGCATAAGCAATGGTGGTACTTATATGCTATCAGGTGTTCCCTGGCGAGGACTAGGTATACACAATAATTATCAATTTCAATAATAATAATTGTTGCAACAAAAAAAACTTGAATGCAATTTTTTAAACAAATCCCCTGTGCTTTCTGTGCTGAGTTTTAAAAGTTACAATTTTTGTAACTGCATGCGACTGTTGTTCACATCTTAGGTGGTGATAGAAGACACATTTGTAAATAAATTTTGTATTTTAATTCAAATTCTTGTGGGGACCACCTCTAAGGTTTCTGATTCGAACTTTTTGTGTGCATATTCTCATTTTTTGTGAAAATGCTTTCTATGGAGTCAAAAGTTCGTTTCAGCTTTCCTTTTCGAGATTTTTCAAAAATTCGATATTCTTGGATCTGAAGCCAAGACCAGTCTATTTATAAATTTTCTAATTTATTTTAAAAAGTGTTCAAAATTGGTATAGTTGTATTTTTCCTTAGTGGTTGGGAGTGGCTAATGTGCAAAAACAAATATTCGTCATTTCGGTTCTATGCTTGTGTCAATTGGTGGAATTTGGTGGTGGAAAAAATTACCTCTAGTTGACTACTGATTAGGTGATTAGTGATTAATAAATTAGTATATATGGCAAAAAATTCAACAATCAGGAAGTATCTACATAATTTATAAGATATTCAAACAGTAAGTATAGGAATAATGCAAATATTTACTATCTGCCCATTCATTCTTCATTATATTTGCATTATATTAGTATTATTAAGATTTTAACTTTAAAATTAAGTTTTTAAAGCCAAAAGCTATATACCATTTCTAATACAATATTCATTAGTTGCGAAATTATTTGGAAGGTAGCTGATAAAATATAAATTCACATCATTAACCTCAATGAGTGACCAAGTTTTCAGTATTATCTTGGAATTTACCTCCCCAGACCCATATATACCTCAGACTATAAAAAATAGAATGCAATCGTTGTTATCAATGGCTGGTGCAGGGCACCAGGACTCATATCTCCTTCATCTGGAGGGTGGAATAGCTTAAAGCTGTTTATAGAGGTGCATTAATTCTCTTGAAAGTAGCCGAAGCTATGGTGAAATTGAACTCACTCGCAAAAGTTTGGTCAAGGATAAAGAGGGAAGAAAAGACATCATATCGTTTGGCTAGGTCGAATGAAACGGCGTTGGGTCTGTTTATGCTATTACGAGTGTAATCGTAGTGGTATTGGTCGTTAGACGAGGTTCTCGAGATCCTAGGAAGCTTTCGCAGAGTGCGTTTAGGACCGCCTTTATCATAATTTTGTAATTGGAAGTCGTCTCTTTTGTATTGGTGTTGTTCGATCGCTGGGAGGGAGAGGTTGGAGTTAAAAATCATGTTTGCTTGATGGTGAAGGTTTCTTCTGGGATAAGTAGAATTCAGAACAACCCCCCGTATAGTAGTTGGCGGTGTGATCGCCATTGCAGTTTGCACGTATGTGTTTGTCGTTTAACGAACGAGCGCAATGAGATGCTGGGTGACAGCTTGCACACTTTTGATACAATCGGGGTATACGCTATATTGCTTAGATTCAGTTCTTTCAAAAACGAATTCTCGTTTTGTTAAAAATGACCTTGACTGCAGGGGTCTGGTCTAATTTCACTAACAAGGGGACATAGTGAGTATTTCTCCAATCAAGATCCCAATTTTTTTGGTGATTCTAGTAGGTAAAAAATTATCACTTTTTCGTCTTTTAGTCGATTCCCTCGTATTAGATATTGAGTTGTTGAGAATTTTTGAAAATGAATAGGTTTTACTATAGGTTTAGCATAATATACCTACTATGGGAATTGTAACGCGTAAGTTCTGAGTTCTAATCCCAGTACCGGCTAACTTTTTTTTGAAAATGATGTAATTTATTATCGAAATTAAATTAAACGATCTACGAATTACCATTCCAAATTCTTAACCGTTAGACCACCACGGTTTCTTGTATAGCTAATAGGAATATAGCAGTTAACTTACCATGATATTTTAAAAAATTCATAACTCAAAAACCAAGGGCCAATCGACTAAAAGCCAAAAAACTGATAATTTCTTTTAGCTACTAGAATCACCAAAAAATTGGGATCACGATTGGCGAGAAACTCACTGTAATGTCCCCTTGTAAGAAGAGCGGCATTGGGCGATCGACGCATGAGATGTACTGAGGTAAAATTGTTGACGAGGAGCTCATTATTTATGAAATCGAGTAATGTGGTGCATTAAATACCTCGTATGACATAAATCGTATGGTGAGTGACCTTGGAGGTGTTGATTTTTTCTTCTGCTAGAGAGCCAGTAGACGGCCGACTTACGGTATTTTAACAAAGCTGAAATTTTCTCTATTTACGCTCTTATATGTGCCATTCATGAAATGGATACGCATTAGTCCGACCGGTGGTTTCTATAGCGTCAATCAGCCAAAAATTGGACTTTACTGTACGTTATATTAACAATCTTACCGTTCGGTTAGTAATTAGCTCAGTAGCATAGTGTGAAGAGCGTGTACCTACGGATATGGGGACCCCGGTTCTAATCCGGCGTCCGGCAATTTTTTTTTCAAATATTTTTTTTTAACAATTAATTTATTATCTAAATTATGTAATTGTATTTTAAAATTTTTCAAGAAAAGATATTATATTACATCTCTTTGTTTTAATCAATGATTATATGTACATAGCTAGAGAGCCAGTAGCTTTGTTAAAATACCGTAAGTCTGCCGTCCACTGCCTCTTAAACCACAAATTGGTAGACTGCGAATTTCCCGATTTACACTGTATAATCATTGATTAAAACAAAGAGATGTAATATAATATCTTTTCTTGAAAAATTTTAAAATACAATTACATAATTTAGATAATAAATTAATTGTTAAAAAAATATATTTGAAAAAAAAATTGCCGGACGCCGGATTAGAATCGGGGTCCCCATATCCGTAGGCACACGCTCTTCACACTATGCTACTGAGCTAATTACTAACCGAACGGTAAGATTGCTAATATAACGTACAGTAAAGTCCAATTTTTGGCTGATTGACGCTATAGGAACCACCGGTCGGACTAATGCGTATCCATTTCATGAATGGCACATATAAGAGCGTAAATAGAGAAAATTTCAGCTTTGTTAAAATACCGTAAGTCGGCCGTCTACTGGCTCTCTAGCGGGCAGTCGAGGATGATGTCGGCGCCTTCCATCAAAACGCCTTGAGATAGGACTTCGGTTGTGGGAATGCTTGATGAAGAGATCATCAAGACCCATTGGCTTAAAATGTCAACTAACGAATTTTTCGTGATTTGGCGGGTGAAAATTGGCAGATTTAAATTAAGAGCATTGCAGCAATAGAATATTCTATTTCTATAAATACTATTTTATTGCCGATCTTCTTATTTCCATTGGGAAAACCATAAATTGAGATTTTGATTAAAAATAATATTGATTTAGATGGAGGGTACAGCCCATAGAATGTCAAAACTGCATGATTAGGCTATGAGATGCTTTCACATCCATCATATTCACCGGATTTGTCCCCCATATAGTGATTTCTAATTGTTTCCAAACTTAAAGGAATGGTTCGGATGAAAAATATTTACGTCAAAAAATGAAGAAGTGAAAGATGCAACAACTGCATATTTTGAAGAGTGTGAGTAAGGGACCCCTCTTTTATTAATTATTTGCAACGAATTTTTGTAATTTGTTACTTGGTACTTAGGTACATTATTATATTACAATATTTCTGAGTACGCCCATGCATTTATTTAAATGCAATCGTGAAATTTAATGCATTTTGATAGCAGATGGTATGTGAACCGTGAGCGTTTGAATTTATAGGAATCGCGACATAGTAAAATTTAGTTACCCGACCACTAAATAGCAGAGTCGACAGGTATTGTTGCAACAATTTTCTGAGTGCCGATTTGGAGTGTGTTTTTGGTTGAACGACTTTCGTTATCGTGCCAGTAGTTGTGTAGCAAGTTTCTCCGGCTCTGGCTACTGTTTTCGGGGCTACTGAAACATCTGCCAGTATATTGGGTAACTTAATCTGGCGGAGTTTTACAAGCTCAACCATAGCGAACGTGCACTGTTTTCACAACGAACTAGCCGTGCGGTGCCCGAAAATGGTGAGCGGTCGTGTGAAGCAGTTGTATTGTCGTTGCGTGGTATTTCTGGCTCCTGTTGTAAACATCCCGAAGACTCTGCCTGCGCAAATATATTACCCAATTTTTCTTTATACGCAAGTTGTGGAACCATTTTGAATTTCTGGAGTTGGTACATCCTATTGTTATTGTTTTGGATGACGCCTGGGAAATTCTTTCCATTATTTGGATGGTCCAATGTTGTTGACATCTCTACACCATCTCTCACTGGTCCAGTTGTCCACAAATCTTGTGAATTTTGAAAATTATAATTTACGCCACATACTCCAAACAAATTTGGAAGTTCAGAGCTGCACCTATTGAATCGATTGTTCTATTATGGACTAGAAAACATTTTTTACTCTTTATCGGTTATTGTAAAAGGAAAAAAAGGAAAATAAGTATGATAAAAAAAAATCAGATTTATATCACCAGTTTTTAAAATTATAATAATAATAACATGTTTAATTGTTTATGATAATATTGATAATTATAGCTAATTAACATAAATTTTGTGATTTATTAATTATTGCTAATGTTACTAAGCATATTTTTATTAGTTCATTACCTTATGCATAATATGTTAAATATTTCTTCTAATTAAATTAACCGTGAGGGCTATTATTATGGTGAAATAATTAATTTATTGCTACTTAAATGTTATTAAACTTTTACATGTGAACTCTCATGCATTCCAAAATTATATAGAAAATTAAGTGAATAACACTTTTATTATCATTGTAGGTGTTTAAACGTTTAAAATTTATGTATAATTTAATTTATATTTATGAATTAGTTTATATTTGGTAGGTACCTAAATAAATTTAGAAAAATGATTCATTAAGGGGAAAGCGGATTTATCAAAATAACAATAAAGGCTTTTTACTTTCTAAAGGGTATCATTTAGTGAAAGATCATATTGTTCGTTATTATTTATTGAGTTTTACTATTTGTTGCTATTAAATATCACTTTGATTAACCTCAATTTTGTTAAAAGTTGACGCCCTAAGTTATTAATTTTTCAATTAAATTATTACTTCAGAGCATCTTCCATTAATCATTCTTATCCTGTGTTAAAATATCAAGAAACGCAATCCAAAAAAATTAGTTTTAAAAATGTTTATGTAGGTAATTGTAAATAATAGGAATTGAAATTGAACTGTAAGTACACCTGACAGTTATGAGTTCGAGTCTCAGCCACTCCCGAATTATATTTGTGCTGTGCTGTGCTGTGCTGTCCAAAATGTATTGAATCGAATTATAGGCATTAATTTTTATAAATTGCAGTTAAATATTGTAATTTTATGGTGAAGCTTGCGTTATTTATATAATTTCTTAATTAGAGATTATTTTGACGATTTTTTCAAACTATGCCTTGAAATAATGAGAAAATAGTATCTCTCCAAGGGTACATTGTTGGTTGGTGGTCGTGAAGTAACTTGTACCTATAAACCGTAAAGCCAACATGTCATAATGGTTAATTACTATTAGTTCTTAGATGTTGCACAATTTGTACAACGACAAGTAATCTTCAAAGTATTACAATTATTAATTATTTTATAACGACGCTAAATGAATCGTAAATCTACAATTTGGCAACAATTCATTAGAGGAAAATACAAATTTCTCTTAATATAAAATATACCCATAGTTTATAAGCACAAAGACTTTCGATTTAAAATACTTGCTAAATATTCACCTGCATAGCAAAATTTCCAATTACAGTAATTATTTTGCTTGTTTCTGAAACTTTAATTGTCATAATATAACATTATTGTTCTTAAGTTTTATTGTATACCTACCAACATAGAATAATTGGATCGAGGAGGTCACACTTTTACAATTTACATAAAAACAAGGCTAAAGTAAATCACGAATTTATTCAGCGTAAAGACAGTTATGAGTAGATAATTTTTATTATAGCAGAAGTTCGCTCATCAATTGAGATGATTATTTACTTCAAGTACTCGTAGATTTTCACGAAATGATTAGGAGGAAATTGAAAAAATTATGAAGGCAAAATTTATTTTACAAGAAAGATAAACGAATTTAAGAAGAAGATTTAGAAGAGATAAAAATTGATATTTTCTGTTGAGGAGAAGATTTAATAAAACATTGATTTTTTTGTTGATATAATTATTATCCAACACTCGCAGTGTTGGGTTTAGTAACAAACACAATTATTCTATTAAGCTACTTAAACGAAACTTTATGGTCGTGACATTCATGATTTATCAAGCCAAGACGTTGACATTTAAATGTAGATTAAATAATAATTTAACAAATAATAACATATAAGTTTTTCAGTACATAACTTCTTCTATATTATAAAACACTTTAGAACTATTTAGAATAAATGTGCATTTTTAAAGTTCTGCATACCAAAAGAATTTAATTTGGTTTTAAGTGTACCTACCTACCGAGCGTAGGATTACACTGTTTATTCACTTACCTACTAATATAAAGTATGTTACATTACAAGATATTAAAACAATCACCCATTTTGCCATTCCTTTAGGAGGAATTAACTGAATCCTCGACTGGAGATTGGAGGAATGGAGGTTTGTTTTCTCAATACTATTTAACATGAAGTAAGTCAGTTTACCAGCATTGATTCTACCCTTGAGTATAATATTACAATGAGCAATGCTGTAAAAGAATCTGCAGTTCAATATAGAATCAAAATCACAGCATGTTCATTGGAGGATCACCCATCCAAGTACTAAACACGCCCCACATTGCTTATCTACAGCTGTGAAGTGCAATATTCTGAAACAAAAACTGCCCTCTGGATTGCAACCCCTAATGAGAGGGTTGGTACACCAAAAGCCAGAGTCTGCAACAATCCGAAGAGAAACTCTCCAGTTTGTTTTGCCACGATGGAAATTTAGACCAGCTCTTATTTGGGCGGTGGCTGGATCGGGGTTCTGTAAATAATAGGTAGCTAAGGGTGAAAAAAAACAATAAAACACCTATGATGGTAAATGTGCTTTAATTCAATGATAACAGAATCTGAGATGCTCTTACAGTTCCAAACAATTGCAATGCATAAATTACTGTGGCAACAATGCACACAGTAGCAACTGAAAGATTACGGTCACAATCAAAAAGTGCACCCAGCTTAAATTTAACAAGTATCAAAACACACAGTAACCGCTATGGGCTACCAGTAATTAATATACAAAATCCAAATAAATGTACATCGGTCAGACGAGTATGATAGAATAAACTTTACTTACATAAACGTTTCATAAGTTTACAAACTTAGATGTTGACAAACGCATCTTCTTACTCGACATTGACCACTGGCTTGAAGGTTGGAATCTGTAACTTGTTAAATCACACAAGAAAACACTCGATTGCTATAATCGCGAACACTAAACATCTGCTTGCACATTTGCAGCCGGAACCTGGACCAGTGAGAGATGGTGTAGAGATGTCAACAAGACGGAACCTTCCAAACGATGGAAAGAATTTCTCAAGTGCTCATCCATCCAAAAACAATAACAATAGGATGTAGCCAACTTGAAGAAATCCAAAATGGTCGCACAACTTGCACACCAACAAGAAAAAAAACTGTAATCGATTCCTGCACATTTGAGTTACCTAACTACTGTCAGATGTTATACAGTAGCACCAAAAACATAGCCAGAGCCGGAAAACCATATTACGAACTAAACTGGACGATCAACCAGTGGTTTAACAAAAACACACTCCAAATCGGCAATCAGATAACTGTCGCAACAAAAATCGACCGCTCGGTTCTTAGGTACTCAGGTAACTGTCCTAAATACAAAATTCTACGCCGGAAATATGTCCCTATCAAATTCGAACGTTCACAGTTCACGACCATCTGCCTAACAAAATGCATTAAATTTGCGATTGCATTTAAAATAAATGCATGGGCGTACTCAGAAATATTGCGAAATGATATGAAAAGGAAACCAAAGTAAGAATTAATAAAAATTCGTTACAATTCAACCATCTAACAATCACCTCCAACAATCACGTTCAAGAACATAATTTTTCAGTAGACTTATCACTTTGTTAAATTATTGATAGGGTGTCCAGGACACCTAAAGCTGAGCATAATCAGCAAAGATACAGCGAACAGTCCGAATCAATAATTACACTGAGAAAAAGTAGTATGTACTTAAAAATAGCACAATTTATGTCTAGATTGTCTACAAGCACAATTTTTGTCGCAATGAGTAAAATGGTACTACAAAATAGTACAATAATTGTACTTAATTTTAACACAATTTTACTTGTAGACAATCTAGACACAAATTGTGCTACTTTTAAGTACAATTTTTCTCTGTGTACCTCAAATCAGTTGTATATAAAATAAACAGTAGTTGGGTAATCTTTGCAACAATCCAAGAAAGAAAACAATCAACGAGTGCAGCCAAAAATCCTGAACGTCACAATCCCAACGGCTAATATCTCGTCAAGGACAAAATATCTATATGAAATAGTGGCAATCCCGACGAGATACAATTTCAAACCTAAAAATTTGAGTTGTAAAATAATAGAGGTTCACCTCCAGCCGACAAGACTCCAGGCTCAGACTGGGTATCTGGAGCAGCGATTAAGGCCCTTGCCACGGAGCACCCAGAGGTATTCATGGCGGTCTTCAACAAATACATCGAGGAAGATAATTTCTCCTAGAAATGGAAGAAGGCGGACCTGCTGCTTCTCCGTAATGGCCAGAAAACCAATTAAAAGGTCATAACTCATAAGTAAATATTCATTCTGTTAAAAGGATACAATAAATTCTATTACAGTTTTTAATGCCAAGATTAGCAGGTTTACACTTGCCATTTGTACAACAGTAAAGTTGAAATTACAACCTCGATTATCTCAGAACGTCACAAACAGACTTATGATCTTTTAGGTGCCGACCACAGACTTAAAGAGTCCTCCTCCTAAAGGTCTATATGCCGGAAAGCTTCTTGAGAAGATGATCTTCAAATGGCTGAATGAAACAGTCGAGTGCCGGCGCTGCAGGCTCTCCAAAAACCAGTTCTGGTTCATCAAAAAGATAGTTCATAAACCGGCGAAGTTCTGTATGCTGGTAAGCTTTGATGTTACCTGAACACATCATGAACGCAAACCTGAATTACTTCAAGAGTGCAGGATAAAAGTTATAATGAATTGTATTCAGCCCCACGTTGTGTAAGCCAAATAAGTTATAATGAATTTTTTATAAACTTGTAAAGGTCCGGGTAGCAATAATGGTGGAGAACAACAAAATTCGTATTTAATTAAATTTAGCAAGTACGTTGATAATTCAATCCTAACTTGACGACAATATTTTCGTCCATAGGCCGTTTGTGTAATTGTGTAAGATTGTTTCGGACAACAATTACATCTACTATCCATTTGATAACTAAATTATTGTTCAAGACCTTCGTGTATAATAAAATGTGACAAAATTCAAATGCTGCACAATAAAAATGTTCAAATACAAATTAAGACTAACAGTGCAATTTGTTTCGAAACCACTGGAATAGTAGCTCTGTACCTGTTGAGGGGTGGTGACGTCATATAACGCTCATAACAGGTGCAGACCAGACGCACAGTTTTCTCGTGTTTATTAACTTCGCAATTCTAACAAATTTGACCAAATTTTCCTTATTTGTGCGGTTGCAATCGTCCACGGATCAGTTGCTGTGTATTCCAAACGAATTTACAACGCAAATTATATCAACTTTTGCCTCGCGGTAAGTTACACTTAACTTCAAAATTTTCTTACAATATTTCTAAATCTTCGAATTTTAGAATCATCCAGCACTGCGATTGCTGGATTAACAAAACATCAGCCAAATTAGCAATAATTACTGAATATCTATATAATTTTTCAGAAAAATGAATAAAGAAGCCCAAAATGACACGTTGGTATACACGAATTGGAAAAGGTAAAAATATTACTTACGTGGAGCTCTAGTAAGTTTACATATTTGTTGGTGATAAACGCTCCTTAAAAATCTAACGTTGACGTGCTGCTTTGAAGGTGAAGAATGGTAAACTTGTTCCACATTAACAGGCGACACTTGACCGCTGTTACACGAACACACTGAACATTACTGTTGATACTGCTGGACTAGCAGAGTTGTTGTTAGTGACGGGAAGAAAAACTGGACCATTCAGATAATGGGAAAAATCTCATCTAAAGAGATCCTTAGTTTTCAAATGAAAACGAAGTTTGTAGGTTAACATCAAAAGCGCTGCTAACTTTAGGAGATCGGAAATGATCGTTAGATTTGCACACTAAAAGGGCATAAAAGAGCTATTACCTTTGCTCGCCAGATGGTCCACGGGAGCCAAAAATACCAAACGACAGCTGAGATACTTGTCTTACACGACTTGGCACGAAAAAATAGTGACGTAAGGGGGAAAATATTAGCCCACGCAAAAATAACGGCACTTAAGAAAATCGCTGTCTAGCAACATATCATGTATAAAATTCGCACGAAGGCAAATAAAAATGCAGGGTCGGATCGAAGAATGTTGTGAACAGTAATTCAAGGAGGAACCAAGTAACAAATACAAAAATTTGTTACATACTTTTTTTAAAAAGCCTGCCTTTGTTCAAGGAAAAATCTGAGATGGCCTCATGGTAACAATGGTCAATGGGATGTGGTCTGAAAGTTTCCGAAAATTTATACTTTTATTAGCAAAAGCACAATAATTATTTCAACTATCTGCAGTACCAAAGCGGCTAATTATATGGTGATTGTCAAAATTTATTTGCCACTTTTGGACTCTGCACCACGCGAACTTTAGCTGTTGGGTACATCTGAATATAATTTTTATTTTCATTAATTTTACCCTATATACAATTTTTCATGCCACACCATTTACAAGATAATTGTGAGAAATCCTGGAGAAACCTTATCCTCCATTTTTAAAAATGGCTACTAATTTTCACGAAAAACTGAGATAGCCTCATAACCAAAAATTTTATATAGTCTTAAGCTGTCTTCTTCTGCCATAACGTGCACAAATATATAATACTCCGGATAAGTTATTTAGAAGATTTTCTATTACCAAAAAGGTTAGGTTAGTTACTATTTTCAGAATGAGTTTGTTATGGACCATGGGACTAATTTAAAAATTTAAAATTTTTAACAAATAATAAAATAATGTGGGAGTAAGATTTAAAGCAATTTCATACACGTACTTGCATTTTTAGTTTAAAAATCTAGGACAGACTTGCCTTATTTGGCAGTGTTCCAAAGGCAGCATTTGTTTATAATTTATTGTTTTTAATCAAATTTATTCATATTTTTTTTGCTTTAAACATTGCAAATCTTAAGTAATAGTGTGATTTAAAGTTTTCAGTATTTAAAATCTAAACAAACAAATAAATCCTAAAAAGTTCTGCGAAATTAGGAACACTGTCATAAGTTAAGTCTTCCTTATTGTGTTTCATATAAAATGGAATCATTTTCTGAATAAAATAAAAATTGTTTTTAATAATGGTATGGTCTTTTCTCCACTTTTTTCATTTTGAAGTTAATGCAATTTTGATCACTGCAGCAAGAGTCAAGGGAAAAATAAAAAGACAAAAAATGACCAAAAAATGTCAATTATTGCAAATATTACGCAACAGTTAGAACGTAAAGATTATTTTGTCCAAATGCAGCCTTCAACTTGAGTTTCTACCGGATCATACATTGTATTATTCAACCTAGCAATAATTTTCTAAATTTCTAGTTTTCTACTTTTTAATTGCATTTTAAAACTTTTTACGGGTTGTAGAAAAACAAAAATAGTGTTTTGATGTGAAAAATATATCTAGAAATTAATATATTACACCTACTACAAAAACCATTTAAATTAGCTTTCATGTAGAGAAAATATACTTGACTCATACTTTTACCCAAACTCATTAATCCAGTAGTATAAATCTGTCGGAAGTAAAAAAAATTAAAAATTGAAAAAGTCAAGGTTAACAATTAGTCAGAATTGTATTGTAGGTACATATTGAGAAAGTGATTATGTCAAGTATAAATACACGAAAGAACAACTTGTGTAATGCATAAAAAACTAAATAGGTACATACTTAAATTGAAGCATTAAAATTTTAGTGTCTGTTTCAAAATCAAAAAACCTTCAGTTTTCATGTTTGTATGTTTTTCTTTCAAATTTGGAAAGGGATATTAAAATCAAATTCAAAAACTATTTTATAGTTAAAAGCATATATTAGATGGATTAGGATTAGATAATTGCTTGAACTAAATGGTTATGTAATTGTATGTAATTATGGTTTGCATATTATAATACGAGTATATGTACATCTGATGAGCTTTAACAAAAGTGAAACACGTATCATGGATTATAAAAACAAACAATTCCATCCAGTAACGTAGCTATCAAAGAGCCAATGGTCGCAGTGCTATGATAAAAAATAAGCAAAAGTGAAGATTTAATAGTTACGGAATTACTTATTTCGGGTGTGACTCGCATGAGTGGATTAATGATATTTTACTGTTTTCATTTCTGGTTATTTTAGGAATTTTCAATGTTTTGTGATGGCCACTGCTGATTTTTTACAGTTTATTCAGCAGTTTTATATTAAAATATAATTACCCATTATTTTGGTCCATCTATGTATTTAATTAAAGGTTTAAAAATTAAAGATCCAAAATATCAAATGTTTTACATTTTAACATAATTATTATGCTTGTTTGACATTCAGTGTTACTTTTACACAATTACAATATTAATTCAAAATCAAATCACGACTTTAGACCTTTAATTTTAATTTATTTGCATTTCACGTGTAGCTCTACATTACTTTACTGTTACCTACCCAAATTTAAAAAAAATTTGCGTGGCTTGGTTTTCACCAAAAAAATTATTGTTTTCCAAAACGCGAATTGAAAGTATTTTAGTTACTTATACAAAATTACTTTAAACTATTCAATTTATTAAAAAATTATTTGTAAATAATTTTACCAAGAGATTGCTCACCATTATTTTTTTCCATTTATTCAACAATGATACTGATGGCCTTCACTGATTTTAAAGCAAGTAAATAAACATAATTTAATATTATAAGAAACAATAATTGCAATATTTAGGTTCGTTTCATTTAACAAACACTTTACAAAATTTGTATGTAATTTGGATGTTGTACAACATGCGAGTTCAAATAGGAAACAATTCAGTTTCGCCATAATAAGCCAGGAAGTAAAAATGGATTTCTTTATAATTTTTTTTCTAACTCATGAATTGGTGTAGTTCCATTCAATTACTTCTCAATTTCGAGAAGTAGAACTGTTAAATCCCCATCCCCTAGTGTCTCATAAATTGGAAAAATGTTAATACGTTAGCCGCCATGTGCTTTAAATTTAATGCACACCTTGTATAAAATTAAGAACAATTGTTTATTTTGAAGCGTGGCAGGCAATGTGTTTTAAAATTCATATTTCGTAAAATTCAACTTTGGAAAACGTCAAAAGTACCTACACGTTTAACTACACTTACACGTGGGGTAATAACGTGAACATGGAATAGGCACGTAATGTGTGCTTACCAGCTTTGAATATGAATCTACAATACATAACAGATTTTTTCAAAATTTTTCACATAGTTTTGATTAATTTAAGTTACTTGAAGCAAGACAGCATTTTTATAATATTCCACCATTTAATATAACCACCTGCTCCATTCTGCTCAGCTGCAAGCCATAATGCTTAATCCAGATAAATTTCGGTTAAATTAAAAAAACAAATTTTATCTTTCTGCTTGTTAGTACTCGAGATATTTCTATTAAATTTACAGTTTATAGTAAAAATTATGCAACTTAATAATGTAATCTAATTTATTAAGTGGCTGTCTAACAAGAAATTAAGGATGTATGAATGCCGCTTTCCAAATAGTTGTTTACTTTAATCGCTACAAGACAAAGTGTATATCGCATTTTATATAGAAAATATCAATACTATAGTAAAAATAATAATTAAATAAAATTTTCTACTATTGCAGTGCAATTTACACAATCTCCTGACCCAAAATTTGCGATCCATATTGATCTTAACTTGAAAAAGCATCTAATTAAGCTTTCTAATGCTTGGCAGTCTCCTATTATACCAGCCAATTAATCTGAAGACTAACAAAAGAATGGTTGAACTAGAGATTGAGATCCTAACATTGTATTTGCAAATTTTAATCGATTTAAATTTGATATATTAACAATTTTAGTAAGTTGGTAACATAATTTATTACCACCGGTAAATGTGTCAAGATTCCAGTAAAGTTGGCAAGAATTTTCAATTTGATTAGGATCGATTGATTCGTGTGCAATAGCTGTTCACACGAAACCCTTCTCCACATCAGTCCTTCAGGACCTCGATGGAATATTTGCTACTACCACCTTTGAACTTTTAATTTTGTACATAACTTTTAACCGTTCGTCTCTATTAAAAATGAAAAAATAATAAGATTCCCCAACAACTACTTCCGAAGTTATGAATATTCAAACAAGATTCGTTTTAATTTAATCCAACCGGTATTTAAATAACTTTTATTTGCATTTAACCAAGATGAATAAATGCACATTAAAAACAGTAATACCTAACAATAATTAAATTAATCTGTATTGTAATCCAAGTTGCTATTGTGGCATTTCAGATTATATAATAATAGCACATGAACAACTTTACACGACATTCTTTTATTGTGTATTGTTTTTCTTAACAAAAATTACACTACCTATCCAAATTACGTCCGGTTTAATGTACCCAGCATTTTCCTGTGGTAAAAAAAACTTAGCGCTAAATAATAATATACTGGAACTATTGCCCATTACACAAGAAGTAGCAATGAAGAGGTAAGAGAATCATCTTCGATGCCAGATTTCGTACTGCAGTTGCTGATGACATCCAAACTTTCGGTTTGTAATAGAAATTCCGCATTTCTACGTCCAGAAGATGCAATCATTAGGTTACATAATTTCCTCAATTTTTTTTCTTTAGCACTGGATAATAATTTTACTGCTAAGAGCTCTGACCTCTTTTAGCGGTATTGAACAAAACAATACCTAATCCTGGACCGTCCTGGACACAACTAGGCTTCCTCCCTTCTTCAACCAACCCGCCCCTTGGTCACGCATTAAAAAACTATAAAAATTGTTTTTCCCATAAACTTTATTTCTTGTTTTGGCATAGTTAGGATAGAATATCTTGGATCTTCCTTGTATATCAAGTCGAACCCTCCTTGAATGGATGACCTTTAGGAGCTGCTTGTTACTCTAGAGTATAAATTGCTAAAATATTTCAACTGTCATAATTATATCTAATTAGAAACAGTGCTATTTGTCTATTTGTCTGATTGGTCTATTTTTTAACATTTAATCTCCTAGAACTAGGGCCCCCGACTTAATATCACTTCATGATGATATATCTATTTGGAATTGTTACGATTTAATAAAATCATTGGCAACATAAGTTATACCCAGGGGGGGGGGGGGTATATGGAACCCTATATTCGAAAAGCAACTCCTCACGAGACTTTTTATCGTTTGATAAAGTCTGGAACCAGGATATAAAATTTAGAAATTATTGCTGATATTTTACAATTTTAGCTTACGTTAAATTCGGGACTTTCTACTATAGAAAAGTCATACTATTTCTTATATTGTCTGACTGACTGATATTGAGAAGATAGAATTGCATCATTTGTTTTCATATTATTTTTATGATTTTTTTACTTCTGATTTCATTCTTAAAATGATCGAATTGTTAACCAGTTAATTTTGAAAGCCTTTACTGTTGCATTAATTAAAGAATTGCAAGTATAATAATAATAAATAATACCATAAGGAAATTACTAAATTAATCATTTCATTTTTAATGAAATTAGCAATTCCACTAATTTGGTAAAAAGGAAGACAATTAAGTCATGAGTGAAGATATTAAAATCTCTCCCACATGAGTCTAATATAAAAATTCTACAAAGCCAGTGGTGTGCTATGAATATTTTATCACAGGCTCCTAGCCTAATTTCATTATTCGAATCAGGTTAATCTAATATTTGTCTCAGTTACATTTTTAAAGTAATTTATTTTCTTATGCACTACACTACATAATATTCTAGTTTGATAAGTGGAGGTGTCATGGTTTGGGGTGAACTTAAATGGAACAGGAAATATGTTATTCTGTTTGTCAATGGTACAATGGATTCATTGAAGTATTATGACGTTCTCCAAAGTAATTTTAGGGAGTGGACATATAGATCCAAATTCATCTGTGCCGTAAAAAGAATATTTCCATAAATAAATATGAGCCGACAATGATTCAAGTTCACTTTGGCATGATTTTTTGACATTACAATTTTGGAGTTTGCGTTCTTTATTTCTCATAGGAAATCTTTTTGGAAAAGTCTTCACGGCTCATTTGTCGCACAAATTACAAATTGGTAGGGGACGATTTCTATATCTTTGATATCCTAACCTATGTTTCTGGGGTCTACCTATATATCAGAAGCACTAAAATTGAACATAAAACAAAATTTGTTGTGATTTTCTAAGAATAGGACATTTTGTTATAAATATTTTATTATGCGGGTAGTCTTTTGACTGCTTTTATATTGTGGTGTTCCAAAACTCAACTTTTCAGTCCATCGATCGAAAAACTGAGGTAGCTGTTATTTTCCGAACAATTACCCCAAAGTCCCACGGCAACTATTTTAATCGGAAGTAATTCGAGACCACTTTATACTCAGGGAAGGCTAGGTTCTAAACTCATTTAGGCGACCTGGTGATTTTTCAGATGATTTAATAATTTAAAAGGAACTGTAAAATTTGATCTTGTAATTTGGACTACAATTGGTCCCAGCAGCTTCAGGTGTGAAATTGTGTATTCAGATCAGACCTCCACTACATTTAAAATCAAATCTACTAAATGGGAGTCTGATTGAATTTAATGTAATATGTGTGGCAGATTCAAAAGTTATACAAATTATACAATAATAAAGTTTTTAACGAACCAAAAGAAGTTGGTTTGGAACCACGGTTGCTCAGCAACCGATACGTATGCAACCACATATGTCGATGGCTCCTCTCCGCTTGAAATCTTCTTACAATTTGTGGTAGTTGATCTGGTTAAACTTCACCAAACTTGGTGAATCCATGGAAACGTAGTTATCCACGAACAAATTAGTGGTTCCTGTGAATCTGTACCTGTGCATCTGGGTCAACAGCTGATTTTTAAACTTTGTGCACCACGTTTTTGATAAGTTCCAATTCTTTAGGGCATAAACAGCGCTTTTACACTTATTTTAACTAATACAAACGAGATTCGAGATTCAATGACTTGAAAATTTATCAATTGAAAGCAAATTTGTGTGATTTCTACACACATGAACGATGACGTCACTATCAATAAATTACAACAAATTCCTACCTTGGGAATCAATTCGTTTGTCTCGACTCAGATAATGCACTAATAAATCGCTCGAAAATGTTTCTTGGACCCGAAACTTTGGTCCAGACAAATAAAACTCAAAAATTCGCAAAGTAAAATAATCGACGTTTCAAATTTCACCCTCTGCGCACTGGGTTGGACAACGTCCATCATCGGAAAGCAAAAATTATCGTTCATAACCTCTGGTCCTTGAGAATCGAAAATTCCCCAGAATTTTCAAAAAAAACACCCAAATTATCAGGTACCTACCAGTTTTTGGCGGTAAATTTGAATTTGGCAGTAATGACTTTTCCTTTCAGGTTCACCAAAATAAATACAAATAATCTCAGTAATCATTTTCAGGATCAAAATATCGTGTTTTGTGTGCAATGTGTAAATAGTAACAAATGTGGGACTGAATAAATATAAACAATATCAATTTTTACACTTTCAAGTATTCGCTTGCATACCTTTTTTGACAAAATAACCATCCCGAATCTCCTATTCGTTTTTATCATTACAATATATTAGCAGACTCCTAAAACTCCTGGCAAAGGTACCAAAGTCATCATCCTATCTTAAAAAATGCCAAACTTATTATCAAAAATGCAAAAGATGGCGCAACAGCATAATTTCGATCACTATTTTGGTTGGCATTCTGAGATCCTACCACTCTAACGCACAATTTGAGGGTAGTCTTCAGACGAATTTGAGAATAAAATTTTTATAGTATACCGCTACGTTAAGGGAATCTTTGACATTTCACATTATGAATCATTTATTGCAAAAAGGTAAGTACTACAAATTCAATTTTTCGAGATACTCGATTTAAAGTGTCTGCTGTATGTAAAATTGATCTCTAAATTGTATATTTTTTTCGCAATCCTATAGAAATAATTTTCTTTATGTGAAACGGCAAAAAAACACAATTTTGAGATCAATTTTACATACAGCAGACACTTTAAATCGAGTATCTCGAAAAATTGAATTTGTAGTTCGTTCGTTCGTTATAAGCCTTTTTCTGTCCACTGCTGGACATTAGCCTCTCCATATTATGGAGGTTTGGTTTGGCCATAACTCACCACGCTGGCCAGAGACGGGTTGGTGAGTAGTCCGCAGATCGATTTTGGACTATAGTTGTTTTACATCCGGTAGCAGCTTGCTAGGCTAGCATTCAGATGTGCCTGTAGCCCTGTTTTTTTTTAACGGTGGCAATTTGTTAACTCAGGGGGACCGCCGGCTTAACATGCCCTCCGAAGCACGGAGACTTGGTCATAAGAAAGTTTGACTCTCCCCGGGTTTGAACCCGGTACCCCGCATTCACATCCAACTGTGTTAGCTGCAAGGCAATGACCGTCTCGAATTTGTAGTACTTACCTTTTTGCAACAAACGATTCATTTATGATTGTTTTCGCTCGGTTTCAACAAAAATCCGTTAGAGGACGCCACGATTTCCTATATCAGATCAATCAGGTTATAGGTATTCTCTGTGTTTTATTTAGGGCCTAAACAATGTACATACATAATATGCGATATCGAATGATGATTGAAATCAACCCTTGTACCTTGCAGTTCCAAAGAATAGTATTATACCACAGTTTTGATTTGCATCGTTTTGATTTGAGAAATTGAGATGAAAAAAAACAACACAAAAGCGAAATCTACTCTCCATTGGCATGATTCAATTTGCGTCCTTTTTGATTATTGCTATGTTTTGTAAAGTTTTCCAAGAAAAAATTGCGTTTTGGCTATTTTTATTTCTAGTTAAAAAATTTAGTAGTATTTGTAGTTTTTTTCCTTGGAGACCTGGAGACTACTTCGTACCCCTCAGACCACCAATTTCTTTACATTTTCTACGTGTTTAAATTTTTATGGAATAAATTATTTATTTAAATTCGAAACAATTCCATGAAGGAAACAACTTGCAAATTTAATTAAACAATTATCCTTATTTAAAAATAAATAGTGCAATTCGATAGGATAATTAAACAAATATCTAATTAGGTACTTTAATAAAAATTAATTATAATTTTAAAAAGTTGCCATTGTGAAAGTAAAAAAGAAATTATAAATCAGGGGTCCAAAAAGTGACTGGAGATTCGAACCCATACCTACTTATTCGTAGTCGCTTATGTTTCACTCCATGCCACTCTAAGAATTTTTGTAAATAAATTATAATAAATACCTCACTCTTTTATATGTTTTTTATTCATTGGGTGACGCATTTTTAAATAATAATTAACATAAGAGGCTATAAAAGTCAGTTAGACCGTTGAAGATGATCGTTTGAAATCGAAACGCTCATCAAACGAATAATAATAAAATAAAATATAGGTTCGACCAAAAATTTAAGTAGAGTTTGAGGTTACTTAGACCAGGGGTAGCCAACCCAAATGATCTTGCGGGCCACTTTGGAAATGCATCATAACTCCGCGGATCACATATAAAATTATATATCCCCATATTAGGTTTTCAATGCTTTGGGCCATTATATAATAAATATATATTGAACATATTTTGTAAAGGTGTGATGAATCTCGAGGGGCCGGAAAAATGTTCAAGGCGGGTCGCGGGTTGGCCACCCCTGACTTAGACGATTTTCGCCTCCAATATCAGATATTCTCTATTGTCATTTAGCCCTTAATTAGTGATGTGAATCTTTTCTACAAAGTACATTTCAAATGGGAACTTTGCCTCGGAGACGCCCACGTCACTAACTAAAGGTTAAGATGAATCCTTCCAAGCTAATATAAAATTCGAAAACATACTTTCCTAATTCCCAGTTAATTGGCTTATTACTAAAATCAAATAAAGTCCTTAATAAAAAACAACAACAATTTTGGGGGATGTAAAAACTTTTCAAAATTCCAAATAGATTTATGTAATCTCCGAACAAAGTTTTCCTTTGGTTAACAAAAGTTAAATTGCAATTGCTGCACTTATTTTAACTTGAAAACTTTTGCAGATGTTTTTATCCAAAATAGTTTATTGTCTGTATTGTACTCTTTTTTTCGTTTCCATTAGTTGTCGGATGATCTCTTAAGTCACATCGTGTTAATAATGTACAAATTATTAAAAAGGGACCCAGTTTCCCGAGGGTAGCAGCCTACGAATATCAAGTAAATCATCGAGGCAGTGACACAAAAATGTTGAGTGAGAAGATTAACCGAACAATTAGAACACTTCTAGCGTATAAATGATAAATAATTTCATTCCCATTAATTAATTACGTTGTTTGACTAGAAGCAGTAGCAAAAGAGGGCCTGTAAGGCCTAGCTAAGAAATTCTGTAAAGTCGGCGATTCCCCAAATTTCCGCGCTGCAACTCAATCAGCGATTACACCAAGCCAATGCTGTGATTAAGGCTCTTTATTCTATTGGTTGAATTTCATGTATGTTGACCGCAATGTAAGTGAACTATGATTCATAACATGTAAATTTTCAGAAATTAATAGTTTACAAAATTGTGTAATTCAGACGTTCACACTATTATTTATTAATTATTACGATGTACCATATTTTATATTAATTTTGAAAAATGGTAAAAAAAACCAGATGCGGGCTATAACCTCTAGAATTCTTAGAATTAAAATTAATATTACCTTCGAAAATTACACAAAAATAAAAAAAAATTTCTCCAAAAATGTTCCTAATAAAAAAATGTTAATTTTTGAAAGAATAGCAATTACCGGGAGTTTAATTAGAGTGCGCAATGAAAGAACTGTTACAAATACAAATTTAACTAATTTCATTGGATTGCACACAATTTATGTTTCCATGGTAAATGAAATAATATTTGTGTTGTTTAATATACCCAAAAAAGAATTAAGCGATTGCAACTTGATATACCATCATCATCCCCACTAATCTGCATTCGTATAATATAAAACGAGCCTGCATGATATAGAAGAATCTAGCTAGAACGTTACAAGTTCACCAAACAGTCTGGTTCGTAATTTTGGTATACGCCAAAGAACAAAGCAAGTTCACAATGAAATACCCCTTGGTTTTTGTTCTGTTCTTCGCTTTTGCATTGTGCGAAGATGCTAAAGACGACAAAGACAAAACTGCTAAAATACATAAGCGGTTAATTCCTGCAGACGTACTTAGGGGTGAGTTTTTTTTATTTTTTTATTTTAATATTTTTTTTTCACACTAAAATAATTATAGTTTTTTTGTGATTTTAATCAATAATTAGTATTAATTATTTAATCGTTTCATTGTTGACTACTTTCACTGGTAACCGAAAAAGTTGTATGTAGGTGTAACGATTTTGGATTCCTAATTAAAAATGATAAAATCTTACATAATTAAAGACCTAAGTACAAGTTTTTTTTATTTAATTCAACTAATTAGGTGCGGTTTAAGCCCAAATTTGCATAAATGCATAATTTTACGTTTAATTTAATTTTGTTTTGTTTTTATTGGCATTTCGTATTAAAATTAGTTAAGAATCGATTAATGTGTAATTAATTATTATAGTATGTAAATTCAAATATCTCTTGCAAAATATTAAATTATTACAAGAGATTTTGAACCTTCATTCCTTTAAAGTGCACTTAAAAACTTTTACATTTTAAAATGCAACCCCGAAATTACAGTTCTTTTTGTTCATAATGCAGGCATTGAGAATTTCCTTTTATTGTTGCGGAAATTGCAAGATTTTATCGTTACATTGTCGTGCAACCAAATTTTAGGACTATTGTAACCGATAAATTGTAATTTTTTCTTTTATTTAAATTTCACTGTTCAAAGAAATTTGATGATAAATTTGCAATATTATATAAGTAACAAGTTTTCTATACATAAATAATTTATGTGTTGGTGAAAGACAATAAAAATTTTACTTAGGGTATGTTTTATAATGCTCACTTTCTCTGAGAAAGTTGACCACATTTTCGATATTGTACTACTGCACCCATACGACCCAGAAGTTCCACTTTTCACATCCTTACGTAAGACTTCTTCTGAAATTATGTTATCTAAGTTTCCCCAAAAATCTTAAACGTAACCTTGAGCGCGGTTTCATAACACGGTTATTTTTTTATCATCATTTTACAAAACAAATAATTCTATGAAGAGATTGTGAAACCCAGCCAAATAACATACAAACCTTGTCTGTGAGAGTGACTCTGAAAGTGCAAGATCGACCGGTTAACCTAAATTCATTGTCTCATAATTCCACTCCCAACTGACTTTGATTTATTTAATCAGGTACAAAAATGAGCGAAAATTTTTTGCATTATTAATGAATACATTTTTGTACTTGGAAAAGTATCAAAATATACCTCTCTGCAAATGGGCCAATTTCTTCTCAAAACAAAGAGAAAGTCATTACGTGAATTGAAATTAAATGAATCGATTCCAAAATTAAGTACACAAAATTTTTAAACCAGAAAGTGGAATCGTGACCCTACCCTGCTTTTTGGTATAAATTTATATTTGCAACCGATAGTTTTAATTACATATTTGCATTGCTGAAAGTTGGTGTTCCCATGACTTACAAACAACGGATATAGGCCCCACAGAACAAACAGGTAAATTTAATGAATCACCGGAATTGCAAAATCTCATTTTCGTTCAAACAAATATTTGGCAACTTTTGTGTTAATTTCTTTCAAGAATAACAATTATGTAAATTGAATGTCATTTTTCATGTAAATTACAAAATAAAAGTGGAACAGTTTTTCTAATTTCTTAAGTACTTACCTTCTACATAAGTGGAAGTGTTGTATATTACCTCGGTATATTATAATAAAATGTATCTTTCCGTTGTTCTATCACTTCACTTTCACAGCCCTACTTTTACTGCCATAATTTCAACATTTAAATTGATTTTCAATATTAAAAGTATATTTTATTATTATTATTAACACTTAAGTGAAATGCGATGATAATCAACATAATTAACACTCATCTTTGATTTGGAACACTGCAGCAGCTTTTGATACCATAGACCCGAGTCACAATTAACAAAATCTCTACTTTCTTATTCATTTTTTTACGTTTCTTGATTCCTGATGATGATCAAATAAAATTGAAACAATCCTAGTACTTTTCATTAAGTTACCACCCATCCTCACGTCTTTTTTGAAATTTAATATTATTTTCTGGTTATTTTCATTGCTATACTTCAAGTAAATAATCTTGATCAGCTATAGAACTTTCAAAACTATAATATAACGTCGATAATCCGAACTAATTAATGTAAGACCGTGCGCACTATTCGAATCCATAAATTCCACATTTATCGCTAAATTACTTTTTGTAAGATTTTTGCCTGTAAAAATATTAAATTAAATACAAATAGTTTTTTTTCGGGTCGTATGTTCAAAGGTTCAGATTCCAGCCGCTCCAAGCCGTGGTTTAGATTCCACGTTGAGCTGACTAATTTAGTCTTGCGTTTGCTTATCCGTAAATTCCATTTAATTGAACATAATTTTCAAATTTATATGAGGACGATTGTATTCAAGCGCAAACTTACGCAAACACCTGAAATTTCCTTGAATATTTGTTAAAATTTTTATAATTACTTTTCAAATTACAATGGAAAGGACAAATTTAATTGCATTAACACAATTGAAATAAATTATGCAGCCAAAAGATAATAATTGGTCATTATTATATTTTTTATTCTCATTTGTTTTAAATACATCTTTGGGCTGGGGGGGGGGGAGATTATTTTGATCAACCAATCACACCTGTACCTTCACCGGCAATTATAAGATTATAATGAGCAATGCTGTAAAAGGTCATAAAGTTTAATGTGGGATCCAAACCACAGCGATAACGGTACATGTTGCCTGAGTGGTCATCCATCCAAGAACTAACCACGCCTTGTCGTGATTTAATGTTATTGTTTCAAAAATGAAATAAATCCATAATAATCAATAACAAATAAATACTTTTATTTATACCTCTGCAGTGTTCGAAATCTATGAATAAACCGTAAAATACCGGTTCAGCCAACTCTAACATTTGAACCATCCGTTCTGTATCCCTGAATAAACGACGTTTCTAAAAGCAGTGGAAACTTTAAATGGAAAAAGCTGAATGTAAAATTCCTGACAGGAAAAACATAGTTATCATATTTTGACTAAAGACAAAAGAAACGAATGAATTATTATTTTTAAATTTTCAAATCCTATGAAAATACTGAGAGCTGTTTATAAAATGTTTAATATTCCTCATTGAGGTAGCACATGAATTTTTGCCTTACGACTGCAATATTATATAAAAAATTTTGTGCGTTGTTGATAGAAAAGGTCTGAAAATTGATTTAAACACAAAAAAAGCTTCAATACCAAGTTACCGTTATATTAGTAGGAAATGAAAGGAAAAAATAGTCGAGGCCAAACGAAATAAAACAAGGAACGCAATTTTCTACTACAAAGGGAACGCAAAAAATGGTTTTTACGAATATTAAATCAAGTGGTAAATATTTAAAAAAATAAAATGTTGAAATAATAAACTTACAAAAACTTCAAATTGCGTACCAAAAACCAAACGTTTCGTCAACAGTAAAATTACAGGATGTTAGTGCCAATTACCAATTACGTTACAATAATTTTTCTACTTAATTTTGAATTCTTGTCACGCGTAAGGATCACAATTGATTAAGTTGTTAAAATAAAATGTTATGTTAATTTTGAGCCATTTTTTTGGCAAAACGGATATCCACCGAATGTAGTAAATCCCACTTGTATTATGAACCTGTGATTCACCGTATCACTTTTTTAATTTAACAATTTAGCTAAATTTGGTAACAAACGTTTATTTTTGGAATAAGTCAAAGTTTAAAATGCTGTAAGGAAATGTAATTATTTTTTAAGTCGTTCACAATGGAACACCTTGCACAGTGAGACATCATTGGTGTCGCAGCATCGACTGTATTATTTTATTGTTGTCACTTTTCTAAAATATCAAAAATTTTAACAGAAAATTTGATTGTCTCACTGTGTACGATTTCCAATTGTAAACTCTTCAATTCAAATGGTGGTTAATTTAGGATAGTATAAATAAGCTTTATTAAGATAAAACTTAATCGAGAATTTCTCTTCCTAATTTTCATCATTTGTCTTTCATAATGCTGTCGTAATCATAGTGACTTAATGTTCAACAATTTATTCCGAAGTTATTATTTTGTTATAATTACGGAAATCATTTAAGGAATTACATAATGGCAAATTAGCTCTCAAAGTGAAATTTGATATGAAACAAAATTTAAAAACAAATATTTGTGCAATTAAATTCTGTAATTTTCATTATTTACTATTAATTTAAAAGTATTCGAGTTCAGTTCCTAAAAATACATATTTGAAAACCCTTGAAAATTTTATTAAAAAAGTTTAATTTTCCACAAAAACATTATTTAATTGCGAACAATGATCCTATCACAATTTTTTAGTTTCCGTTCGTGAATCCACGGTCAATAACTCTAATTTTCATTTATATGCTTTTCTTTGCATTTCATTAGTTTAAATTTGTTCCGTACATGTAAACACAATTGAATTATTTCAAAAAATGCGGATATTGCGTACAGGTAATTGCTAATCAAATGAGAACAATACTGGATACTTATTCCATGACATTATATACAAAGCAACACCCAGAACAATAAACAGTTTTATAATAAAATTTACTAAAAAAATTTTCAATTGTTCCAGATTTTCCTGGTATGTGCTTTGCCAGTACAAGATGCGCAACATTCGAACCTGGTAAATCATGGCCCTTAGCCCCATTCTGCGGAGTTTCAACCTGTGTGTTATCTGAAGATCAACCTCCACGTCTTTTGGAATTAGTCGAAGATTGCGGTCCTCTTCCATTAGCCAATCCCAAATGCAAACTTGATGAAGGTAAAACTACTTTTAATGTGTCGTAATATTCTGATTTATTCGAACCTTTTCCTTTTACTATTTATAATATATTTATGGATGCAATTGAGAACAAACAAAAAACTGCATTGTGCAATATTTTACAATCGCATGCATATGTGGGTAAATGTCAAATTTATGAAAATTTGTCGTAATCAAATATGAACTCAATTTACTAATATTTACTTTATGCTCTTACAGATAAGACCAACAAAACTGCACCATTCCCATATTGTTGCCCATCGTTCAAATGCGAAGAGGGTGCCATTTTGGAATATCCCGAAATCCCAACTGTTGCTCCAATTGCTCCTTTGGAAGGCGGTAGTGCAGTTACCGAAGCTGCAAAGAAAGCTTAATTTTTAAGTTGTTTGATTGAAAAATTACCATCATCGTTACTTGATATTTGATATTTTATAAAAAAATCCATTCAACATGTAAATATCGTTACACTTTCAAAAATTTATAAAGGAATTTAAAAAAAAACGAATAATATTACTGCCCCTTTTGATTATTATTACTCATTACACAAATTTTCATTTTTTTAAATAATTTCAACTGTTGTAATTTACCAACTATTATACTGTGTGATAAATTTTTTATTTTTTAATTTTTTTGTCAATAAAGTTTAAAAAAAATAATAACATATACCTAGTATGTTTACATTTTAGTTTAAGTAGTCTTTGTATGTGAAAATCAAAATAAAGATATTTATTAATATTTTTTTTTGTAATTCAATAGTACCTACCTAAATCGAACCAGAAAATCAAGTGAAGATCTTGGATGTTACTTGAATCGCTCGATAAGCTTTGTGCACATGATCCACGTCTGTAAATGCGGATAGATGCTGCAAGGGCAGTGGCGCACGGAGGGGGGGTTTTGGGGGTTAAAACCCCTCCCAGAGGCCGATTAAAAAATAAATTTTAATATGATGTATTAACAATAAATATTTTTTGTGTAATATAATAATAATTTACTGTTAAAATTGTGTCTGCTAACCCCCCCCCAAATTAAATCCTATTTGCGCCACTGTGCAAGGGATTAACCAAATTCATGTCAAATATGCAATGTTCTAGAAAATCCCAAAGAAAGGTGACAGTTGCAGTAGTCCATTTCAATATTCTTGCGACATTCCAGTGTTGAAGAACAGCACCAGCACAAGGTCAGGTACTAGCAAAAACAAAAGAATAAATACGTAACAAAACAGTTGGATAGCATCCACAACAGACCCATGGACGGAGACCCCAATCTTGGGAAATAATAAACCTTTAATTGAGAGAAGTTGCAGAGAATTAAATTATAAACTCATGCACTGCGCACTGGGGTTCCAACCTTCCAACGCTTACCTCAATAAAATAGGCAAATCACTATCCAAACAGTTCTACTACTGCGATTACATCTATACCCCAAACACACCGTGTTCTAGTTCCCACAACGGGCACATTTGTTAAGAAGCATACCAATTTAACACTTACTGGTCCAACATCAGTTAATGAAAAAATTGGCCAGGAATAGATCGTTTGGTTAATATATTTTTGCAAAAAATATGAAGAACGAAGATGACAACAACATAACAGCGTTCTAGCATGCTAAAGAGTCCCAGAAAATATTATAGTTATGTTATAAGTTATAAGAAACGAAAATCAACGGAATTCGATCCTTCATATTAAAATGAAACGTTTAAGCTATGGGCGAAAGCCAAACATCGATTAGTTTAGGCCATGGGTCTCCAAACTACGGCCCGCACGCACCTAAACACCTCCAATCCGGCCCGCAATAACATCTTTAGGCCGCTCGACGCATGTAGCTCGGAGGAAATGTAGGAGGAGGGATCCAAGAAGTTTAATTATGAAATATGATTAAAAATGGTAATTCAAAAAAATTTCGGGAAAACTTGAAAATTATTAGGTTTTAAAAAAGCCACTGTGAAATCAGAAAACTATGAACCAAATTGTACGCCGGCGCTAATCCGTCTTGCTACGCTACTGTTAACCCTTATGTCAATACCCAGTCTTTATTACGTTGTTCAATACCCGGAGTACCCGGGTACCCTATGCTATATTTCGTCAACAAAAGGAATTGGAATTGGGAAATTTTTATTTTCAAATTCTATGTTGTTGGGAGTCACAGTGGGAATACCTACTGCCACAAAACCTGTTAATTTATGGAATAATAAAGGCCAAGGAGGAAGGGAAACAGTAAAGTCTCCGTTGTCATTCATATCGTCATTCGTCGTTCATATGAGGATATTTTACATATAATTTATAGTTAAATGTAATTAATTTATAATTAAAAGTTAAATGTCTACGTTTATTTGTATATAAAATATTATTTCTGACCCCCTAGAGATTAGTTAAATTATTTATTATTTTGAAAATCTGTAGAAGTATTAAGTTTTTACATATATGGGTACCCGGGTACCCCGGGTATTGATCAACTGGGTATTCAACTTTAACGCCTAATTTTTTCTACTTTCTTGAATATTTAAATATCAAAACTTATATGAATCGACGTCAATTGACTCAAATAACGAGGATCTGACCGGATTTGAAGATATCTCTTTAAATACATAGCATATTTAAGTAAGAACATGCAAAAGGGTACCCGGGTACCCGGGTATTGACATAAGGGTTAAGAAACTATCCCTGCGTTCGGTTAGAATAAGGTTACCAGACGTCCCGATTTGGTCGGGACAGTCCTTTCTTTTACACTGCTGTCCCGATTTTTTTTTAACCTAAGTCGGGACGCAAACATGTCCCGATTTTCAGAATTCCTAAAAAGTAAAAATATTATTAATCCTACAGTACCCCTGCGTTCAGGGAGAAGCTACTTTCGCTACCAAAAATTTCTTTTTTTCCTTCTTTCAAGCTTTCAAACACTTTGGCTCCTCACCAAAATGTTTGTAGCGACTGAAAGGGGCGGAGCCAAAGCGTTTGGAAGCGTCTCGAAGCTTGAAAGAAGGAAGAAAAGAAATGTTTGGTAGCGAAAGTACCTTCTCCTCGAACGCAGGGTAGGTATATGTAATAAATTTGTTTTCAAAGGGGGAGAGGGGTCCTCAAATAAAGGCATTTTCCCCCCGTGACCTTGAAATTTTAAAAATTTTCGCCTGCGGCGCTTTAAAAAAATCCCGCGAACCCATCTCGCATCCACAACACTAAAATTTGCACGGCCATACAAACCGTTTGCCCTACCTTTATTTCTGATAGGCTACGGGCCTGATCAATGTCCCGATTTTATGATTATAAAATATGGTAACCTTAGGTTAGAAACTACTTTCGCTATCAAACATTTCTTTGTGTCCTTCTTTCGAGCTTCCAGTCGCTTCCAAACGCTTTGGCTCCGCCCTTTTCAGTCGTTACAAACGCTACAAGAATTTTGGTGGGAACCCCTAGGGGAAGCCAAAAGCGTTTGGAAACGACTGGAAGCTCGAAAGAAGGAAAAGAAGAAATGTTTGGTAGCGTTTGGTAGCGTTTGGTAGCGAAAGTAGCTTTTAACCGAACGCAGGGTATAGTTACAGTAAGTAAAAGAGGAGTAGCGGGTCCATTATGTTGGTACGAAGAGCTAACCAGGTCTTAGCCCACGGCACTTAGTGGAGGCGTCAGTGTGGCCCGCGACCTAAAAAGTTTGAAGAGTGAAGACCCATGGTTTAGGCAATAATCGATTGTAAAATTGCGGTTCCTCAATTCTGTTGACAGTCCGTATGCTCGACGTAAATACGTGCAACAAAGCTTGGAAAGGAGTGGGGTGCCGCTGTTGATTGTATGGTGTGCAGTGTGCTACAGTCAGTATGGCCAATTTAGCGGTTTTTCCGCTAGATCTGGCTTATTGGAAGTTGCTTTAGCGGGAAAAATTACCATATAGCGGCTAGCGGGATTTTAGCATAATTAAAGAATATCTGACGGTTTTAAAAATTTCTTTTTAAAAATAGACTCCTCTTCTTTTTCATCACTAAACTTTTGAAATTCCTGTTCCACCATGGAACCCTTCTTTCCTTTACTTTACATAATGTCGCTTCCCCCAGTGCTTCCTTTGCAGCTTCGCGTATGCACTCTTTAATTTGGCAATATTTCTCTTCGGCTGTATGAATTTGAATATCTTTTAGTTTACCAGTAAGTCTAAGTTAGTAAAGAAACTTTATTGAATTTTGTTCTAGGCCCAGCAAGTTATATTTAATATTGTTTATTTCGTCAGATGCTATATCCTCAAATTGTGGTTTGTTAAAGTGAACGAATGGGAAGGAAATGGAGGCCCTCAACAAATGGTGGACCGATCAACATTCATAACGCCCCTTTTAGCTCTCACGTCGTTAATCGTAAGTCGACTTCTTTGGCTCACAATAACATAGCCGATTCCAGAACTTCCAGAACCCGTTTGTGATTTTCAGATTTTGATTTTGACACAATTATTGTATGATCTTCTCTCCATTGCTGTTTCTACTATCCTCTTCATATCGACCTACAATCGGGTCATTTAGTTGAAATCCTGTTCTACTATTGAAGTCTCCCAATAGTATAATTTCTCTCCGATTGCATACATTACCCAGCAGTTCTCCGAGCTCTTCAAAGAAGGTTTAATTGATGATTTCTTCAGTGTCTTGGTTAGAAACATAGATTCCAAATATCGTGACCTAATAATAAGGACGTGACTTATTAGCTAAGGGATTCCATCCCCCTACGATAACTGGATTGGACGCACAACGTTTGCAAATGCTTCTAACCCTGCGTTCGTAGAGCAGCTACTATCGCTACCAAATATTTATTTTTTTCCTTCTTTCGAGCTTCCAGTCACTTCCAAACTTTGGCTCCACCCCTTTCAATCGCTACAAACATTTTGGTGGGGAGCCAAAGCGTTTGGAAGCGACTGGAAGCTCGAAAGAAGGAAGAAGAATGGTTGAGTGGAAGAGCAAGGGAGTGGTCGCCTTATGGGGTCATTTTGGACTCCGTCCTACTACCACTCAAAAATATCCAAACAAAATCCTTTAAAATTCTACTCGCATATCTACCATTTTTATCCGCAGCATTTTGTTTTAAAACTCTCAAATTTTTTAGAATACCAACATCCACATACAAAAAAATACCTGTTTTCAAAAATTATTCCTTTTACATTTTACAAGAACCATAACACTGACTCAACTAAAACCTATAAGTAAATTTGACTTTGATTACAATAAAACTCAAATTAAAACTGTACAAAATTTTAGAAACTGGTACCCAAATTGATCGCCTATATTCATCAATTTTGAATCACGACAATATATTTCGTTTTTCAGACCGTACTGGTCGCTTCGAACTCAAAATTTGGAACTATCCAACTCGTATGGACGGACACCTATAAGCCCGCTTATGGACCTTAAATGGCTGTGAGCCTAATTTGTAGATAATAATAAAAGAGTAGGGGTGGGAAGATAGGGGAACGGGGTGCTTAATAACTAGGGCTTCGCCCTTGGGACTTAGTGGAGGAGTCAATGTGGCCCTTAGGCTAAAAAGTTTGAAGACACATGGGTTAGAGCCGATAAAGGAAACATAATATATGAACTGTAAAGATGCAAAATGCTATACAAAATATTGAAAATGTTGGGTTACTATTTTTTTTAAATATCTTGAGTTTAGTTGTTAATTTTATAAAACCAATAAAACATACTAACCCCAAATTAATAGGGCCATCTGTAAATAGGGGACAAAATTAGTAACGCCATCTTTTTACAGGGGGAAAAAGCATACATAGAAATTTTATATCCTTACAGCTCTTATATCTTTGGGCTAACCTAGGGGAAACAAAATTCCTTGTTTCAATTATTATAGAGCTCCATTTTTGAACGTTGTAGTTGTTTCTCAAATCTCAAAATTGTCATACTTTCGTTGGCTTTACAATGTTCACTTTCATAGCCTGTCTATGTCTATGAAATCAAAATTCTGACCAACCTTGCATCATCCTTGATGCATAATGAGTTTCCTAACAGGTACAAAAGTAACCATAAAATAAAAAAAATTATTTTAGTTGGAGAATTGACAATGTATTTACCAGGGGGGGGGCAGGGGGGGGGGGAATTTCAGATTCGCTAGTATTGCATAATGGTAACAATATAATGGTTATATTTTCAACCATTCTGTAGTAGTGTAGACCATTTTAAGGGTAGGGTTTCACACATGCAAAATTAGGAAAGTAATGCATTTGAAAACGGCTGGACGGATTGACTTGAAATTTTGGGAACATATACAAAACACATTTAGACACAAAATGACATATTTTATATCTTAGAATTTTTAAAAACAACATATTGTTTGTCGAGATATCTATATAGTTTCTAATTTATTTTATTCAAATCAAAATATTGCATAGTGGATAATGATTGATGTGATAAACAAAAAAAAATTAAAAACTAAAAGTTTGTTCTTCATTACAAAGTAAAAAATTTGGAAAGTAACCCACGTAAAAATGGCTTATCCGATTGATCTCAAATTTGAGGGTAACATTTATGGAGCAAAGATCTATAAAATGACATATTTTTTAAAATGATATTGTTTTAAATAATATAGTATTTTAATTTTTTTATAATAAAAAATTATAATTTTTTCATATTTTCCATATATACATGAGTTGTATGCGTATGTAAATTTGTCTACCAAATATTAAATTTTTTGAATCGATATAAGTAAGTATTTTGAATTTTAAAATAATTACTTTATGTAATTCGTGATATTCATGTTACAAACCAATTCTGAATTGCGTCAGCAATGCTTGTTCAGATTTTTTGTGTTGGAGGGCGCTTTCGTATTGCTCAATTATATAATAAACTGACTTAGCGTCGATAATAAGATTAGCTTGGACAAAAGTATGGACAAAAGCATGAACTTGACAAAAGGTAAAGGTAAGGTAAGTTTTTTTCCAAGCTAATCTTATTATCGTCGCTAAGTCAGTTTATTATATAATTGAGCAATACGAAAGCGCCCTCCAACACAAAAAATCTGAACAAGCATTGCTGACGCAATTCAGAATTGGTTTGTAACATGAATATCACGAATTACATAAAGTAATTATTTTAAAATTCAAAAATACTTACTTATATCGATTCAAAAAATTTAATATTTGGTAGACAAATTTACATACGCCTACAACTCACGTATATATGCAAAATATGAAAAAATTATAATTTTTTAATATAAAAAAATTAAAATACTATATTATTTAAAACAATATCATTTTAAAAAATATGTCATTTTATAGATCTTTGCTCCATAAATGTTACCCTCAAATTTGAGATCAATCGGATAAGCCATTTTTACGTGGGTTACTTTCCAAATTTTTTACTTTGTAATGAAGAACAAACTTTTAGTTTTTAATTTTTTTTTGTTTATCACATCAATCATTATCCACTATGCAATATTTTGATTTGAATAAAATAAATTAGAAACTATATAGATATCTCGACAAACAATATGTTGTTTTTAAAAATTCTAAGATATAAAATATGTCATTTTGTGTCTAAATGTGTTTTGTATATGTTCCCAAAATTTCAAGTCAATCCGTCCAGCCGTTTTCAAATGCATTACTTTCCTAATTTTGCATGTGTGAAACCCTACCCTTAAACTGAAATATTTGCAGAGGAAAAATGAGTCAGCAGTCTTAGGAAGTTGGGCTGCGAAGAGCTGCATAACAAAACAGAAATATTGTTAAGGTAAATGAAAACCAAAGTATTATTATATAAATTTCATCTCTTCATTTCATTTTATCAAATTATATATTTAATTTGCTGTACATTTAATAATATTGGACTTATTTATGTACATAAAAGCTTTAGAAATGCCCGGGCGCACTGCGGCAACTTTATTCTTATAGCATTTCCTCGATGGTTTAAAATAAAGTATCTCATAATTATCTTTTGTGTGTTCTTAATTTAAACGTTTAATTTTTAATATTATACGCTAAACAGAATAACAATAATAAAATTTGAATATAAAATAAAATAACAATCTACCACGACATTAGAAGAAAATCGCCTGGCAAGCATTCAATGGGCAATCTTAATATCATAAAAACAAACTAAACTAAATAAAGCAATCACAATAACTAGAAAAGTGGTCTCTGAACTTCTGTTTCCATTACAAGGCGCAGATTCGTAATCAAATGTTTGATTAATCATTAAAGCAAAAATTTTATCTTTCGGACAATGACTTTTAGCGTATTGTTCTAAACACATCTGTACTTCCATTTCGTCTCTGAAATGAAAAAATTGTTAATAAGTTGTAATACATCTATAAATATATTAATATGATATTGTGCATTTGCTAAAACGTCATAACCCCAAAAATTTGAAAAATTGAATGTAAACAATCTTGCTACTTTTCATTTGAAGTAAAATTCGTTTTTCGAATAAGAATTATTTAGTAATATGACATTGTTGTTAAAATAATAATAATTATTCAAGTGCAAGAATCTAGAATATTATTTTATTACAACAGTTATAAGTTGAAATTGTTCACTTTTCATGATAAATAACAAAAATACTTACATATTAAACAGATTATAATAATGTCAGATTAGTTAAATATTCTGATGCAATACTGACACAACTGCTTTTGTCCCACAAAAGATATTCAAAAACTCATTTGTGTCGTTTTGGCAGTAAAATACACTCTTTAAATACTTTCTGGTTTTCAATACAACTAGAAAATGATAATTTTTGTGTTATGATATTATGGAAACAAATTATCAATATCTGGAATCTTTTGATTACAAATATACAATATACAAATATGCAGTCCAATAATAGGCATTTACGAAAATTGTACAGGTATATACCGCATCTACCTGTTGCATTCGGAAATTCATTGGTATCTTCAACCTACGCTCGAAAATTAAATACCTAATGTGTCAGTTTCGGTTTAATATTCGAACGTGGAACAAAGAGATCGATGAATTTTCTAATGCCACCTGTTTATCCGGTATCTACCGGTACAATTTTCGTAAATGCTGGTAAATGCTTAATAGTCTCCCTTTGTTTATTTTATACAGTGCTCATTAAAAAATCGAGATTAGTTTATAATTAATAAACCAATTGAATGTCTTCATTACCAACATAAAAAAGTTAAAATTTGAACCTGAGAATTCCTGTAGAATCTGTTTATGTAGTGCTTTTTGAAATCATTCTTCAAATTAAGTGAAATCCAGCCAATGCAATCCTTATATTTTTGCTCGCTAGGTGTGCAGTAGAGAGTAGACAAGTAAAATTCATTTTAAAAATTTTAAGTGTAATAAACTATTGTACCAACATAAAATAAATTGTTCATACATTATAGAAGCCAAGTATAATAAAAGTTTTCCAAAAGTTTAAAAATGGCGGACGAAGTAAAAAATTACATCTTGCAATTAGAGCAAGTAGAAATAACTTTATCCAATGATCCCAATAATGAAGAATTGCAAAAATTAAAACAAGATTTGGAGGAAATTATTCAATTGACACAAAGCCTTCAACACCAAACTGAAGAAAATACAAGCAATGCGCAATACTATGAAGTTCCAACAAACTTAACCGAAAAAGATGTAGTTGCAAAATCGATTCAAGACATTGAAAATTTTGTCGCAAAAAATAAGAACAGGAAACTTTGGAGACTTGGAGATATTTGCATGGCAAAATGGAACAACAGCAACCAATATACTAAAGCAAAAATTAATGCAATCGAACCTGACGGCAAAGTACATGTAACTTATGAAGATTACCAAAACCGTGGCGTCACCAGCTTATCAGAGCTAAAAGAGTTTACAGGTACGGAAAGAGTACTATCAGATGCAGAAAAAAATAAACGGGCTAAATTGAGTAATAAGGAGTATCTACAACGCAAAAGAGAGAAAAAGTTGGAAAAGATGAAGGAACGTGAAAAGGAAAGCGAAACGAAAAAGAATCAGTGGTTGTCATTTGCTGCTAAGGCAAAGAAGAACAAAAGAATTGGAACCCAAACCAAAAGCATTTTTGACACTCCAGATTCGGTTGATGGTAAGGTTGGTGTTGGAACTTGTGGCGTTGGTGGTAAACCGATGACTAAATTTCAGTCTATCAAGAAACTAACTGCGAAAAAACTTGAGTAAGTGTTTATCTATATAAAATATACTTTTTTTGGGTATGTCTTGATTGGCAGTGTTTTTTATAATAAATAATAATTAACTTAAAAATTTAGATTTTATACGTGCACAATAAATTAACCACCAGCTTGAAAAGTCTGTTTCACCCATTTGATTTCTTTTCACTGTACGTGTATGTAATAGTTAGGACTTCAATAGCTTCAAATGTTAAAATGCCGTTATTTATTCGGTAATTTACTATCTACTTTCAACTTTATCCAACCAATCAGAGTGAAGATTTACGAAAATGAAAGACTCAATTTGTTGTAAATTACTGAATATGGCATCTATGGCATTTTGAGCTATTGAAGCTATTTGAAAGAAATCAAATCGGTTAATCGGACTTCGTAGCTTTTCCTTGTCATATCCATAAATATGAACAGTATTATGCCTACCCCTAAAACTATAATTTTAGTATTAATACTACAGTTACAATCGCGTTGCCCTAAAGCTGATCAGAAGCAACTTATATCTACAGAGATACTTACACGCACATATCAATTTTAAAAACTATACTGGACGAATTAAAAAATCTAAACTTTTCAAAGCAACCGATTCCATGATACAAGGAAGGGAAGCAAGTCTCATGTTCCAGCAAGATACTAACTAAAAATATAATAAAACTGCAATTGTTATAAATTATAATTAAAAGTTTTCACTTACTCTTATAGACTAGCGCTCGCTGGCAAATATAATCTGCATACTTTTTTATTATCTTAAGTACTCCAAATGGAAAATATTGAACATCGCTGGAATGACAATCACTGATGGTATTCTGAATTTTTGAGTCGCAATTGTTAATATCGTGAGAATTTATATTACATGTATTAGATGCTACTAGTTGGCGGAAATTTTCCAAACTTATATTGAAACAATTTTTGAATGTCTTCACAGTTTCCTGCAATAATTTTTAGGGCAATGAAAAATGGATAATTTGCAATAATAATTACCTGTAAGTTTACATCGGCGCCATTTATTGTATTACATTTTTGTAATATTTTTGTTTCGTTGCAATATACAACCCCTGAAAATTAAAAATTTCATCAAAATTTGCCAAAAATTAATTATTTTAACAATATATTTCTAATTTACTAAAATCAATTAGCAGAGCAGTCTTGTGGTTAAGTTTCGGATTTTTAACACAAAGTTTGAGATCTGAACTTTGGTGTAAATTTCTTATATAATTTACTTAATAAGTTAAAATAACCTTCAGCAAAATAAGAAAATTTGTGGAATAAAAATAAGAAGCGTAACGTTAATTAACGCAATTTCGGAATGGTCATTGATGTTTTTAATTTAGGTCAATGGCAATTTAATTTCTTTTGATATAAATTACCCTTTTAAATTTTTGTTAGATATTATGTTTTACAAAAACGAACTGAATTGTTCGCTAGGATTATAATCGTGTAAAATTTAGTTATACAGGGTGCGGCAAAAAATTTAATTACTTTTAAGTAGGATTTAGCGTAATACAAAATAAATGCATGCATCCTGCAATGAAATCATAAAATTCAAAAAAGAATTAAAAATCGAAACCAGTCAACGTTAAGATGTTTTGAATTTTCTGATTTGTTTGCTAGTTTTTGGCTTTGACTGCAATGGCATTCACTTTTATTATGCAAATAATTTTATATTTGAAAATTGTGTAGCATTTCACTTACCAAATAATATGATAGCCAAATTGAAAATTAGTTTATCTTTCATAATTCAAATAATTTATATAATTTATTAAAACTTTTAAACGCCCAAAGCACATGACATTCTATTTGAAATAAACCCAATAATTTGACAAAAATTATTTAATATTACAATTTAGAACTCTGAGATTATAAATAAACAAGGCTATTCGTTACACCACGATGCTTAAACTCTATAGAAAATATGCCCCCTCCAATATACTATCATTTGCCATTATTTTCAATTGTAAATTTTAATTGTTCTTATTGGCGTAACAAAGTTACTATATTAAAACTATTAAAACAATTTACGTTGCAATTTCGGTGCATTTATTTTACGTTGCATTTTTAATACAAATTAGCCTTGAACATTTATGTAGATTTTTTTCCCGACCTTACAACTTTAACTTTTAACCCCAATCGTAACACCGACTTGATTCGCTTGCCCTAGTCCACCATCGAGTATTTTTAATAAGGGTGCTCTTAAGTTGGTTTTAGTGTTTGTTTGGATTGAAGTAAACTGTCAATGACATACTCAATTTCATCCTTAACTTAACTTGGCAATCAGCCAAAACTGAAACTTTTTACGATAGGTGTCATTACCAGAGTCATATTTTATGGTTCATTTTTAATAATTCAATTGGAACAAAATTCTTATAAAACAGATTAAGATGGGTTTTTTATTATTTTTTTTTGTATAAGTAATTGAAAGTTATTGACTCAATAAAAAATTTAAATTATAGTGAACCTTAGCAAAGCAAATTACATAAGAGTAGGGGAATGTCGGGAGGTTTGCGTCAGCGGAGGTTTGGGTCGATGCCAAAATTACATTCCCAAAGCGTTTAACGTACGCATAACTACCTCCACCAAGGTCCCATAAGGTATCGAAACTCTTTCCCATTGTTATCACAGCGTGACTGTAAATATTAATTGTTTTATCGAATAAAACGGCTTTTTGACCAGGTAAATTTTCGTTTTATATATCTACTATTATGTCAGTTATTTTTTACTTCTTTTGAAATATCTCTAAAACGACTATTACATTGGAATGATTAGTTATTAAGCTTAACATGACTATTCTTCAATATAATCCAACTTTCCACATGCGAAAATTCCAACCACATTTTTGTGTTTTGGCACCAGCGGGAGGAATGGGTCAGAAATGTGAGAGATTGCTAAAGGCTAAGAATCTATAAGAATAGAGTAGGGAGTTAAGAATTGAATCTTTATTGAAATATTTGTTATGTTGCGTTAATATTTTGTTTATTTTGCTTCTGATAGTGTTGCTTATTAATATTATTTTATGTTATTTTAGTTTATGTTCATTAAAAAACAATTCTTTTAGTTTAAATGACTATATACCCATACATCCCTATTACCTACCCAAACCTCCCCACATGCGGGATAAATGGGTCAAATTTTCTCTGCTACTACAATTTAAAAAAACTTGTGTCAAAATTAAAGTGATCCATTCTACATTATTTACATAGCTTGTGCAATACATGTTCTATGCAATGGTATATTTAAGGTTCGTCAATTATGTTTCAGAAATTAAATAAAATGTTTTTTTAAAAATTGACCCAAATATCCCGACTCTCCCGTACTACATAATAGTAATTTCAGTAATTATATTATAATTTTAGACTGACCATTTAAAGACTTAAACTTATAGACACGCCTCGATTTTCAAGCAGTGAAGCAAACATAAATGACGTCACAGGTGGATCAAATCCTAACACCTGAAGCACCTGAATATACCAGCTGTAGTAAGTGAAGAAAATAGTGTATTGTAGTTCAGCAATAACATAAATCTCGATACAATATCCCACCTGTGATGTTACACATTTTACTTCTGTTTGTGTTCAAGACGAGATAGAGACGGTCGTGTCTATAAGTTTAAATAAAAATGTACAAAGCATTTCTATTGGGTTATTCTGTGCAAAATGACAGATCATTATAGAATTCTAAGATTTTAATATTTTTTGTGATGCGAAATACGCAAAATAATAATTGTATTGTCATGTTTCGTTATGTGTTTTGTATATATCTGTGACTAAAATGAGACTTTCTTTCTAAATTAATCCAAAATAATAATAGGATAACACGCTGCTCCTGCTCCAGCATATCATCTCTTTAGAACACGCAACGTACCCTGATTGGTGGTTGTATTTGGTCGTAATAACTAAAATCGTTGATTGAAGTTAAAATCACATCCCCTATTTATTATTTATTTTCTATTTTGCTATTCTGCTCAGTTTTCATTTATATATGTTACCGGCAATCCTCGAAATCAGTCAATTTGCACAATGCCTAGATAATGTGCAAACCCACCAAGTCATAAGGTATTGTGCAAATTCACTAGTACTTTAGGCAATCTGCAGAATGGCTACGGTCTTTCAGGCAATGTGCACATTGTCTATATTGTTAGTTAATGTGCTTTTTAAAAATGTAACAGACTCACATTGACTAGACATTGTGCGAGATGCGTAAACTAGTAGGGGAGAGGCTTGCATGTTGCCACCGCTTGCAGGTTGCTACCTTAGCTACATTTTGGTATTGGACAAATATCATAAAGTTAACTTTGACTGAAATCGAAACCTAAGGGGTGTGGTCACTTTTAAACTAGTTCTGGAGCGGACAGAGCCAATAAGATAGTGTGTGTTGAAGAAAGTTTGAAATCTTGTATCTTGAAAATTAAAAATTGAAATTTTGCTTTTGTTCTGTGCTGATAAATTGAACATTTTTATCGACAAATCAACGTCAATATGTCTCCAGTCCCCCCCCCCCAAGTGTTTCGCGAATAACTCCGCGACGGTTGAGGCTCAAACGAAAAATTTGGAAGCTCATTGATGCTCAAACGTTTGACACCAATTTCATCCCAAAATTCCACTTGGGGGGGCCAGCATGTCTCCAGCCCCCCCAAGTTTTCGCGAATAACTCCGCAACGGTTGAGGCTCAAACGAAAATATTGGAAGCTCATTGATGTTCAAACGATGCGATGCTCAAACGTTTGACACAAATTTCATCCCAAAATTCGATTTGGGGGACGCGGCTGGCGACATGCACCTCTTTTTCATTCAATTTACATAATCCTGACAAAATTTCAAACATATCATGAATCGGCAATTTTTTTCTGTATAATTCTAAAGTAGCGTCAAAATCCAGGTTGTCACCCTTTTCGGCTTGCAAGTTGCTATAGTCCTTGCCAAATATCTGTGCGTCTACGTCACTAATTTCTGATTAAGAAATGACGTACTGAATATAATGTAGGACGTCGTTCAGCTTTAGTAAAAAGAGTACAAAAACATTTGCATGTCTTGTTGACCGAATCTAATAAAAGTCGTACGTTACTAATATTGCACATTATAGAAACAAGCAATAAAAAATTAGTATGTCTGAGCTATTACCATAAATAATGGGTACAGATTTTTGATTTACATAGTTGTTACAGTGACATTTATATTATGACAAGTTGTGATGAAGAGAGAAAGTCACATTAAATTAAAAAGAAAAGATGCATTTTAAAAAGCACTCGTTTGACTCATGTTTTACAGCTTGATTCATACCATTTTTAACCCCCGACCCAAAAAGAGGGGAGTTATAAGTTTAACGTGTGTGTGTGTGTGTGTGTGTGTGTGTGTGCGCTCTTTGTTTGAGGACACGTATCTCCCAAACGGATTCACCAATTTGGCTAATTTTTTTTTTTAAATGTTCTCCATAGTCCAAGGATGGTTCTTACGGAGAGAAAAATTAAAAAAGTTGGCCGGAAAATTAGAAAAAAGAAAGAATATAATTTTTTATACCCCACATAAACGAGGAATTCCCAGTAAGCCGCATCTAGTGCGCATGCACTACATTCATTATTTGACATTTACATTTAAAGTTCAAACCACTTCAAACCATTATTTTATATACAGGGTGGAGTAAAAATTAATATATTATATTGAACATCGAAAAATAAAAATTATTTACATAATAGGTGGGAGTAATATATAAACTTTAAAAAGCACTAAATAAAAATTAAATTACAAATTTAAAAAACCCCCAACCCAAAAAAACTCTAAAAAGTAAAATAATAATTAAATCGATCTAACCGTCGGCGTCGCGTCGTCGTGTCGGGGGCCGTTAAGCAAATATTAACAATACCAAATCGTTCTGTGCAAATCCCGTCGGTCCCCCGACACGACGACGCGACGCCGACGGTTAGATCGATTTAATTATTATTTTACTTTTTAGAGTTTTTTTGGGTTGGGGGTTTTTTAAATTTGTAATTAACTATGACGTAGACGCACAGATATTTGGCAAGGACTATACCTCTCTTTCTTCGCTTGTTTCACTCATATGCAAGTTTTTATGATTGTTTGTTGTTTATTGAGTCAAATCAAAAGTGAATTGTTTTTATTGCATTTTACTGATATTTTCGGTGATTTTTTTTACATTTCCGTTCGCTAAAAATGTGCTGATATGCGGTTTAGTGTTTGCATTTGCCCTAATTGTGATTCCGATAATGATTTCGAATGATTTCATATAATTTTACAAAATTAAATTTGAAAAATAATTAAATTTCGTTTTTTACATTGCCTAGTCAATGTGAGTCTGTTACATTTTCAAAAAGCACATTAACTAACAATATAGACAATGTGCACATTGCCTGATAGACTGTAGCCATTTTGCAGATTGCCTAAAGTACTAGTGAATTTGCACAATACCTTACGACTTGGTGGGTTTGTACATTATCTAGGTTCTAGGCATTGTGCAAATTGACTGATTTCGCAGATTGCCGGTAACATATATATATTTCGGGTTAGTAAATTAACAATAATAAATTAACTTTACATTTGTATTTCACTATACAGCTAAAAACAGTTTTCCCGATACCCTTCGCCATTCCTCTCTATTACGCGTCTGTTCCTCGTCCAGGCCTCTATCTGACATTGATTGCCGAATTCCATCATTCCAGGATCTTTTTGGTCTGCCACTTTTCTTCTTTCCGGGCGGTGTCCATTGATAAACCCTCTTTGGCCATCGTCTCTCTTCCATCCTCATTAGGTGTCCAAACCATTTCAGCCCTCGTCTTTCTATTCTGTCATTTATCGTGTCTTTTGCTTCCATACGCTCTCTGACGACCTCGTTCCTAATATGTTGCAGTTTCGATATACCTGCTCCTCTTCTTAAATAATCCATTTCTACCGCATTCAGTTTTCTTTTCATCTCTGCATCAACCGTCCACACCTCACTTCCGTAACACAGGACGGATTCTACCATGACTCGTCCCAGAAGTTTCTTTTTATGTAATGATATGTTTTTGTTCCACCACAGTGAGTTTAAGGATCCCAAGACCTTACGGGCCTCTCTTATTCTATGTTTTATTTCTTCTTTGTTTATACCATTCTTATCCACTATCACGCCCAGATATTTAAACGCGTCTACTTGCTTGATCTTTATATCGTCGTCGATCAGTATCTCAAATTTTGTGTCTGAATTTATTACCAAATATTCAGTTTTAGTCATACTGATTTGTAAGCCCCACTTTTGGTATTCCTCATTTAGCCTCCTCATCATGAATTCTAGGTCGAAGGCATCCTGTGCTATCACCACCTGATCATCTGCAAAGCTTAGAGTATAGAGTGTGCTATCGCCAATAGGAATTCCCATTCCCTCGCAATGTCTCTTCCATCTCCTTAATGCGATCTCTAAATATACATTAAATAGTAGTGGGACAAGCTGCACCCTTGTCGAAGTCCTTTAGATGTTGTAAGTGGTTCTGATATTGTATTTCCGTTCTTTATAATGTTAAATTTTCTCTATAGAGTTCCTTTATCATTTCGATCAGCCGGCCATTGGCTCCCAGTTCCTCTAACCCTTCCCAGAGCTTGAGTCTGGGTACCGAATCATACGCTTTTTCTAGGTCTATGAAGGCTAGGTGAACCTCTTGTCCCGTTCCTATCCTTTTCTCCAATACCTGTTGCAGAGTGAACAAGTTATCAACACACGATCTACCAGGGATAAAACCACTTTGATCCTCCCCTATTGTATTTCCAATGTTTTGTCTCAATTTCTCTTGTATTATTTTTTCAAATAGTCGACTAAGGCCCAAGACTATAACGGTGGGAATAAAATTAGTCTTGGGGATAAATTTATCTAGGAGATTAATTTATATTCGTGCAACTTCGGATTTACATTTATTTTTGACACATGAGGTGAATTAAATGCCATATTTTTAATTTTAAACACATTTTCGTATTTGTTATTAATTATAATATCAATTTTTGCTATAAGATAACGTACATTTTACTATTATCAATATTTATAGTAATCATATTATTATTAGTTAATACTTTATATGACAAATTAAAATATATTTATTAATGAATCCGTTGGCCTTGTGCTTAGCAAGTCGGCTTTCATTTTGTCATTGCGAGTTCGATCCTCACCAGAATCATATTTTTTTATTTAAATTTTTATTTTAGTATTATATTATTGTAATAAGGGCCGACCTAAATGTATCTACTAGACTAATAATTAGTTTTTTTAATTTATGAATCTCCTAGGTAAATTTGTACGTAGGTAAAGCACCATTCACAAACTACAAATTTAACTAGGAGATTCATACATTAAAAAACTAATTATTAGTCTAGTCGACATTTAGGTCGGCCCTTATTATAATAATATAATACTTAATAAAAATTTAAATAAAAAAATATGATTCTGGTGAGGATCGAACTCGCAATGACAAAATGAAAGCCGACTTGCTAAGCACAAGGCCAACGGAGTCATTAATAAATATATTTTAATTTGTCATATAAAGTATTAACTAATAATAATATGATTACTATAAATATTGATAATAGTAAAATGTACGTTATCTTATAGCAAAAATTGATATTATAATTAATAACAAATACGAAAATGTGTTTAAAATTAAAAATATGGCATTTAATTCACCTCATGTGTCAAAAATAAATGTAAATCCGAAGTTGCACGAATATAAATTAATCTCCTAGATAAATTTATCCCCAAGACTAATTTTATTCCCACCGTTATAGTCTTGGGCCTAAATGTGCCAGTAATACTCAGTCCTCTATAGCATTTTGGATCTCTTCTATCGCCTTTTTTAAATAACGATATCACGTGTGATATTTTCCACTCTTTTGGGACCTTATTTAATCTAAAACAAGTACAGACTAATCCCCAAATTCTCAGCATCAAAAATTCCCCGCCAGCCTTCATGAGCTCTACCGGAATACCTCCCGGTCCCGGGGCCCTTCCATTTTTCATATTTGTCAAATTGCGTTCAATATCTTTCAGCGTTATATTTATCTCTTCATTTATCTCAATGTGTTGGTCTTGCGGTTTTGTTTTATTTAGGAAATCCGTTCGTTTTTCTGTAAACAGGTCCTCATAGTGACACTTCCACTCACTTATTTCCACGAAGTTGTTCAAGGTATTAATTTTATTTGTCTTCATCTGCTTAATTGTTCTCCATATCTCAGTTGTTCGCGCTCCGCCAATTAAACTTTCTATCTGTGCGCATTTTTGTTCCCAAAATATATCTTTTTCTTCGGTTATTTTTCTTCTCAATTCCTTATTCTTGTTTTTATATATTTCTCTATTCTCTACTGTTCCTGATGTTAACCAATTGGAGTATAATTTCTTCTTCTCTAATACCAACTCATTTATTTCCTCTGTCCACCATGGTGGCATTTTTCTTGCATTCTGCTTTTAGTTTATTCCAAGAGCCTCTGTTGCTGCTTCAAATATCGCCTTCTTAATACTTTCATATTCTTCCTCTACATTTTTGGTGTTTGGAACTTCCTTTAATTTCCCATTCAATCTATTTTCATACAGTTGTCGGATACTGGGTTGTTGTAATAAGTGTAATTTATACTTTACACTACAATCCCCTGCCGGTTTCGCTCCAATAATTACCTTCCTCGATTCGATCTTATATTGAAAAATCATCTTGGCTCTCACCAAGTAATGGTCTGAACCACAATCAGCCCCTCTTTTCACCCGACAGTCCTGGGCCTTAATGACTGAAGATTTTTGTTTCATTATTATATAATCCAGGACCGACTTTTGTTGCAACGATGGTCTTTCCCAAGTAAACGTATGGATCTTCTTTTGAGGGAAATATGAGTTTACAATCTTAAGTTGATTTTCTTTACAAAATGCCACTAATCTTTCACCTGAGTCATTCGCCATTATTTCTCCATATCTTCCCACAACCTCATCTTCTTCTCTAATGCCTACTCTAGCATTCAAATCTCCGGCCACTATGACCTCATGTCTACCTTTAACATCTCTAACTACTTTATTTAATCTTTCCTAAAATATTTCTTTAACTTCTTGGTCCAGGCCGTCATTGGGAGCGTATGTTCCGACTATTGTTGTTTCATGTCCGTATAATGACATCGTTATTGTCACAATTCTTTCGTCAATACAATTAAAACTTTTTAAAAATCTTTTAAGGCTGAGTTTTATTAGAATGGACACCCCTGCCTTTGCTCTTTGAGATTTATCTATCCCCGACCATATGTGAATATAGTCTCCCATTACTTCACTTCCTTGGCCTTTCTTTTTGGTCTCCGACAATACAACTATGTCCTTATTGAGTCTTTTCAGTTCGTTATTTATTTCTATCAATTTGTTTGTCATTCCCTGGAAGTTCCATGTTCCAATATTCATCATCCGTTTTCTCGCGTTAAGTCGTTTTAAGTTATTTCCATCCAGTTTCCGAGGCTTGGCTATAGGTTCAAGAGCAACTTAGATTTTTTATTTACAGGTGATGAGGTGCTGGCCCAACGCCCAAACCCCCTTCCAGGAGGACCCGGTTTTTCTGTTAGGGTGTACTTCCCTTAGTCGAAATGTTCCAGTTTTAAGGCCAAGTTTTGGTTTTGTTTCTGTAAAAAGCAAAACAGTTTTGTTTTTTTATTTTGCTTTCTGCTCTCCTCTGCTTTGCTTTTATAATATCCATTGGACAACTTAGATTATTTTGCGCCCATTCCTTAATGCAAATGTAGCAAAAAGTATGGTTACAACCATTGGGTTTTCCCGTTCGCTTTGTATCGATAGGATCAATATTTTTGATAAATAAATGATTTATATTGTGAAGTCAATAAATTGCTAAATGTAGAATCTAAGTTGTCCAATGGATAGAATTCCATTCGATGCCATAGACATCTTGGTGAAAGGTTTCAGAGTCGACACCGTAAGATTTAATAACCGCATGAAGAAAATCTTTCGAGTTGTTCAGATTCCCATGCATCCGGGGGATGATCTCTTATCGGTAAAAGTATTTCATGAAGCGATGAGTACATATCAGGCCCTTGGTTATCTATTCGTAGAGATCGAGCGTTCGGTACTACAACATCACATGGAAAGCACCATTTCCTTAAAGCCTGTAGTACACTCTTTGACCAACGGTCAAATATTTTGCTTATGAAATTTTGTCAAATATTGGTTTTGTCAAAGTTGTTTGACAGGGATAGTACACATGTCGATATTTTGCCAAATATTTGGCAAAAAATTATTTATCTAAATACGCCTAAATTATAAAAACAAGTTATTTGGTCAGCAATGGCCAAACATATTTGACAGGGCAGTACATTATTTGACCAATCAATCCAAATAGTTTATTTGGCAAAATTCCCATGTAATTTTTTAGCCACTCTGTAGAAATGATATAGATAAAGTTTTTTGAAGTTCATCACATAATATTAGCAATAATCCAATTATTATTAAAGTAAAATTGAAACTATTATGCCCTCTTATTCTTCAATGGCTGCTGTTTTGGGAGCTTCATATATATTGCTGGAAGACGACCAAAAGCAAAAGATGAAAAGTTCTCATCCTCGTAGTGTGTGATTGGGTAAAAAAAAGAAAGACAGAAGGTTGCTACGTAAAGCTGCTCAAAGAATTGGAAAGCAATGAGCCAAAATTATATAGAAATTTTCTTCGTATCACGAGTAATGATTTCAATTTCTTGTTGAATTTAGTGACTCCACTTATCGCGAAGAAGAATACCCACATGAGAAAATCGATTTAAGCTGGTGAGAGATTAGCGTTGACTTTGCGTTTTCTTGCTACTGGCGACAGTTTTATGTCGCTACAGTACCTCTTTCGCATACCGCAGACAACAATCTTCCGCAATATAGTCCATTTTACTTACCAAATTTGATTCCGACAGTGTAGATTGTTGCTCTTCGGCTGCAGCGACGAACATCAGTAATTGGTCGTTGTACTTCCAAGATAACTTTCGTTGATTCTCTTCCTTGGCCAGACTTGGTTTTCTTACTCTTTGCATAGTACGATCGAAATTAAATACGAAGATTAGTCGATTTTGCACTCAATTGAGTGGCATCATATTCATTGTCAAAAATATTTGTGGACATTTCTTCCCATTCTGGCTCTCGTAAATTCCAATTTTTGTAGTTTTGATGTTCAGCATTCCACAATAAGTCCCGCTCTTCAACAGCAGAAATTAATTTTGCTATTGATTCTTCCTTCCATTCAACTGCCACCTTATTTCTATTTCTTTTAGTTTTTAACAAAATATTCGAAACCATCTCTAAATTTTCGGAAATATCTTGATTTGTCATTTTCACATTTGAAACTATTTGGCCGTGTTTGGTTGTATAGAAAATCTAGTAGTTCCAAACAAAATATTTGGCATATAACAATACAGATGTAACATACAGTACAGATGAATACATATGCAACATATACAGATTAATTTATTTGGCATGTTTGGCACACGCCATAGTCCACTGTTTGGCAAACAGCCAAATAATTGTTGTGGCAAACAATAACCAAATATTTACCTAGCGTGTTTTAGCCAAATTTATTTGGTCAGTACACTATTTGGTGAAATACAGAAATACAGCTCGATAACGAAGTTTGTACTATTTGACGCTATTTCTGTTCAGTTTTCGATTTGTTTCTGTAAAAAAATAATCAACATGGACTAGGCCTACAGGGGAAACCATGTATAAAAAAAAATTCTCCATGCATTTTACCTCTTGGGTGGTGCAGAAACGAATGCAATAATTTATAATTAGTTGTCTAAAGACAATATTGTTTATAAATAAATGGTTTATATTGTGAAGTCAATTGCTAAATCTAGAATTTAATCTTGTAAACATTCGGATGACCAAGGTCTAAGGCTTCTATACAGCTCATTGCGTGTCAATTGTGTACACCACCTGATGATTTTCCAAATTTTAGGACACGGATACTAATTAAATTTTCCGAATTCTTTATGATTGATCCAACAAACGTGACTTTTTCAATCATTCAGTTAATCAAACCGACACGGCATCGGCATCTGCAGTTGGCCAGTCCTGGCCAAAAACAAAAAACAAGCCTCTGTTTTCGGTTTGTTTGCCAAACTTTCTCGAAGTTTGGCACACGCTATAGTCCACTGTTTGGCAAACAGGTAAATAATAATTTGTTGTGGCAAACAATAACCAAATATTTACCTTTGTCAAAGCCTTTGCCAAATTTATTTGGTTCTTGATTCTTTTAGGTTGGTAACTACAGTTTCCTAACTAAAGGCAAATTTTACGTATTTTATTTGTAGTTTTTGTGGCCCTGAAGAAGAAGTGGTTTATCCCTTCGATACATTTTTTAATAAATTTAAATAGCATTGAACAAATTAATGCCGATAGACATTATCAACAAATCTTGATTTTAATTTAATTTTGTTATTTTTAATTTTTGATTTTTGGACATTTTTAGTATAGGTATAAATATCCAATGCGTAATTAAAAACAAATTAACAAAACGTTTTGAAAAAAAAAGTTTGATTCAGTTTGACAATAATTAACCATGTATTTAACACGCCTTGACATTATAAGCGTATTTTCCCCCACCACAATTTCTAATTCAACATAACCTCAAATCCTCGTCTTTAGAACGTTTAGAACCACTTCCAACTTTAAAATTTAAATTGTGGCGCACATTTGTACTAACAAAGCAACCGCAAAAAGTAACCACTGATTTTGAGCGGTCGTCTTTGGTTAACTTTGGTTGGGTAACTTTTTAACCAAAAACTACCTCCCCTCTAACCGTTAGTCGCGAAAATGACACCGGTTAGTTTTGGTCACTTTTGGTTAACTTTTATGCCTCGCGAAAATACGCATTATATGGGTTCTAGAGTCTATAGACCATCTATTACTGTCCACTTTATGAATAAAAAATAGTATATTGTTTGACTAGGGATGAAACAAACCGATTTCAGACCAGGGTGAAGATTGCCTGCCCGAGCGAAAGCGAGGGCTGGGCATCACCCCGAGTCTGAAATCGTGTTTCATCCAGTGCCATACATACTATTTTTCATATTACCTGTAATGAATCTGAGAGTTTTCATAAAATATAAGAATTGTCAGCTGTCACATTAATTGTTTACAATTAATAAATTCAATTCTGACAGGTTTAAAATGAAATCAAAAACTGAGTAAGCGGGCAGAAACTTGACGGTTTCTGTCCTAGAGCAGAAACCAATTTAGTTTCTGACCAACAGTCACGTTGATCTGCAATTGTCGTGTTTCGACTGTATCAACATGCAATGAAACTCGCAGTTTCATGACAGGTAATATGAAAAAAATAATTATACTGATGGTTTAGCAATCTTCGATATATGCAACCCTAAAAGCACCTTAATAAAAACTGTAGCCCACGAGATAATACGCTTTTATTACTAAAAGTGATTTACCCAATCTCCTCTACCTTTCTTTATTTCAGTAAGCCATATTTTCGTAGTTTTCACAGGGAGTACTTTGCTGTGATTATACAGGGTGGTCAATAAAACTACGTGGTGATCATTTTACCATCGGTTATCGCCCAAAGTTATGCTTAGAGCATAACTTTTCGGCGCCCCACTGTATTATCCATTTTATCGCTTGCCTACTATGAGCTAGCCAAAGGGGTATTTCGATCTTAAGTTGCTACAAAGCCCTGAGATTTCCATTTTCGGGTAACTAAAATATTAACGCCAAACATCCAACGTTACATTTTTTAAATAAAATTTCTTGTAATATGATATTCTTTTATCATTCATGGTCAATAATGCTCACTCATTTAACACTTATCACTTAACACTTAAGAGCATTAAGCAATAGAATTATGTAATAGCCATTTATTTTACCCGTTACTTATCTAATTATTGGTTAATTCTTTTAAGTGATAACTGATAAGTGTTAAGTGAGTGAGCATAAATCGACCATTAACAGTTAGTCATGCCGTCAATTTATTTCGATTATAGACTGACCTTGTCAACTGACGACGTCATGAATAAGTGAACATTGGTGTGAACACATTGATTAGCTAAACAACCAACATTGGTTTTTGCATAACCAATCAATTTTACTCTAAACCAATAATTTATAAACATTATTTTTAGATTGGTACTATAACAGTTACAATTATTAGGTTTATAAATACTGTGTTCTTCGGTTGATACAAGAAAATTGCCTTAAAGTTGTAAAAATGTCGGATCATTCAGATATCGAAGAAGTGGAAGAATTTGATGAGTATGATACTTGCAGCGATGATGATTTAGATCTGGATATAGAAGGTATTGATATAAAGAAATTAGATATTGAATACTTTGAATACACGTGCCTAAAACAGGAAAGCGTGGAAAAATTACTGAATGAGACTTCAGAGAATCTTCGCGACAAATTAAATATTACATCTGTACTAGCAAAATCGCTGCTCCAGTCTCATGGCTGGAATGTGCAACTTGCTATATCTAACTATCGTAATGATACCCAAAATTTGCTGAACAGTACAACTCCAATAGCTACAACGTCAATCGGAGGCAGTGCAAATATCGATAACCTTGGACAGAGTTCAGCCGAAAAAACCTGTTCGATTTGTGTAACTTTACTATCGAAGGATGGATTCGTCAGTTTATCCTGTAGTCATGTATTTTGTAAAATCTGTTGGACAACGTATATTGAAATGAAAGTAAGTGAAGGCGCTTCATCCATTATGTGTATGGAACGTGGTTGTGAAATTCCCGCATCGGAAGATTTTGTACTGAAATATTTGCCACAACATAGTTTAAAGTTAAAATACCGTAAGAGTATTTTACAAAATTCAGTTATGACTCATCCAGAATTAAGATTTTGTCCGGGACCAGATTGCGAAGTAATATTTCAAAGCAAATATTTAAAAGCAAGACGCTCCTTATGTTGTGAGTGTAAAACAGAATTTTGTTTCAAATGTGGAATGGACTATCACGCACCAATCGATTGCCAAACGTTTAAAAGATGGTTATCAACGAATGATATAGAAGGAGCTTCGCTTAAGTATGTGTATGTAAATACAAAAGCTTGCCCAAGCTGCGAGTTTCCAATAGAGAAAGATGGCGGTTGCAATCATATTCAATGCACCAAATGCAGAGCTCATTTTTGTTGGCAGTGCTTAGCTCCTTGGAGAACTCATACGGGTAATGTTTACCAATGCGCACATTATAAAGAAGATGAAAGTATCGCTAATCGTAAAGCTGAAGAACATCAACAATTATTAAAGTTACACCACTTTATTGGCCGATTTGAAAATCATTCCAAATCTCTTGAGTTTGAAATCGAAGCTTGCGATAAACTTACAACACGAATTGAACAAAAAACTTTGTCAGGATGTGGTTCATGGATCAATTGGCAATATCTTTATCCTGCAACTAAAGTTTTAACCAAGTGTCGCAATACATTAAAATGGACTTACCCTAAGGCATTTTATATGGAAGCGGGTCCAGAAAGAGATATATTTGAGTTTCAACAAGGCCGACTGGAAGTAGAAATTGAAAAACTTTCTTGGAAAATTGAGCAGGCTGATTTTAAAGATAAAGCTGAAATTCAAGAACAAGTAAACGTTTGTGAGCAATGTAGGATAACTCTATTGAAGCAATATTTAGAAGATTAGCCTAATTATTATATTTATTATTTTTAATTTAATAAATGTTTCCTGTTTCAAACATTTTGTAAATTTAATTGTCGATTGCAGAGCAATTTTATTTATCAGTTATCATATAACATTTAAGAAATTAACCAATAGCCAACCAACTGCCGGCTATCTACTGAAGCAAGCAAGACCTCCAACTTCATTGTGAACAAGCCTATTCAATTATAATAATCATTCAGAATCCTCCAAAAATGACATCTCCAATCTCCATTATTATAAAATCAATTTACATAGATAACACAGTCCAAGCGCATGAAAAGGAAAACTCGAGCAACCAAGCTTTGGATTCCCAATTCCCAGCAGTTGGTTAGTTGGTTATATTGGTATGCTACGTGGGTTTTGGGGTCGTTATCTGGTTTTTGATTGCAAGAGTTTGAGGATTTACTCTTTTAAAAGCTTTTTTTTAACATGGTGTGAGCGTTGTCCGTCGTCTATGTGGGTGGACTTTCTTGAAGGCATCTTCAACCAACTTCTCGACGTCGCGCCCTAGAGAGCTGCCATTTAGTACACAGTTTACGCTTACGACGAATTTTTATATTTTAATTTTGTTTTTCTAAAATTCTTAGGTCTTAGGGCTGATGGAGAAGTCTGCGAAATGTATCTGCAAGACGTATACCTACGCATTATACAGTCTACTTCAGGGAGTTGATGAATTACTAACAATAATAAGCACTTCACAACTGAATGTATTTGAGAAAATAATTCTATTTCCAAAGACATCTGGAATAAATCCAACTTCGAGGGGGAGACCATAAAAGTAAAAACTCCCAGGTTCACGTATCCAGAAATTGTATAACTAATTTGAAAGCAAAACAACAAGTTGTAGAAGGAAAAACTAAAGCGACGTTCACATAGAGATTGACATGTTGTCTCTTCTATCCTCCTCTATGATCTTCTATGGTTAAAAAATACTGAAATCTGATAGGTTCTTGCTAGCTTCTACCTAAGCAAGACAAGACGCTAATCTCCATGTGAACGTCGATGAAGGCGAAAAATCTAGAAATCTGTAACTCTGGAATTTAGTAGGACAGAGAAAATATAGTTCCTGTTTGCGACATGAGACTGTCGGCCATAAAATGGTTAAATGAACTAAGTTTTTATAATTTGCCGCCATACTTTCGCTAGATCCACCCTTGTTTGCTAGATTCGACTTTTTTCTTTAATTGTATAATATGTATTATATTGAATTTTTCAAAACTTCTAAAGGTCCGGGTCGCTATAATGGTAGAGAACAAAAGTACTCCCTCAGGGAAGGCTAGGTTCAAACTCGAAATTAAAGACTCTGGTGAATAAAGCTGATTTAATAAAATTTTGCAAATACCTTGATTATTTTCTTCCTCCATTCGCGTTTCCGTTGTCTCGCGTGTGTCGTCAACATTATTTCCGGTCCAGTTTCCGAGGCATTTCCAGTTCTTGGAGCAATATTTTAGTTCTCTTCTAGTAGGCTGCTAACCTGGCTAGGGAGGATTATCGACCTTCTCTGGTCTAGATCCGTCGTGTTTTGCTAGACAGGGGTACCTCGAGTATGAAGTGGTTATTCACCACGCACGACGGTCTTAGGTAGGGGGAAGCTAAGGACCTTAAGGCATCTATAAGTTACGCTACACCTACCTCTGGGAATCTTTCGATCTTCCCTCACCACCCCAATTGTTTGTTAAAACAACAACATTGGGAAGAGTTTACGAAGGATATGGAAGACGACCTGTATGGCACTCAGAAAAAGATTTGGAAACTGTTACGATCAAGGAAAAAGCCAGTAAGTGAATATTCTGAATGCACAACTGTCAGCAAAGAAGCATGGACCACATATTTTGGTAACCTGTATGGAGAGGGGAGATCACGACGAGGGGTGGACACCGAACATAACACTGCTGAACGAAGAAAGCTAGACAATGGAAGAATCAGAGGTACAAGATGCAATATCTAAATTAAAAAATAGAAAATCCCCTGGACCGGATGGAATCCCCAACGAACTAATAAAGTATGGAGGAAGAACACTATCAAGGGAAGTAACAACACTATTCCAAAACATCCTTCAAAATCAAACTGTCCCGAACACCTGGAAGACAAGCATCACGATTCCAATCTTTAAAAAGGGGGACAAGAAAGACCCTAACAACTACAGGGGAATAACGCTACTGTGTACTCTATCAAAACTTTTCACGTCACTGCTGGCGAAAACACTGTGCGAAAAAATACCAATGACAGAGGAACAACAGGGATTTAGACGTAATAGATTCACGACGGACGCGATCTATATTATCAGACAGATAACAGAAAAGTCGATTGAATTCCAGAAACCGGCCTATATGTGCTTTGTGGATTTAACAAAAGCGTTTGACCGAATTAGAATCAAGGATGTCATTGAGATACTACAACAGAGTAACATTCCCCAGAACATTACAAGCATAATATACCAGCTCAACACTGGAAACACGAAAAAAGTGCTGACAAAAGGAGAACTCACAAAAGATATATTAATACCGAACGGAATCAGACAAGGTGATAACCTGAGTCCCCTGCTTTTTAACCTGATAATGGACAAAATAATAAAAAATGTAAAAGCAGAAGGTAACGGATATCGTATGAGCAATGAAGAGATTAAGATTATATGCTACGCTGACGACGCGGTACTGATAACCGAAAAAGAGGACGATCTTCAACTTTTGCTCAATACTTTCAACACAACGTCAAAACAATATAATATGGAGATCTCCACAGAAAAGACCAAATTCCTAACAACTTCAAGAAATCCAACAATAATGCACCCTTACCATAGATAACAACACAATAGAACAAGTACGATACTTCAAATACCTGGGAGTAGAAATATATGGACGCGGAAATCTAGCGGAAGAAACCATGTTCCAAGTTCGAAAAGCAACAATGGTCTCAGGCTGCTTAAGGGACATAGGTAATCTGGAAAAATGAATTTCTAAAAGTAGAAAGTAAATCACGAATATATAATAAGGCATGTGTGAGACCCATATTAACATACGCAATAGAGGCAAGAGCGGACACCGCCAAAACTAAAAGAATGTTGAGAACCAATGAAATGAAAGTCCTAAGGGCCATAACAGGAAAATCACTTGTCGACAGAGTTAGGAATGACAGCATAAGAGAAGAGTACAGCATGCCTGATATAATTAGATGGACCAGAACAAGAAGAAGAGCGTGGAACGAGCACATATCACGCATGAGCCAGAACCGACTCCCAAAAATCGTCAGAGATGGAAAACCCCATGGAACAAGACCACCGGGAAGGCCTCCGAAAAGATGGAGGGACAGCTGGTCATTAGCATCCCAGGAAAAACCAGATTTAAACAGGCCCAGACCTAAAACAAGCTGAAGAAGAAGAAGAAGAAGACCTTGATTATTCAATCCTGATTTTACGAAAATATTTTCGTCCCTTGGCCGTTCGTGTAATATTGTAAGACTGTTTCGGATCACAATTACATTTACTATCAATTTGATATCTAAATTGTTGTTCGAGACCTTCGTGTATAATAAAAATGGGGCAAAATTCAAATTTTTTTCAAGTACAAATTCCGACGAATCATTTTGTGCACACTATTTTGAAACCACTAGAATAGTTGCCCTGTATTTGGTTGATGGTTGTTGACGTCATAAAATATTCACTACAGGTGTTGAATAGACGCTCAGTTTTCTCGTGCTTTTTAATGTCGGATTCTACCAAATTCAACCAAATTTTTCTTATTATTTGTGATGTTGCAATCGTCCACGGATCATTCGCTGTGTATTCCATACGAATTTAAAACGCAAATATGCTATAACTTCGTCGCCTCACGGTAGGTTTTACACTTAACCTCAAAATTTTTCTTCAATCTTCCTAAATCTTCGAATTTTAGAATCATCCAAAACTGTGATCGTTGGATTAATAAACATCCGCCAAATTAGCAATCGGATGATCGATAATTTGTCCAATAATTCCAAATTGTTGTAACTGTCCCACGCTTGTTCAATCTGTCAGCTTTTCTTTTTGTTCGCAATTTTTATCTTGAAACCAAAAGTCTAGGAGTTCCCGTAACAGCAATATCACCAAACAATCACTCTAAAGCAGTGATTCTCAACCTTTTTTTTGTTGCGGCACACTTTTAACGATTTCAAAATTTGGCGGCACACAAAGAAAAAGAAAAGTTTAAAAATTATTTACTTACCTATAACACACTGCGTAAAATAGTGTATGGTAATAATTTTAAATGTGCGAAATAAAATAATTTTAAATCATATTATTTAATAATATTAACATAATTAAATATCTAAAATTTCGCGGCACACTTTTAGAATTTCCGCGGCACACAAAAGTGCCGCGGCACAGTGGTTGAGAATCACTGCTCTAAAGGATACCTGGAATCAAAACTTGGCTCAAGGAAAAACGCAAATGTTCACTTTTTTCGACTAACGAAAAACAACGCCCGCTCTCGCAAGAGGACGTCTCGAGAGAAAAACTTTTCACTTCGTCCGTCGTGCCACCCCTCTAAAATAAAAATCTCCAAAATGTCACCAACACAAAATAATTTTGTAGGTAATCACACTTGCGCCAATTTCAAATTTTGTAGCAATAGTCTATCTTTTGCAGGTTCACTATAATCTGTCACTGCACTCGCACGAATCACACAAGTGAAGAAAATGTGTGTGGTGTCATAAGTAACTTTGGCCTTTCAGATTGAACAAGATTTATTCTCAACGTTATATAATAAGGGTATCCTTTTAACCCTTTTGAATATGATGTCTACCTCTGAGTCCTTAACTTGTTTGAAACACCACAGTATGTAAGGTTTCTTATTGATTTTATTAAATTTTAATACAATTTTAACTTTTTATTCGCATCTTTTAAGTATGGTCCAGACATAACATATTGTTGTCAGTGTTGCTGTCCGTTCAAGGAAGAAAAGACGTAATGGCGTACGTTCTACTCATCAGTTCTAATCGTTTTAGGTAAAGCGTTGGTGTTTTCTTGCGTGAACTGACAGAAAAAATAATAACAAAAAGTTATGTCTGGACCGCGCTTTATACTCTTTTTTATTATTATATTATTAAAAGCTTTTATTTAACTTGGTGTGAGCGCTGTCCGTCGTTCGTGTGTGTGGACTTTTCTGATGTCGCTTCAACCAACTTTCCGACGTCCTAAAGAGCTGAAATTTAGTACATAGCTTTCACTTGCAGCAAATTTTCATATTTTAATTTTGTTTTTCAAACTTCTCAAAAATAAGCGAAGAATCTGGAAAAAGCTGAAAATAATAAAGCACATGCGTGGCTGCGCGTTGAACAGTTTTACCATATTGGGTGAAAAATAACATTACTAATGCCTGTTTTCACCAACAATTTCTTTAAGAATTTCCTAGTAAAGAATTACTTAGCTAGGATTCCATAAATGTGGCTAGAGGCGGTACAGCCATCATCATCAAAAATAACATTAAACACTACGAATCATTTAAATATTCTCAGGCACACCTACAAGCAAACATAAATATACAAACAAATATAGTGATTGAAAATCTTAATGGACGCACCACCACATTATCTGCAGTCTACTGTCCTCCGGGACACACAATCAGCTATATAAATTACTTTAATATGTTTGGTAATCGTTTCATTGCAGGTGGGGACTTTAACGCCAAGCATACGTGCTGGGGATCAAGGCTTACCAATCCAAGGGGTCAACAGTTGTTTCGAGCGATGCAATCTAAAAATTTGGGCCACTGTTCCACCGGTCAACCAACCTACTGGCCAACGGATAGAGAAAAACTGCCTGATGTGTTGGACTTCTGTGTAGTTGAAGGCATCTCGCTCAATTATATCAGAGTGGAGGCTAGCTTTGAATTTTCCTCGGATCATTCTCCAATTATAGTCTCATCACTTAGTTCACAAATTAATAGAATATCAAAACCGCTAACCCTTTACAACAAGCAAACTGACTGGGCGATGTTCACAAAACTACCCCAAGATAAACTAACACAGGATGTCTCCTTGAAATCCGAATACGAACTGGACGAAGCAGTACAGCATTTAATCAAAAGTATACAAGAAGCAGCTTGAGAGGCAACTCCAGAAAATCAAAATCGACAAGTTGAAAACCAATATCCGAAACGAATTCAAACTAAGATACAAGAAAAACGAAAGCTAAGAAAAAAGTGGCAGGACACACGGGCCCCCAGTGATAAAACGAACTATAATAAAGCAGTTAACGACCTTAAAAAACTGCTAAAAGATCACAAAAACCAAGAAATTCAAGATTATCTGAACGGACTGACAGCAACCGAATCAACTGACTACTCGCTATGGAAGGCAACTAGGAAGCTGAAAAGACCTCAACCAACAATCCCACCAATAAAAACATCTACTAATGAATGGGCAAGAAGCAGTAAAGAAAAGGCAAATGCATTCGCAATTCACCTGGCTGAAGTCTTTAAACCGTTCCAAACAGAGGTTCCACAAGAAGATACCCAAATTTACGAATTCCTTGAAGCCCCACTCCAAATGGAACTGCCAGTAAAAAAATTTAAGAAAAGTGAGGTTTCAACATACATTAAGAAGAACTTAAATCTAAAGAAATCCGGGGATTCGACCTTATAACTGGAAAAGTCCTACAAGAACTTCCTCACATGGTAATCAAGCTAATAACTACGATCTTCAACTCCATCTTGAGATTGGAATATTTCCCTGCACAATGGAAAGTGGCTCAAATCATTTTAATAGCCAAACCGGGAAAACCACCAACTGAGACTTCCTCATACCGGCTCATCAGCTTGCTTCATATATTATCAAAAATATTTGAGAAACTGTTTTTGAGAAGATTGATGCCTACAGTAGAGGAACGGCAGGTGATTCCTAAGTATCAGTTTGGATTCCGACATCAGCATTCCACCATTGAGCAGATTCATAGAATTGCTACTAAAATTAAGCAAGACTTAGAGTCCAAGAGATACTGTTCAGCAGCATTTTTTGATGTATCACAAGCTTTTGACAAGGTGTGGCACTCTGGCCTATTGTTCAAAATTAAATCATATATTCCACACAACTTCTATCTGGTGTTGAAATCCTATCTACAAAATCGACATTTCTTTGTGAAATATCAAGATGAGGTATATCCACTTTTTCCGGTCAACTCTGGAGTCTCACAGGGCAGCATCTTGGGCCCACTTTTATACTTGATTCACACAGCTGATCTACCAACAAATCTAAGCACTTTCCTGGATACAGCTATCCTGGCTTCTCATCCTAATGCATCAACAGCGTCTGCAAACCTACAAAGGCATCTCGACCAATTAGAAATATATGGCTAAGAAAATGGCGCATTAAAGCCAATGTCCAAAAGTCGGTACATGTTACCTTCACCACAAGGAGAGATACATGTCCTACGGTTAAGCTGAACGGAAATACCACAAAAAGAGGAAGTCAAGTATCTTGGTATGCACTTGGACAGACGCCTTACATGGGGCAAACATATCTGGTTCAAGAGACTGTGGCGTTTCTAAAACTCTGCGCTCACAAGATCCAATTTATCAAACCTTTCGACCTTACCTGCACTCCTGGGTCTCTAAAGCGGCGCTACGGCTCAGCTCAGTGTAGAACACTTTGTGGGGGGGGGGGTTGCAAGCCGAGGAGATCCTCGACTCTATCAAAAAACCTACACAAAGAAAATTTAAAGGCGCCACGTGCTTATCGCCGCTTATCAGTTGTTGGTGAGGCCTGAAAGCACGAAAGTAAAGAAATAAAACTCCAGGGCACAAGTAGATGGTTTTAATAAATTGAAACGACGGTATGGTCAAACCAATACAATTATACTCCACAGTAATCTTTGTCAGGCACAGCTGATAATAATTAAATACCGCGTCAGATCTGATTCGGCGTACAAAAATCATACAATCGGAACTTTCGCTCCGATTTTATCAAACAAGATGGTAATTTAGGAACATAGCAAATCTTCTATCTTCTACGCCGAAAAATCGCCCGCGTACTTAAGTGTACTATATGTAGTACCGAAACTCTCGAAGCAATTCGCTTCGAACACACATGAATAAAAATGAAAATGCAAGGCTCACCCTTTTCAAGTCGCTGCGCCTCTATAATGCCCCTGCTCTACTGGATACAGCCAACTGCTATAAATGATCGCTTCCTACAGAAGATAGCAAGGTGGAGTTGTTAATGGATCTCGTATCCAGGGTCGCACTCGGACGAAATACAGGTGTTCGTACTTAGGAGGTCGGTAGAATAATTTGATAAGAGGTTGCAGCACACTAACTTGGACCAAAATAGCAGCCTCGAATTTACAGAATTGAACCCACACCAGGTGGAAAAATACGTGGAACGTCCCGTTGAACTTTTGACGGCCCCTTGTAAATAATAACCGATACGATTACGTAATCCGAAAACCGGAGTTAAATTGGTAACGTTAATTTAACAAAAAAAATCGATATCGATTGTAAAATTCGCACTTTCTATATTGGATCGTCGTTAATAACCAACATGCAAAATCGCTTGCTTATTCTTAATCAGCGCTTATCAACCAAATTGACAAAATTCATGCAGCCCCATATCCTTTTGTTTAGTTCCAAATCAAAATTACCAAAATGTTGTTATAAACAATAAACGTAAACAAAGGTATATAGGGTGCTTCGAAATCTTGTAACTAATAAATTGGTAAATTTAGCTTATGGTGTTAGCGCTAAATTTTGATGTTACATTCCCTCCCTTTCCTGGAGAGATTTTCGTGGAAAATTTCTCATTCTATAATCTATATACAGGTGTACTATTTACACAAAACTATTTACAGTAAAAACATATCTACAACTGCCTCATAACTAATCTGGGTCAGGAGGTTCCGATTTCAAGTCTTTACTATGCCATGTACCTTTCCCGTTCCCATATTGGTGTACTAAAGTGTAAACCCATGGAGATAATTTCTCCCGAACGAAGTATGGACCTACATAGTTAGGAGCCAACTTTCCGGTGAAATATTCGGGGGCGTTGGATAGTATATACATGGTTCCTACAATAAACCCCCTGACCGACATGAAATTGTTCAGACCTCTTGCGCAGGTCGTAGGTCCTCTTATTCTTATTCGAAGCAGTTCTCAATTTTTGTTTTACGAGGCGGAAAAGTTCCTTCAAACCGTTCACTTTGCTGGCCTCCTCAATGACCTCATCGTCCCGGAAGATGTCCCTACGACCGAAATCCGTTCCTGAGAGAATCATGGACCTCCCAAAATTAACAAAATAAGGGGTCTGTTGCGTGGTCTCGCTCTTCGAGTTTCGTATAGCGCACGCGATTTTTGCCAGGTTTTCATCCCATGTCCTATGGTCCCCATCCACATACGACGCTATCATGCCCTTCACCGTCCTATTCGTTCGCTCGGTCGGATTTGCTTGCGCGTGGTAGTACGGCGTATACTTCGGTTGTACATCGTACCTCTGCAAAAGTGCCTTGTATTCTTTACTAATATATTGAGGACCATTATCGCTGATGGCGATCTTGGGGACCCCAAACATGAGAAAAACATCGTTCTCTATCCTTTTCACTATATTAGTGGCCAAGGAGTTTCTCATGGCGAATACCAAGACAAATTTGCTGAAGTAGTCCGTAACTACCAGCAAAAACCTATTCCCGCTCTTAGACTTAGGGAACGGTCCCATAAGGTCTGAAGAGATCGTTTCCCACGGTTGGGAAGGTTGTGGATGGGAAAGCATAAGACCCGCTGGCGCCTTGTTTGGAGATTTATGTTGGAGGCATACTTTACAGCGCCTAACGAATTTTGCCACGTCGCTTTTCATTTTCGGCCAGTAATGTAAATGGGCCAATCGCGCGTACGTCTTATAGACACCCGTATGACCTGACGTGGGGTCACAATGAGCCTTCGTCAGAAGCGCGTGTTGCTCCGCTTTATTTGCAACCGTCTTCCAGCTCTCCCAGTTCTTATTCAGGTTAGCAAATGTCGGCTTAAGATATTTGTAAAGTATGCCATCCTCCACTCTCCACTGAGGGTACTTCAATGGCTGGCGCAAAACCCTCTCTTTCATTGCGGTGTACCACTTATCCTCCGCTACAGTTTCGACCTCAAGCAAATCTATTACTGGGACACCGCGACTCAAAGTATCAGGAACAACGTGTTCCTTGCCTTTTCGATGAACGATTTGGACGTCATATTGCTGCATTTTAACAGCCCAACGCGCAAGTCTTCCCTGAACATCACGAAGGTTGTTCGATAACCACACCAACGAATGGTGGTCGGCAATTACCTTCACATTAGGGACCCCTTCGATGTATTGCCTAGATTTCTCAAGACCGAAGAGAACCGCTAGACATTCCCTCTCGGTAGTGCTATATTTTCTCTCTTGTGGCGTAAGAGAGCGACTGATGTAGGAGATTACTTTCTCTCCGTCGGGATGTGGCTGACTTAAAACAGCTGCAATACCCCACCCGGATGCGTCCGTTTGTACTTCGAATGGCAGGCTGTAGTCCGGACAACTCAAAATTGGAGCAGTTACCAATTTTTCCTTTATTGCCTGGAAAGCCTTTTCGCAATTATCCGACCATTCGAACCGCTTGTTGGATTTCTTTAATAGAGCAGTGATCGGGGCCACAACCGTGGAGAACTCGGGTATAAAGCGTCTGTACCAGCTAAAGGTACCTACTATACCTCGGACGCCACTGACGTTCTTAGGTGCCGGAAGTTCAAGCATAGCTTTAACTTTGTCCGGGTCTACATGAAGACCGTTTTTGTCGACGACGTAACCCAAGTATTTGAGTTGTGGTCGGCAGTACTGGCACTTCTCCTTCTTCACAGTTATGTTAGCCTCCCGTAACCGCCTAAACACCTCATCCAAGATTTCTAAGTGTTTTTCAAAGGTATCCGTGACTATGATTATATCGTCGAGGTAACAAAATACATAAGGGAGTAGGTCGTACCCCAAGATTTTGTCCATGAGCCGCTGCCAAGTTGCAGGACTCGTCGAAAGACCAAATGGAAGGCGACAAAATTCCCAAAGCCCTCGTCCCGGTACTACAAACGCAGAGTACTTTTGCGACTCCTCCGCTAAAGGAACTTGGAAGAAAGCTGACTTTACATCTAACGAGGACAAATATTTCGCATCTTTCAGCTGGTCTAGGGTATTCGTAATGTAAGGTAGTGGATAACTATCCTTTTCAGTAACCGCATTGAGCTTCCTATAGTCCACGCAGAACCGATACTCCCCACCTTTCTTCTTCACCAAGATGACTGGTGAAGCCCAAGGACTATTGCTACGCCTCACTACACCCTTAGCAATCATGTCGTCCAGGTGCGCATCAATATGTTTTTGAATAACTGGTGACACTGGGTAGTATCGTTGTTTGATAGGTTCTGCAGTGGTTTTTATAACGTGCTCTACTAAATTTGTACAGCCTAGCTTGTCCCCCATAAGGTCGTAATTCTTCCCTATTAACCCGTCTAGTTGAGCATTTTGCTCCCCGCTTAAGTCGTCCGCGTCCTGTATCGCATGGGTAACTTCCATGCATTCCATGGGATCTTTAGCAAAAACCCAACTCTCGCTCCGAAGGTCGGGAACAATTCCCATCGTCTTCCAGAAGTCGACCCCCAGAATCAAAAGATGTGGCAATTCTGGTACCACAGTCACGGTAACCAACTTAGTACGATCAGCGACCTTCATAGGAAGAGTACACTTCCCTATACTTTTAACCCTCTCGCCGTTTGCCACGGTGCAAATGGTATCGTCACGCTCTAAGTTCACCCCGAACTGCTCTAAGTACCGTTGGCCTAACGCACCCATAATCGTGTTGCTGGCGCCAGAATCTAACAAACCCCTCAGTTTTCGTCCAAAAATGTCGATGGTAAGGTATGGACGTTGGTCGTCCTTTGCGTGCTCCACGATGAAATCGAGCACGTGATCAATATAATTATTATTTTTGGTCGGCTTGGTGTACGGGGTCGGTCTAGTACGACCGCCTAAACGCGACCCGAGCCGTTTCCCGAATTCATCGAATTACCTCTACCTTTACCCCTTCCTCTACCTCTACTCGTAGAGCTTCTGTTAGGATCGCAATCTGGACAATTTCTGCTTGTAACCCCTGATTTTCCACATTGTGAACATTGGAGGTTATCACGTCTAGCCGTGCAGCCTCTCGAAAAGTGACCTGATAAACCACACCTATAGCACCCGGAGTCTGCGCTGTCCAAACTATGGACTTCCATACTGCTTCTCCCCGGCGCAGTACCTACAAATGCGAGATCAGGCTCTAAGCACTGGCTTTTATGGGGTGGGGGCACATAGTTATTAGCAATATCTCGCTTAGCGTCTACCTTACGACACAATTCTACCAACTGTGTTACTGATGTTACGTCAGTAAGCACTAAATATGGCTGGTAATATGGCGCAATATTTTCTGTTAAGATTTCGAGCTTAACCGCTTCAGAGATCCGTACCTGCATGCGCGAGAACATACCCTGCATTACGGCTATGTACATGCCGATATGCTCGCCGTTACCCTGCGTTCGCTTTTTTATTTCCTCGAAGAGCTTCCTATCATAATTCGGAGGAAGATACTCTTTCCGTAAAGCGTCAACTAACCCATCCCAATCATGAACCCAGGTCTTCGCGTACCGGAACCAGGTCCTGGCCTCGTCAGTGAATAAGTCAGTTGCTGACCTAAAAAGTTCGGCTTTACTGAGACCGCAGGGGATACGCATCTCATCAACTCGCTCGAGGAAAGCGTTCAGCGATTCGCCGGTTCGCTTCCCGGAGAACTTAACACCCCATTCCCTAACAGGATGTGGTTTCTGCTTGTGCTTGACCACTGTTGCCTCAACTTCGGAGTCTGAGGAAGACTCATCGAGTTCTGTCACGTCCGCAGCGTCATCACGCACGGAAGATCTAAGGACGCTGAGGTCCAAAAGACTTTCGCGAGGCTTCTTCGCTTTCTTGCCTTTTGACTTAAAATCGTCGGAAAACATTAAAAGTTCTGAATTTAATGAAGCTTTGGCCTTAATTTCCGCGTCTTTTGTTACGACCGAACGCCCTAACCTCCCCAGCGCATGCGTCAGTTTTGTACTGATTTTTTTAAAAATGCCGTCGCGCTCGACACCAGAGTAACCGTCCAATAGTGCATGCAACTCGTGCAATGATGCTCTTACACCGGCGGCATCTTCCTCAAAGCTAAAAGGATGAGATGGCAAAGACTCGTCGAGTAATTTTTTGTTTGCCAAAGTGGCTCTGAGAATCTTTCTCAGCTCGTCCATATTTTTACCAGTACAATCTGCCGTAGTGCGAACGGATACCTCGTAAACGAGCTCCTCCTTCGACAATCTGTTGACATCCATCTTGCCAGATTCCGCCATTGCAACAAAATCAAAAAAGTTGCGTTAATGAGTACCCGCAAAGCTATTGTAAAAACCGCACCAGTTGAGCCTTATTATTAAGAGACCGCTCCCTAACGCGCAATGTGAGCTTTTCAACCAGAAAGAAAGGATTACACGTATGTACCTGGGCTTAAGAATTTCTACTATATATTTTCTGCTCCTGACCTTTACTGTGGGTATCAACTACTCTAATCGGGTCAATCACCAACTTTTCAAAAAAACTGAAATGGTGACCCCGCAAAAACAAAATGGTTTGACCTTCTGGCCCCACGTTGGGCGCCAAATTGTGGCGTTTCTAAAACTCTGCGCTCACAAGATCCAATTTATCAAACCTTTCGACCTTACCTGCACTCCTGGGTCTCTAAAGCGGCGCTACGGCTCAGCTCAGTGTAGAACACTTTGTGGGGGGGGGGTTGCAAGCCGAGGAGATCCTCGACTCTATCAAAAAACCTACACAAAGAAAATTTAAAGGCGCCACGTGCTTATCGCCGCTTATCAGTTGTTGGTGAGGCCTGAAAGCACGAAAGTAAAGAAATAAAACTCCAGGGCACAAGTAGATGGTTTTAATAAATTGAAACGACGGTATGGTCAAACCAATACAATTATACTCCACAGTAATCTTTGTCAGGCACAGCTGATAATAATTAAATACCGCGTCAGATCTGATTCGGCGTACAAAAATCATACAATCGGAACTTTCGCTCCGATTTTATCAAACAAGATGGTAATTTAGGAACATAGCAAATCTTCTATCTTCTACGCCGAAAAATCGCCCGCGTACTTAAGTGTACTATATGTAGTACCGAAACTCTCGAAGCAATTCGCTTCGAACACACAGGAATAAAAATGAAAATAAAAGGCTCACCCTTTTCAAGTCGCTGCGCCTCTATAATGCCCCTGCTCTACTGGATACAGCCAACTGCTATAAATGATCGCTTCCTACAGAAGATAGCAAGGTGGAGTTGTTAATGGATCTCGTATCCAGGGTCGCACTCGGACGAAATACAGGTGTTCGTACTTAGGAGGTCGGTAGAATAATTTGATAAGAGGTTGCAGCACACTAACTTGGACCAAAATAGCAGCCTCGAATTTACAGAATTGAACCCACACCAGGTGGAAAAATACGTGGAACGTCCCGTTGAACTTTTGACGGCCCCTTGTAAATAATAACCGATACGATTACGTAATCCGAAAACCGGAGTTAAATTGGTAACGTTAATTTAACAAAAAAAATCGATATCGATTGTAAAATTCGCACTTTCTATATTGGATCGTCGTTAATAACCAACATGCAAAATCGCTTGCTTATTCTTAATCAGCGCTTATCAACCAAATTGACAAAATTCATGCAGCCCCATATCCTTTTGTTTAGTTCCAAATCAAAATTACCAAAATGTTGTTATAAACAATAAACGTAAACAAAGGTATATAGGGTGCTTCGAAATCTTGTAACTAATAAATTGGTAAATTTAGCTTATGGTGTTAGCGCTAAATTTTGATGTTACAAGACTTCAACTTGGTTATTCTTTTAGAAAGCATCAGTGGTTGCTGAATCGCCACTCAGAACTATCTTTGGAAAACAAGGTGCTCATATACAAGTTCATAATGAAACCGATTTGGACATATGGCATCCAGCTCTGGGGAGCTGCGAGTAACTCCAACATCGCCAAAATACAGCGGTTCCAAGCTAAAACTCTAAGAACTATCGCTGACGCTTCTTGGTTTGTACCAAATCACATAATTACCCGTGATCTACAAATGCCCACGGTTGAAGAATGTATCTAATCGTTCAGCAACAGATATCAGGATCGAGTTAGAGATCATCCCAACTTCCTCGCTGTGGACTTACTTTCTCCCACCGAACTAAGAGACTGAAACGTCACGACCGATTGGACTTGCCTCACCGCTTCTGAACATGGATTCTGTCTGAAATAACACTCCCGGGTATTAGAATTTAAAGGAGGCTGGCCATTGGGCAATTTCCTTCTATGGCACTAGTTCAGTGTGTCATTCATGTTACTTATTGTCTTTTGATAGATTTTAAAATACTAAGATTCCAAATAAAAAAAAAAATAAACGTTCAGTTTGTGACTGGTGACAAAAATACCTGCGCAAAATTATATCCCTTTATCGGGATTAGTAGGGGAGAGGTTTGCAGGTTGCCACCCATTAGCTTTTTTGCTCATAGCTCGTCACAAAATCAACATATTGTTGATATTATAATATTCGTTGGAAAGAGGAACTCAAAAGGCACAATCCTGACGTAGAAATTATTTGAATTTTCAAAAAATAAAAGTTATACAGGAGTTTTTCAAAAGTACCTAAAATCGAGCTCTTGAAATTTAGGCTTGCAAGTTGCCACCCATCGAGAAATTGCTGAAAATGTAGAAAAACGGAAAGAAAACCAACTGATTTATAAAATTTATGGGTTTTTATTGACACTCAGTGGTCGTAAACATAAAAAAATTAGTGTAAATTGGCATAAAAAATCAAAATTTGATTTTTCATGTTAATTTGCATGATTCCATATTATCTTGCAAATTTAATTATTTAATGCAATAAAAATACTTCACTTTTGACTCAATAACAATTGTAAACATCAAACAATCATAAAAACGGGCATATGAGTGTAAACAAGCGAAACACGATAGGTAGTAACCTGCAAATCGTAAAGGGTGGCAACCTGCATTCTAGCACTATTTTAGAATTATATCTGAAAAAAATTGCTATTTCATGATGTTTGAAATTTTGTTAGGATAATGTAAGTTGAATGTAAAAGCAATACAGAAAAAATATTTACCTTGATTTCTCGATTAAAATGTTCAATTTATGACCACAGAACAAAAATACAATTTTAATTTTTAAATTTTCACGATACAACTTTTCAAACTTTTGTCAACACACACTGTCTTAGTGGCTCTGTCCGCTCCAGAACTAGTTTAAAAGTGATCACACCTCCTTAGGTTTCGATTTCAGTCAAAATTTAGTTTATGACATTGGCCCAACACCAAAATCCAAGATAGGTGGCAACCTGCAGTAGGTGGCAACCTGCAAACCTGTCCCCTAGTTGATACCTGCTCTAAACTTGTTCAGTTCTGTGCTGAATGCTGATGACAACATAATATTTTAATTATATTAATTAGCGATATTATATCAAAAACGCATCATTAATTAAACTTTAAAATGTTATGACATGACGGCCATCAATGATGGAAGTACTAGGTACTAACGACGAATTTCGTTAAATACACACTACTTTTTTTTCTGTACACAATAATCAGAAGAGTAAAAGAGTAAAAACCCGAATAAAAGAAATCGAGAATATAAAAATTAGAATAGTAATTAAATTAATAAAATCAATAAGAAAGCTTAAATGTATAAGAACCAAATTATTAGGAGGGCAGAGGACGATTTTTCTCCAAAATCTATCAGCTCTTTAGATATACAATACTGACTTTACACTGACTTTTCATAACTAAGTTGCACAAAATTAGCACATACTCGTACATGTAAAATATATTAAAATTATAATTAATTATCGCAAATGTTTCATACAATGACATCATCACGCGATGAATATTCACCTGTTTATCGCTTGATGACGTCATAATATGACAAAAACATTTGCGATAATTTTTCACTATATTGTATAATGTTTTAACTTCTTTTTGCATTTTAGTTATGAAAAGTGTTTAGTGCATATTTGTGATTCTATGGTCCAATAAATATTATTGGTATGGATATTATAGTTTTAATTTATTCTTAATGCTAGTTACATTAATTTTATGCTTACGCTGTTCATTTACCCCAGGTTAACTTTATTTTATATTTCTCCTTTTCCGTTTTTTAAAAGTTGTAGATATTAATATAATGAACAGTAATTTTCATGCACTAATTAGATACATTTTGGAATCCTAGAATGCCGTATTTTTGGATCTATTCCAACTGAAAAATATATCTAACTTCTCGAAAAAAAATTTGCAAAAAATCGGTCGATCATTGAAAAATATTTAAATTTTTCTTTGATTAAAAATTTTAAAAACTTCTTAACTGAAGAATCATTAGTAATAATTATTATTAATTCTGGCTTTGTATGTTATTAGTAGATAATTTATTATTAATAATAATCGAATTGCGTCAAAATGTATTGGCAAAATACCATTAAGAATAATCTACTTAATTTAATTTTACAAAAAAAAACATGAACATAAGATGACTAATTTTCGAACAATTGTTATCATTTAACTTTGTAGCAAAGGTTAAAATATCCATCCGGTGTAGTAATCAATTAAAAAACTTTCAATTAATATTTTATAACAAAATTTTACTAATAGAAAAGATAAATCTGCTATTATAAATAACTTTTGTTACTCATCCTGATATATTCATATTCTGATTCTTGACACAACATGTGAACCATATGTTCGCTCTCGAAATGAAGATCAAGTGTATAATCTAAGTGATATCTAATAAAAAAAGAAATGGTTTAATAATTATTAAAACAACAAAGAGGTATAAAAAGTCTTTTGGGAAAATTCCTGTAGAAAGAAAATAAAACAGGTATATGCAAAAATAATCAAGAAATATATCGGTTCACTGATGAAGAAAGTATTTTGTTGAGTGAACGTTGATAATATCCTTTTTTACCCTCCGAGCTATATCTTAGAGCGTGATTGTCAACCCTAGATATGTGCGAAAGGCGCGTGCGTCTTAAAACGACGCCAGGCATCGCCTCTTTCTGTTTCTCTTCAACACCAATAAATAACGACACCGTTTTATGTTTTATTTCTCTTTATCACATTTTATGTTAATATATCTATTTCTTTGTTATCATACACAACTATCCTTATTTAACCTAGGGATCAAACCATACATTGGTCTTTATCGCAAGTTGCGCAACGCTAGATTTTGTGAGTTCAAGAGAACCAGAGGGTAAAATTTCTAGTATATCCGCGAACACGATGAGGCTATTATCAAAAATTAAATATTAAATATTTCGTGTTTATGTGTTAATCTTTCCCGTATCAATTAAAAGTGCGATGTTTAATTGTTTACTAATAATTAAAATGAATTTATTTAACATTCAACCTGTGTCATGTTACTGCTAATCGAATTACCCAATTGGTGTTGGCATATCGCATTGTGTAAAACTTATTGTGGATTATATTCCAATGAATGTAAGTGATTTTATTTTAAATTTATATATATAAATTTTTAGTCGATAAGCTTTATTTAACACTGTGTTCATCACATAGCACATCAATATTTAGGGGAGTGTCTTTGATTATCCTGATACAGGATTCATTTAGATTATGGCTATAACAACACAAGGAACTTTTCTACTGCTTTCAAAAAATAATTCGGTTTTTAGATTATATTATCTGCACCATGTGGACTTTTCATTTACACTTGAAATGATTTAAATAAGTCGATGAATTCTATAATACGTTATAGATTTCTGATTAGAAATTTTTAACATAAATTAATTGATTACAGCTTATCTGAATAACACACTAAACTTGATAATTTTTTTCTAGTTTCAATGATTATTATTACTACAATTTATTTAATATTAAGTAACTGTTTAAGTTATGCAGTCTACGTTTTATCTTCTTTATTGAATTGAATTTTATGGTCATGCAATTTTTAATGGTTCGTTATAAATAAAAATTTATTTTTAAGACTTTAAAATTTTACATTAAAAATTTTCAAATTATTAAAAAGACATGAAAAGTAGATGCACCTGTATCCTTAGTAACCTAAATTACGTTCCTTCTGAAGTAGGTTAAGTGTTTGTACATAAAATCTACTACGTCGCCTGTTTGGCCTTACCAGAAAATTTACAACAGATTTGGAACAGTAGCCATCTGCCAAATAAAAGCTAAAAATAGTTATAAATTTCAAAATTTTAACCGATGTAGCATTATGAAACTAAAGTTTTTTGTTTTATTATAATAATGCAATCACAATAAACTAAAAAGCTTCAGGCAGGTTTAAGAAATACAGCCGGATTTAACATTTTTAATCAACCAAACTGGTCCGAATATTGCACCTACAAATAATCGGTGTCGAAACTCTAAAAGCTGAATTTACCAAACAAAAATAGTCGAGAAACTTAAATCTCCAAAATAGAGAAATAGGGTGAAGATTTTCCAACTTCTTAAAACGTATGGAAACCCAAATGGCTATTTCTATGTTTCTTCTACCACACTTTCCGCCAGGTGTGAACTACTTAAACTGTGAAATAAATTGAACACGGAAAGGTTAAACAGTTGTAATCGCTTTATTGCTTTCGGGTTTTATAAGGCCAGGTTACCCGCTACGTTTGAGAAAACAATTAAAATTATATCTTAAAAAAATATCATATTCCTTTCCCAATAACTTCAGAAATGTTATCTATAAATTTCAAACTAAACTTGAAACATTTTTATTAAAAAGAACAAAAGAAAATTCCTTTTAGTCATTTTTGCAAAGAAAATTACAATAAAAGATATGAGATGCGTTCGACTGTTTTGTAGTAAATATAATTTCGAATTTTGATGAGTTCATTTTTAAAATGAACACAAAAAAACTCTTATGGGAAAGCTACTACAAAAGACTTTTCTACTATCAATAATAAAGAGCAATTAATTTTTGCAGGAATTAAACCTGATCTCTAATCGAACTCTCTATTATTATTTTACTAACCGCACACTGTACGATCATGTAAACATCAAACACACCGCATACCGCATCCTCAAGTGACATAAGAAGTCAAATCACATTTACTTGCAGATAACTAATTTTCTACTAGTTTGATCCGGTAAAATGAGTTAAATTTTCTATATTAGAAAACCTTGGAAATTTTATAAAATAATTACCGTCATTGTCATACTTTACTTTCATGTCTCCATATTTCATTTTTATGAGTGCCAATGGAAATAAAATTTTAATATTTTGTTACGTTGAGAAATTAATAATTTTTTACCTGTTCTTGCTTTTCCACTCGTGAGCGCGGTCCAGATCTAACGTTTTGTCGTATGTCTTACGTGACAGTTCAAGCAAGAAAGCACTAATGTTTTACCTGAAACAACCAAAACTGCCAAGTAAAACGTACGACGTTCGGTGTTTTCTTGCCTGAACTGACAGTAAAACGTGCGACAAAACCAATCCACTTCTATTTTGTATGCCATTGTGGTTTTCAAGTTTGGAGTTGATAAATCTCGTCTTCATCGGTGTTCTCATTTCATTGATTTTTCTTTTGTTTTGTATTATGTTTGTCCTATTTTCAGTCTAGCAAACTTCACTATCCTTATCAGATCATAATTTAATTGAACATCGATGTCGCTTAAAAATTATAATAAAAATGAACATATTGGGTAAAGTAAATAAAATTATTGATAAACAGCAATTAGATTACTATACACATAGAAATGATGCTTGGGAGGTAGTAATGAATCCATCCATCTAGCCGCGCATCACTTTAAACAGTGGGCTGTTAGACAAATTCCGTTTATACACATTCTTCATGTGTCAAATCAACGGGGAAGGGGGATTATTATCTCCAGAGGTTTATGTACCTGTTGAAAAATTCAAATTTTGGTCTTCGGCGTCTTTTTCTTTCTAAATAATTTGAATTTTCCATCTTCTAAAAGCCACCATTATGGTAAATCAATTACCCAGAGGGATAAACGTAGGCCAAAAATTTAGGTATCATGATACGCGAGACGTTCAACAAGGTAAAAAAGTTAAACTTAAGGTGGCACCCGCCCATAGACTGCGTAATTGCTGCTTTTGTAAATTTTCGGACCAGATAGCATGGTTTCGTAACCGACCAATGGCTGTGGTCATGTTTGACATTGTTAACAGCCATTGGTGAGATGTTTAAAATATCTCACCGCCGGGCAAGATCAGCTCTCTTCAAGAAGATACTCTGACATAATTGAAATTGCCTGTCTTAGCTCCTTCGTGCCGTCCCCTCTCTTTTGCTCTTTTTTACGCACCTTTGTAAGTGCTTCGAAGCAACGTTTATCTGCCACTTGCAATTAAATTTCAAGCAAAGGCTGATAATACCTCGCGCGTTACAACAATCGACTTCGTTACGGTTTAAGGCTCTATACTCGACTAGTATATTCATACCAAAAACCATCCTTGCGATTCTCTGACAATTTGATAGAGGTGATGGAGGCTTTGCCTCCAATAAACTCTAAACTATGCTATGCCCTAAAATCATAGGTTGGAACCCAAATAATCTGTTTCTTCTTATTTTAGGACTACATTTTGTTGCTATCAAATTCAGATGCACTTGGCACTAAATATAAGATATATCAGCATATCTTTTTACATCCGAAGTAGCTTGCCAGGCCTCTCTCAGATATGCGTGTGACCCATGCGACACTGATTTTATTATCAATGGTGGCAACCACCAAGATAATAGGATGTAGGATAGTTAGAATTTTTTCCGATTCCAACCGGTTATTTCAGCCACGGACCTCTTAAAATAAAATGGACTGCTATTCAATGAAAAAAAAAGTGTGTCCATCCAGGAGGCCGCCATTTGTGGAGCAATTTAGGATTTTTGAGGTAAATCTAAATTTAAACTGCTCATAAGTCATAACAAATAATGAGGAAATGTGAAGTACACTAATATTAGTACATACGTATTAGCGTGTAGGTACTAAAATTAGTATAAGCAAAGCCATATAAGCTTTACTTTTTTGGATTCACAGCCGTAACCCGTAAGGAATAGCAGTTCATCTTTGTTTAAAAGATCCGTGACATCAGCATGACAGTTGATGGGACTAACTGTATTTGATTTTCACCTAAATATTTAATTTAATTTTCACGTCAATTGTTAACTCCAATACGGCATCATAGCTGAAGCTAAATTTTTACTAAATATTTAACGATGATGAATCCGAGATTTGCTGTGGTTGTGTTGTCAAAATTAACTCTCTGCGCCCTCCGCTCCGGTCGCCTACGCTCCGGACGCTCCGAGCCGTTTTAACTAACGGTGTATTACTAACTACAGATATCCGCTAGACAGGTCTTACTCGGCAAAGTGTGCTACTGGGAAGGGGATGGATCTTTCTGGATTGAAATTGGACAGAAGATACATTTTAAAATTACCCCGCTTTCTTTGGTGGCGAAAATTTTATTTTATCTATCATCCAATATAATAATTCATAATAATAATTTTTTGGAAAGCTTCCTTTTCTCCACCTCCTTAATGACATTATAGAAGCATGTCCAACACAAAAACGATAAGCCGTCACTTATCGTCGCCAAGTGCATGAACAGCAAATGTGCAAATTTCTAGTTCTGAGATAAACGCATTGAATATTCATTTCTTCACTATAAATCAGAATTTAAAGCTACAAAAACTATTTTATGCTTATTTGCATATACCGGGTGACCGGTCGCTGATGTGAACATAGGAAATTAACAAGAGAAATTGATTTTTCATTAATTAAAGCTTCCCATCATAACGGATAAGAATGCACTTGATATTTTTTTCTTTAATTACTGTTAAAAACTCACTAATAAAATGCAAAATAGAGCAATTAAAAAAATTTTAGTTGCATTGTTTGAATTTTATTGCAATTGGTTTTTATTTGAAAACCAATAATTTCCATCAAGTTAAGAATTAGTTGTGTATGCGTTCATTGTTAACCAAAATTGTTATATGTCAAAGTAAAGTGTTGGAAATTATTGCTTTTCAAGCAAAACCAATTGCAATAAAATTCAAACAAGGCATATAAAAATTTTTAAATGCGCTATTTAGCATTTTATTATTGAGTTTTTAACAGAAATTAAAGAACAAAATATCAAGTGTTAGGTATCTTTAGAAGCGGAATAAAAATCTCTTCAAATTTTTCATTCTAATCCGTTATGATGGAAAGCAGGAATTAAAGAAAAATCAATTTCCCTTGTTAATTTCCTGTGATTGTATCGGCGGCCAGTCACCCTGTATAAATTTTTAATGCCATTTAATGTGACACATTCACTGTTTTGGCGTTGTGAAATAGAAAACATTTACACATTCGTGAAATTGATATCTCTCCGGCATAATTCTGTTGTCTGATCACAATTGCTGTTTTTGCAATGGATAGTCTGTTAAAATTCCAAATTATTGGTAAACATAACACTGGGAAGATTATATGGTCGCATTACCGATGAGTAGGGTCCGGATTTGTAGGCTCTAAAAACTTCAAAATAAGCACTCAAATATGCGCTAAAAGAAACAGACACAAACGAAGTATTATAATCGATTGAGCCTATTTTGAATCCGAAATTCAAATTTCAAATGTCTGTAAATATTACCACATGCTAATACGTGTTACCGAAAGTCTCGAATATTTCAAAAACTATTTGGGTACAAACGAAAATAATGTTTGCACAAACAAGCACAGACGAAGTACAATCGATTGAGACTATTTTGAATCCGAAATTCGAATATAAAAAGGCATGTCTCTACCCCCCCCCCAAACTTAAAATTGAATTATCTCGAAAACTATTTGGGTACAAACGAAAATAATGTTTGCACAAACAGGCACAAACAAAGCACACACGATTGAAACTATTTCGGAGTCAAAATTCGAAAAGGGGGGCCCACATGCACCTTCTTGGTAACATGATCAGGGCAATAATATTAATAAAAAATATGCAGTTATTGCACTGAATCATCTACAGTTGACAAAGTAGATATTAATTAAAATTATTGTTTTAAATAATACAAAAGGCGGCAATAACAGAAAGAGAATAATTAAAATTATTTAAAATTTTATTACTTGATTTGCTAAATATGCAAAATATATACCAATATAAGCAAATAAGCATTTATAGGCAACAAACCGCCAAATATGCACTTAAACTCAAAATATGCATTATAGGCAAAATAAAAACTATATAAAACGATTCAGAAAGGCGTAAAACATGCTCCCTTTTTAAAATTTTTCACGTGCCTATACGCAAAAAAAAGCATGCAAATGCCGACAAATCCGGACCCTACCAATGAGTAATGCCGACGGACGAACTATCATGTGAGTGTTAATATCTGGGATATTTATTAAGATATAATTGACAAGAATTGTGTAGCTGTTTAACCTCCTAACACTGGGGGGTATTCCATACCCCCCAGACCCCCCCGGTCTCAATACTAAAACATGTCGATATTTTCTTTGGAAGTTAGAACGGTAGGTTAAAATCTGAATTAAGACTCTCACTCGGGAGGTGGGATACACATAATAGATTTTGTTTTTGATTATCTGTTTTTATCGCCAAATTAGTAACCACCCAAATTTGAAGTGGATCCACTTATAAAAAATTATCAATCAATCAAAATCAGAACCTCATTATACCCGAAGGTGTTGAAAATAATACCGACTGTAAAGTTCAAATCCAATCATACATTTAAAGCTTCAGTTATCTGAATCTGTTCGTAACGCATATCTAATTGGTTAGAATTAAGAATATTACCAATTATAAAACTTTGGTGAGTGAGGCCAAAGGTCTCTTAACCCTCCAGTAGGCGCGTGATTTACGCTTGTAGACAAACCCTGTTTCAGAACTAATAAAACCAATAATTTACTACTTTAAAAGTTCAAAAACTACTGGATCCGAAAGATTGACTAATTTTTGTTAGCTACTCAAAGATGCAACCGATATCATTCGAACTGTTACGAGTTATAGCGGTTTAAAGAAGGCTTAAAAAGCATGGTCTACCACCGTAGACCACGCGACCACTGGAGGGTTAATGCTATAAGTAATACACGTTTTACATTACCATTGGTGGCGCCACCATTACTAACAACATTACGTCCAAAATGGAGTTTGAAATTATTCCGTGTAGTGGCGTTTTGTTAATGTATCACGCGAAAAATAAATTATAAATAATAAAGAAAATAGGTGGCCGAAGTTCAAGTTCCAATTCTTATTAAGACTGCACATTGGTGAGACCAACGTTAATTTCGATCCCCAATGTGGTAACTAAAATTAACCTTGGTGGCGCTGCTATAAATCTGTTAATTGCAGCCATTGTTGGATTAAATTATTATCTTCTAATTTATTACTGTACAGAATAGATTCAAAATTTACGGTTAAACAGGAAATTGTGTATAAACAACACAATATTTTATCTCTTTTAAATTAGTTCTTTAAACGGCCACATATGGCTGCTTACTTGAAGTTTCCAATAATTATTTTAGTTTTTGTTGGATTGTGAAGTAGAATCTAAAAGTTTCCAGTTCTCTGAAATTTCTTTTCAAACTGGTATTTCATTTTAAGGGTAAGGTAAGGTAAGGGTAAGGGCTCACTGAAAGGACTTTATATCAGCAATTTTATCTATCTGGTTTTTCTGCCATCAGTTCATAATATATTACAAATTTTGCCTAAAAATGTATTGTTTTCTGTAATAATTATATAAATGAAGCCTATTTTTATGATCACCGCATATCATCCATCCGTTTTTATTCCAAACGGAATTATCTTAAAAGCATCTCTTTCTTCCTTAAAAGACTTCCTCAATTAAATTAATTAGTTATAGTTGTAACTACTGATAAGTATAAATTAGCATTGTAGAAGCTCAGCTTTTGTTTGAATTCTTTTGTTTAGCCCCTTATCCCTTTGACGGCTAATTTAAATCATACCAAGTTGTTTACTATATTAAATGAGGTTTATTTTCATGTGTTTTTTTGCTCTATTCTTTAAATCTTCGTTTACTAAAATTTAAAAAAAATCTAGTTTACGGAAATGGAAAATTTTTCATATTCGGGTAAATAAAGTTTCCTTTTTGAAATAGGCACTAAAGTATCACGATTTTGGGTTATGCAACCCAACTTGCATTGACCATTGGAACTGGAACCATTTAATTTTTCCCACAATAAAAAATCTGATGTGACACAACACATGACTTTCCCATTAAAAAATATAAAAGTAGGTAACTAGTAACAAATTCAATATTTTAGTAATATATAAGTAAAACATTAGGTGTTTTCAAAATCAACAATGAAATTGTAAATTTAACTGTTTATATTTTTAGTCCATAATTGCTCGGCCTTTGGCCTCATTCGATGGAATTACAACCATAATGTACTTTAATATATTGGTATGTAAGTTACAAAAAGCGATATTTTTATGTAGGAGTCATCTAAAATATGAAACTGCAATGTTAAGTACCAGCAATAATAATTATATAATTTATTGATTCGGCATTGAAAGTATTTACTGGAGATCAAACAAATAAATTTTAACGTTTTAATTAGGGCGTTGCTATACAGACACTGAACATATAAAATATAAAAGTCGCTTTTATTAAGCAATCCTTCACTGTATCGATTTTATGATTAGATATGTATTGGCCCTATTGAAAAATTTCAGATCTTAGTCCTGTTCTTGTTGACAAAGGCAAGTCGATTTGTTCCAGGAACGCCTAGGTGAGTAAAACGACTTTATTGACTATTTATATTGATAGTTTCTTTAAATCGATCTTTAAATAACCTCTTGGGACGAAGTTCATAACAATACATTTAAAATTCACTTTCCAGCCTTATCCTTCGATCTGAAAAACTGTTACATAATATTTTCTTGTAAATTTTTATTGTCGATTTCTTTTTGACTTTTAAAAAAATGATTACTCAACATCTTTCAAATCAAAGTGAAAAAACTTGGTTTGAAGCCATATTCACGTTTGATTAATGTGTTCTGTTGAACCATTAGAAATATGACCTTTATCTGAAAAACTGAAGTTTTCGCTTTTAATTTAAAAGTATTAATTCTATCTAGTTTAACATGAAAATTGGGAGGAATATTAAAATGTTTACAAAGTACGCAGACATAAGTGGCTAGCGTGGCTAGCCTTTTAAAAATGTTTTCTTGATAGCAAGTCAAGTTTTCCACTCGATTTAGTCGCACGAATTCTTGCAAATCATTATTATTATACGTAAATTGTAACAATTTTCCTGTCGTTAATAAAATAATTCTTGCATCTATTTATAAAATGAATGATGCTTTTGCAACAAACGTTCACGATCTATGAAAGCCACTGTTGCATGCGAATTGGCTATTGTAATGTATGTTCCAATTTAGTATTCTATGGACATTTTCCGTAACAACCATCCATAAAAAAGTTTTAAAGAGAAAAAGTGTTCAAAAGGCCAATAATATGTTGGTCATGCTTCTCAAATTTATAAAATTTTATTTACAAATCAAATATATCAGTACTATGGAGTAAAAAGTCTTCATTATATAAGAGAAGTTTTTTTTAATTTAATATTTGGGGTGTTCTATTTTGAGAAATAAATTACTTTTAGCAACAATAATCTTGAATTCCATCTTATAAATATTTTTTAGTGAAAAAGTTTTCTTGCTTGCCTGCCTCTGTTCCGCAACTTCTGATGTTCATAATACAGTGCGAACAAGAGATTATTTATTTGTAAGCAGCATTAATCATTCCGGTTCCTTTAGTACGAAGCGAAAAGTTTAATATTAAAGGTTTTTATTTATACTTCCTTCGCTTTCTTACTTAACATTTCTTATACTGTTCGTATAGCAAATTTGAAACTGAGAATCGATGAAGTCGACTAATGACATAATCCAAAACAATAAAAAAAAAGCATAATTGATAAAACAATATTTCTAAATATTATTTCTGCTCTAATGAAACCTGATAATCGCTGAGCCACTTATTTGGTTGATAATAAATAAAAGAACCAGTCAGAAGGAGCTTTCTAGCAAATTTCCAATATATTCCCGTTCTAAAGATTTCCAACCTAACTTTTTAATGTTCTGTTTATCAAATATCACGTACAGAGTATTTCAAAATAAATGAGACACAAAAAAATGTAGGTATCACTTTAAATTCGTAATTACCTTGATGATTAATATATTCCAGGAACAATGGGTATAAAATAGTTTTGTAGTCAATTATTGTCTTCAGTACAACATTTCGAGACTGCAAATTATTTCATTATGAATTCCACAATGAAATTTTCAAAACACAGTGAATCATAGCCATCCAACAATTCTCATTACAATTTGGTTAAAATATAATGACCGTAGCCTAACATTATAAAATCAAATTAATATGATAAATATTTAGTCTTAATTTTCCTTTTTATTGGGTCCCTAAAGTACAGAGTATGTATGTGTTTAGGGACCCACAGATAGGTACAATTTGAAAAGTTTAATATTGTCCTTTACTGGATATAATAATTCATTTTTAAAAAGAAAATTTATACAAAGCTCCGGTCTAATTTTCAGTATAATCAAATTGCTTTTTAAATTTCTATTAAGCATTTTAAGCTACCTGTTCATTATTTTATTAAAAAATTTTATACTGAATTTTTGTAGCAGCTTTTATATTATACGAGTAGAATATTTAATTTTTAATAAGTTACGTTCAAAATTATTTATTTATTACAAAGAAATAAAAATGATAATTAGAAAGGAAATATTCTACTGGGAACACAAAAATAATATAAACTTTTTCTATCATGAGCTGCCACATTTTTAGGTTACACTTTTTCTGTTCCTTTTTCATCAAAAAATTTTAAAATAAAATTAACATTGTTACAAATTACATAGTAATATAAAATGCACTGCTGACGCGCTATGGCATGTGATATAACAAGAGCTAATGACAAGTTTTACTCGAACATTTTGTTAATCAAATAAGTACTTTGTAATAATTAAGTTAAGAAAATGCTATTAGTCAATGTTATAAAAGGGGTTGAACAGGATTTATTTAATGATGATAAATTTGTCATTCAAGTTCCTGTTAAATTAACTAATCATATTTTTCTAACACCAAAAATTGCTCCATTTTAATCATTTCACCTGATGATAACTAAATATTTTTTTAAACTACTGCAATAGAACCCTGGCAGCGGTTTGCTATAACCGTTGATTAAGTTAGCATGAAGCGGAAATTCCATTTTCGAATTTCGTACTTGTTGATGGGATTTTTTTCGTCTTCCAATGTACATTGTACATGGTTAATGTAATTTGTGCAGTAATTTCTACATGAATTAATTTAAAGAGCTTCTGAAACCTTATTGAAGCGGTCGCTGATCTACTTATTTTCTAATAACAATCCCTATATGGTGATATGTAAGCTTTCGACCCCTAGAAGATCTTTTATTACGGATTTACATCAAAGCAAAAGCTAAATTTTAATTTCCGACTTTGATATTGTAGCCACAGCAGTGGAGTGATGTGATCGCTGGTTGAATTACAGAGCGCAAATTCTGGGTTCGAATCGCGGATTTCACAGAATTTCTTAACTCGGCCTTCCAGTGGACATCTACACGCTGTTATATGAACAGTTATAGTAAAAGGAGTAGCAAAAGAGGAGTAATCCACCTCATGAAATGGATTGTGGAGCAAGAGCTTTGATGGGCCCCTCGATTAATAGGGTGCGATTTAAAATTGAAAAAAAAACAAAATTTGGTCACAATATAATGCAGTTTAAGGGGCCCAAAGCATTGGGTTCGGGACCATTCCTCCCTGTATGGTATTTACAACACTGCCGTGCCTCCCAAGACCCTATACTCTTATAGGTTGCATGCTCATTTCTTCACATTTTATGGTGTTAAGCGGGCTTATCCACCCTAGAAAATAGAAAATAAAACTTAAAAATGAGATAAAATTAAGTATTATGATGTAGTTTATGTTCCTGAGAAAATTTTCCCCTAACCTGGAGGGTACACAAATGTACGCTATCAGTAAACAATTGAAAAAACGGGTTCTTATGAAATACCCCCCCCCCCTTAAATAGGCAAAATATTGATTCTAAAGAATTAGATTTGCGTGTTTATCAATTTTTAAAAGTTTTATCGTTACTTCCTTGTACTGGAGAGAGGGGGGTATGAATTCAGCTGTTAAAATTATTAATAAATTCCTTTAGTATTATCTAATTTTTACTTTCAATATTGATACAGTTCTTATTAGTTATTATGTTATGTGAACCCATTAGCTCAGTTGGTTATTATAGAGCGTCGTGCTAATAATGCGAAGGTCTTGGATTCGATCGAAATTCGAACCAGGCTCCCCGGTTTTATACTAATTTCTTCACAATTTTGGGGATAAATTTGTTTTGGTTTATATTATAATGTGGTGTTCTAAACCAACTTTACAGTCCCTCACTCGGAAAACTGAGGTAGTTGGGATGTTTCGAACATTCACAGTTAGGTTCCAACCGCTTTTTGTCAGCAGAGCAAATTTGAGACCGCTTATTCAACAGGGAAGACTGGATTCCAAAAATTCAATTAAAGAAACTCGGGCAATTCTATACTGTTTAATAATTTTGAACGAAAAATGTAAGAATTTATCTTGTAGTGTGGACCACAAATAGTCCTTTCGCCGTATGTGTCGGTTTTTGATCGTATCAGACCACCATTACATTTAATATTAATCTTACTAAATGGCGTTGTGATAGAATCAATGAATATGTGTGGCAAAATAAAAATTTGTGCAAAATATTTTAATAATAAAATTTTTTGACGAACCAATAAGTTGTTTGATAACCGCAGCGTTGTTGGTGACGTCCTCAGAAATTTGTTCGGTAGCAGACCATATGCAACCCGTCTTGTCCACGCTCTCGTTCTTTGGAAAACCCCTCGTGGTTATTGCGGTTTTGCCTTCTTCAAATCTTTCACCAAAACCTAGTGTATCCGTAGAGTCGCAGCTGTTCACTAACAAAATTAGTGTGTTTTAGTGCAATCGAACATCTGTGGATTAACAGCTGGTTTTTTGGTACATAACCTCAACTTTTTGTGTTTCTCATTTATGATAATTTCCACTATTTTAGGGCCTACACAGCGTTTTCACCTTGTTTTTACAGTTGTATTGACTAATACAAACGAGATTCGACACTGACTGACCACAATTTACATTAATAAACGCTGTGCAACTTTCTTGTTCATGCAGGACGTCACTTCGAAGAATAAACAAAATTTTCCTACCTTGGAAATCGAATCAGAAAATGCACTATTTAATCGCTCGAAAAGGCTTTCTGGATCGAAATTTTCGTTCCAGAAAAATATCAAACTCGAAATTCACAACTCAAAATCGACGTCACAAAAAATCGCAACTGGCTTGCGGAACATCGTCGAACGGAAAGCACAAATTAAATTTCTTAACTTCTTATCCTCCAAAATCGAAAATCTTCCCTAGCATTTTCAAAAGGACACAAAATAGGAGGTAACTGTTTTTTGGTGGTAAATTTGAATTTTGCACTAATTGCTATTCATTGTAGGTTTACCAAATTAAACACAACAACCGCACAAATCACCTTTAGAATCAAAACATTGTATTTGTGTAATGTGTAAAAGTAACAAATTGGCTCTGAAAGTAAACAAGATCTATTTGTACAGTTTTATGTGTTCGCTTGCACACCATTTTTGACAATAATGTTCAATCCCGAGTCTCTTATTCGTTTTTATCATCACAATATGTTATTAATTGTATGTATGTTTGAAGGGGGGGGGGGGGTTAGTGAAAATTAAACCACTTACCACAGGCGCTCTCTACTCTCGTTAGCGCTCTGTGGAAGGGGCAAATACAATCTTTTTAAATTTTTGTTATACATTTGTAAACAATACAGTAGTACATTTTTCAAATTTATAGTTTTTAATCTTATTTTTTCAATTATTTGTAATCCATGGGGATAAGTTAATTACTCCCTTTGATAGCTACTAAAAAGTTAGAATTTGCGATATTGACATTTTCTGTGACTAAATCTTTAAGAATCACCTACACTGTCGTTGATGTTATTATAGAAAATCAGACGCTTATGATCAAGAGGGTCAGAAGGCAATTGCCCCCCCCCAATCTTTATTAGGGCCTGCAGGTGAAAGAGATGCAAATTTTCCAAATTCCGCCCCTAGACACATAGACCTTTAACTTTTTTGTACTAAGTATTTCTTAAATTTCTATACTCTTTGACCCCTTTTTTGATTCCTATTTTAAAATATTATACATGCTGACGCACAAGTTGCACTATTTGGTTCAAGAAAATGGAATCTTTTGAATAAAATATTTCAAATGTTTTTCCAAACGTAATTATTTTTCCAGAAAAATCATTTAAATAACTTTGATTTAACCCTAAATCATAATTTCATTTGTTTCATCTCTCGCCTACATTTTCTCTGAGTAACATACAACCGGTCCATCGCGCTTGAAGAATATTGGCGCAGCGCCATTATTTTTTACTTTACATTACATTACCTTGGGACCCTGGGATTTTAAGGGCCGTGTTCATTCGCACACCGCATACTAGTACCTACGCCACTGGCAGCGACTTCGCGAACTGGTGCAAAAACAGGCCCAAAATTTTGTTGTTAAAAAAGCAAGTTTTTATTTTATTAATATTTGTATTCATACATTTTTTACCGTTTAAAATAAATTGTGTAATATATTAATTTTTGAAATAAAGGAGGGAGGCACCAAAATTAGATTTTTTTCAAAGGGGGCGTAAACACATAAAGTATGGAAACAACTACGTCAATTAGTGATTTTTAAAGGGGGTAACAGCAAAAATTCTAATTAGAATTTTTGAAACTTGGTAAATGTCTTATCGTTACATTTGTGAACACTGCAAAAATAGTGAAGATATTCGAAACGAAAAGGGGGTAGTTTCTGGGGGAGTTGAATTGAAACATTTTGTCTAAAATTTTTAAAACTAAGTAAATGTACGTATTAATGCTAAATCTGTAAATACTGCAAAAATTAGAGAAAAAAACAATCGCAAAGAGTGATTTATGAGGGGGGGGGGCAGAAAGAAAAATTGTTTATGGAATTTTTGAAACTTGGTAAATATAAACTTGCGAACATTGCATAAATAGTGACCAAATTCTAAACAAGATGTGGTGATGTTTGATGGGGGTGGTGGTTAAGCAATAATAATATTGTTTAAAATGTTGTAAATGTATTAATGTTAAACTTATAAACGCTGCAAAAATAGTTTAATAATAGTAGTAATTCTAAGCGCCTAGAAAGTGGCCTGTAAAGGGGGTCAGCGATAAACATTTTGTTTCAAATTTTTAAAACATTTTGTTTATATTCCAGTTGAACACGCGAATACTGCAAAAATAGTGAAAAATTCAAAATGCTTGCAGGTGGCGGGGGCAGGCCGGATCGGAGGACGCGGAAAGTCGATTTTGACAATGCAATCACGGCAAATCTCGAATCCATCATCGTTAAATCAATTTATTGGCGCAGAACTTATATATTTTTGGGGAAATTTTGTTTCAGCTATTGAAATTTTATAGTAGACCTCACACTATAGCAAAAATTTTATAGTAAACCACACACTATAGCGGCACCAAAAATGTTGTTTGAAATATTCGAAACTAAAGCCCATGCTAAAACCTGTATGAAACGACGTTTTTTGCATACAATTTAGTACTAAATGGCATCTAAATGGTAACTACCCAACAGATTCGTGCCCAAGGGGGACCGAAATCACTCAAAATTTGGTCAAGTTGGCAAAAACCGCTAAACCGACAATAGAAAAAATAGACAATTACAAAAAGTTGGACATTTTTAATTAATTAAATTGGCAAATCCTCCCCTGCAAAAAGTTGATTAGGCACGTCCCTGCTAACCAATAAAAAGCGTCTGATGTATACTATCACGCGCTTTCCATTTACCATTTAGCATTTAGTACAAAATTGTATGCAAAAAATAACTTTGTGTCATACAGACTTAATAAATTAAATATAAATTAAACCACTAAATTATAGTGATTAATTTTCAACAGTAATGTTAATTTTTGTCTCGTGCTTTTAATAATTAAATAAAATAATTTTTTTCTATGTTGAAAGCTGAATTTTGAGGCATCCGTGATTTATGAGGCCCCAGGCGCGCGCCTCGTGCGCCTGTTCGAAAATCCGCCACTGGTTGAATACCTGGCCAAGTACCTACTGAGTACTGACTGTTGATAAACTTGCTAATGGCGTTTCAGTATACTGTTTTAGTTTGTAACTCGAATAATCTAAAATATTCAGTTTTACTGTAAATGTTTAAATATTTAATCGTAGTAGATTCTTCAGCTTGGCATTCGCAACAAAATAGTTTGGTAAGAATTTAATTGTTTCAAATTTTGCTGTACAAAATTATCAATTTTCTCAAGTTTTTATCTTCATCTTATTTGCTTTCATATAATTTTAAAATATTAATTTATTTTTCAAATGATCCAAAGAGGATCTATCTACCCATAATAACAAAAGATTTCTGATTAAGCAAGTTGAATTCTGTTTAAATTACTGACTTTCACGATACACTAAGGGTGCGTTCTAATGGGTAGATTTTGCGCTTTCACTACACCTGTGACGCGCTTACCTTTCTAAAGTTTAGATTTCAAATATTTGTTAAAGATTAGCAAATAAATTACGTCATAAATGGGTAAAAACATGGGTTTTTGTACCACAATAGAGTTAGTACCAAATTTTCCCTAATTTGTATATTTTATACACGCCAAATAAATTTATACTTACTTAATAGATTTATGGCTAGCTGGAAAATGGCCCAGTAAATCTGATAGACAGGTTAACTGAACAACTATAAAAATCACTCATTACCAGAAAATATTTCAGAACGGTAATATTATAATCATAACGCGGTATATTTCATCAAAATTGTACTAAAAATGAAAAAAAAAAAAACGCAAATAAGACACATAATATTCTTTTAAAGAAATTCTTTTAAATTTGAACCCCTTGCTCCGATGGTCCATGAATGTTGAGGTGGACAAATTAATTAAGGTTTCGCCCCCTCAGTCATGCAGCTTACAGTCGCACGTAATGGTTTGTGGTTCTGACTCAGTCGATTATTCAACAGCCAACGAAACAAAAAGTTTCTTGGCACCAATCTTACAAAATAAGCGTTGACTTTATCGGTAAAATAAAAGTAGATTAAAGGTGGGTTTGTCGATGTCTGATTTCAAAATCATCAAGTAAAAGAATATACGCAAACATTTACCGCAAAGTGACTAAAATGCAGAATACGGTGAAAGGATATCCCGAGATAAAGTAAATACAACCGAAGTTCTTAATTACATTTCAACTTAACCCTCAACCACACCTCGTCCAATTTCTGTTCAGAAAATCTATAGTTCATGGTCCTAAATTGCAATTGGTTTTATTGTGTTCAATTACCTCGATCATTTTTTTTAAGTTTTAATTATTATTAACACTAGGTAGTGATTGGTTGGAACTTGATGATGTGCTACCAATCAGAGGCGCGTACAGAACTAATCAGAAAAGCAGCGTTAGGGAAAGAGAGATAATCAGTTTTCTACGATATTCTTTGTTTATAAAATTAATAAAAATAACTCTGAATCAGCAACAATAATTGAAAGCATTAAACGGAACATATAATGCAACTACTGCAATGGATTGAGATAAATAAATAGACATTTGAGACAATTTCATCGGAATTTCTTTTTAAATTTTATTTCATCTCATTTTTAGTACTATACGAACAGCAAATCTGCTCTCTTCAAAATCGAACAAACCTTCGAGGCATATAGCAACGAAACAAACCCAAAGAAGCATTGTTATAAGTGGTTTATGTCAATAATCTTGAGCCGATTCAATTTATTTTAAGCAAATATTTCTTTTTCCTATCTTGATATTCTAAGCTTCGTATGTAGATGAATTTCTTTGGGTTTCTGGATGAATATTGGTAACTTTGTTCAAATTAATAAAATTAAATTGTTTTCTTTAAAATTTTATAGACAACCGAGTGTCTGATGCCATAAGACATACATTTTGGATATCAGTTTCTAAAATTTTTGAAACGATATGTCGTAAAAAGATACAGTTTTTCATAATGTCCGAAAAATTCAATTTCACGAAATAATTCTATATGTTTTTCAAATATTCAGATTCTGCTACCTTTCGGGAGAGGCGGACCCAGCAACTTTTTCAAAGAGGGTCGATTTTATAGATTGAAAAGAAAAATGCAAAAATTGATAACTCCCTCTATACTTTTTCCATTAGTAATTTTACTTTCTTTGTTTTATATTATGGAAATGCTTAATTTTTCCAAGAGGGCGATCGCCCCCCTCCCTGATCCACCCTTGCCTTTCGGTAATTTTTGCATGTATTTTCAGCGCGTTTTTATGTTTACTTGTTGTAACAGGCATTATTTTATAATTTTTTTATAATAATTGTAGTTTTTATGATGCATAATAACAATTAACTATTTTGACTTCGAAATTTTGAGTTTAGTTAGCATGCAGATTTAAGGAAAATAATACCTATATAATTGTTATTTTATTACCATTTTGGATACTTCAACTAGAATAACTTTACGTATTAACTTTTAACTTAAACCATAACAATAAAGATTTTATTTAGTCACATTATTATTTTTATTATGCAAGCAGCATTGAAACTTCAAAATGGGTTTACATTATAAACTTTGGGGTAGATACTTTAAAAATATATTTGATGCACTTCATTGAAGAATTGAAAATTATGTTTGTAACTTATAGATTAATGCAACTCATATTTTTTATTCTGATATCTTTTTAATCCTACGTTTTACTTAAGGGTTTACTGCAATATTGTCGTATTTCAACAAATACATACTCGTAAGCATGAACAAATATTAGCCAATATAGACGAAGTATCTTCGCAATACCAAAAAATTTTGATGTTTAAAGGTTTATCCTATACTGTGAGCATTCTAGAAACTGCGAATTTTAAAAATTACTTCTGGAAAAACTATAAATGCAATTTAATTGTGCATTGACCAATTCAATTGATTAAAAAAAATCCATCGTGATGAAAAGTGATACTTTAATTCTTAATTTTATAAATATATTAATGTATTATATTAAAAAAGCAACCTACGAAATAAATACCGCATCTGATTTGTCACAGTCCCTCGAATGAGGCCGTATGCTGAACAACTATGGCCTTCACATCAATGATAATATCTGGAAGACTATTTTATTTAGATATTTTTATTAAAACTTAATTAGTAACGATTGCTGCATCTATTTATTTTAAAAATTGTTGGTTGTACTGATCCTGAGGGGTATTCCAGACCCTCCGTCCTAATATTACTACATATTTATTACTTGGAACTGCTGCAATTTATTAAAATCAATGATAGAACATAATATTGGTATTTGTGACCGGGAATACCCTCCCGGTGTAGTGTACACGGAGTTAAGGGATCAGGCAATTGTCCGGCTTAACTAAGGAGAATTTATCCGGAAACAAGTTTTCAAAATAAATCACAAATCTAACACAAGAGTTGACTTTAATCGTTAAACAAAAGAATAACAAAATTGGTGGAGTGATAAGTTTGTCTGCGATATCACATGCAAGTAAAATTTAAAATAAAATATAAAGGTAAAAAATTTACAAGTAAGTCGGAACATAAAAGAGACTAAATATGCATCTGGCCGTTCCTACGTCGTCTGCTGTTTCATCTACCAAATGTGTTATGGTGAAAGAGCTCAAATCCTAGTTGGGTGAACACAACTTTCAGATAGGCATGGGGTATCGCCTACGGGGCAGGATTTCCTTGAAATATTTCAATCACTTCCTTCCGCTTCCTTCTTCTTCCTTTTACTAGAATTCTCTTCTAGTAGGCATTGAGGCCTGTTATTTCCCAACATCTGCGTCGTTTCCTTGGCAGTGTTTAGAAATTTTGAGCATATAAATATGTTACATTCATCAGATAGCTTGCTAGACTTGCCTTCAGATGTGCCTGTATCCTGTTCTTTTATGTTAATGGTGGCAATTCACTAACCCAGGGGACCACCGCCTTAACGTGCCTTCCGAAGTACGGAGACCAGTCATAAGAAAGTTTGACTCTCCCCAAGTTTGAACCCGGTACCCAGCATTCGCATCCAACTGCGTTAGCTGCAAGACAATGACCGTCCCTTCCTAAAATGTGCAAATAGTTATTAAATATTGGACAAATTCAGTTCAAGTTTCTAGTAAGCTGAATAGCGGTAAACAAAATGTGGTACATCCCCTATTTGGTGTTAATTGAGTTATAATAAATTTACATGTTTATTTTTGAGTTTTATAATTTCTAATTGAAAACTCAAAGGGGTGTATACTTTTATGTAATCCTCCCTTAATTTGGGGTTTATTAATTTTCTATTTAAATCAATAACCGTATTAAAATTTTAATTAAAATTTTACCTTACATCTTCTCACTGCTGACGATTTTTCATTTTCTACTCTTTTTTTCTCAGACAAATTATCCAAATGTTAAGCATTAAATTCTATGTATTTGATACTTAAACTTTCTGCAGAAATTCATAATACTTCTTTCTACTTCGACGGTCAGAAAAAGAATAAATTTGTTGCAACTGGGTTACATAAAATATCACGACATTATGTATTTTTATTACTTACGCTTACTTAGACAATGAAATCTTACCTCTGATTTTATTACACTTTTAACGAGCCGTTAAAACTAACATTGATTTATATCGGCTTGTTAGGCTTAACAGACGGTTTCTATTCTTTCTTCTTCTTCATCAGCCTTTTTCCGCCCACTGCTGGACATAAGCCTCTCCATATTATGGAGGATCTGGCCATAACTCACCACGCTGGCCAGAGGGGTTGGTGAGTAGTCCGCAGATCGATTTTGGACTATAGTTGTTTTACATCCGGTAGCAGCTTGCTAGGCTAGCATTCAGATGTGCCTGTAGCCCTGTTTTTTGTTAACGGTGGCAATTCGTCAACGCAGGGGGACCGCCGGCTTAACGTGCCCCCGAAGCACGGAGACTTGGTCACAAGAAAGTTTGACTCTCCCCGGGTTTGAACCCGGTACCCCGCGTTCACATCCAACTGCGTTAGCTGCAAGGCAATGACCGTCTCTTATTGTTTTCTATTGGTTAGTTAAATTTAACGCTTTGTTACACGTTTTATGAAACCAGGCCACGGACCTCTTAAAATAAAATGGACTGCTGATCAAGGTAAGAAACGGCAAATGCGGGGTACTGGGTTCAAACCCGGGGAGATTCAGACTTTCGTATAACTAGTCTCCGTGCTTCGGAAGCCACGTTAAGCCGGTGGTCCCCTGGGTTAGCGAATTGTCACTATTAACATAAAGACCAGGATACATGGCACATCTAAAGGCAGCTGTTGGGAAAATAACAGGCTTTAGCCTACTAAAGGATTCTCTTAGAATTGCATCTAGAAAATAGAAAAAGTGGAAGATGCAAAGAAAATTAGTACTAAGCCTGTTTTTAAATTGTAAGAATTAAATATTAAATAACTTCGAATTCTTGAATGCATCGGACAGACTATCCTTATGGAATACTTTTAGCGGTACAAAAATATCCACCAAGGGAAATCTCTGTATCCTTATGCTAAAACAAAACTAAGATTTTAGGATTCAACAGATTTTCCTTAAGTGACAGAATTATTGAATCAGCTTTTAAAATAATTGAATTTGCAGATTTTAATCCAACGAAAATCTTATTACAGTTATTATTATTCGCTTTTTCAAGAGAATAGCTAAAAATTAACTTTTTCATAACCATTTGAAAGAGAAAAGTTTGTAAACGGTGTCTTGAATCTTTTCTTTATGCACTATACTTTTCATTCTCATGATAGACTTTGGGAAGTTTCCCTTCATCGACGCGTACAAGCGCGGCACGCAATCATCTGTCATCCCTTATTATGAATCAAGTCCATTTTCTGTTGTGAAACAGCTATTACGTTTTGTTGCGAGAGACCGGGGTTAGTTGGCGCATTCAATATCAGTAATTAAATATTTTTGTAAAAAGATTTTGCTTAAATTAAGGCAAAAAATATTTTCCACCTACTCTTTCAGATTATTGTACTTACACGGTTGTCCAATGTTAAATTTTCGATGTATTGGGACTGCGCCAACCAACACTTACGTCAACCAACCCCGGTCTCTCCTAGTAATACAAATTCGTAATTATACACACCTTGTATTTTTGACATCATTGACAAAAATACAAAATTTATTCAGAATTAAAAAAACACTAATTTATTATAAATTATTCTAAAATAAATATAAATTGTGACAGTGCATACAGCAATAATGTACATGCAGCAGTTGGTCATAGTAATCAATTATCGGTAATTTTTACTAATTAATTAGTTAACTTAACAATTAATTTATAACCTTGATACCTACCTACCTATTTTCGATGATCATGGGCTAGGAACGATTTACAATAGCATTTAAATTTCTCGGTTGATTGGCGGGAAATTTGAAATGTAATATTCAATATTACAAAAAAATATATAATAACTACTACACCGTATCATGATCTAGCTAATTGTTTTGTTAATTATTAAAAAATAATTTATAACATTTATCGTTGCCGTTATGTTTCTGATTATCGTAGGTTTAGGGCCGGTTTTACAATTGGAGGTTTAGCATCGGCTCAACTAAGCCGATGCTCAGCTGAACCGCACCTATGCTTTACCTATGTAAAGCTTCAAGTTGAGCTCGGCTCAAGTACTAAGCGCACATTGTAAAACCCATAATTTGTAAAATTTGAAGCTCAAGGCTGGTTCAAAGTTGAGCTGAGCTTAAGCTTCTATTGTAAAACCGGCCCTTAATTACTTCAACTCCGCTACCTCCCAGTTCTACACTTTCTAGCATTTGAAATCATAACGACAATACACATTCAATGTAATTCTCTTACCTATTGTGTATATTGTACTAGTTACTTAATAAAATGCATTAATTTGAAATTATTATTCGTTCCAGGTCGATTGTGGAAAGGATGTGATGACAAAGTATGGTTTACGTAATAAATGGTAGACGCGATTTGATTAACAACTTAAAAAATGTTGACATAAAAAAGCGTGCCAAAAATTATAGTAGCTTTATTTTTCATTCAAACGAAATTTTTTGGACATAATGCCCGGATTAACCGCATTCAATCGTCGATGGAGTGTGGGATCAGATGATTTCGTACTCCCTGGTGGCATTCTTTCTCTCTTCCATTTCATTTGGTAAGTTCAAATTTATGTAAATATTTCGAGAAGCTGTACCACTTTGAAAGAAATTTAATATGGAAAGTTCACGTCAATATTTTTGCAAAATGAGAATATAATATTTTACTTTGGCTCACTCGTGAATGCAACTTTCACGATCTGATTAAGCTTCAAAAGCAGGTTTCATTTACACCAGCAAACAAGTTTTAATGTTTAAGGTTAAAGGAATGCCTTACAGGAAGAGAAATTTGCTTTAAAAACTTACATTATTCTTTGATAATAATTTTGAAGGAAACTTATTTTAAAAATTTCCGATACCTACGGTTGATTATCTCAAAGTAAACACTCGTTATAGATTATGATATGCGAAAAATTAATTGATTAAGCCATCAACATAATAAATTTTTAATTTATGACGAACACACCCAGAAAAGTTGTCTGGAGAATTGTTTGTGCTATTTTTTGCAATAGTAAACATTGGCCATCCTTTCCGATAAATTTAAAATAACTGACATTCAAATGAATTTTCAAGTTTGTTAAAATATTTGAAAAATTTCGACTGGGAAGATAAAACCTAACACAAATAAACAAATATCTTTTGTAATACTTGAAATTACGGGAATCCTTTTGCAAAATCTTGATTTCAAATTCATTATTTTTACAACAATTATAATTAAAACTTTTTCGTAGCTATAAAAGTAATTTTAGTTGGAAACAAGTTTTCTATAACAATAATACATCACTTAATCGGTGGTTATTTTGAAACTGAATAAATTTAACCAAATGTCGGAATTTATTAAAACTTTTTCTGTGGGTTCCAATAAAAATTTTATTTATCTCAAAACTTTATAAGCTTGTTTACTTACAATTGATTTAACATTTTTTATCTCTGATTGAAAAATATCTTTCTTTTTAAATTAAGCAATTTAGGTATTTTCTTTTTTTTTCCAAATTATCCGATAATCCAATTAATCTTGTCGACAAAATGCTATATAGGTAAAAACTTAAAGTCAATTGTAACCAAATCCATAACTGTACGTCACTGATGAGATCTAACAAGATCGAAACATGTCTGTCGTTGTTGTGGTTTGGTTATAATTGACTTATTTTCGAATTTTTACAATTCTTGGCAACTGGTTAAGTTGCGCCATTTTGACCTCGCGAAGGGTCTTGATTGAAGGTTTATCCTCAACATATTTAGTACTGTCGTAATGACATGTCTTCACGACCTCTCGGAAAAGTGCTTCCACATCACATCCGTGTGTTTATTTTATTATATAAACGGGTCGTTTTATACTTATTAGCATTGCGCGAATTGTTGATGTCATTTTTTGGATTATCGGATAATTCAATTAATCTTGTCGACAAAATGCTATATAGGTATAAACTTAAAGTCAATTGTAACCAAATCCGTAACTGTACGTCACTGATGAGATCTAACAAGATCGAAACATGTCTGTCGTTGTTGTGGTTTGGTTATAATTGACTTATTTTCGAATTTTTCATATTTAAAATGTCCTTTGTCGATTTATCCCAATTCTTCTTTTTTATTTCAATGGGTTGATTCGTCCTCGAACCACGCTAATTTTATTTATTTAATGATTAATTTTATTGGACTTTACCAAATTTTAATCTTTTGCAGAATATAGCAGTAATATTATTTAATGGATGTAGGAATCTTGTTAATCCATTCATGCGGGTCAAAATCAAGAGAAAACCGTAGGTTTCGTAAACCAATTTCAACCAAAATCTAGTCACTTCTTAATCTCAATATAAAAATTATATTTTTAAACTCAATCAAAGATATAAAATTAAGGTGGCAGATCAATAGGCGCTGAGCTTGTGTCAAGTTCAACTCAAAAACGAAAAATCGTAGAAAGTTGAAATTTTCAGAATATACGTAGAATATGATTTTACTTAACGTAAGCTATTTTTTATTTCAAAAAAATTAATATAAAAAAAATTTTCTTTAGGTTTTCCATAAAATACACTTTTGATCTAAATATAAAATAGCTTACGTTAAGTAAACTCATCTGTTACGTATATTCTGAAAATTTCAACTTTCTACGATTATTCGTTTTTGAGATGAACTTGACACTAGAATTGAAGCAATTTACTTGAAATTTTAAATTGGTGCCAAGGCATTAACCAATCAGAAGTAAACGTGCAGTTCAAGCATTTTCAAAAAGAGGTCGGCACTCAAATTTGTAGCAAGGACACAAACCATAACATCTACTATTGTATTGGCAGGTAGCAAGTGGGTATTGGGAAAATACCGAATAGAGCTACCGTAAATTATAATCTGTCCTCTACCTGGGCTTATTTAATTTTGTATTTATGCACTGTAAATTGCATTGGCGCAAACAAAAATTTATTACCTATATAAGTATATATAAATAAAAATATTTACATATTTATTTTATTTATTTATTTATATTTATAAATTCTAAATTTATAATAATAATAAAAAAAAATAGAAAAAAAAAATAGAAAAAAATTCTAAAATTGTTCTATTAGCATAACCTTCAAGTATAACTTCAATTATGTTATGTATACCTTTTTAAAAGCTTTTATTCTGTTATATTGCATTTCCAGCTACAAACTCTTCTACTTTTATACTTTTAACTTGTTCAAACCAGGCCCGTAGCCAGGATTTAATTTAGGGGGGGGCACTTGTAAAAAACCTTTTGTAAACTGTAAAATTTTCGGTGGTTCGCAATTAAATTTAATACATTTCGGGGGGGGCACGTGCCTCCCCTTGCTACGGGCCTGGTTTAAACTGTTGGCATTGTTTGGGGGGGGGTACCAAAAATTGTTACCAAAAAAAGGGGAGAGAGGTTAGTGTTAGGAATCGATTTTTGTTAATGAGGGGACCGTTAAGAGCGAGATCCACCGGTCTAGTTTAGGTTAGTGTTAGGAAACACTACATTGTGTCGAAGTAAAATGCATACCAAAATTAATTAAAAAGAATCTTACTCTAATGTTCGTATTAATAGTCGCGGATTAATCCGAGATTCAGGATTGAACCTCGGTTAGACCGTTACCGGGTAACGAGATAGAGAGAGATAGAGAGAGGGTTAATTCTGAATCTCGGATCAATCCGCGACTATTAATACGAACATAAGACAAGGCACAGAAAAAAGAATTACGTGTTTAAAAATAAACGATGATGGTCTCATGGAATTAAAACGGGATTATGCTTTTTATTATCAGATCCAAGGCCGAACATAACTGGGAGAGAAAAATGTTATTTCGTGGTCTATGTAGTATGTAACCGACGATGACACCTTTGTAGAGGAAATTTCGATAGATCGGAAGCTGTGGAATGACGTCATGCTTCCTAAGTTAACAACATTTTATCTCGATCGCATATTGGAGGAAATAACCAGAAGACGATATCTCAGAAATATGAAGTGTTTCTATCCGCCGTGGATCGAACTATCTATCTCACAAAAATCGGAAAAAGAAACACAGAAGTCTAGTACAAAAAAACAAAAGTCACAAAAATAAATTATATTATGTATTGTGGTGGTATTTTGACCAATTAAAAGTGACAGCGAGCAGATAAGAGAGTAATTTTATTTAATTTAATTTTAAATTCAGTAGTCAGTCGATACGACTAACAAAAATAATAAGATTTGCATCAAAAACAAAAACCATCCCATGTAACAATTAATTACACATGAGACACAATTTGAGTTTATTTGTGAGATACAAAAATTTTGTAACACCCTGTGAGTACTTTTTAAATTTGATAACAGCCGCGGTTTTCTGTAAAACATAAGGTGAAAGTGTTAATATCAGTTTGGTGCGCGAGCAATTAACAACGTTGCGTTACCTGCTAGAAAGACCATTTTGGTTGCCAGCAACAAGATCCCCACCACAAAAGCAAATTTTGAATTTTGGAAAAGGAACGAGAGACACGGCAGTTCACGGGTGAAGCTCAAGTAGACAGCAGTTCACGGGTGAAACTCAAGTAGACAGCAGTTCCCGGGTGAAGCTCAAGTAGAAAGGAGTTCTTGGGGAGACGTCGATTGAGAAAGTGTAAATTTCTCGATAAAATTCCAATTAAGGAACTCAACTGCGATTCTTTGGTACAAAAAGACCAAAGCATTAATTTACTTAATTAAACCGAAGTAAATGAATTTACAAAATTCGAGTATTTGATAAAAGTTGTGTATTGTGAACGTGGCGAATTAAAAATTGACTTCACATTTGGTGACGTATTTGCATTTGGAATACTGGCTGACGTGTGGAACATTCACAGCTTTGGACAGGTTGAAACAGCTGGCGACTACTGGCACGAGTTTCGACGCATGCATCCAGCAACACACGAAGTTTAAGAGCCTGCTTTCGTGTCCGCCATATTGTATAATTTTTAAAGTAACATTACGGCGTTATTTCGAATCGAATATAAAAATAACTTTAATAAAATAATTTTTAAATTAATTAATCTAGCCGCAGAAGTCGTTAAGAATATAAACAACTTAAAAAAATTTAAAAAGGCCGCTTTTCTTTAATTTTTTTAAATTTTGGATCACTTCTGCGGCTAGATTAGTTAATTTTAAGATAACTTTATGAAGGTACTTTTTTTGTTTGATGCGAAATTACGCCGTAATTAGACTTTAAAACTAATTAATTAATTAACATTGGATAGTGCTTCACCCCGTGGTTAATTACGGAACTATTATTTTTGAAAAATATGTTTAGCGGTTGGCAATCCTTACATAATATATTGACATGTTGACTATAACCTATAACGGTACCTGTAGTACAATGCAATGTACCTGTAGTTTTATGACATAAGGAATTTATCCTTTTCTGAAATTTTGGTTCTTGTGTATTTATGAAATTTTTTTATTTTATTTATATAATGAAAATGAAAGAAGAAGAAATTTTTGGATGAAATTGGTGTCAAACGTTGGAGCTTCGTTAGAGCCTAAATGAGCTCTCATTTTTTTCGTTTGAGCATCAACCGTCGCGGAGTTATTCGCGAAACAGTTGGGGGGGGGGGGCTACAAACATGATTTTCTATTTTCGCTATTTTTATGAATTTTTGGATGAAATTGGTGTCAAACGTTGGAGCTTCGTTAGAGCCTAAATGAGCTCTCATTTTTTTCGTTTGAGCATCAACCGTCGCGGAGTTATTCGCGAAACAGTTGGGGGGGGGGGCTACAGACATGATTTTTTATTTTCGCTATTTTTATGAATTTTTGGATGAAATTGGTGTCAAACGTTAGAGCTTCGTTAGAGCCTAAATGAGCTTCCATTTTTTTCGTTTGAGCCTCAACCGTCGCGGAGTTAATCGCGAAATAGTTGGGGGGCTGTAGACACGTTGCCTCCCCCCCAAGTCGAATTTTGGGGTGAAATTGGTGTCAAACGTTAGAGCTTCGTTAGAGCCTAAATGAGCTTCCAATTTTTTCGTTTGAGCCTCAACCGTCGCAGAGTTATTCGCGAAATAGTTGGGGGGGGGGGCTGTAGACACGTTGCCCCCAAGTCGAAGTTTGGGGTGAAAATGGTGTCAAATGTTGTTAGAGCCTAAATGAGCTCTCATTTTTTTCGTTTGCGCATCAACCGTCGCGGAGTTATTCGCGAAACAGTTGGGGGGGGGGGGCTACAGACATGATTTTCTATTTTCGCTATTTTTATGAATTTTTGGATGAAATTGGTGTCAAACGTTCATTTCAACGATTGACACAAAATTCACCTCCAAATTCGATTTGGGGGAGTAACATAAGTAAATAATGTCAAAGAGGTTGGGCATTACATTAGCTACTGTTGGCGGGCTAATTTAGGAACTTGGCAACTATATGATGATCTGCAACTGTCACCTAAGACAGTAAGGCGGACTAAAATTGCTATTAACTGCCAGTTCCTTGTTCCTTGTATAATATAGTACCTAATCAAAACATAATTATATCAAGAAAAAAATTTTGTGTAATTTTTTATTAATAAAATTTTATTTTGTAAAATTAATTTTTCCATTTTTATTTATTATGAAGATTATAATGGCAAGCAGGATTAATTTTTTTAATCTAAAGAAAAGTTTTAATCTGGTAAAACAAAATAAAATTTGAGGATTATCGGACGCAACTTGCTCGGAGGAATCGAAAATTTGAAATGCCCGTAACTTTTTAGAAAATGAAATTAAGATGTTGGAAATGGAAGCTCATTTAGGCTCTAACGAAGCTCTAACGTTTGACACCATTTTTACCCCAAAATTCGACTTGGAGGGGGCCAACGACGGTTGAAGCTTAAACGAAAAAAATGGAAGCTCATTTAGGCTCTAACGAAGCTCTAACTATTGACACAAATTTCACCCCAAAATTAGATTTGGGGGGGGGGCAGCGATATGCACCTAAAACGAATTACGTGCCGTAAGAAAATTTCTTCTTCTTTCATTTTCATATTTCATAAATATACAAGAACCAAAATTTCAGAAAAGGATAAATTCCTTTTGTCATAAAACTACAGGTACATGGCATTGTACTACAGGTACAATATTGTTGAATGCAAAAAAACACAGCTTATCAGAGACAAAGAAACGAAAGTTCAGAAAGGATAAACATATTATAGTAATATAACTAGTTACTACAGTTTTAGTTTTAAAACTAACCTAGTAATATAACTAGTTACTAAATTTTTAGTTATATTTCTATATGTTTGTCCTTTTCTGAACTTTCGTTTCTTTGTCGCTGATAAGTTGCCCGATTTTGAAAGCTGGCTCTTAATGGAAGGTTATTAACGTGCAACAAGGTACAAGATTTATTTTCTATTTTTAATTAATCTAAATTGTGAATCAACGATTTGTGTTGATTTTAGATTGATTAAAGGACTTTGTTAAATTTGATAATTATAATTTGTTTACATGATTACACTGATAATGAAATATCCAAGTTTAGCTCCTAAAATCGAGGATTTAAATGTAATTTGGATGCTTTAATTATTACACATAATAACACATTGGTTTCAGGCAAAATTGTTGTCTTAAATAATTTGATGCAAATTTTTATTGATTCTTTATGCTACTTAATAAATTATGTCTACAACAAATTGCCCTCTTATTTAGTCTACTGAATCCACTGACTCTGAGGAAGAGAAAAACTCTACTCCGATAATACACTAGCTTTATAGGGGCCTTTGTGGGGTGATTATTCATTAAGGGATGAATATCATAACAGTATATTACACAAAAATCTGTCAGTTCGTTTTATTTTATTTTAGGTATTTCATTTTAGTAAAACTTACATACCAGCATGATTTACGACAAGGGGGGGGGCAATCGCAGAAGAGCAGATGAATGCTTCAAATTGACACCCCTTCGTTGCAAATACGGAAACGACTGGACTAATTTATACTATTATACTACCTTACAATACCTTATACAATAATTAGTACAATTTGTGGTGCAAATGATATTTTCAGGTTTAAGGGGTTCTCCATAAAATACGTATGCAAAAAGGGGGGGGGAGATTTCCTAGCGCAGTGTGATATCATGCGACTAAGAATAGGAAGAGGGTCCGAAAAAATGTGATATATTAATTTTATTTCTATATAGTTTTTTAAAAACCAGAAGTATAATTATAATAACTAAACTATAGAATATTGATATTATGACGGCGATTAAAAATTCCCCAAATTAGGGGGGTGGGGAGAAAACATTTCGGACGTCTTTTATGGACGACACCTTAGGTTATTATTTGTCAAACTTTATTCTTTTAGGAATAATTTTGTGGTCAATATGTAATCCAGTTGTAAGTTTGACAAAACATCTAAGGTGTTGTCCATAAAAGATGTCCTAATTGCTGTATTTTTCGAAACCAACTTTTATGTACAAAGCAGCATCTGTGATTGGTTAGAAAAAAGTAGATTTAAAATTGCTTTTTAATTAGGTAAGAAAATTCAAAATTCAATAAAAAAAATCAAAATACGAATTGTAATGGTAACGCCAATTACTTAAATGTACCTTTGCTATTAGCCGAAATTTTATTCAAAATTTTCGTCATTTGAACAAATGCTTTGATTTGGATCCCAGCTCTGATCCGGCCCTGTCTAAAAATCTACAAATTTAATATTTTCGAGAACCTAATTTTTAGTAAATTCTTACAAAACATAATTTTATTTTAATTTTAGAAAAAATTTTTAACCGCAGGTACTTTATAACAATGACCCATTATTCATAAGCCAGGTAGGTAATAAGAGGGTTTATGAGGGGGCATAACAACAACTGTAGGTACATTTATTCAAAATTATTTTTCAAATATTATATTACAATATTATACCTGTTTAAAAGGTTTGTATCTTGGATAAAATAAAATATAATAAAGCAACTAGTGACCTCTGCTGGATTTTATGATCTAGTCCAATTGATCTAGAACCTTAACTGTGGTACTTAGCCTCCCCTCTGTTCAGAGTCTGCAAATATCACGACAATTCAGATTACTTTATTTATTTAATATTATTTTATTCATCTATAATTTTTTGTTTAACATTTAATTATTGCTTCCTTCTTTAGTAATTTTCTATTAAAATTCTGTAATTTTTTGCAATAAATTTTTCCAAATTTTTTGTTTTATCTTCTGGTTAAGTACGCTGTGCACTACAATCTTCAAATTTGGTATCTATTAGAGAATAATGCGGGACGGTTCGAAATTATTAGTCCTGCGAGATATTTGGTCCCGCACAGGACAAAATGCCAATTCAGCCCCGAATCCAGTGCACATTTATACAGGATCCACATCATTCTTCTCTAGAATCTATGACAAATTATGTTATGTGACCATTTTATAAGATAGGCGCTTGCGGAAATTAGATAACAGTTAGTTATAAATAATAATTGAGGATTTAAAATAATAAATTATGTTACACATTTATAAACCCAATGTACGAATTTTTAACGATTATGTAGTTGACAATTTGAACAGGGTAAAATTAGGTTAAAATACATTGCATATTTACAAAAAAATCCAGTTATTGTTGTAATATTGAAGTTTTTCACATCCGTGTACGGGCGTATTTCGGAGTGGACCAATAATTTATTGACATTGATGGCTGCTTTCATGACAACTATACATCTGCTTATAAAGAAGCTTAGGACTGTTCATAAAATGCTAACTTTTGCAACCTGTCAGTCATCATTTCCATCCATCAGATACTTTCTGAAATATAATATAATTCCTCCTCCAGATTTCAAGTGATATGCATTTATAAATACCCCCCCCCCCAAGTAATGATACCACATGTTAATATAATATCCATTTGGAACGGTAAAATCTCAATTAGCTCTTCCGTTCGCGAGATGGGATTTATAAGATTTCTATTCGAATAGTCGTTCTATATCCGAATTAATATCCTTCAAATTTGACAGACAACAGTCAGATGCCAAAGCTTACAGATTCCGAAACGCCTTTAAGATTCCTAATCAAATTCAAATGCATCCTAAACAAACCATGACAAAATATTTACAAATGAGAGATGAAAACAACTACAGCAAGCTGATGCCGAAGTCCACCGATATTTAGTCACATTGGAAACTCCTCAACATCAACCACAATTACAACAAGAAACTGCATAAACTGTCGACAAAGATCTGTATTATTATATCTATCAATTCAATCCTATACAAGACATTTGAAAGTTGACACAGAGTCTCCACTGACTGAGGATCGGGTACAGCTCGGCGCAGCCGTTTCGGAGTTTTCAAAAGCTCATAATTCTACAATGTAAAATTCAATAAACCGACTGTTGGATATCTCTTTTTACTTTTTACTGACTCATCATAAAATAGGAATTGGTTTAAAGTACTGTACAGAGAATTATACGAACACAAAAATTTACGTATGGTAATGGTATATTCTTTATTATATTATCTATGGATGAGACCGAACAACTGTTCACCGTTTACGTTAACAAAACGCCACCACACAGAATAACTCCATTTTGGGCGTAATTTTGTTAGTTGGTGGCGCCACCAACGGTAATGTAAAACACGAATACCACCATAAACAAACAATCTTTTGATATGTTTATCTTTTTTTTATGTTGGAAGGAATCTTAATACAGACACCATCAGCCCATGCTGCTGGTAGTGTGGGCTTATACCCACTAAAAAAACCCTCCCGTTGATACACGCAGGTTTTACCTTTCGATATTTCTTCCGCGGGCATCACGTATACAAATCTTCTGTTCTTTCGGGACTTTGTTCTTCCTAGTTTGCAAAAAAATTCTGTAAGGACGTGTGCTCGACCTACGCGGTTAGCCGAACTTCTTCCTCTTCATTTCGCTCGTCTTCTTCCTTAATAGCCATGATCTCGTTGATGGCTTTCGAGATCCTCTTCCGCTATTGAGCGTCAGTTGATGCATTTCAGAGTTACGTTTAATGTCGTCCCACCGGGAGCAGTTGAAGTGCGTATGCCCCGCGGTGTCTTCCTCGGAGCAATAGCGGCATCCTGGATTGTCCCGCTTTCCGATCCTTTTTAGAAAGCTGCTGAAACAGCCATGTCCCGTTTAAGAACTGTGTGAGTCTGAAATCTAGCTCACCAAAAGTGAGCTCGACCCAGGGTCTAATGGTCGGTATTAGCACTCCGCTCCGTGAAAATCCGTTTCTCTGGTCTTCTCGGAGTGACAGTTAGAGTTTCGCTCCTCGGCAAGAAGTTCTATGGGAGGAAGCCCTGAAAGCACCTGGAGTGACGAGCACACCCGTAATGCAACTGTTCTTAGTACCCGCTCGAACTTGCTCCGGTAGTTGTCCACCCTCATTGCTTCATGCCAGACTGGTGCACCGTAGAGGATGATGGAGTGCGCCACCGATGCCAGCACTATTCTCTTGGTGAATTTCGGCCCTCTCATGTTCGGCATCAGCTTTATCAAGGCTATGGCAAGTTGTAGTGCCGAAGCACATCCTCTTTTCTAGATACACTCCCAGTAACTTGATCGTTTTGCCGATTTCGACGTTATGGCCCATAATGTTAAGGTGGATGTCACATTTCCGCTTTCCGATGGCCAACAAGCCGCTGTCTTCTCTGGGACCACCTGTAAAAATCTTAAATTTTATTTAATTATATTCATGTGGACAAATGAGAATTTCGTTAATCTATTTATGTGCGTCATTTCTTGTCCATATAAAACTCAATACAAATAACATTAAGTAGAAACTTTACAATATAATTTTTATTCGAAAATAGAGCGTATTCGATCAAATTCCAGAACAGTTATTTTCTTCACCAAAATAGTTTTATATTTTACTTTATAATTAATTCATTTTGAATCATTTAAAAATGTTTATTATTAACTTAACAAAATTGTTTCATCAAGAACGCTAAAATATCTTTCAAAAATCGGATAACCCCAAATTTGTGGATGCTGTTGGTATGCAATTAATCAGAGTTTCTAAAGCGGCGTTCACAATGAAGTGTCTATCATAGAAAAGGATAGAAGAAAATACTTGAATCTAAGTGGTGCTTGCCAGCTTTTTATTGAATCAAGGCAAGACCCCACTTCATTGTTAGCATCGCTTAAGCAAATTTACGCAAGTACATCCACATGGCCTCCAACGTCAACAATTTTAACTCCCAGCATAAAACTACGATAAAAAATTAAAATCTCAATATAAAATTTAAAGTAGTCCACCAAATTAAGTTTATTTGGTCTGTACTTCACATCCTCTCAATATGAATCAATAAATGCAAATCATATAAGTCTGCAAAATGCAGATAAAAGGTGGCTACAAAATGAAAGCCAAATTTTATTTAGCTATTAGTTAACTTATTATAATAATTAAATACTTTTACAATAGGGGAGTAGAATTCGTGAATCTTTTAGTACGAGAGCCTCACACGCTAACCGCTCATCCCTTACTTCAATATACATTACTAATGATTCGTTTATTTTTGAAGTCAAATTCTTCACAACATTGAAAAATTAGGGAACACAATTAAATATTTTATTATAATTGTTCCAGCTCTTATTGAAATTCATTATCTCTTCTTTTCTCATCAGTATTGTCAAGCACTATAACAGGTCTCAGTCAGTGTTGAGCCGTTCCAAAGGGGTCGATAGATAACATTGAAGTATCGGTATTATGTACTACACATTTTCGTTATAATTTTAATTGTTAACGAAATGAGCATAGTTAAAAGGGATAATTCTATAGGCTTGTGATAAATAATGTCAAAGGTGAAATACCTTTAGAAATTATTACTGAAGTAGGTCATAACTCTTCCACCAAGGGTACCTTTTTAGTACTAATTTGTTAAATAGTTTTGTTATTTTGAATAAATTTGGTTACATTTTTAAATTTTCCAACTTCATTATCATGTCCTACCCGCTAACATTTTAATAACGAATTTATTATGTACGTGTTTAATGAGTTCGTTAAAGATAGTGTTTTAATTATACCACATTTACAGTAAAATAAAGGTTAGATTTTATCGATAATTTCATGGTGTAATTACTTTAAAAAAATGGATAATTAAAATTTAATGGCTTAAAAAGTCGACTCTCCAAATTTCCCAAGGTAGCAGGATTCATCAGCTTTGATTTCTGTATATTACGCTGTAAAATTGAATTATTTCCGCACTCCCTCCAATCCATAAATATTGAATTGGAGTAACATGTGTTCGTTGGGTTATAAGAATCTGAACATATTTTCGTCTTCAAACCGAAAGTTACTTCAGTTTTAGTCTGATGAGTAACGATTTAAGAGGCAACAGAGTTACTACAAGGTAAATGATCCTCTGGCGGTTAGTTAATGACGCAAAATGTAAATTTAGCTTGGTACCGAGTTAGGTAATTTACTAATAATGTCGTCGAGAAGATAATTAAACATCTTAATGTATTCTGATTTATTATAATTCTTGATTCAAAATTAAAAATGTTTAAATTATATGTAGGGAGATTTCATTAAAAATTTAATATAATTTTATTAAACCGTTGAGAAATACTATGAGCAAATATTGCTATAATATAGCTTATTTCCAATTTAAAGTCCACCACATATTGGTCGTTGTTAAATATAATATTATGGTGAAATGGGCTAGTTGTTTCCTGCTGCCTTCTAAATTGGATTTATTATGCTACATCCACAGAACAATCTTAATTCATTCCGTTTGGAGCATGCTCTGGAAGTGTTCCAAATAAATCCTCTGGATGTGTAGGTTTTACTGAACACACTACTACAATATGCTTTTTGGATAGTGTTCCTCTTCATTTGATTGTTCTGGAGGATCTAAGTTTAAGCTGTTATGCTACAGAAGCTGGAAAAAGCAAAAAATCTCAAATGCTGCATGACTTCAAATCCCACCCAAGAGGCAAAGTGGAAAGAACCCGAAAAGGAAGTTGAAAGAAAAAAATAATGTCAGTAGAAGATAATAAATTAGAGAAAAAATTAAAAATGCAGTTGCTCAATGCTGGTATTGAGTTATAACCTAAGGTGGGGGGGGATGAATATTGAAACGAAAACTTCCCTCTGAGCAGCAACCCCTAATGAGAGGATTGACCCAAACAGAGACTAGAGTCCATCGCAATCTGGAGAGGATCTCTCCAGTTTATTTAGCTATGATGTTAAGAGGTTAGCCCTCGATTTGGGCGGATGCTGAGCCGTAGGTTCTAAAATAAAAGAGTAGCTTGGGGAACTCAAAAAAGCAAATGACAATAAAGTGCTTTAATTGGAAATAGAACTAGAAAGAGGCAATAGAACAATTCCAATAATTGCAATGTATGGACTGTACAAAAATATACACACAGTAGCAAATGATAATACGGTGTCACAATCAAATAGTCACCCATCTCAAATTAAATAAGTACCCAATATATTGTAATGATATAAATGAATAGGAGGTTCAGAAGGATTAATTTGTCAAAAGGGTGTGTAAGCAAATACCACAAAACTGTAAAAAATTGATTTAGTTGATATCCAAAGCCATATTTGTTACTGTTAACACACTACACAGGTACAATATCTTGATTTCTGAAGTGATTTGTGCGCTAATTGTGTTAATTTTAATCAACCTGAAAAGAAGAGTGGGAAATTTGAATTTTGTCGCCAAAACTGGTACCTGATAATTTGTGATAATGGAAATGGATAATAGGTTATGAACAATAATTTTGGCTTTTAGTTGATGGACTCTGTTCGAGCCACAGGTGAAAATTGGTGTTGTCAATTTTATTGACGAATTTTTGAGTTTTACTTTTCTGGACCACAGTTTCGGGTCCAGGTAACGCTTCGAGCGATCAAACAGTGTAATTTGATTTGGAATAATTGAATTTCAATCAGGTAAGCAAATTTTGCTAAGTTATTGGAAGTGACGTGTCATCGTCGCAGGTGTGAAGTTTTTCACACAAATTTACGATTGGATTGATGAATAGTCATCGTTTTCGAATGTCATTTATATTAGTTAATACAAGTCAAATCAACGTTTGTGACCTGAAAAATTGAAAATTATCAAAAACGTTGAGTACAGAAAATTTTGAGGTTAAGTACTTTTGGAAGCGGGTGTTGACCAGATGCATAGTTCCAAATTCACAGAGAGGCAGTAATTTATTCGTGGAAAATTAAATTACTACGAATTCACAAGATTTACGACCACAAATTGGGAGCAGATTTCAAACGAACAGGAAAGGCGTTCAACATGAGGGTTGCATATCTCTCAGGAGCTGGTTACAAATATCGAAGGGCGTGACCAATACACCAGCAATATTCAACATTTTTGGTTCGTTTATAAAAACTTTATTATTACATTTGCTTTTGTACAAATTTATGAATTTCGCTACACATTACATAAATTCAATCAGACGTCCATTCAGTACAATTGATCTTAAATATAGTGGAGGTCTGATTTGAATACACAATTTTACACTTACGACAATTGGGATTGACTCGTGTCTAGAGACAGTATATTTTGTTTTTGATCCTGAATCCTTACGCATGCGCATTTGTTTCTTTTTTGTACTTAAGAAAATCAAATGTAATTTTGACAGCTGTCAAATTACGTCAAAGTAGTACTTTTATTATTTAAATTATTTCCTTCTATAATAATAGACCGTAAACGGTAATACTACTAATTGTTTAGTAGTTTCCGTGTAAAATTTGTGATTACAAATGGAAATAAAAGGACAATTATTAAAAAAAAAACTTTAAAGCTCATATAGGCGAAAAGCCGTATTTAAATTACCACATTTAAATTATTTCCTTCTACAATAAACTGGCGTTCATAATAATTAATATAATATATTTAATATTATTAAATATAATATATTTAATATATTATATTAAATAATTAATTTGTTAACTTTAAAGACGGCTTTTCGCCTGTATGAGTTTTAAAGTGATTTTTTTAATAATTGTCCTCTATTTACATTTGTAATCACAAATTTCACCCTGAAACTGCTAAACCATTAGTAGTATTATCGTTTACGGTCTATTATTATAAAGGAAATAATTTAAATAATAAACGTACTATTTTGACGAAATTTGACAGCTGTCAAAATTACATTTGATTTTCTTAAGTACAAAAAAGAAACAAATGCGCGTGCGTAAGGATTCAGGATCAAAAACAAAATATACTGTCTCTAGACACGAGTTTGGGATTGATTGTGGTAAAAATTACGATATCAAATTTTACAGTTTTGCTTGGATTATTAAATTATAAAAATCGTTTGAGCCTCCTTTCATTGAGTTTAGAATCCGGCCTTCCCTGTTTAGAAGTGGCCTCAAATTTTCTCGACCGGAAATAAAGCTTTCCGTGGTACTTTAGGGTGATTGTTCAGGCGTAACAACTACCTCAGTTTTCCGATCGAGGGACTGAGAGGTTGAGTTTTGGAAAACCACAATATAAAACAGTAACCGCTATAAGTTACCCAAAATTGAAACACAAAAGCCAAAATGACACGTTGGTTCACACGAATTGGAACAGATAAAATTTACTTACATAAGCGCTTTGGTAAGTTTATAACTTATAATGGTGACAGATGCTCTCTTCCAATCGCTTTCCAACGTGTGGCTTCAAAAGATGAAAATCTGGAATACTTGTTAATTTTACACAGGAGACACTTGATCGACTTCCGCGACATAAAACACTGCTTGCAGATCTGATCTTGGCTGCTGGACCGCGAGAGACGTAGAATTAATGAAGGTAGTAAACTCCAATACTAAGTATCCCCAATCGTCATCCAAAACAAGAATGGTTGTTAACTCGATGTTTACACAGGAGCTAAAAACACCACACGACAGCCGGACTACTTGTCTTAAACGACTTGGTACGAAATAATAGTGACGTTGGACTAAACAAATGCTTGTCCACGCAAATTATAGGCACTTAATCAAAATCGTTGTGAAAATAATGCACGTCCGTTATTGTCGGAGTAGGGAGACTAAATTCAACGCTTCGTTCACAACAGCCTATCTACACTTGCATGCAAATGCCTGCATTTAAATAAAAATGCAGGACGGCATCGAAGAATATTGTGAAATAAATTCAAGGAGGAACTAAATAAAAACTGTAAAATTGTTTCGGGGGGAGGACTGCACAATTTTACAAATCCTTAATGGTCACAGAGATGGGTCGAAATAGTCCTTTACGGAAATTTTGTTTGCATGTACAGCTAAAATAAAAGTTTTATAATTCAGAAACTAATTAATTCATCCCTTTAATTTAAAAAAAGTCTATCCAGAATCTAACAAACCAGAGTAAGGAAGTATCAAAATTTTTTTGTGAGAAATGAGGGTTTCAAAATGTTCAAAATTTCCTTACGTATGGTAAGGGGAGAGGGTGCGTAAAATCTTATAAACTCTTACATGGGTGAAAGAAGGGATTCAAAAATTTCAAAAATAGTCCTTGCAAAATTACTGCATGTTTCCTAATTCAGATTATACAAGAGTAAAAAAGCAAGCAGTATTTATAAGAAAAGTTACCTTTGGCTCTCCATAACAAGAAATCTAATAAGTTCACAATATAAGAGTACTCCAATCTCAACAATTACTTCAACCAACCCCGTTATTCCGAGGAACTTTGCCATGATGTTTTTCATACATAATATCTGCTTATTTATTAAAAAATATTTACTCATAGTGGATCATTCGTGAAAGATATTGCTTTTTGAGTTGATATTGTGTCAGCCATGCCCTATATTCAGTCACAGATATTCACTCCGCAAAGAACTTTAATCTGGCGTTGTTAGCAGAAATTGGAACATTAATTTTAATTAACCAAGCCAATTTTCATTAAGAAAATTTAAAATATGTTTTAAATGGGTTATAAAGTCACAAATTACATTAAATGAAATTGTATGTAAAGATTTTAGATTGTTGAACGTACTAATTAGAAATGTAGTAACGAGGCTCACAATTTAATTAAATTATGCATTAATTTTATGAAAATGTTATCCAATTTGTCGGCAGGAAACGCATCTAATTGAAAGCATTTGCTCTTAAAATTTGAATATTTTAATAAATAATTTAATTTTCAGGTAAATTTTATGATTAGAAATCAATATCGTTTCTTGCTTACCTACACCGCAAGAATAATTTGATGATTAGTTTACTAAAACACCTGTTGCCTGTATTGATACTTTCTTAGTATTGATTTGCTATTAAAAGTGAAATTAAGTGCCTACTAATCGAGCAAAACTTCGACAATGATCGATTGCTTTTTGAAAATACTCGAATAGATAATTAGTTTGCGCACTTAGTTATTGAGTGACGAATGAGTTGCTTTTAATTTGCTATTAGCTCAGATTTACAAATTGTTAAGCTTTTCATTAAAATCGTTCCTCTTCCTATCCATAAATTGACAATCTTAAATTATTAACTTCACTAGAGCGATAAAATTGGTTCAGAAACAGAAGTTGAGATTCTCCAATTATTATAAAATAAATATTTTTTCAGCTCAACAAATTTTCTTGTCACAACAACCGAGTTTTATTTTTAAACTGAAGCACTTATAAGAAATTGGCATGAAGTGATGGTATCGATTTTGAGTTACTATTACTAAAAATCGGATTACATTTAATAAAATATTAATGTTAAACATCAAAGCCCCTCTAGCTGTCGTTTTCACCCTAATACCAATATTTCTTGGTAGGTCTTAACTCTTAAGGGTGGAAATTCGCAAGTATTGGTTTTTCTGATTACAACAAGTCGAGCATGTAATAATTTATATCCAAATCTACTCACTTGATTTGATATATTTGATTGACACCCTATTATTAAGGTGATTGAAAAATGTTTCGAGTTTGAAGAAAACTTTTTAACTTTTCTGCAACAGGATAAAGTAAAGATTTGCTGAACACTTTTTTACACAAAAAATAATACGATTCAAAGATGAAGGGTGTGATTTCTATATCCACATTTGGATTGAATATTTTTAAATAATATAGTCTAAAATATACCTACCTTCTGTATATTAAAATTTTTCTATCAGCTCTAAGATGAAGGGCTAAAAATGAGATATTGATTTTTAAACATCATAAAGCATGTCAAATATTATATACCTATCAATTTTATAAAGTCGAAAATTTATGCGTAGACTCACAACTTTCTTATTTAGATTTTTTTTTATTAATGGTGAGTTTATGCAAGAAAAATCTTAAACTAAACTAATGCAATGGGTTTTGATTTGTCCAAAAGCTGCAGGAAGTTGGTTCCTTTTTTCGAAATTTTCTTATTATTAATTAAAATTCAACCATCGGTTACACCAAATCTTGAATGATAGCATACATTAAGTTTCTCGTCAAAATGTAAACCTCAAACAAGCCTCAAACGGTTTCACGACAGTCATATCGCGGTGATAGTTTAGAAAACATTGTCTTGTCTAGGAAAACCTGTCATTTTGTTGCTGTTGAGGATACCAACTACCAATGTTACCCTCTTCTCTATAAACCCTTATTATATTTCTGTCAAATGCATGAAAATAGCCAAATCCCAAGAATTGAATATCCAACTTCATTGTAAAAATCAATGTGCTTGGTCAAGCATTTATTGGCGATATTTTACATAAAATTTTTTAATGTTCCTTTAAATTGTATTCTAGTACCTGGTTCTAACGGTGGCTATGGTTATAGCTTCATCGAAGCTAAAGCTTTTAATGTTGTAATTTGAATAAGTATAATAATACATTATCCTCAAATGTCTAAGTCACAAATATATTGCGATGTTAACGTCCATCACCACTAACACCGCATACTCACGTCTCTTTTTAAATCTACGACCACAATCAAACAATCGGCTTCTCCAATTTGCAGAAACATCAAGATTTTGTCCTTCTGATCCAGTGTAAACAAAAATTCAGCGTTTGTGGATAATAACGAGAAGTGATTGGATAACAATATTAAATTTATAATAGAATAATTTATTTCCACAACTGCTTTCCAAAATAATCGTTCGATACAAAAATAAATATAAACGATAAAACAATAATTTACCAGTGTATCCCAGATTTGGTCATGTCTTTTTCCGGTCACGGCTTTTTTTTAACACCCACTGCTCCAACCTGCTTCTCCAATTTTTAATTTACTCTTCTTAAGTCCAAATTTTCCTACTCTTTATTCTAACCCCGCTCCACTTTCACATTTAACATCACATTACTAGGGCGAAACAGCAACTCTTTATCTTCCAAAAAAGTTTGGGCAACCCCCAACGAAGGGATCTTAAGTAACTCTCCGTAAAGATCTTTTGCAACTAACTTTCACAACCTTCCCCTTCGGGAGCCAAAACATAAGTAATTTTTTTTCTCCTATTTATTTTCGAATTTCTGCGTTCCAACAACCGTTTCCAGGGATACCTTCCGCATCTTGTCATTCTTTGATTTCTGGAAACATGCTATTCGTTGCAATGAAAGCATGTCCTCGATGACGAACCCTTTTCAAAAGAACACCTCACATAAAGGCTTCTTCTATTTTTGTTTTTGCTTTTATAAATCACAAGTAATTATGAACCCTTGATGTGATTGGCATCTCCTTTCTCGGCCATTGCAGATATGCACAGGATGACCTATGTTTTGATTGTGGTCGCAGATCCCCCGTTTGGTCAATTATCACTGCAATATATAGCAATTGCAAATCAAATCACCCCTCTATTACAATCTGTCAGTGAAAATTTATAACATTCAGGTTCCTTTGGGTATATCATTGATTCCTTCTCCGCAATAAGAGTGAAATGTGTTAAAAATACTTAAAACTGCACATACAGTAAGAAGGATTAAATCACCTGCGGCAATCCCTCCTAATAATGGAAATAAATAATAATTAATGCAACAGCCACCCAAATACGCAATTACAAAAACTGATATAAATATTCGAAATGTGTTGTCCTAATAGGAGATGATACATCGGTCAAACTCCAACATACTGCGACTGGAGAGTATAAAAAATAGGAAGGTGGAATTATTCAAATCAAGCAACATTTTCTTAATGTAAATAAGAGGAACAGAATTATCTTCCACAAGAAAGAAAAGTTTTATTGCGTTGCTACGGAAAAGTGTTGTGGTGCACCTTTTTCATAATAGAATAATCTGCATCATTGGGATTAATCAATATACAACACGCACATCTCTACTATAATAATAACAATAGTAGCACTATCTATTGATAGTATTTTGTACTACGCCATCTGTTTCTAACACTCCCATAAGGTTTGCGTATCTGATCAAATGTTTTGCCAAACTTTGAGATATTATTTTACTTGCGCAGACAAGTAAAATATAAATATATGTCCAGAAGTCGTACAATCGTGCATTTTAGTGCAATTTTGTAATACAATTTTGTACAGCATACGGAGCCAAATATTATATAAAATATACTGTAGTATTATCTAAAGTAGCGCTTAGAGCCTAGACGGTCAATATCTTATCCAGTGAACTTATTATTGTATTGAATATTGAACAAAATTCTATATGCGATTACTTTACTCACAAAATTATTGGTACTCTTGGCAATACAATAAAATCGGCTTCTCCAATCTGCAGAAACATCAAGATTTCGTCCTTCTGATCCAGTGTAAAGGAAAGTTTAGCGTTTGTGGATAATGACGAGAAGTCATTGGATAACAATACTATAATGGCGTTTAGAAATTAAATGTCAGGTTAATTTCAAAGCACCGCTTACACCACAACAAGTTCGTTAAATATTTAAATAGAAATAAATTTATCAGAGCTATTATAGGACCGGCTATTAGACATATTATTGAGCATTAAGTGGTTAATTAAAAAACTGACAATAGCAGACATCATTAACATCTATAACAGATGGCGTTTAGAAATTAAATGTCAAGTTAATTTCAAAGCAACGCTTACACCACAACAAGTTTGTTAACTATTTAAACTGGAGATAAATTTATCAAAGTTATATAGTAGGGTAGACCGGGGACAGTTGAAACAATTTCGACAAAATCACTGCCTGTGACAACAATTTGAACTGAACTTATTTGAAAGTATGCCTTAATTGAACCTTAGTTATCTGACTACAAATGGATAAGGTTATAGTGCCATTATCTGCATTACAAAAAACACCCTAGGGCAATTTATAAAGTCAGAAAAAGTGTTTCAACTGTCCCCATATAAGGGGCAGTTGTAACAGTGAATGGGGTGAGTTGTAACACTGGTAGAATAAAGAAAATAAATGTTGTTACATACTTATTTATTGAAAAAATTACAGAATATGGATATTACTAAATTAAAAATCAACATTTGTTGATATTGGGAAGACAGAAAAGGTGTCTTCGCAATATCAAGAAATTTTGATTTTTAATTTATTATGTTCTGAACAAAAGGGTTACAATCAATGTTATGGAAGATATTAAAGGCACAAATTAACGTTAAATGTAAGATAATCCTAAACTTTATAAAACTTAATTAAAAACTAAAAAATTTTTTTATTTTGTTTAAACATATGGCTCCAACAGGAGCTGAAACGTTTCAACTGACCCCGAAAAAATTGTTACAACTGACCCCACCACCTCTTTTAGAAAATTTGTCTTTATAACATCGAAAATAAACAATTTAAATAAAAAATAATTACGCCGATTTGTACTTCGACAACCAAGGTTTTTACATTAAAAACTATAATAACCGAAATTGAATAGTTTTGTATCCAATAACAAATTAACAACAAGAAAAATACTTACTTTTGCACTCAAAATTACAATGTGCCCTCTTGTACGCGTAACATGGACTCTAAGCGAAACCAAATATTGTCGGGCATGTTCCGACAAGAAAGCCGCGTCTTTTTCTCCTTGTACGCCCTCCGCTATTTTTATTAGTTTTTGAAATATTAGCGTTGTTTCAACTGCCCCCCCGTTTCAACTGACCCCGGTCTACCCTACCGGCTATAAGACTCTCCGCTTCCACGCGCTCCGTGTCTGAGATTTAGTTAATATGTATGTTCCATCCTTGTTTAACGTTGATCACCCACAATTAACGTGACCATGAAGTGGTTAATAAACTACTACATGAAAACAGATCTAAACGTATTACGTCTTTACTAGCTGGCACAGGAGACATCTGGTCACCTTTAGCTATTTAGCTATCTATCTAGTGGTTGTACGACTTTTTTATTTTTCTGCAGTACGTGGTTCATTTAGTTTTAATTTTTTGATAAGAGACTAAAAATTTGCGTTATTTAATTAATATGATATTGTACAAGTGACGAAACTGCAAATTTTGCTCCGTAATGTGCTAGCTGAGTGTGCAAAAGCTTATAAGTGAGCGACTTCCTGCTGTATACCATTTTTTTAAATCCTGCTATTGAAACGTCAATAGAAAATTTTAAATGTCATAAATTTGACATTTCGTCAAGAGATCGTTATGTAATCCTGACTGCAAAGTTAAAAATTTCCACTATACAGAATTATACAAAACGGTCCAAAAAGCAATTATAAATTAAAAATTTTGCGGATCATTGCAAATAGGGCTTATATTTTATCAAAAACCAAAGTTTTACATGATGTGACATTCAACTACATTTCATTGGCTTCCACTAGTTAGAAAGTCCGGCTCTGCACTTAGCAAAATTTATTCAGTACTTCATTCTCAATCGCAATGGATGTGTCAAACGTGGAAGACGTTGTAAACCTGTTGGTCATTTTGGACATTTTTAGGTCCAAAAAGCACTTGGAATGGGTTTAACTTGATTTAACGCACGATTCTCTCTTTTAACAGTTCTCTCATATAAAAGCGGTTCCAGTGCTCGACACTGGATTTCTCTTTTTTTCGGCAAATTTAAACCAAAAATACCCCTAAATAGTTATTTTAGCTCGATGTTAACGCTACCATTGTTAAATGGAAGAAAATAATTGTCAATGCCACAGTAAAAATACATTTTTATAAATTGGTAAATAAATGAACAGCAATTAAAAAGCATTGAAATATAATTAAACAAACACAGTAAAGATGGTCAGACGCAGCTGCATATTATAATAATATGCATAATATACATAATATAATAAGGTCTTTAATATAACCAAATTAATTCATATTCATAATGACCGTAAGCATAAGCGTAAGATGTAAAAATTAAAATTCAAACATTTAAACTTTCTGTTATTTCATGAATATTTTAATTCTTATAAATGATAAATCATTTTGAAACCATCTCAATTATAAAATTAATTCAGATCCATTCATGCCGCATCCAACTTGCCACAATATCGTAGTAATTGGGAATACAACTTACATAATAAGAAAAATTAAAATATTAAAAAAAAATTAAATTCAAATTTCCTGTACCTAGAGGAAATTTCATCAATTATCAGATTGGAAAAAAAGCCAAGTTAGATGAAAATACAATCAAATATTTAACCTATCGATACAATAAAAATCTTACAAAACATCGTGAAAGTCCGCAAACCAAAAAATTAATTGGTTTTTCAAAAATAGGCTGCAGTTTTCAAAATAACTTGGTAATTTTTTTCATAAATGCGAAGCAATTTGAGAAGTCCTTGTTAAAAGCAAAGAATGAATTTGGAAAAACGCTCATAACAAAAATTTGGCAAAATTCCAAAACCTCAATGAAGATAAATTGAATTTATTTTTTACATCGTACAGCCATTTTTTCGTATACGTTTGCTTAATTAATAAGTAAAATTGAAATTTTAAGCTTATGTAAATTACCAATAATAACAGGCATAGGAATTTTCCTTCAATATTTCATTTCCTAAAGCAAAATTTTGTGTTTGACGCTAACATAGAGATCCACGCTTTTGTAACTTTATTAACCCACTTTACTGACATTTTATCCACACATAAACTTTTTTTATTGTTTCAGTGCCATTTTAAAAGGTGTGTTGTTGCTATAACATCATAATAATATTGTTCTTATTTTTTATTCATAATAAAATCACTTTTTACATGAATTATATTTTAGGAAATGCGTAACTAACCCCGATACCCTAAAGTAAAATTATGATATTTTACCGAGGTAAATTTTTTCATAAATTGTAGCTCAATGCTATTAAATAGAAAATTTCAATTTATAGACTGGCTAAGGTACGCAACATTGGCTTTAACGCACCATTAAATGTGGCTTTAAAATCGCCCGTTGCATTTCAATCGCACTTCTAGAAAATCGTTATATTGAATGAAGTATTTAATTCCAATATTTTCGCAAACAATTTAGAATTTCCATTTGATGTTTAGAAAAATGTTTTTACTTTTTTATAGTTAAAAGTTGAACTTTTTAGACATAGGCGGCATATTTTCGTGTGTTGAGCGCAGAGATAGCATTCGAAAGAAAATGTATACATTTTTCAGATTTTTATAATTAAAATTGATATTTACATATTTGTAATATTATAATTACTTATGTTAATTAATATCGAATTACGTTTAATCGAAGGTAATAATTCAAGATACTACTGGTTCTATTTTAGCCAATAATATTGTCTCCATTAGTGTGAAGTCAAAACGCCTAGATGTAGGCTTCCCACACTACACGAAATTGAATCAATGTTAATGACCATATATTATGTTATTCTGCAATTTGCTTTTAATTCGACAAGCATGTGGTTGAGGATTTACTGTTGCAGGGTGTTAGTCCCCCTAACATTATTTTCCTAATCAGTTTCCGCTTTCATGTTGTGGCAGTTGCTCGGAGCACACAAAGTGGCACTTTGCCCTCAAAAAATGGAAATAAAGCGAATTATTATATCTACACCATTCCAGTGTTAATTGGGAGTTTTAACAGCTGGTGCACTAGGGTTCTAATCCAGATCGAGTAATATTTAATTATCTAACTCTAAAAATTATAATAGCTGTAAACTTGAGCAATTTCTAATGACACTTTGAAAGAAGTGGAGCACTTTCATGCCTGTTGTGAATAATTTATACATAAGAGTTCTTTAGCAATGAAACACTTCTGCTGTGAATGTAGCGGAAAGATGGAATTGCGTTTATTGTAAGCAATACCTATACAATTCCATACATTGCAAAAAAATTACTACTCTGCCCTACATTCAAAATGGTGCGGCTTTACGCTTCAAACTAAGAATCATTCATTCCATTCGGGATCGTTTGGATGATATTGTAGAAGTTCTTTGATATGCATATTATATGAAATTGTATGGCATGAATAATTTGTATATTACTACACATTGTTTCTTTTTAGTGCCGCCATATTGACTTGCGTTTTATGTTTACTTGACTACAGCAGTTCAGATAAATGTGTATTAGAATTATGGATATTCAACATCGTATTTTTATCTACTGTGGCGTTATGTTTAGTGTTGGAAATGCTTATGTCCTTTATATCGTATAAAGGAAGCATACTAAATACCGAGCCAAGAAGTGCTGTGAGATATATTCTATATGTTAGATTAGCTGTACTTATTGCAGAAATGGTTATCCTCGGATATGGAATTTATTGGATATCGATAAATTATCACACGTGTCCAATTAGTTACGCAAAAACAGTATTTTTAGGTAAGTTACACGATGATCTTAGAAACTCTTGCAAAAAATTACAAATTCCATTCTTCCAGTTTTAATTGTACTTAATTGGTTTACAATTGTGTGTATATTTTTTAATATATGGTGTGCGTACGATCCTGCCGGACGATCATGGGTTAAAATGAAAACGTACCAAAGATCGATGAGGGAATCCGAATCCAAGTACCAATACAAAAGATCTGGCAGTACGAGAAATTGGAGACAAAGGTAATTGGGCGGTTAATTTCTTAAAAGCACCGATTAACTCAAAAAAACTTGTAGGAAAGTAATGAAAGCTTATCAGGATAGTTGGGATCAACGATGTAGACTACTTTTTTGTTGTATGCGTTCAAATGATAGTAATCGAAATTCGTTTAGAGAAATCGCTCGTCTTTTATCTGATTACTTTCGCGATTTAGATGTTGTACCTTCAGATGTAATAGCGGGCATTATATTGTTACGAGTTTATCAGAAAGTTGAAAGGAGAGCTATTATTGAGCAGGTAAAACTATTATTAACTATTGATAGAATTTTTTCAACTGGTAAGACCTTTTTAGCGTAAAAACGACACTTATGAGTTCCTGTCCGGTGTTCCTGTTACGTCAAAAACTAAGTTTCTTGCATTACAAGAAGAGGGTTCAGATTTGGAGTTGTTCCAAACTGTTATTCGTTACGTATATTTTGCGGTTAGAGCATACGGTTGGCCTATGTACGCTATGACCAAAAAAATGGGTATCTGTCGAATTTGCTCGAATGCGTCGTGTTGTTGTTTTATGAATTTAACCAGAAGTGGAGTGGAAGTTATTGAAGATAACTGTTGTCAACTAAATCGTGCTGCTTTACAAACCCTTTCAGAATTGGGAAACATTGAAATAATTTATGCTACTTATCACGTCGACATTGGAAAAACTCCATTTTTTATTGCTTTGGACTACGATAGAGAAAAAGTGGTACTCAGTATTCGAGGAACCTTAAGCATGAAGGTAAAAAATATAATTTGTTCCCTAACTGTTTTTGATTTAAATTTTTGTCTAGGATATTTTGACCGATTTGAACGCAGAAGCCGAAACGATTTCAGTAGAACCCATAAGAGACGATTGGTTGGGACACAAGGGTATGGTTACTGCCGCAGAATACATTTTCGAAAAGATTAAATCCGAAAAATTATTGCAACGCGCTCATAATTATAGAACCGCAGTTGGAACAAAATCGTTTGATTTGGTCATAGTTGGACACTCACTGGGAGCCGGCATTGCCAGTATTTTAGGAATCATGCTGAAGAGTGAATATCCTAATCTTGTATGCTACTGCTATTCACCACCTGGAGGACTATTAAGGTTAGTTTTTTAACTTTCAAATTGCCTTCTTTCTTACTTTTACCTAACGTCCTGTATATGCCCAAATTAATCAAACTCTAATTGAACAACATTACCAGAAAAACTTGAGCTCTAGATTGGGGAAATATTTTTTATGGGATGCTCAAATTACCATTGTCTGGTTAGGCACCGGTAGATTTGGACACGGGTTTCTAAATCATGAGGTATTCCAAGTCGCCTTCCTCAAAGGATGATGTTGCTCTTGAATTGCCGTTGAATTTGTTTGAGTTTTGAGTTTTCTTATCTATTAGCATTTTTATGCCTGTTTCAAATAGAGCTCTAGACTGTGGAAACATTTTCCGCGGTAGGCTCAGACCACCATTGTCTGGTGTTTTCCACCTGTTGCTCTTAAATTTCTGTTGAATCTCTTTCGGTTACCGCATTAAAGTGCTTTAATTGAAAATAGGATTTGAGAGATGCTATCACAATCCCAATATTGCAATGCAAAATGACTGTGCAAACATACACACAGTAGAAATGAATAATTACGGTGTTGAAATCAAAAAATGCACCCAACTTAAATCAAACAAGTATCCAAATAAAACAGTAACCTCTATGGGTTACCCAAAAATGAAGTAGAAAAGTCACAATACACGTCGGTTTTCACGAATTGGAAAAGATAAAATTACTTACCTCGAGCTCGTATAAGCTTCCAATATAATGGTGATAGGTATTCACTTCCAATCGCTTAGAACGCGTGGCTTCAAAAGATGAATATCTGGAATACTTGTAAATTTTACACCGGAAACACTTGATCGACTTCCGCAAGTACAAAAACATTGCTTGTATATTTGATGATCTGCTGGACCACGAGAGAGCTGATAAGAAAGATTGGACCATCTAGATAACAAATAAATTCCCCAAGTGATCCGATCTTCTGGTGTGTCAAAAAGCATCACAAAATACGTTGCCAACCATAGGGAATCGAAAATGGTCGCACAGCTGGCGTACTAAAAACTGCGTAGTAGTTTGCACATAAAAACACTACACGACAGCCGGACTCAGAGGCGTACCTAAGGGGGGGGGGGTACATATGTCCCTGGGCGCCACAGCTTAGGGGGCGCCAAAATGAAAAAATGAGTTAAATAAACTCAGGCCCCAGTGAGTCTCCAGACTCTCGATACGAGAAGGGGCGCAGATTTTGTGTCTTGTCCCCGGGCGCAAATTACCCTAGCTACGCCACTGGCCGGACTACTTATCTTAAACGACTCGGCATGAAAAAATATTTGCCCACGTAAACTACCAGCACTTAACAAAGCCGTTGTGAAAGTATATATTATGTACATCCACTGTGGTAGAACTTGGGAGACTGAATTCAACTCTTTGTTCACGCCAGCCTATCTACACTTACACGCAAATGCCTGCATTCCAAGATAGCATTTAAATAAAAAGGCAGCGTCGCATCGAAGCATATTGGGAAATGCAATTCAATTTTCAGTTAACAACTCTATATTATTCTTTTGATTATTTACATAATATGTGTGCCCCAGCACCAGCCAGACTAATACTAAGACACTATTTTATTTTACATTTTTATTATTCGCTGCTCCCACTGTGACTTCAGAAGGAACTAAATAACATATGCAAAAATTATTGTACTAATCCTAGATGGTGTTCCATACCTCAGACCTCCCGGTCTCAATATCACGACATGTTGATAGTCCTACTTGGACTGGTTGCAATTTAGTAAAATCACTGACAAAGCATAAATACTATGTTGGTCGTTCCGACCAGGAGAGCTTCAGGGTATGGAATGCTCTCCAAATATAGACGGAATTTCGGGATTTGGGTTTACCAACTATTCAAGAAGTTTCTTGTTGCTAAATTAACACCCTTCAAATTTGAGAACAGCTCCTGACTGTCAAATTCAAATCCAATAATATAATAATGCACTAGAAAGCTCCTCCTCTTTATCTGTGCTATTTATAAATGCGCCTCTACTTTGGTTCATTCATTTATCACCAACCAAAGTAAATTTATCAACATAAAAAAATTTATTTGGGTTAAGAAATGGACGCACTCTTCCGGTTTGTGATAATCCTCTCCTAGTAAGGCCGATGGCGATGGTCGAAAAACCATATGAATTAAGCAAACTATATATAGATGGCTAGAGACCTCTTGTCCCAGTTATCCAGTATAATAATTTGAGAGGAGCTCCACTTCCATGTTATTTTTAAGCGCACGTTGAATATTGAAACGTTCATTTATTACCAACATAAAAAAACTTTTACAATCTACGAATTTGACGTTTGCATCTAAAAACAGAGATCGAGGAACCACGTCAATCGCACACTAGATGGCTAAAGGCCGTCAGAAGCCGCCTGTATTACCTAATTTTTAAAAATAAAATGTCCGATATGTATCAGATAAAGACTGTCACGATTTAGAGTCTTTATAATATAAAAAGAATTTTTTTCAGACAAATTTATAATTTGAAAATGAATTTACCTAATTGCAACTTTATTTCATGTTAAACAAAATAAAATAGCGAAGAATGTAGAAAATGCAAAACAACCAATACACAGAATTTTTTAAATAATAGCAGTATACAAAGCAAATAAAAATTCCCTATGGGAATCTCCTGACACAATTTAAATCAGGAATAGAAAAAGAACAAATGAGTCGTCATAAAAAGGTCACTTCAATCAAAATAAGCTCGCGTATCTAGAAGACTGTCCAACGCAGATATAAAATATTGCAATGCATGAGAGAAAAATATTTAATTTGATAAAGAAAATCCAACTACAAAAAAATAACCAAATAAAAATGCCAATTGTATTTACAAGAATAGACATCACTACCATGAAAAATGTCATAGTCTGGCGCTTTTTATTACATTTTTTTAATGCAAAGTTTCTGACGTCCAACTATCATAACATTGAACTAATATGCAAACCCAATAGGACATGTCTCAAACGAGACTATGGTGGAGAGGATTCCTCGATGTTGAAATCTTGAGGTTCCAATTTTCGAAAACAAATGCATGGTGTGTTGTCGATGAGGGATAAAGGAAGTTGTTTAGACAAGGTACTTCAATAGGATAGCATATCCTTGTGTACGAAATATTTCGCGAGACATCCGTCGTAACAAGGTGACCTGTCTTTTTGGGCCAGTTCAGCACGCAGACGAATTGAGAGTGGTCTAGTAAAATCGTAACCAACGTCGTTGTCGGAAACTTGGAGTAAGAAGAAACAGAAGGACAAAGCCGAATAGTGCAAAGGGGCTGCACAGTGCAAAGAGGGCTAAAGCAAGCAGAAAAATTACTTCTAATATATTACATACCCGGTGCAGCTTCTTGAGCAGAACTGGTCTTGGTCGGCGGTGAGGCATTGTAAACGCCTCATCAATGATCATAAGGGACTTCAAGCAAGAAACAAATTTAGCAACAAATTGGGTGACGAATCGAGAACATGGAGTCTTTTCATCTTCGCGGAAATTGTTGCCTGAAATTATAAATTCTCCCACGTCGAACTAAAAGTGGATCGTAGCTGATATGAAAGTGCGACGTAGGGACGTCAAAGTAGGCGCAAGTAAAAGTAGAAAAACAATTCACTCCTGTTCCATCAGATCCATCCACTCCAGATCCATCATTCATCCACTGTTTTCTATTAAATCTAACGAAACCTGCTCAACAGAAAATTCCGTGGGTAAGCCTCTGAAAAGTTCAACGTGCCAACTAAAATCGATAAAAATACTGAAACTGTTTAACTAGATTTCAAATTTAGAATACTCAGTGGTGGATCCTCTTCACTTTTTGCTTTTGTACAACATTTCTGAGGCGAAGTATTAAATTTCTAATAATTGCTTTCCAATTTTTAGTATGGCTGCTATGGAATACACCAAAACTTTCACAATTTCGGTAGTTTTGGGTAAAGACGTAGTGCCTCGTTTGGGTCTCAATCAAATGGAAGCCCTAAGAGCCGATCTGATCAACGCAATTAAAAGAAGTGTTGATCCAAAGGTTTCTATTTCCATTTCTTAGCGTAAATATATGTTTATTGTGTAACAAATTACAGTGGAAGATAATTTCTTGTGGCGTGATGTGTTGCTGTTGTTCGATCGAACCAACTTCGGCAACCGAACTGTCAACAGCAGATCAAGCAATGGCCGATTATATAAATGAGAAAAAGCAATCTAGAAGTATTGGTGGTGTTCACCCTTCGGATAGCACTATTGCTTTAACAACACATCAACCAATGTATCCTCCAGGGCGCATTATTCATATAGTGAGACATCACCCCTCCAAAGACGAGTAAGTGATTTTTAAATATTTAATCACCAATTTCTTAATAGAAAATTTTTACTATTTACAATTTTGTCATTACTATTTCAGACAAAAATATGAACAAACGTGGAGGTAATAAAAATAATTAATATACCCTTGTGATTGTGGTGTGGTATTAAAATATCCGCAAATTAATTTGATTACGTTAAAATAAATTGCAAATTTTTGTAAACAAATTTGTTAAATAAAATTCGATTAGATATATTTATTTTAACGTAAAAATTATAGGATTTCCTCTCATAACAGAAGACATCCTGTAAACAAGTTTCTGGATATAGTAGTATTGCATGTTTTTCCACAAAATACGTTCAACATATTTTAAGTATACAAATTGCACATCAACAAGAAAACTTCCAATAAAACCGCTTTGAAGAGAAAACTCATTTTAAAATTACAAAATCTCGAAATCGAAAAAGACGGAAATTTTATATTGCTGACATAAAAATCACTTCTATTTTTCTCTGCATAAATAATAATAATAACCTATGTGGGTTGTCTGACATACATCACATTTGTTTAACATTGTGGTTGTTTTTATTCCACTCTAAAAGTAAAAATTTCTTGTTTATTACCATATGAAACATTTTTATATATGAAGGATTTTTACTGTCTTTTTAAACACTCATATCCCTTCAGTTCCATAAATTTTATGCACTCTAGCTGTCAGGAGAATGAGATTTTTTCTTATAAATAAAATATCACCTATGCAGTGAAGATATTTTTCCATAATGCAAATTATGCATTTCTATTCAGTTTTATTACCAGGTTTATAAAATTTATTGTGAATGCAACTGTTACATTGTGCTTTCTTAAAAATTTATGGAATAAATTTAATACCAAAAATGTATTATAGTTCTCCTAATCTTTAATCACTAGTAGTAATGTAAAGTTGTTACTACCCTTCAACACCAAGAGCATAATAATTATATGAGAACACCATTATTTATTGGAACAAGTTCTTGCTAAATCAAGGCATGTAGCTTCTGGACCTTAGAATGGGGTACTTGCACACACATAAATTTCTTGCAACTCATTTACGTGTTATTAAATAATTATTAAATTTAAAAAAACCGCGCGAAGCATCGTCTGGCGTCACTGAATATTAAACACAGCCATATGGGATGAAAAAGCTGTACAAACATAAACACAGTTGCTTCTATCATGATTTCAATTGATCGGACAAAAAATATCTGTCAAGGACATTTGACAGCGGTCGAAACACCGCAGGGACAAAATGGCCCTAGCAGATATACTGCGAAAACAAAAAAATACTGTAAGGTTGAAGAAAGTAAAGCAAACATTTTTTTAAAAATAAAATTTTCTTGTATGTTGTTCTTCACTAACAGTTAAAATCTAATATTTTAACGTCTAGTTAAGTTTTTGTTTAATTTATATTTCACATAACACATACTAAAATCACACTCTATTCTTGAAAAATTTCTTTTTCGTTATTCCGGCCGTAAAGTGAGTGGTTTACGACCTCATTTGAGGTACGAAAAGTGCCATTTTACGGCCTAGGGAGTAAAAAATATTTTACGGCTTAGGGAGTCGAAAGTGGTTTACACCAAGCGTTTCCATTGGTCCCGGCACAACGAAAAGCGGTTTACATCAACTCGGCTGTAAAGTGATTTTACGGCCTTGTGATGAAAACTACTATTTCAAATAACTTTCATAAAAACACAGAATAACTCCCTAAATTTTACTAATTTCGTCAGTTGCTAGCTCAATCAGAGAGATTATCCATATACGTCACCCCTCTACATTTTCCAATCGTTCGCATGGCCATTATCACAATATTATAAAATAATTTTTAAAGTACCCTAACTTTCTTTCCTTTTAAGGCTAAAAAACCACCTTCTACCATTTTTATTTCAATTATTTAAGAACTTTTACAAATTTTCTTCATATTTTCAAAATCACTCACATCACTTACATCTCACGACTCTGTTAGCCGCTCGCGAAAGCTTTCTATTAGCCTTTTTCTCTCCACTTGCCCAAACAACTTGACTTTAACCTAACCTAACTATCTCTAACCTAAACTTACTAACCATAGATGTTTATATAGAAGGCTAGATACGCGACTCCTAATACATGCAATGTTATAGAAGTGAAGCCTGGCGGCCATTTGTTGGGTTGGCAAAACCATAATAATTTCGTACGTAACTTGTTGTAACATGAGTAAATTTATAGTATTCAAGCAGGAATTTAATATTAAATTTATTTATTTATTAAATAATACAGAATAACAGCAATAAAACAATTTAAAATATTTTATTGTTTTAGGTTAGGTTTTATTTATTTGCAAATAATACTAATTTATACTAATTTATTTAATTGAATGCCTTTTAGCATAAATAATTTATCTATAATCCTATAAACTCACACAAAACAAACACTGTAACAAGCATTTTCTTACATTCCTTGCCAACCTGACAAATGGCGGACCAGGCTTCACTTTTGTGTACGAGTTAGTTATCTAGCCTTCTATATAAACATCTATGTTACTAACTAAACTAAACCCAACCAAACCAACTCTAACCTAACCAAACAACTCTAACTTAACCTTCTTTTTGCGGTGGAAGGGGCAAAATCTTTTAAAAGCACCAGGAGGACCTCGCTCACTAGCAGTGTGGGATTTCCACCCACTAAAAACCCCCTCCCATACTGAGATGGTTGCCGCGTCATCATGACTGACACCTGGTAAATCTTTTGCCGTGTCAGTCGGAGTTTTGCAATACTGCACTATTTTAGATAAGGAAGCCGGTATTAAGTTTCTTCACCCTTACGGGGCTTTTCTCTTCGTAAATGTTAGTTGCTTTTCTCAATTTTTCGTCGGCTTCCTTTGTGTTTTCCTTTGTCTTTGTCATGATTTCTCTTATCGTGTTGGCCATCCTTTCCCATCCCTGCTCGTCAGCCAACATGGTGCCTATCAGGTTATCGGGAGTAGAGCTAAGATCATCCCACCTACTACAGTTGAACAATGTATGCTCGGGGTTGTCCACAACCTCTTATTCAGTGCAATAGGACCAAATGAAGTTGGCAGCTTCCTAATCTTGTGTAAGAGTGTAGGTAGAAGTTGAAGCACCCGTGACCGGAGACGGCTTGGGTCAGATGATAGTTGATAGATTGATGATAGAATTAGCCTTCTGGTTCATTCGGCCTGGGTGTCGTAAGACCATTTTACTTACCATTCGTTAGTAAGCATTTCTCGATTTTATCTTCCCGTCTATGGACACTTTTTCCCAAAGTTCTGCCGTTCTTTCTGTAGTCAATATAGTTCTATAGGGGTGAATTCCCGACAGGACCATGATCGCTGTGTCCGACACTGTTCTGTATACTCTACATCATAGGTTCTCAAACTTATTCGGACCACTGCCCACTTTCCTGAGCATAAATTTTTATAGCGACCCCCTTTACTAAAACATGGCTAAAAAACGCTCATTAATATTTTTTTTATAGAAATGGCCCCACATTACTAAAGAAGGCCATAAAAAGGGTCATTCGTATTTTTTTTAATGAAAATGGTGTTATTTCCACCGCCCCCTGACCACACCTGAACGCCCCCCAAATTCTTTCATGCCGATTATCGCCCCCCCTAGAACTAGAAATCGCCCACTGTGAGAACCACTGCTCTACATATTATATGGAGTGCCATTTTCCGCAGTATCCTATTCATCATGTGACTGTATACCCGGTATTTCATTGTTCCACCCCAAACCGGCGCCGCGTACAAGAGCACAGACTGAACGACCTCCGCAAGCCCTCTTCGTTTGGATGAAAATGGGCCTTCCATGTTAGGCATTAGTCGAGTGTAGGCAGATGAGCTTGTCTTTACCTTTTTGATAGTGCCATTCATGTGCGCTGCGGACGCCAACCTCTTGTACGGTGTTACGCCAAGGATCGTCACCCCGTTCTTAAAGATGATGGTGTGGGTGCCCATGACAAACGACACTCTCATCAACTTCCGTTTTCCCGTGGTCAGCATTGCCTTGGTCTTCTCCGGGACGAGCTTCAAGCTTTCGTCGTCGACCCATCTCACGATGATTTTGATGGCCCTGTCTTGCTTCTCGCATAATTCCTCTTCGGTCTTGGCTGTTATAATCATGGTGAAGTCTTCCGTAAATCCCACAAATTTGACAACCTCTGGCAATGGGAATCGTAGGACGCCATCATACTTAATGTTCCATAGCGTTGGACCCAATACGGAGCCCTCTAACTTAACCCAGCCAAGCCAATCCAAACCTAACTCGGTTTTGCACGCCTTAGCATAACACGATAAAATCTGATATGGACCCAACAATTTGCTCTTATTTTCCCATGGTTCTTTTGGGTTAGGCAAAAAGTAAAAGCGGTTAGAGGATTAGACTATGTTCCGTACTGGAACATCTTTGAATTATAAATGTCACTATTACTTACTGAAATTGAAGTGCATGCACTTCTCGTAGCTAGGACCCCGTAGTAAAATGTAGGTTTCCTCTGTATCTGTAGACATAAGAGATAAATGCGAAGAACCAGCGCCAGCAGTTTTTATGGTTAGGTTCCGATTAGCAGAACTGATTTGATTTTCTCAGAGACCCCAGAGTTAGCCTTCTACTCTTCATCTATTCTTCCACTACTTCTATCAAAGCAATTGCTTCGATATTGTATTATTTTTGAGATAATTCATTTGCGAAACCAACCAACTCGACTTCTGCTAGAATGGTCCAAGCATTGAACCTTGTAAATATACCACTTGAAGTGCCAATGGTCTTGTACAGCAGATACTGTTCTATTACCAGGTTTTTGTGGTCAAAATAGCTGTCAACCATTTTAAAGAAAGAAACTGGGTATGTTTTTTTCGGTTGGCCGAAATAAATATATCCTTCACATCCTAAGTGGCCAGGATGCACAATTAGTTTGCCATTCCGATTAGTTCTACTATTTTTTTGGACGTCTTCGATGGTGGATATGAACTTACGAAATCCACGCACTATCCGGAAGTCTTCAGTAGTTTTAATCTCTTGCATTACTCTATAGAACAGCTGTTTTTCTAACAGCCTTCCAAAGGTCTTCTGGTGACCTTTACTTCAAGAGGGCCAACCTAGCCCTCTGCAGAAGAAGCTTTCATTTTGTTGAAAGACCAACTCCATGGTCTCCTTCATGTCAACATAATAATATGTTATGGTTTGACCACAAACGTGTGATGACAGATTAGCGACAAACGCGTTTAAAGCTACGTGGCCAATATTAAAAACTGTTTTATTTTAATTATGAAATATCTTCAATAAGGGATAAAAGAGTGCAAAATTTGTTGTAACTATTAGGGTAAAATGTAAAAAATGTTGTTTTGCATACAAATAGAACTGTTGCAAGTGCCCTATTTTCGACTTGTGCATACCAAGTCCACAAACAGAAGCAAATACTTATCATTTTAACCTGAAATACTACGGCAAATTATTTCACATTTAGTACTAGAAACTTGGTGTATCCTAATAAACAAACCATGTAGAAACCAAACCATAGTGCAATAATAAAAGAAAAAACGTTAAAATACTGAAACGTCTATTCCAATAACCATTAGGTACCTGATTAGTTTAACTTGAACGTGCATGTATTACATGGCTAAATAAGCTGAATGATTTATTTTTTGCATTTTCTTTTCTAGAAAAGCATTAGCAGGTGCAGAACCAGTGTATCAAGCAATTTGGGCCGAAAATACCGATTTTGATGAAGTTCTCATCTCTCCAGTTATGATCCAAGATCACATGCCAGATAAATTACTAACAGCTTTAAATAAGGTACAAAATAGAGAAATTCATCACGTCCGATTTTAATTTGTTAGATGTATCCATCCAGCATGTTTTATTGTCAAACTCCTTCAAGTAGTGTTCGATGTTTTAGTACAGAATGATGCTACAATTATTTATTTTGTATTTATTGTTATTAAAATTTTGTTATTATTATAATTTTTGTTATTTTAATTTTTCCTTAATTTACAGTAGTCGCCGTTTGCTGCTTTATATGTTGATATATTTTCCACTAAAAAAAAATAATAATAAATTGTCCATGTTAAGTTATCTTCAGAGACTGACCGTTATGGTGTGAAATATTGTGGAAACCTCATCGTTACGTGCAAAAACGTTCTCACAAATTTCATATTTGAACAAAATTCTAAAGGGTAGTTTATGCCCGACGGCATAGAAGCATTAAGATGAAGGCACTCACGTCATAAGATGAAGCATTTTATTTGCAGATTACAGTCGCTTCCGTCAAATCTTGCCGTGCACGTGACGTCATAGATTCCACCAAACTCATAATATGGTTGGACGTCGCGTTTCTCCAAACCAATCATGGCGGCACACTATATTCACATAATCAGCAATATCCAATCATATGAGCTTGGTGGGTATAGGCAATGTCACCAGATCTATAAAAAGAAAGTCTTTGCCCCGTCATGTCCCCGTTACTTAATGCAGTATTGTGCATAAACGCACATTTATCATCATTGTAATAAATTATGGTATAATAAAGTTTTTAGTACCTAACCCAAAATGAAAAATAAAGTAACAGAAGAATTTTATGTGTAAGCTTTTTTATCTTATTAGCCACACTCAAATTGTGATTCGATATTATTGGAAAAGTGTTCAATTTTGATACTATCAGGTAATATTATGTAATCCATATTTTGTGTTTCCAATAATTAAAATCGTTATTGTATTACCAAAATTAGATATTTTGTTATTTGGTTTTATATTAATTTGGTTTATTTGAATATTATGGTTTCATAAGCTATCTTGAGCAGGTGGAACATACAATTGGGAGGAACATCCACTCCCTTGAGTCTCCAATAGAGTATATTCCACCACCTAACGACACAAGGTATAAAATGACCTCATTTCTAAAGTTAAATTTTGAATTTCTGTTAACGCAATTTTTTTTTATTTTATTGCATGAACTTGAAACATGCGCTGCATGATTGCTAGATATTACTTTATTTTTTCGTCGATAAAAATTTTCAAAAATTTAATTGCATAGAGCTAGAATTTCCAAATTGGCGAGTATATGAAAATTTAAAAATTCTGCAGTTTCCCAACATTAATTTCTCATACGGTTGCAAACTTTTCTAAAGCGGACCACATGGGGTAAAGCGGATCAATGTTAAAGTCACTCAATCTTTCGCTCTGAAATCCGATTCTTCTTCAGCCTACCCTAATCCACTCATGTACCTCCAATAATGAAGGTTTTGGCCATAACTCGCCACGCTGGCCAGACAGGTTAGTGAGTAATCCGCATATCGATTTTTGGACTAAAGTTGTTTTACATCCAGTAGCAGCTTGCTAGGCTAACCTTCAGATGTGCCTATAGCCCTGTTTTTTGTTAACGGTGGCAATTCGTCAACTTAGGGGGACCGCTGGCTTAACGTGCCCTCCGAAGCACGGAGACATGGTCGTAACAAAGTTTGACTCTCCCCAGGTTTGAACCCGGTACCCCGAATTCGCATCCAACTGCGTTAGCTGCAAGGCAATGACCATCTCTTATCCGTGCCCCTGATCTGAAGATTTATGGTCTTCACATTCCCGAGAGTAAGTATGCTCTCCTCTAAGGTTAAAGTCGCGTCTTGTTCCTCTCCATTAAACTGTTGATAGAGGCGGCGTTGTTCTACTCCTCTCTAGTTTTGCATTCTGGTGTGTGTGTGCACCTGAATTTGGTATTTTGGAAGTCATCGGTGTCCTTTCCAGCACCGCTGCTGAGCCTCCCTTTGTCTTTTTTATTCTGCCGTGGACACAAGAGTTGTTTTCTCGATTTTTCTTGCGTTCAGAAGTAAGCAGATCTTCAATTGTCATGTCTGATTCTGGAACTTTTCTTCCCACTCTTCATAGATACTACAGAGCGACCTCAGCTCTTCTTTCAGATCCTACATTTCTGAATTTCCGGTCCTTTCCTGTTTCCACTCTTTGAGCAACCTCTGCAGATTTTCAACTTCAGTCCTCAACTTCATATTGGATCCTTACAACTGGAAACTTTTGTGGTCCAATTTCTTAACGCGCTTCGCCATTAGGTGGACCTTCTGTTGTAAATCTATGCCAAAAGTTTCCAGCCTGATTTTATCGCTTTTCAAAGTACCGCTTTCCTCATTTCATTCGGTGATATCTTTGATCTGGCGCTTTCGCATTATTTATAGGTTACCTATTACAAACATAACATGGCCTGTATCGTTTCCAATACAAGTTTCAGTCTCTTATCTTCTATGGATTTTCAAATAACTTTTATTATTTCGTCTACCAATCGCTTAATCTCACTCTCTCTCTTTTTACATCTGCTCCAGAACTGCTTTAGCATTGCTTCAGGTGTGCACATTTGAACCTTCTAGGTCTGCTGGCCTTCCCGAAGTAATCCCTACTCCTCCGATCACAGCAATCCAACAACGTTGCGCTTAGCGCCATCTATTGATAATTTTTTTAATTGCACCAGACGGTTCCAAACAACTTATAAATTTTGAGAAATGTACACAATCACTTGGAAAATTTGACTTCAAAATATTTACTGACGATGTCTGCGTTAAAAATGAAGACATGTAGAGGTTTGGAAATTCTTGGTCTGCAGCATATGCAAAAAAATAAAATAATCGTATTTTAACCACCATACCAAACAATCCAACTCACGAAGTGCAATGACGTTGTTTTAAAAATTTATAATGCACATTTTTATTCATTTTAGGTTATAATCACCCTGGGACCAAAAAAACCGAAACGAACGAATATCGAAATTTGGCAAGAGTATAAAATGTTCATACAAGAGGACGACAATCATGAACGCCCAGAATCAAGAAATGTTTACTTGGAAACCTGCTTCACAGCACTACCAGATCCATATCCAAACACTACATCTAGTATCAAATCAGAACCCATTCCAGAAACCAACAACTTCCTATATAAACAAATTAACGGAAATGTAACATTAGACAAAAACAAAAATTTGGATATGATAAACAAGAGGGACTACACTTTCAGAAGTTTATGTACAATTGCACCGTTGGCCGAACCCGAACACTTCTCCGATACCGAAAGTAATAAATCCTACATATTAGATCCCAAATCTTCCTGTTGGACCACGCAAAGTTATAGCTTACCACCATCATGTGTTTTAAAAGCGCCTCAAATGATGAGGAGAACGCCAAAAATTATAGGAAGTTTAAGTACCTGCACGGACGATATACGAAATTTAAAATCGTTTGAGAAAGCAAAATCATTAAATTTACTATTGGAAGATTCAAATTCGAGTAGTAATTTGAGCAACGCGTCCGTTGTGAGCTACAAAACGAACGGTTCCAACGATTGCCAGCATTTTGTAAGTGTTGGGCAATGTTCTTGGCAGCGGGAAACTTCATCGGCTTTGAGAAACTGGGAGCCCGAAAATTACAGCGATACAAGTAAAGCGTCAGCTTTGGCGGAGGAAATGTTGGACGAAATATTAGAGTATGCCGATTGTGCAGACTTCTTTAATTCCAATTCTAGTTTTTTGGAAGGGTACGACGATAAACTGTTTGGTCCAGAAGTGGAGGAGCTAAATAAGGAATGCGATACGGGATGTGGTTTCACGATACCGACAATTAAGTTGACAAAGTTCCAAAATCCTAGTTCAATAAATTCGCCGTTAATTTTATCACCCTGTTCGTTGGACGCGGATCCGGATTTAATTTCCAACTTTGCGATCGATTTAAATTTGGATCAAGAGCATAGATCGTTACTCTCAAATCAGCATCTTCAGGCGTCAATTTTAAAACCAAGTTCGTTAGAAGTTTACAATGAACCGCGCACACCTCCATGTACCATAAAAACTGTTACGTTTAATCCAGATATATCGAGTATGGAAGACAAAATTACGTTGCACAAGAGTTCGGATTACTTGTATCAAAATCGAGAACGATCAAAAATTTGGAATTTTATTCCTTTCAAATACTTCAATAAAAAAGTTCAGGAAGCTGTTAGTATGCCAAATATAACTAAGACAGAAAGTGTATCGACAATATATTCAAGTACAAGAGACAATCCAAATTTAACATTGACGTTATGCAATGAAGCCAAAAGCGATAGTGATAATAGTGAACATTTATATTCGAATGCCGTAAAAAAGAGAAAAGTATGTTTAAATAGTGAAGTATAATACCTGTGATCGCAAAATACATTTTATGTAATATAATATATACAGGGTGTTTAAGGATTTAAATTTACTGCTCGTAATATCAAAGAATGCTGTTCTCTAGAACTAGCTGATGAATTATAAAAATTAAACATAACCTAAATAAAGTAATAAAAGTTGATAATTAAATCTTAAATTTAATAAATATTAAAAACTAATAAATTTATCTGCACCTAATTGCCTTAAATAATTTTGTTTAAAAAACTATATGCATAATATACAATAATGTATTTAAAATATATATGACTTGAACACCCTGTATATTTTTAATTTTGTACAATTTATTATTATCATTGTTTATCTGTCAAGAATTATTTATAGTTTTTAAAAAGTAGTTAAAACAAATGAAATTATACGTTTGCTGTTATACTTATTATTAAAATTGAAATTGTATAAAGAAACTCAATGAATTACCTTCTATTATGACCACCTAAATATAGATACGAAATTGAAGATGGATATAATAGTCCCTGCCACGAAACTTTGGTGATGCGGCATCGCACTCCTGATCGTACATAAACACTGCCATTGGTTATGCAACCAAAGCTCCTTCCGTGATTGTTTGAGTTAGGATGACGTAACACCAAAGTTCCCTGGCAAGGACTCTAGATAAGAATTCTATGATGAAGTGGTGGATTGAAACAATTGCTCTATGGAGCAGGGAGGACTGGGCAAAAGGAATAAAACATAAAAGTAGGTAATAAAAATATTGTACTTTTTATATTGTTGTTAGGTATTATTTCGGGGGGGGGGGGATGTTTTCTTCTTCACTTCCATCTCTTCTCTTCCTCGTCCGTCCGACATTTCTTCTCCCTTTCAGATTATATAGTTTTATTTGTGCTGGTATTCTTTCTTCCTTCATTCAGTCCAGATGTTGCGACCATTTGCTTTTAGTCCAGTCATTATAGCATCAAAATAGGGTTGTTTGTTGCAAAAATGCTAACATGGGAGACCTTGGGAGAATTTTTGGCCTCCAAAAAACCTTCAAATTTTAGATCTATTCTTGATTTTTCGCCTATAACTCCTAAACAGCGTATCCTAACAAAAAAGGTTAATGTTATCTTGACAAGGAGAGATAATTTAGCATCTGCTGTGAGCTGTTTTACGATCGATGGGAAATCTCAAAGTACCTACTATTGATCCTCTGACACTGTTCCAAAGACAGTGGCTTACAAAACAGTCAGAAGAAGACAAAAAACTGTTTCACTTATAAACTCGTGCCTTACCCGATGTCACTATTTTGCAGAAGGAATCATGGGGAAAGGAACCAAGTCGTCTATGTACGCTGCCACCCCCATCCCTCTAATGCTACAAAAGGGCGACAGTATTTCGCAGTAGTACTCTTTTCCAAGCTACACCATTTAAGAGTTATAGGCGAGAAGCAAAGCTTTACCTAAAATTTTGATGTTTTTTGGAGCCAAAAAGTTCTCCCGTGTTAGCATTTTTGCTATTTACATGTTTGCACCCATATATTTATACAAGTTAAAAAATAAAATCTTCTACATCACCTTTTGCAACAAAAAATGCCTATAATAATTATTATTGAACTATATTTCCAATACTGAAAATTTCTAGCTCCTCTCTAATCTCAGAGTTTCTAAATCTGTCTGGTCTCGTGCATCCTTTTGCCGCTTTCAAAAATCTTATTTCTGCTGCTTGGATTTGACTTTCTGATCGTGTATTTATTACCCAGGATTTACTTCCGTATATCAGCACCGACACCGCCATTGTCTTGTAAAACTTTAATAATATATAATATAATATTTTTATGGAATATTCCTTTTAACAATACAATACAATTTACAAATTAATGTGGCAATGGGCGGAGTAACATTACATATTAAGCTTTGTTCTGATTTGTTTTCTGAATCCCAAATTGGTACAGGCGAAAAAATCCACATCTAGGTGATTGGCCAATCTGCAAATCCTTGTCACTGGCGAGCTATTCTATAAGCTATAAGACGTCCTGTGGAACTCAATGGAAAATTGTGAAGAATTCCTCAGAGTGCGAGGCATGTCTGAGAAATTGATCGAACTCAAGATAGAAGGGCTATCAGTCTGGTTGTTCAATACCTTAAACAGGAAAACCAACTCTAGGTATGATCTTCTTTTATCAAGAGTTGACATACCAAGATATTTTAATATGTTATCATAATTCGAGCTATGATACAGTATGTTGGACTTGTAACATAAATCCTTAACAAATTTTCTTTGAATCCTCTCAATACGGTCAATATGTTTACAGTAATAAGGATTCCATGCAATGGAGCCATATTCCAGTAAGTTCGACTTCGTAAGTTCCATAGAGTAAGTTAGAGTAAACCGACTTCCCCCAAGAGGGGGGAATGTCCCCGACTCATCCTGCCGTTCTTGAACTGACTGGAGAACTCCGATCTTAACGTAATTTGAATAACAATAAACCTTCTCAAAAGTTCTTTCATAATAACTACAGAAATTACAAATCAACTCACCCCATCTACTTTTATTTCACTCTTTATAACTTATAAGGCCTCTCGATTCTAAATGATCTCACAACGCATAAATAAGCCTTGTTCAGATAATATTCCAAAAATAATATATAACATTAAACAACCAAGTTTGGTTCGCCAAAACATCTCTTGCTATGATATGTGATTCCAACGACGTTAATTTGATGGGGTACCTACCTTGTGTTCACCGTGGTTTTTGAAGTTAATTATTAATAATAATAATTCAATTTCGGGATGAAATAACCGAATTCGTAAAAAGAAACTATAGCAGATCTATAGATGATAATAAGGAAAACGATCACATCATGTTGTTGCCTCAGTTGCATTTTTTCCTATGGTTGATATTAGAAACAAAATCAGTAAGTAAAATTCGGGTAATTCTCATCTTCGCACATCTTTCAATGACATCTTTTATGAATTCGGTTAAATTGCTCACCTTGCCCCTCCGAATTGAACGCCCATGATGGGCGATATTCACTTTCCTTGTGTTGATGTTGCCGTAAAAAATAACATTGTATTATTTTGGAATTTTGGCTGCAAGATATGCTTCAGAACTTTGAATCATCAAAATTAATTTTAATTTTAAAATTTTAAGCCTTTACCAAAATAGTTTCATTGCCCCTGCATTTCAAATTGCGAGAGAGACGCCTTAATCATTCAATACTTTTATAATCAACGAAATTTATTTTCTTGTACTTTTTATTTCTTTAAATTTCTGATAATTTTAACTAGGAACAACTTTAGTCTAGTTAACTTCGTTGAAAAATCAATATATTTCCACAGAAAACATTTCTTTTATCCAATTTTGAATTTACCACAATCGAAATAATAACCATGAAATACGCCAGTTTTTAAAATTTGCTTAACCCTATTATAAAATTTGTGTGTGCTCCCTAGAGCTAGAGCCCTAGACAAAGAATGCAAATAGGCATTACACATTTTATGAGTACATCAGCATCACCAATAAATTTACACCCAATTTAATTATTCTTGGTGGTGCAGTGGAACCCTTCCTCTTCAAATTAAACGCGTTTGCTGCCCTAGTCCAACTCAACAATGAAATTGAGCCCTTACATTTAGTTGGCAATTTGCATAATCTGAGCTAACAGAAGGGTCAGCTGAAAACATTAAGTTTTCAATTTTATATGTTGGAATTTTTTAATCTCATAAAAAATATTTTGAAATGCTGAGTTTTGGAATAAACCAGTTTCTATTTTAATTTAACTTAAATTCAGGCTCCTGTGCACAATTACATAATCCCCTTAAATCTATTCAGAAAACCCTTGTTTGAAAAAGTTTCTCCAATGTGGTGAAATAACCGGTATAGATTACGAAGTCTTGTATAAATAAATTCATACCACCAAAATCGTAGAGGAAAAAGGAAAAGGAATAAAAGTAAGTAAGTAGATTTTGTAATAAAATTTAATTAATTAAAATGTTCCTACAAGAAAATGTTACTGAATTTACAAATTTAAGGATGGAGTACATATATTTATTATTCTACTGAGAAATTTTAAGTAATTATTAAAAATTCTTACTGACAGTACAAAACTGCTAAAAGCGTAAATTAAATTTTGTACATACAGAAAACTTTCATAAGAATCAAGTTGATACACATGAAGCGCTTTCATTATAGCGCCAACATATCCTGCCATTTACAGGTAAGTCGATATCACTAATAATTCGAAATGATCACGCTTCAAATGTAAAAGATATATCATTAGAATATCTCAAATAAATTCACAATACACTTAAATTAAAAAACTAAAACAAAAACGTAATTCCAAACCTTAATTAAGCATAAAAAATCATTAATCACATTACTCTCAATTTATAAAGAGATCGGTATTGAAAATAATATTAAACACTGATTATATTTGTTACGATTATAAAATGTCTGTATAGTTGTTTTTATTTGACAATGGATAGAAAAAAAAACGTACAGAAACATTCGTTTCAATTAAAGTTTAAACTTAAATTTCAAGCAGTGGAAATCAAATCACCAATTTTTATTTCATATTATTTATTAATATTTTATAAGTCTATTAACATTCCTCTTGTGATTTTCGAACACAACGAGCAACCTTTCGTTTAAATTCTGTATAAGATTCCCTCCATTCTTTCTGTAATTTAAAAAAAAATTATTATTAATTTATAGTAAATAGGTACAATCTTATTGCTAGAATCTAAGTTACTTTTATTTTATTATAAATTAGTTGGAAAGTTAATTTATATGTAAATTATTAGGAATAAAATAAACAATAAAAGCAATTATTTCCAGTAACGAGTTAGCCTCGCATTGTTGAACTATAAATGAAATAAAAAAGAAATTCATCTATAGCAAATGTTCTGTTTATGAGTGCTTTTTGAAAACAACAACTTTAAACATAATAAAAGAAGGGTCCTCACTGATTAATTCATGAAAAATCGAAAATTTATCAATTATCATATTTATCAATATAAAAATTTACATTATGGTCACAATCCCCTTGAGTGAGGCCAAACAACTATGGCCTGCATGTATGGTTGTATTGCTTCTGCATTAGGACGAAAGCAGTTCTATGTTCATGAATCATGATAGTGAGTATGTTGATATTATTGTTTAATACACTAATCATAAACAATATAAACACATGGACTGATAGTCAAAGTATACTCATTTCACAAGTTCAACTCAGCGACGAGTGGTGGCGTTCAGTTAATGTCAATTGCCTATAAGAGATATCAAAAAAATGGATGGCGCATCCTCGATCTCCTCTTTTGAGGAAAACTCAGTTTTATATCTCAGTTGTTTCTAAAGTTACTGAAAAAGTGTTAACAGTTTCTTCAGACACTTTTTTAAAGGGCAACAAATTGGACTCAAGGGATTTTAAACATCTAACTTACAAGGGGCCACTACAGTGAGGTACCAACCAATGGAGATCCCAATTTTTTTGGTGATTCTAGGAGCTAAAAAAAGTTATCACATTTTCGGCGATTAGTCCAATGGGCCTTAGATTTTAAGTTATGAATTTTTCAAATATAGGCAGTGCTTTAACTGCCAATGATAATGTTTCTTTAGGCAAGAAGTCGTGGTTGGCATAGAGGTAGAGTACAGGGAGTTGTAATCAGTAGGTTCGTGGTTCGTATGCCACATGAACCAAATTTTTTTTTAAAATTTTTTAATTTATTTTTTAATGTTATCATCCTTAGTTCTAATAATTTTTACTATAGTACTAATCTGATAATATCAACTAATATATTTTATTATAAGTAAAGAAGGAAAATATATTTTTTAATAAAAATTAACTTAAAATTTTAAACTCTTGCAAATAATTAATATTGCATGGAAAATTAACAAATACCTTAACGTTATAACAGATGTAGAACGAATCGCAGACACTGGCATGAATAATTTTTCCAGAAAATTCCAAACTAAAAGATCATGTTACAAAATCAAAAAATTTTCAGATGATATTGAATATCGGCTTATAAAGCTCAATGCTAATTAAAAATTTAAATTCAAAGGGATGAAACCACTTCTTCTTCAGGATTCCACAAAGTTACAAATGAAATACGTAAACCACAATCACGTAAACATTGCCTTTATATAGGAAACTCTAGTTACCAACCTGTTAATATCAACATCGTTTATTTCATCGTCAATTTTTACAAGACAAATCGTTGTAGTGTAACGCTATTTAATTCGCTTTTTATAATTTTTCTTTTGATAAATATCAGAAATGAAAAGTGCCGTTGATAAACTACCTAATAGTATAATTATGTGGTATAGAATTGAATTGTCCGTTGTCCAAATCCCCAAAAAAGTAATTAATTAATTTATATTGAAGAAACGCAGTAAAATTTTAAAATATCATTTATTCAGGTAATAAATTACATAATTTTCAAAAAGAAAAAGTTAGCCAGTGTGAGTTTTGAACCCAGAACCTTCGCGTTAGAACTTAAGATAGGGTAAACCTATGGTTAAAATTGTCTATTCTCAAAAATTCATAACTCAAAAACTAAGTATAAATATAAATTAAACAAAAACTTAACTGAATGTTAAAATATTAGGATTTTAACTTTAAGCAAAGAACACAATACGAGAAATTCTATTTACTAAACACTTTAAAAACGTCTTTTATTCCAAATGACAAAGTAGAACCAGAAAATAGTTTGAAAATCTGACAAAGAATGCAAATATAGGGGGGGGTGCAAAAACGTGGAGTTTTTACGAAAAAGTTGAAAAATATAGCAAATTTTAAGTAAAAATTAATGTTATTGCGATATAAAGATCTTTATTTCAAGGTTATTGCCCATCATCAGTCGCAACTAAACCGATAAAAGTAAACCGATAAAAACTAAGGCCCATTGGACTAAACGCCGAGAAAGTGATAATTTTTTTAGCTCCTAGAATCACCAAAAAAATTGGGATCTCGATTGGTTGGTACCTCACTGTAGTGGCCCCTTGTTAGTTTTAAAGTTAATTTCAGAGATAATATAAAGTTGCTTTTTTTTCTTTTCAATGATATATCGTCGTATGACAAGAAAAACTCATTAAGTACATTTCAAGACAACAGAGATAATGAAGTTTAAACATTTTTTATATCTGATAAATCGTATTTAACAGCAATTGTTTTGATATTTAAAATGCTATTGAATCCTCATTCATATTATAAATTGGGACATAATTTTTTTTCAGGCAAGCATAACCGTAAAATAACGCACTTATGTTCGTATTAATAGTCGCGGATTGATCCGAGATTCAGAATTAACCCTCTCTCTATCTCTCTCTATCTCGTTACCCGGTAACGGTCTAACCGAGGTTCAATTCTGAATCTCGGATTAATCCGCGACTATTAATACGAACATTAGTGAAACATCTCGTTTTTATCGAAAACTGCACTTAATGAGTTTTTCTTGTCATACGACGATATAATATGTGGGGGTTCATTAATTGGTTTTTATTAACCAGTATTTTTCTTTCAGTTGTATACATACATCATTTTCTTGTAAGTGCAATAGTTTTTACTGCTCAAACGCTGCCGTTTAGCACTAAAAACGCCACAATTAAAATTGTATTAACATAACGCCACCTTAATAATGCTGAATAATACTCTCCGGTTATGGTTCTCCACCTTTACCAAGTAAACAATGAGAATGATACCACAACTATCCCAAAACACTGCCACTGATACTCGCTTCCGATCTGCACTGCATTCAGACATATAGGAATCCATTTTGCAGAAATTTATTTCATGCCGAAATCGACGTTTGTATGAAATCCTCAAGGTCTCAGCTATACGTTTTAGTTCAATTTGATGGTCTAATAATATCAAATCATAGACTGCATCGATATTTTCTGGGGTTGACACTGAAATGGGCCATCCAGGTCTCTCGTCATTTTGAATGAAAAATTTTCCTTGTTGAAGCAAGCAACCCAATTTTTGACGCTATCATAATGAAAGACAGTCATCAAGAATGGTATTGGCCATATCTTCGTAAATCGCCTTATTCCGTTCCGAAGCCCCTTCTTAACCCTAACAAGTATTGTTGTATTGTATTGTTGTTGTATTGTTGTTGAACATCGTTCAACTTGTACTGAAACTCAGATCTATTGTACTCCGTATCCATGTTAAATTATGATGGAATTGTTTTAGTTCATGTAATAGAGGGTATGGGTAAACGATTTGAAGTTGGAAAATGTCTATACTTTTACAGTATTATTTGGAACAAATTAAAACAGATTTGGCTGTAATGCACTACCGCCTTTGTGTTTAGAAAAATGGTGTCCTTTTTGTAACCATTTGTATGCTGTGCTTATGTTAACATTTAAAGCTTTCACTGTTGCTCTCAGTGGCGGATTTAGCACTTGAGAAGCCCCACGCGCAATTCAATTTTGAAGCTGAGGAAATATTTTCACTACCCCTACAGCCTATAGTGTGCATGCTATGCACACGTTTTTTACTCCTACTTATTACTGGTATATAAACCAGCAGTGTGGCGTTATGCATATACTGGCAGGCTAGAGAGCGGTATTCCGCGGTTCTATTCCTAGTCGCGCCACACACACTGCTGGGAAATCTGTACAAGATCTGATATTTGTATCGACGTTATTACCATAAATACGGCTGCGTCATACATGGAAGTTTCTCTAAACATAAAATATACCGGGTGACCGGCCGCCGATGTGAACATAGGAAATAGATTTTATTTAAATTCCTGCTTTTTGTTTGAAAACTAATTTTAAACGTAAGTTTTGACAGTTCAACCAACCAAAGCAGTTCTGATTTTTAGAAAATCGCTTATTTTAATTCTACATTTTTAACATTATTACAGAACAAAACATCAAGTGTTGGGTGTCTTTAGACGCGGAAAATAAAACTCTTTCAATTGATATCTTTTTCATTCTCATCCGTTCTGATGGGAAGCAGAAATTAAAGAAAAATTAATTTCCTATGTTCATATCGGCAGCCGGTCACCCGGTATGTATATCTGGTTAAGAATAGCTTGGTCGGTGCAGGGGCAAACTGTTTGTAAATATTAATATAAAATATAGTTTGTTAATTGATTAGAAGATATTATGGGCTACTATAGCCAAACAAGCCATGGGTCCACAGGGTAGTCAATGGGGCGGTTTGGCCTGGGAAAAGTTGGCGATTCAAAAAAACTGAATTTTGAGGCCCCCTTGATTTATAATCCTCAGGTGCTCCGGATGCGCACCTCATGCGCCTATTCGGAAATCCGCCACTGATTGCTCTCTAATCTTTGTCTTTCTGATGTGCTTTAAAAATTCTGGCTCTGTCATTAAGCGAAATTTTATTATATTAACCACGAGGCATGTTAGAACAATTACATGAAAATTACATTAAAAAAAACATGAAAAACAATATTTTGATTGACGAGATTGTATTCGCTATATGCGTGGATGGAAAGGGGATAAGAAAATCGATGAAGCGTTCGGAGTGGCCGTAATAGAAACGAAACAGGACTTATTTATCTATTAATTATTATTATTTATCTATGCCTTATGTGATTAGCATACACACCAATACACCACGGACCTCTTAATCAATCAATCAAGGGTTTTTCCATTCCTGTTGAAATATTGCCATTTCTATTGAAGTCATTACAATCCATTTCAAGAGGTGGATTAATCCTCTTTTGCTACTCTTTTTACTACAACTTTTTACCACAGCGTGTGGATATCCACCGGAAGGCCGGCTAAGAAATTCTGCGAAGTCCGCGACTTGAACCCAGAATTTCCGCTCCGTAACTCAACCAGTGATCACATCACTCTACACCGTGGTCTACGGACCTCTTAAACAAAGTTGAAATTTAAATTTCCTTCAAAAATCCTTAATTAAAACAGTTGCTATTGTTAAAACAGTCCCAATTCATTTTCTTTATTGAGCCACCAGAGGGCAAACAGGAAGAATAATGCACACAGCAAATAGTAAAATTAAGGAGAAAAACTGGCGTAGCCAAAATCCGGCGCAGTAGTAGATGTGGAAAGTGAACGCGTGACACCCAAAATTTCACCAATTGACACCAACATAAACCCGTCTGTACCGAGTTTTCATTACTACACATTAGTTCCGCTCAATTGTCTCTCGTTAATTTTACTATACCTATTATATCCTATAATAGACAAATTAAGTTGCTAAAGTATATTATCTAAAATTAGTTTTCATTTGATCCACATAATACTGTAAATGGTATAGTGAAGGTGTGAATGTGTTAGTTGCAAACAGACTGAAGCCCTAGTCATACATTTTTTGAAGAGTCGAGCATTAGATGCCAAATTGGTTCCCATAATGGGCTAATTATTTCATTACTATTGTGCTTTTTTAAAGATCAAAAGAAAATTATTATTTTTGTCACATCTTGAAGGGTTTTTCGTTATTCCGGACGTAAAACTAACCTTTTCATCAACAATTTCAGGTACGATAAGTACCTGTTTTCGTATATGGCAGAATAACGAAAAGCGCTTTACATTACGCAGCCGTAAACCTTCTTTTTCACCTCGGGGGCGTTCGGGTGCCTCGTGCTCCGCTAACGCTACGCCCTCGGCACCCACCCGCGCCCCTCGAACGAAAAATCTCGTTTTACGTCCTTGTAATGAAAAGTACTATTTCATTAGGTATTTTAGTACCATTACAATTTTTAGCATAATATACTATACACTACAGCAGGACTTCCCAACCGGTGGGGCGTGCCCCCCCCCCCCGGGAGCTTAGAAAGATCTTAGGGGGGGCATGAAGTGTTCGGATATTTTAATCTAATTACTAGAGATGAGATTTTTAGGTTTTTACCTTTTTTTTATTTTAGCTCCTATTTAGATGTTATTAGTACCAAAATTCGTTTCATGGAAAACTACATATAAGCCCTATTTGTTTTTGCCTTTTTTTACCTTTTTTGCCATTTTTTAATTTTTTCGACCTTTTTTTGTCTTTTTGGACAATTTTCTTTAATTACTAGTGAATTTATTGAAAAAATGTTATTCTCGACTATAATTTTACTAAAAATATTTTATTATATTTAATTTTTCTCTATTAATTTTTTATTTGAAAAAAAAAATTTAATTTTTATTTAAAAAAAATAATTATTTAATAAATTAAGGCCATTAAAATTTTAATATCTAATTGGTAGGTTTCGAAACTATAAAATACCAACCTAAAATAGCTTTTTTTAGTGCCTTTTTAGGTACCTTTTTTTGACTTTATACGACCTAAAATAGCATTTTTTTGGACCTTTTTAGGTACCTTTTTTTGAATTTTAACGACCTAAAAATCTCATCTCTACTAATTACATATCTCAGCTTCAACTTTGGTCTCAGAGGGTAATTGTTGAAAATGTGCTATCTTTATCTTATCTATCTTATCAGCTCATTTGGAAGCGTTGCAAACAGAATTTCACCGATATTACAGAGACGTTAATTCAGAATCACCAATATGGCACATAACCAGAAATCCATTTGTGGTCAATGTTCTACAATTACCAGAAGATGTCCAAGAATAATTTCTGGAAATGAAGGCAGATTCGACAATGAAAGATGACTTTCACCTCTTTACTTTGGAGAAATTTTGGATAAAACGCTTTCTCCTTAATCCAAAAGTTGCCACTCTTGCCTTGCGAATACTTCTGCCATTTTTTTCGACTTACTTATGTGAAACCGGATTTTCAGCATTAGTGCAAATTAAAACTAAGCAGCGAAATCGTCTTGCGGTCGATAATGATTTGACGATAGCTCTGTCAAAAACAGAACCTGATATCGACCAACTGGTTCAAAAAATGCAGGCGCAAACATCCCATTAATAAATAATAAATCGTGTGAAATAAATATCGTAAAAATAATTTGTGTTTTTTATTAAAGCAATGAAGAAAAATATAGGGGGGCATGAAATTTTTTTTTATAATCGGGGGGGGGCACTATGCAAAAAAGGTTGGGAAACCCTGCACTACAGTGATAAAAGCTTTCAGAAACTGAATGAGTAATAAGTAAGTAATGTAAGAAAATTTCGGAGAGTTGTGATAGAATTTCTTACAACTTTTTGTGACATGTAGTTTGGAGTAGAATTTTAGCGAAGATACGTGACGCAAAAGGTGAAACAACTGTGGCCGTCAAACGTGTAGCTTTCAACTATTCAATGAAAAAAAAAAAACATGCAAAGGCCATAGCCCAAGCAAAATATGGATTATACAGGAAAACCTTATAATCCAGAATCGCTTGGGATCCAAAAAAATATTCAATTTTAAAAAGGTGAACCTTTAAAAGACAGAAAACAAAGTCAGAATAAGGCCACAGCAGCTCTGTCCATGATTTAATCAGGATTGATTAAAATTAATTTATTAGCAACCTAAAAATAGTTTAATCCTGCCTTAATTAATAACAAATTTGACGCAATCGGGAAATATATTGCTTGAATATTTTTTTTACCATACCGACCTAAAAAATAGTTACGGTGCAGTCTTCAGGCCGCACAACCTGTACAGATAATTTACTATTTGCGTTTTACATTACCGTTGGTGGCGCCACCATCACTAAAATATTACGTCCAAAATGGAGTTTTAAATTATTCCGTGTGGTGGCGGATTGTTAATGTAAAAACTGAGGTATTCTTCATTTTTGCAGTATTAGCAGATTTAACGCTAATAAATTTACCTATCCTCATAAATTTTAAACAAAATTGTTATTGTTTTAACCCCTCCCCTCTCAAAAACTTTCCCTTGCCATTTAGAATAAATTAGTTTACTACTATTTTTGCAGTGTTTGTTTACAAGTTTAACAGTACAATCAATATTGTTATTATTTTACTGCACACCCTCAAAAATCACTACCTCTGCGTAGAATTCTTTCACGAGTCTGCAGTATTCGCAGATTTAACATTAATAAAGGTGCATTTTCAAAAATTTTAGACAAATTGTCAGGTGGGGAAAGAAACCGGGGAGTCTGGGGCAAAAAAATAACAAGAGGACTTTTCAAAATTCTTAACAAAGTAGTCTTGTTACTGGTATCCCATTCGTGTTTTACATTACTGTTGGTGACGCCACCATTAAAATATTACGTCCAAAATGGAGTTTGCAATTATTCCGTGTGGTGGCGGTTTGTTAATGTAAAACGCGAATACCCCCCAGACCCCTAAATGTCTGAGGTATTCTGCATTTTTGCAGTATTCGCAAATCTGCGGGCCGCCAGTTTGACACCCCTGTCGTAGGAAAAGGAAATTCTGATTGGTTCCTTGCTGATTATAAGATCCAAACCTTATCAAAAAAACAACTTTACCCTACCAGAGTAGAACATCAATAGAGTTCCAACAAATTGTGTCAGGAGGGTCCTAACTTAGTAATAAATTAATAATATAATATGTATCTTCTATTGGGGTAATGGTAAGAATTATGCCTATTTTTCTATCTATCTTACGTACGTGGGTTGCCTTTTATATTTCGGGATTCAGCTACCCTAGTGCTGCTATCTGGCAACTGATATTTTTATCGTCAAGTTTGACATTTTTGAAGGTAATCTATTCAGAACTTTTTGCCGTATGAGCACCATAATAAGTATGTGTTATTTAAAAATGTTTGAAAATAAATTCGTCCAAAAAATTGAATTAAATAATGAACATATTCGTATGATTATTATTTACAACTTTCGACGTAGATTGACTCAACAGCAATGCATCGATGAACTTAATTCGACTATTGGCGATAAAGCACCATCAAGGACCAGTGTTTATCGCTGGTTAACCGAGACGAATTTCGTGAAGGTAGGCCAAAATCGGCTGTTGTTCCCGAAGACATTGATGCTGTGGGTGAACTGAGACTGCAAGATCGTCATATGACTTATCGTGAGATTGAGGCATCCTTGGGCATTAATGGGACCAGCTGACATTCAATATTCTATTGAATAAACATTTGGTTGTCAAAAATTTCTTTGAGTTGGATCCCGCATAATTTGACAATCGCTTAAAAAAAGGCTCTTGTCAATTGATCGAAAGAACTGCTCAAAATATACGATTGCGGTGCTTCAAAATGAGTCTATGACATCGTGACAGGTGACGAATCGTGGATCTACACGTATGAGCCCAAAAATAAACAGCAGTCGACTGTGTGGGTGCTTTAAAATAAGCCATCCAACAAAAGCTGTTCGTGCATGAAGCACTTTGAAGCAAATGGTCGTCTATTTTTTCGGAAAAACTGCACATGTTGCAACCGTACCATTGCTCTACAACGTAGAATGGTCAATTCTGAATGGTATAGAACCATTATTTGTTTGGCAGAAGTATTTGGAGAAATAAGGAAAACCAACCGCCCAAGACGGATCATTCTCAACTATGACAAAGCGAGCTCTCACACATCGGCTCGAACAAGTGACTTTTTGAGCACCCAAAATGTCGATTTGATGGACCATCCGCCGAATAGTCCTAATTTAGCACCCAATAACTTCCTTTTATAACGTTTTTCAACACCTGAAGGAGCGCTGTTGCGTTCAAAATGCAAGTTTTGGAGGTACCTCAATCGGAGTGGAAAAAGGGCTTCAAAACTTGGTTTTAACGCATGCAAAAGTGTATTGATCTTCATGAAGAGTATTTTCAAAAACAATAGTCATTTTTGATGATAAATATTTGTTGTTGTTCTCTGATCTCGAAATATAAAAGGCAACCTACGTATGAATGATTCAAGATAAAATTATCATAGATTGTGGCCTATTTTTTCAAAATATTATTACACACCCAAGTTGCGAAGTCACAGACCGAACTAAATATTATGGCGGCCAATAGTTACTTTGTAAGTATAGTATAACAATTCACACCAACAAAAAATATGTGGTAGGCAAGATTCCAGCCTTCACACAATTTGATTTCAATTGTTCATTTAGCTTGTTAATTTTTAAATTTTATTTATATTTATTAAATTTTAAGATTTCATTTCGTCGGTTGAGTATTGGTTTGTTCCTAGTCCATTTTGTAAAAATATAGCTATTATGCGACAAAAGTTCTTTGTAATATATACAATGAAAATATGAACTTCATAGTTGAATGATGAAAAATCAAGCAAATCCTTGAAAGTAAGATAATCAAAGCAGGTTTCACAATATTCAAGTGTAACTGGCTATTTTATTTGGTAATTAAATTGTATTAGCAGTATAAGTAAGTTATCGTACATCCATGGGTGGCCTTGAAATTTTTGAAAATGAATTGAATGTAGTGCTTTTTTAAAACAGCAGGCTCATCTTTATTGTCAACATATGGAGGGTTCAGAAGCCAATCAGTGTAAGTCAAATTTTTATTAAACATGACTTACCTATTGATACCTATCAAAAACGTTTGTGATTTTAATTCAATTTCAATTGAAAAAAAAGTTTGTATTCAATTTTCATGTGCAACAATTTGAAAATATCCAATTATCTCATTTAACTTAGTAAATGACTTACACTGATTGGCTTCAGAACCCTCCATATATAGAGAGAAATGATCTGACTTTTTACTTCCTAAAAGTATTTTTACTTCCAGACGAAAGTTGGAAGATATATTAAATAAAGCCAAAAAAAACTAAATATCTGATGAAATATTTGTCTATCAAGGTTTTACTCCAAGTTTAAAAAGTTATAATCAAATCCACCCCAAGTTAATATTGTGGTACAAAATCTTATTCAAAAGTAGTACATTCGAGAGATTTAGTCCAAAAAAGGAAAAATTTCCCGCCCTTGCTTCACTGCAACTGATATAACACAAAAAGAAAGAAACCTAATCTAAAGAAAATATAAAAATACTTACAGCAGCATCCACATTAGCCGGTGATTCATCGTTTGGATCAGCCAGCATAGAAATAACTGATATTAGGATAGTTTCTACAGTATGAACAGGTAACCATCGTTCCGATGCCTTTTCATAACCAAATTTATCGTCGCCAGGTTCATGTAAAATTGATATACACACATCACCATTTTTATCAACTAAAATGAAACATGGATGGATTAACAAGATTGTACTTGGTGTAATACGTACTATTTGGATGCCATATTTCTGTAACAAATTTCATTTTAGGGGGCCTAAGTGGATATTCTTTTGGAAAATGCAGATGGCACTTGAAGAATCCGCCTTCACTAAAACCAAACAAAATTATGAATTTGAAATGTTAAAATGTTTACACTCAAGGTGATGCAACACAAATATTGTAATAATAGAAATATTTTAATACTCACTGTCGGATGAAGATGCATGTAAGTAGTGAAATTTACTTAAAAGTGAACAATACTAAAAAAAAAAAGTGAACGAAATAAAAATTCAACTTACTATAGTGTATCTGGTGGCCCTATAATTAAAACTTCCCATCTGTAAATGTCGTTATCATCGATTAGTCCAGCAGAGAAACCCTCGACAGGGTTTTTATTAAGTTCTACAAAAAATATCAAAATCAGTCACAAATCTTTTGTTTAAAAGAACAATTTTGATATGGATTTATTAAACAGTTTATCCAGAAACAGTTTAAGTGGAAAAGGAAAGAGGGGCAACAAATTTTTTTAATTGAGACAAATAAATGTTGATTGTAGATGTTATTGATTTTTGTGTCAGATAGTCTAAGTTCCAACATTATAAATAATAAAATTGTGTGATGAATAAAAAAATAGTGCACTAAATTTAGAAACGTCAGACAAATTAATAGATTGAAATAAAATTTACCACTTTTGGCGAGGTCGTCTTGGTGTGAGAATGAAGTTAAATGAGGATCACGTTTCTTGATGTTAAAATTGAAACGTCACTTAAAATGAAAATTATAATAAATAATCTTGACTCACCTGCAAGTTGTTTTCTTAATAAAAGTGCTGACTGTGGTTCTGACATTAATTACAAGTTTAATTTTGATCAAAATTTATAAAACAAACACTTTACAGTAAAAAGATGGCTGGATCTATTACCAAACGCGAACCACATTGAGTGACGACGATAAACACATGAAACTTTCAGTTGGTTTGTCACCTGGGTTTATTGCAGACAATAAAAACACCAATTTGACATAAATTAGACCAAAATTCCCTAAATTTTTTCAAAACTTGCACTAATATCCTGATTACCATATATTTTTTATTTTAATTCAGCAGTTCGGCCAAATCGAATTATTTGCAAATTTTGAAATTTGTAATTTTTGTGATACAGATTTCTGTAAAACCATGTACCGACTATTGGTTTTGATACAATTTAAAATCGAATTGGCGCAAAATTGCAATAGGAAAACCTTAAAAAATGAAAGCAAACAATTTATGAATTTGCAAATATTGTTGATAAATTTATTAGGCACTATAAAATTTGTCAAGTACTGATGATGAAATTGAAAACGAGAATAGGTTCAAACAAGTTATGTTGAATAATAATTTTGCTTTTGTTGTGTAAATACGATCTTCATAACGGTTATTTCCAGTAGAGAAAGTTGATTACAACTTACAAAGAACAAAGAATTTTTCGTAATGATTTTTTAGTATCCAATAAAAAACATTCTTAATAAAAATAAAAAATTAAGAGTGGAGACCATGATGAACGGACAGAAACAACCAGCTTCCTAATGACTAACCCTTTTTTGCACCTTTTTTTATTTAAAAAAATGCAATTATAGAAAACTTTTGGTTATTTATTTATTTTCTTATTATTTCGTTTCGTACAGTTGCAAATCTGAAATAATTTTTTTTTCAAATTGGTAAAAAGTATATTAAGCAATTTATAATGAATCATGCGATTGTTTCTGATTAATTTGTTATCGTTATGACTTTATTACTTATTTATACAATTTAGAATATTTATATGGGTATAAAACCACGAGAGCTCGAGTATGACTCACCCAGTTATTCTCTAATAAGCAGTGGCGGCCGGTGAGGAGGGCTCTGGGGCGTCGCCCCCCAAACAATAACAAAAGAAAAATCAAACATATAAAAGACCAGCACGCTCCGCCGCCACCTCGACAGCGTGTCAATTTTTTAGGACACACAACGTATTCTGATTGGTCGTTGGTACTACCAACTTAAAAGTTAAAAATCACCTCCCCCTGGGATCGAGTAGCACACCAATCGATTTTTAAACCTCGGCGAACTGCCCGTCCGTGCAGTGTTGCCAGCACTTAAATTTGCGAAACCGCTAGATGGCACGGCGATCCCGCCAGAAACCCGCTAGATGACACGGCGGTCCCGCCAGAAAACCCGCCAAATATCCCATTTTTAGGAAATAGCTAGAAACCGCTAGATGACACGGCGGTCCTGCCAGAAATCCGCCAGAAATACCATTTTTAATAATTTAAGATTAGCATATTAGATGTTTTAAAATAAAATTACACAATTTTTTATTATTTCACTGTAAAAAAAGCAGGTAAAATTACAGTAAAAAACAAGTAATTGTTACAGTAAAATTCATGTAAAAATACATATTGTGTAATATTACAGTAATAATAGTCGTAATAGTAAGTACTTGTTTTTACTGTAATTTTACGTTCTTTTTTACAGTGTTTATTTAAAAAAAAATGTATATTACAAAACACTTATAAATCTAAAAAGCTAAAAACAAATCATCGACATCGTCGTGGTCTTCGAGCTTGTAAGTTTCTTTGTAATAAGTACCAACATAACTGAAGACTGAACATAACCCAACATAACCCATGCTATTATAGAGCGGTAAGATTGTGTACTAATTTGAAGGCGGTGAAATTTTAAATTTAAAAAGAAAAAAAATTTTAAATTGACTTTCGGCAGTTTTTAAAAACCGTCAGATTTCCCGTCAGATATTCTTTAATTAAGCTAAAATTCCCGCTAGCCGCTAGATGGAAACTTTTCCCGATAAAGCAACTTAAAACAAGTCAGATCTAGCGGGAAAACCGCTAGATTGGCAACACTGCGTCCGTGGATGGGCCTTCCAGCTAGTCAAACATATAAAAGACCAGCACGCTCCTCCGCCGCCGCCTCCGCCTCCAGCGTGTCAATTTTTTAGGACACACGACGCATTCTGATTGGTCGTTGGTAGTACCAACTTAATCATCTCCCCCTGGGATCGAGTAGCACACCAATCAGGTTTTGTTTTTCAAAATTTTTCAAAAAAGCAGCGTGTCAATTTTTAGGACACACAACGCATTCTGATTGATCGTTGGTAGTACCAACTTAATCATCTCCCCCTGGGATCGAGTAGCACACCAATCAGGTTTTGTTTTTCAAAATTTTTCAAAAAAGCAAAATTTGTTTTCCCAACGTTGTCCACACTCACTCTACTGGGCACTATTATAAGTAGATCTAATTATAAGCCCCTTATATAGTAGGGGAGAGTCGGGATGTTTGGGTCAATTTTTAATAAATACATTTTATTTAATTTCTGAAACATAATTGACGAACCTTAAATATACCATTGCATAGAACAGATATTGCACAAGCTATGTAAATAATGTAGAATGGATCACTTTAATTTTGACACAAGTTTTTTTAAATTGTAGTAGCAGAGAAAATTTGACCCATTTATCCCGCATGTGGGGAGGTTTGGGTAGGTAATAGGGATGTATGGGTATATAGTCATTTAAACTAAAAGAATTGTTTTTTAATGAACATAAACTAAAATAACATAAAATAATATTAATAAGCAACACTATCACGAAGCAAAATAAACAAAATATTAACGCAACATAACAAATATTTCAATAAAGATTCAATTCTTAACTCCCTACTCTATTCTTATAGATTCTTAGCCTTTAGCAATCTCTCACATTTCTGACCCATTCCTCCCACTGGTGCCAAAACACAAAAATGTGGTTGAAATTTTCGCATGTGGAAAGTTGGATTATATTGAATAATAGTCATGTTAAGCTTAATAACTAATCATTCCAATGTAATAGTCGTTTTAGAGATATTTCAAAAGAAATAAAATATAACTGACATATTATAATAGATACTAGGGGGGCTTCGCCCCCCTGGCCGCTGACGCGGCCCAACCCCCCAGGGCCGCTTTGCGGCCCTAATAACTTCTAGTTATAAAACTTATTTCCATACAACATTTTTTATGTTGCTTTCACTTTGAATTTGTATTCCATCCTTCGCTCGACATCTTGATACTGCTACATATAACTGTCCATGACTAAACAAAGGCCTATCGATGTATATACCAACTTTGTTAAAGCTCTGCTAGCATAACAACAGATCCTATTTTAAGTTTTGATTTGTGTACCGGAAAACCAGGGAAATTCAATGAATTTAATTATTCGACTTCATATTCCAACCGAATGTCCTCTTCTGTTTGATCGACCCCTCGATGTTTAGCTATATCTTGACTAAAGTACGTATGAATCTCGCCCGAACATTATCATTGTGGCAGGCTAATATAATTCTGTCGGAGAGATCGGCATTAAAAGCAATTGAATTGCTGTAAATGTCCTGAATTATACGGTACAGGACAACTCGGCACCGGCGACTCGGCATCGGACAACTCGGCACCGGACAACTCGGCACCGGGGAAACTCAGCTCCGGGATAACTTGGCACCAGTTAAAAACTTTTAAAAAATGTATGAGGATCATTATTAAAAGGTAGAGCCCGGTCGAGGCTAGGTTAGTGTTAGTGTTAGGAAACGACTTTTTTTTAAAAGAGAAGGTCACCTCGGATTTTTAAGACCATTTCCGTCGCAAAGTCACGTATGATAACTTCGGTAGCGTTTGTTCCGGAAAGTGAATTATAAAAAGATATAATATAATTTCTTTAATATAATAAATTTTTTATATTTTAATTTTTTTTAAGTTTTTCAACTGGTGCCGAGTCCGCTCCAGAGCCATTTTTGCAGCAATAAACTCCTTAAAAACATCCCCTTAGGGCCTTCCAACTCAGCAAATTGTGCTACTGGGAATGGGGTGAATCTCGCATTTTTTTTTCGGTACCGGACCATATTATGTCACACATTCAAATATTCTTTATTAGTAAGGCCCGGATTTTTAGGCACTGAAAATTGCCAAAATAGGCAGGCAATTAGCCATCAAAAAATTAGATTATAGGCACTAATAGGCAGTCAAAAATGCATAATTAAATAATTAAAATAAAGAAAACCACTAAGTATTAAAACATTATTTTGTACAAAAAATAAAGTTAAACATTTATATAACAAATTAAAGCTTTTTCCAAATTTTCTGGAGTAAAAAAACTTCTCACAGATTCACCGCTCTTCATCACAAGAAGTAACGGGAGCATATGCATACACAAAAAATTAGGTTTTTCGGGGTATTTCCTAAATAACTTAAAATTAAGGATCGGCAAAGGGCCACATTGTAAAATTACCTAGTAATAGCTCCAATAACTGTCGGAGTCATCCCTCAATATATCAACATGAAGAAGTGAAGTGACACTAACTGCATTAGTACAAATAAATATGAATTGACAGTTATGGTAATGGTAACATGAATGGTCATAGTTTTGGTCAAGTTTTTTTTATGCCATGGGGGGGGGGGGGTTCACGAAAAATAGTATATTATACACCAAGGGAGTAAAGTGCCACTTTTCGTCATGAGGGTAAAGGTTTTTTACACGAGGCGCAGCCGAGGGTAAAAATTACCCGAAGGACGAAAAGTCACTTTACTCCCGAGCGCGAATATACTATTTTTTGCCTTTCCGAAAGCCAATTACGAAATTCAAAGCAAATATTTGTTCGAATAAGCGAGAATTACCAACCATACAGTCTAAAGCCAGACAAAGTGTTGATTGAGTAATTCAACTTAAGTTGGAATACCAACTTAAGTTGGTGGTAATTAGCTAAGCTAAAGTATGCCCCATAAGTCAGATTCAGATTGAAAGGAAAGAAAGAAAAGTGAAAAGTGAGTGTGAAAAGATCGTAAATTAAAATTTAAAATGAGTTCTAATATTGAAATAGCTGAAGCAGCTAAGTTGGCTTGTGTGGAAGCATTACCTTCAAAGTCGAGGAAGTTATATGAAAAACAATACGATGATTTTGTGAAGTGGTGTGGCAAAAAAAACGTGGCGGACTGCTACACGGAAGATGTTTTTTTGGCTTTCTTCTACGAAAAAGCAAAAATTGTAAAGGCGTCCACCATGTGGTCTCATTATTCAATGATAAAGGCGATGATGAAAGTACATCACGATATTGATATTGGCGGTTATCACAAATTAACGGGTTTCCTAAAAAGGAAGAACGTCGGGTACGTTCCGAAGAAATCGCGTGTACTTTCTTCGGACCATGTGGCAAATTTTTTAAGGGTGGCACCGTCCGAGCAATATTTGGTGGCTAAAGTAAGTAATTTTTTAACTAAAAATTGTACTATTATGAATGACGTTGTTTTTTTTTCAAACCAGTTTCAAACCAGCAACAAAATCTAACAACTTCGGTGGATTTTAATCGGTTGTTTCAAATTAATTCTTGCTCAAATTTTAATATAACTGTTAATTTAAATGGTGGTAATAAAAATTTGTAAGTCTTTTTACTTCCCCCCCCTGTTTTACTTTTCCTCCCGCTGTTTTACTTTTCCTCCCGCTGTTTTACTTTTCCTCCCGCTATTTTACTTTTCCTCCCGCTAATTTACTTTCCCCCCCCCTCCTAAGAAAAGTGGCACTTTGCTCCCGCAAAACTGGGAGTAAAGTGACCACTTTACTCCCGGAAAGGCAAAAAAAAATTTTTAGATCCTTTTTTTAATATCCCGCTCTCCCATGGGGGGTTTGAACCCCCCCCCCCCCCATATCTACGGCCATGTGTCTTATTTAAAATTTGTACGTGGTATTCATTCAAAAATATTTACATATAGGGTGTTTTTTTAGCTGCATGAGAACTTCAAAATGAAATAAAACATTAAAAACCTGACGGAATGTTTTGGTTATAATTTTTTTATGAAAGTACAGTTAAAGGCATTTATGATTTGAACATGACTTCCGGCATGTGACCACCACGACTAATGGTTACGAAGCGCATCCGTTCAGTCCAATTTTTGACCACTTTTTCCAATATTTCTGGCTTTATTTCATAAATGGCTTGCTGAATAGTAGCCTCCAATGCTTCTAGAGTTGTTGGTTTGTTAGCATAAACCATGGATTTAACATACCCCCACAGAAAATAATCTGGAGGTGTCAAATCACACGATCTTGGAGGCCAATTGATAGGACCACGTTTTGAAATAATGTTGTCACCAAATTGTCCTTTCAATAAATTGATGGTTTCGTTGGCTGTGTGGCACGTAGCACCATCCTGTTGAAACCATAAATTGTCAATGTTTAGCTCTTGAAGTTTTGGAAACAAAAATGTATTGAGCATGTGTCGATATCTCACACCATTCACCGTAACGGTAGCTCCTTCCTCATTTCGAAAGACATATGGACCAATGATGCCGTTGGCGTGTATTCCACACCAAACAGTCAATTTTAATGGATGCAATGGAGTCTCAAGATAATGTCCCGGATTGGTCTCACTCCATATACGGCAATTTTGTTTGTTCACATACCCATTTAACCAAAAATGTGCCTCGTCACTGAACAAAATTTTACGGTAAAAAAATGGATCCACTTCCAATTGGTTGTGAGCCCAATTTGGTAGCGTTGTTCAATGGTCAATCTATGCATTGTCAAATGCCAAACCTTGCTAAACACAAATGTCAAAAAACTATTTCCATAGCAATCTTGGTTCAATTGTTATCCCTATTGAAAGTTCTCATGCAGCTAAAAAAACACCCTATACTTACAAATTTAGGCAAATTATAGGACAAAATCAATTAAAAACAGCCATTTAGGCGCATTAGATGAAAAAAGGCACTAAATGTAGAAAATAGGCATTTTAGGCATATTAAAAAGTGGTTTAAAATGATCGCCAGGTCGCAAAACACATTTTGCTGCAAAAAAACTTTCAGAGCCTGTACGGAATCAAAAAAGGGAAATGCCTACAAATCCGGGCCTTATTTATTAGTAATTAATCTACCTTTTAATGACTTTCTCTTTTAAAAAACAAGTCGTTTCCTAACACTAACCTAGCCTCGACCGGGATCTACCTTTTAATAATGATCCTCATATATATTTTTTAAGTTTTTCAACTGGTGCCAAGTTGGCCCGGAACTGAGTTTCCCCGCTGCCGAGTTATGCCGGTGCCGAGTTATGCCGGTGCCGAGTTTTCCCGGTGCCGAGTTGTCCGGTGCCGAGTTTTCCCGGTGCCGAGTTGTCCGTGTCCCTGAATTATATTTGTAGATTTCCAGCTATTCGGTACTTTCAATAATATAATGCTGCTTGGCCAAATTGATGTTGACTTTAAAGTATAAGTAATTGACTATCTCCACAGGTGAAGCGTATTTTATAACAGGTAAAACTTGACGAAAGTCACCACCGAAAATAACAAATTTGCACCAAACGGATTTTTGCATTTACATAAATCTTTCAATCTTTGTGTTTTTGCGTCGCATGGTTTTGTTGCCTTGCTTTTGCTTTTGCTTTGCTTTGCTTTGCTTTGCTTTGCTTTGCTTTGCTTTGCTTTGCTTTGCTTTGCTTTGCTTTGCTTTGATTCGTCCGTTGATGTGATTATAATGTTGATTTGGTGTCGTCCAATAGCTGTTCTCAGCGTTGCATAAAAACGTTGCACAAAAACGTTGCATAAAAACGTTGCATATTTTTCTTATCTTTTTATATATATAGAGTAGATATAAAACGAAAATTTACCTGGTCAAAAAGCCGTTTTATTCGATAAAACAATTAATATTTAAGTCACGCTGCGATAACAATGGGAAAGAGTTTCGATACCTTATGGGACCTTGGTGGAGGTAGTTATGCGTACGTTAAACGCTTTGGGAATGTAATTTTGGCATCGACCCAAACCTCCTCCGACCCAAACCTCCCGACATTCCCCTAAGCCTTGAAGAGTTATTATCGTTGAAAAAATCTTATTTGATGTACGTAAATTGTGAACAAAGTTTTAATGTTCGACAATTAATTGTAAATCACGTAGTGGAAAGATGGGAAATATTTCAACCTTTCACGGATGATGGAACCGGTAATAATTTTATTGATGTACTAAACTATGAATATGAAATGCTGAAGCACAATGGAACTACCTGCGAATTGAAAGCAGCTTTTTCTTCTTAAAAGAATTCTTTAAAGTGAGGACGTTTGAACACGAACAATTAAAATTGTCAGTATTAGGAATCGAGCTCAGGTTAGCGTTAGGAAATGACATTTTTTTAAAATTAAGACCGTTAAAAACCGCTAAAGAACAGCTCCACTGACTAGCCACCCGTCCGTGGACGGGCTTTCCAGCTAGTCAAACATATAAAAGACCAGCACGCTCCTCCGCCTCCTCCAGCGTGTCAATTTTTTAGGACACACAACGCATTCTGATTGGTAGTTGGTAGTACCAACTTAAAAGTTAAAATCACCTCCCCCTGGGATCGAGTAGCACACCAATCGAGTTTTAAACCTCGGCGAACTGCCCGTCCGTGGCTGGGCCTTCCAGATAGTTAAATATAAATTATACGATATCAAGTTGTGGTGTAATGCACCAAACTGCACTAAACTTTGGTCTCCAGCTTGGAACGTCCACCGATCTAAACAATCCAAACAAATAAACAACGCAAACAAGCGAGAAAATGATTCCATGACGATGATGAACGAGCGAGAGAAATTCATATTTTCACTCTGGGATTCGTCCTGTCGCCTCGAGCATGTATGTGAACGGGGCAGCTCCTCCGCCTCTCACTGTGTATATAATAGAAAACTCAGCGCTAGAGTTGAAGAGATGTTTTTTCTCCAAAATTTTGCAGCACCGAGCAACATGCGTGGATCAGCTAGCCTTTAGGCGGCCGCTTCTACGGTGGGTTGCTTCCTATCCTATACAATAAGAAATTGGATAGGAATCTGGAGCTGTGTAGTAATTCATTTTTTAATTTTTTTACTATTTACTACTCCTATAATAAATTATTTATGCTAGCGTTTAGGGCTCGGGAAAATTGACACATTTTCTAGATTGATAACTTTTTTTTTGAAACTGGAACCTATTCATTACTTTCTTCCGAGGACCCATCGAGAAACTCCTGGTAGACCGATGGGCCAGTACGTGCCTGACTACTTACAGAATTTTTTACTATTTCACAATCTTTTCAATAATTTGAATAATTTTATAAATATTTCTTTTACTGAGAATAATAATACAATTTGTTCTATCTATCATAAACATAATCTTATCTTCTCTGAAAGCGATATAAAATAAACAAATAAATTTCAAAGTACGGATCTGTCATGTCGTGATCTTGACCTCTGGAACTTAAAATGATGCAGTTGTTTTCGCCTTTGTTATTGTTTGTGCTGATGTAGTTGGTGTAATTTTAAATAGTAGTTAATAATAAAACAATGATTTCGGTGTTTGTTTTAATTTTGTTTATTATTCCTACCATCGTCCACGCAGATTCCAAATGGTATCAACCCGAACAAATACACATTTCTTATGGGGAGAACGTACAAGACTTGGTGATTACATGGTCGACTTTTAATAAGACTGACGAATCTATAGTTGAATATGGACTTGGAGTACTCACACAAAAAGCGTATGGTACATCGAGGTTATTTGTAGATGGTGGACCAGAACGTCACTCGCAGTACATTCATAAGGTTAAATTAACAAATTTAAGGTTGGGTTCCCTTTATAGTAAGTGTGGTTTCTGTTGGTTTATTATTGATGGTATTAATATGATTTATCTGCTTGTAGTTTATCACTGTGGAAGTAATTTTGGTTGGTCACCAGAATTTTGGGTTAAAACTGCACCTCACGATCAAACGCTATGGCAACCATCTCTTGCTATATTTGGGGACATGGGCAACGAAAATGCTCAATCTCTTCCCAGATTACAGGAAGACACCCAACAGGGAATGTACGATGCTATTTTACATGTTGGAGACTTTGGATATGACATGGATTCGGTAAGATTGATTTATTTTTGTATTATTGCTTGAAAGATATTATTTAAAATTAACAAAGTTAAGCAAACACAATGAAATTCAAAAGTTGTTGCTTTTTCTTTTACTGCTGTACTGAGGAAAAAAGACCTAACGTTTTGTCAATACGTTTTATCGCACATCTCAAAACATTAGATTATCCACAGATTATTATCATTAAATCATTAGTTGTACGAAATTCATCATGGAGCAAGTACTACTGTCAGCACTTGCATTATGTTTTCAAAGAAAAAGAAAACCCCCAGATCGATGAGATTTATTTACTTTTGCCAATTTGAAAATTAATTTTTTTTGTCGTGTCTTTGGTAGTCTTGGAGTCTACCACCTTGTATTTTAGCGCCAGTGCATCATAGGCCTGATTTTTTTAGGTTCATTTCTGCAGCCCCTCCACCATTCCGATTATATTTGTGTCATTTGTGCATCAATCATTCGTGAATTATTTAACAAATAAGTTTAGGGTGCTGGGGAAATGCTAGACCCCCCCCCCAGTTCCAATTAATCGTTTGTGTAAACACTGTTCGCGAAATATTTCCAATTTAAGTGTGGGCTGGGGAAATACCAGCCCCCGATCACGAATTTTGGGTCGAAATTGGTGTCAATCAATCATTTGTGTACATTTTTTTGTGCATTCAATTTTTCGTTTATACAAACACCATTCGTGAAATATCTTCAATTGAAAAACCAACGACCATATCTCCAGCCCCCCTGTTTCGATTTTTGGTTCAATTTTTGTGTTATTTCTTTGTGCATTCACCGTTTGCGAATTATTTAACAAATAAGTTTGAGGGGCTGGGGAAATACGAGCCCCCCGTTTCAATTTTTGAATAAATTTTTATGTTAATTGGTTTTGTACGTTTGTGCAAACACTGTTCGTGAAATATTTTCAATTCAAGTGGCGGCTGGGGAAATACCAGCATCCCCCCCCCCCCCGAGCACGAATTTTGGATTGAGATTGGTGTCAATCGTTTGTGGGTTTGTGTACATTTTTTGTGTTTTCCAGTTTTGGATCAAATTTGTGTATTCATTTTTTTTTTGTTAATTCACCATTCTAAGTGCAATGCGAGGTTATCTTGCTCTCCACAATAAAATCCTGAATATGCTGAATATTTTTATTTTATCACGATTCACGATTAGCCTATGTCAGTCCACTGCTGGATGTAGGCCTCCACCATATTTCTATGGGGAGCTGTTTAGCCATAACTCGCCACGGTGGCCAACCGGGTTGGCGGTGTAGTCCACAGTTCGATTTGGGACTTTTTAGATCACAGCACATATCCGACGCAATCAGGATTCGAACCGCGGTTTCCCGCTCTGTAGTCGATCCGTGTTTGATTTACGCCAGACGGTGGTCTTTATTCTGGTTATTTTATATAAACTTTTATTTAATAATTATTTACATTAAGGAGTGTCAAACTCATTTCAGCCGCGGGCCGTTTCCTGACAAACAAAAGTTCTGCGGGCCGCACGAACGACTTTTTGATTTTGTAAACTCATCCATTTTGAATAATATGCATATATCTATCCTAATATAAACTACCCTCAGGCCCGGCCTGGTTCCTTTTGGGGCCCTCGGATAGAGACTGAGGAAGGCCCCCTATTCAAGAGGTAATATTTTTAAAAATCACATTTTCCGCTATTTTGACACTTGGAAAGTATATAAAAAATACAAACCACTTTTACCCCAAGTATAAACCACTTTTTGAGTTAATTTTAAAATTTTAAACGCGTACCAAAATAGTTTTAAAAATATTTATTATTAACAGCACAATTTATTTATAATTGTGACTTGTATTTTTAGCATTTAGCGCCAGGAAAGGCGCCTAAATTAACTAAATATTATTAAACGGTTGTTTTAATATCTAATTATGATATAAATATCATTTATTAAATAGTAAATAACTAAAGGTTTCTTCATAATTATAATATTTTTATTAAATAATTAACTTTATAAACCGTACTATGTATTGCTTTCCACAGCTGATCTAGCGTTATGCTATATATTGCTAAGCGCTTCCCACTTTTTGCGCTCTATCTCAAAAACGGTTAATTGTATAAAATATTGCTTAAGACCAAAGTTGTAGAGAATTTTATGGTCTACAACATATGTAATAACTCCAAATGTCATTTAGAGTAAAGGAAACACTATATCTGCAAAAAACTGATTTTTGTGACCTTTGACCTTTAATATCTTTAGGCGCCGGCCGTCGCGAGATTCTATGAGAGCTAATTTATAAGGTCAAAAAATTCACAGCCTCTTGCAACTTCCCGTCATGCGCAAGTCTCTCTTCTTCGCGCTGGAATCTGCACTCCGCAGCGACCTCGAACCGCCGCGAAATTCAAATTCCCCCAAGATAAACTCTTTACAATAAACAATTTCGTTTGTTCCTTATTCAAAATTAACACGACATATTATAAATAATTCATTATGTTATTGTGAAAGAAATTTGTAGACAATTATTGTTTTTCCACTGCAACATGTAAATCATCACTTGAACCTCTCAAATTTTATCAACGATACTACAATTTTCTTTTCCAGTAAGATTAGATTAGTTCTATATACAGGGTGTCCCCGCACTCACTTTACATAACTTAGGTGGTGATAGAGGACACTTTTCTAAGAACAATATTAAACAAAAATTTTTTTCTAAATTCAAACCCTCGAGAATTAGGCCTCTTTGAAGCATTTTTTTTAATTTCCACCTTCACGTGGCCATAGCCCCGAAAATATTGATTTTTCAGTAAAAATGGTTTAGTGCTTTTTTAAAGAGCGTGAGAGAATCTACAAACTAGATTCAAACCTTTTATTGTCTAAAATCAAGGGCTTTCGAGATATGAATTAAAGTAAGCTAAAAAATGTCGAAAAATTTGAGCTTTTCTTTTTTTTAGTTTTTTTCAAAACCCAGTATCTTTTAAGGTAGTTCTTTCCGTACATTCCAGTCAGAAAGTTATGGCTTATTACCCATGTTATACGAAGCGGCTGCACTAACGTAATAGGCGAAGTTTTTTTAACGTGAGTGTACCCCCCACAATACTTACGTTTACTTGACTCGGTCTAACATATCATATCTCTCGGTCACTCATATCTAAGCTCATATCCCTCCACTAAAAATAATAATCTAAACATGGAATTACTTTTAAATTTTTATTAAAACTACACGGTAAATAATTTTCATTTTTTTTTTAATTGTTCAAATTATATGTTTCTTCAATTTTACTAGTTTTTCGTCAGAATGCCAATACTCCTTCGAGGAAAAAAATTAAAAAACCTGTCATTTTCACTCGCTTCTTCCATGCTACATGTACAAATAATGTCATTTTTAATTGCAATTATTTCTTATTAGACACGGTAAATCGCCTTGAAATTTTAACATCGTGTGTATGCTACATTTAATTACTTATATTCAAAGTTTAAAAGATTTCTCAATATTTTGTTTGCGCGACCCTACTACCTTAAACGAAACATTTTACAAAAAATCTGATGCCCATTCCGGATAGTAAATTTAACGGACTACAACTTTTGTCTAGTAAAAATTTTTGAGAAACCAATCCATTTCACAGAAAATCAGAAAATAATAAACAAGGCAGACACAAAACAAAAAATTAAATTCACAAAATTTTTATTTTTTTTGAAAAATTATTTTATTAATTAATTTCCGATTTCTATGGGGATTATCTACTTAACTAAAATTTATGTAACCCCCACTGCATTTCAATAATACTATCGCCAAAGCTACGAAAATTTTACAGGTTGTTGCTCAAGGCTTCCTGTGTAGCATATTGAAATATGAGGCGTATAAGATAATTATTACATTGATAATTCAATAAATACGGCGATGACGCGTATTGCGCATGCGTATGCGAAATCTCATGATTACGCGAAAAATAATACACATAATTGTCTCATATTTCAATATGTTACACGGGAAGCTTTGAGGAACAACCTGTAAAATTTTCGTAGCTTTGGCGATAGTATTATTGAAATGCAGTGGGGGTTACATAAATTCTGGTTAAGTAGATAATCCCCATAGAAATCGGCCACCTTAAGAGCCATTATAGCAGGGGTGGTCAACAAAGTCAAGGGATTGACCGGTCAATCACGAGACCAATTTTGGTCAATCGGTGAGTGTGAAAAGTGTCAAAAATTCGAATTTTTGCGATTAAAAGTGTCGAAAAATCGATTTTTTTCGACAAACATCTTTTAAAACAATCACGACTGTGTATTGATAATGAGGGTGGCCATTTTCAACAATTACTTTATTAATGTAATAATTTAAAATTAATTAATAAAATAATTTTTCAAAAATAATAAAAATTTTGTGAATTTTATTTTATGTTTTGTAGCTGCCTTTTTTGTTACTTTCTGATTTTCTGTGAAATGGATTGGTTTTTCAAAAATTTTTACTAGACAAAAGTTGTAGTCCGTTAAATTTCCTATCCGGAATGGGGCGTCAGATTTTTTGTAAAATTTTTCGTTTAAAAGATACAGGGTTTTGAAAAAAGCTTTTTAACTTACTTTAATTCATAACTCGAAAGCCGTTGATTTTAGACAATAAAAGGTTTGAATCTAGTTTGTAGATTATTTCACGCTTTTTAAAAATGCACTAAACCATTTTTACTGAAAAATCAATATTTTCGGGGCTATGGCCACGTGAAAGTGGAAATTAAAAAAAATGCTTCAAAGAGGCCTAACTCTCGAGGGTTTGAATTTAGAAAAAATTTTTTGTTAAATATTGTTCTTAGAAAAGTGTCCTCTATCACCACCTAAGTTATGTAAAGTGAGTGCGGGGACACCCTGTATAAGCATTATTACTAAAAGATATTACATAAATAAGTGCAATAGTGATTTTTATAAAAATTTGTTTAACTGGAAATTAAGCAGTGTAGCATACAAAATGGTCGTATATGGGTAATTTAAATGATGTCACTTTAGGTTGAGTATCACTTCAAGAAATATTCAAAGATTTTACACCAATTTGAAATGTAAAAGAATAAAATACTTCGGTTATTACTTACTTAACCAACCAGTGCTGGTTGTAGTTGATATAGCATTAATCAAGTGAATTATGGTTAAAGATTTTGCCCATTTTACAGACCATGGTGTATTTGATAAGAAAGATTATGATGCATTTGGTGGTGCCGAATGGAAAACAATGAGAAAGAAATTAACTCATTTATTTACGAGTGGTAAGCTAAATTTGATGTTTCCAACAACTGAAATTGGCTCCATTCAGCTGAAAAACCTGATAAATGAAGCTGCGGAAAACTTTAAAAAGTTAGATATTAAAGATATAGCAGGAGATACACTACAAATATTATAGGATCTGTTGCTTTTGGTATAGAAAGTAACAGTGTAAAAAATGGACATGGACATAAAATTACTGAATTACATCAATCCTTTCAATCGCTGATTCCTGCTCTTGTGACATTTTGTAAAATGATTATATAGGGTGTTTTTTTAGCTGCATGAGAACTTTCAATAGGGATAACAATTGAACCAAGATTGCTATGGAAACAGTTTTTTGACATTTGTGTTTAGCAAGGTTTGGCATTTGATAATGCATAGATTGACCATTGAACAACGCTACCAAATTGGGCTCACAACCAATTGGAAGTGGATCCATTTTTTTACCGTAAAATTTTGTTCAGTGACGAGGCACATTTCTGGTTAAATGGGTATGTGAACAAACAAAATTGCCGTATATGGAGTGAGACCAATCCGGGACATTATCTTGAGACTCCATTGCATCCATTAAAATTGACTGTTTGGTGTGGAATACACGCCAATGGCATCATTGGTCCATATGTCTTTCGAAATGAGGAAGGAGCTACCGTTACGGTGAATGGTGTGAGATATCGACACATGCTCAATACATTTTTGTTTCCAAAACTTCAAGAGCTAAACATTGACAACTTATGGTTCCAACAGGATGGTGTTACGTGCCACACAGCCAACGAAACCATCAATTTATTGAAAGGACAATTTGGTGACAACATTATTTCAAAACGTGGTCCTATCAATTGGCCTCCAAGATCGTGTGATTTGACACCTCCAGATTATTTTCTGTGGGGGTATGTTAAATCCATGGTTTAAGCTAACAAACCAACAACTCTAGAAGCATTGGAGGCTAATATTCAGCAAGCCATTTATGAAATAAAGCCAGAAATATTGGAAAAAGTGGTCAAAAATTGGACTGAACGGATGCGCTTCGTAACCATTAGTCGTGGTGGTCACATGCCGGAAGTCATGTTCAAATCATAAATGCCTTTAACTGTACTTTCATAAAAAAATTATAACCAAAACATTCCGTCAGGTTTTTAATGTTTTATTTCATTTTGAAGTTCTCATGCAGCTAAAAAAACACCCTATACTTCCTACTGATGTTTCAAATTTTTTCCTTGAAATTATGAAAAGTACAATAATTAAACACAGAAGAAAACAACATAGTACGAAAAGATTTTATGCAACTAATGATTCAATTAAAAAAAATAACATTGATATTTCTGATAACGCCGATGATTGCTTTAATTTAAATTCATTTTTACCTTTTATACACTTATCCAGGTAGGTTATTTCCATAATTGCATTATAGGAAAACTTTCCGTCGTACTTATTCAATACAGTTTCTATTTCATCTCTTAGCTTTTCTTGAATGTTCTGGTGAAATGCCAATTCATACATGCAAAATGAAGGGTTTTCGATGAAGTTTCATACCCGGCTACAAAAAATAGCACTGATTGGGCAGCAATATCTTCAATTGATAACAAAGTTAAATTATTTTTGTTTCTCAAATTTGTGTTATCATTATTCAGTTTTAAATTGAAGCAATCTTCGGCATTGTCAGAAATATCAATGTTATTTTTAAATTGATTCATTCGTTGCATAAAATCTTTTCTTACTATGTTGTTTTCTTCTCTAATTTAATTTAATTGTAATTGTCAATCCATTCAATCGCTTATGTCTGCTCTTGTGCCACTTTGTATAATGATTATACTTCCTGCTGATGTTTCAAACTTCTTCCTTGAAATTGGTCAAAGTACAATTAAACACAGAGAAGAAAACAACATAGTAAGAAAAGATTTTATGCAAGGAATGATTCAATTAAAAATTAACATTGATATTTCTGATGACGCCGATGATTGCTTCAATTTAAAATTGAACAATAATAACACAAGTTTGAGAAACTTTGTTACCCATTGAAGAGATTGTTGCCCAAGCAGTGCTATTTTTTGTAGCCGGGTATGAAACTTCATCAACAACCATTACATTTCGCACATATGAATTGGAATTTCACCAGAACATTCAAGAAAAGTTAAGAGATGAAATAGAAACTGTATTGAATAAGTACGACGGAAAGCTTTCCAATAACGCAATTATGGAAATAACCTACCTGGATAAGTGTATAAAAGGTAAAAATTGAGCATTAAAATTATTTTAATTTTAAAGTTTCAAATGAAGGAAATCGGTTCACGGAAACTTGACAGTGGTAGTGAATAGTGACGCGCACGAATTGATTAACGAGACGCCACTGTTTTTATGAAAAATTGTTTTAATTTTTTCAATCAAGGGTCATGGGTACACTGTGCACGCCGCACATGGGCGCCGAATATAATACCATAATGATTAATGTATGGCAAAGTCATGGGGTGGCCACATCCGAACATCCCGATCTCTCACCCACTGAGGCCATAGGCCGAACAACCACATCCGATATTTTGGACTCTAGGTAACAAAAATCTTAATTTAAATCTAACATAAGAAACTGTGTATATGAGGCCATTTTAATGTAAAATGTACCAAGTGACCGTTAGGACGTGAGATGACTATGTTTGCTTATCTTGTTAATTTTTAAATTTACATTAAATTTACATTAGAAAGCTGAAATAAATTTTATTATCTTTATTTGGAGATCTAAAAAAACATACCAATTTTGCAGTTTTCCCCTAATTATTTTCATAACACCGTTATCGATTGGCCTATAAATAAATTTTCGTTTTAGGATAATGCATTAGTTGGGGATGCATTTATGGAACAAATCCAGTCAATTGCTGCTTATGTGCCATATATGACTTGTCCTGGTAACCACGAAGAAAAATAGTGAGTACTACAGCGTTTGTCGATCTTATTTCATTGTTAACTTTTGATGTTTCAGTAACTTTAGTAATTACAAGAATCGTTTTAATATGCCAGGAGGTGACGATATTATGATGTACAGTTTTGATATGGGACCACTTCACATTATTTCTATTGACACCGAAGTGTATTATTTTATAAACTACGGACTAAAATCGTTGATTTATCAGTACGAATGGTTAGAAAATGATTTAAAGGTGGCCAATTTACCAGAAAATCGTGCAAAGCATCCCTGGATTATTGTAATGGGTCATCGTCCAATGTATTGTAGTAACATTGACGCTATCGATTGTATAAAGAATGCAAGCTTTACTCGTACAGGATTACCCTTCATGCATGCATTTGGATTAGAAAAGTTGCTCTATGATAATGGCGTTGATGTAGAAATATGGGCTCACGAACATTCTTATGAACGATTGTGGCCTGTTTATAATTACACAGTTTATAACGGAAGTGAAGCAAATCCATACACAAATCCAGGTGCCCCTGTACAGATTATTACAGGATCTGCTGGCTGTGTAGAAGATCATACATATTTTAATGATACGCGACCATATTGGTCGGCGTTTAGAAGTACAGATTATGGTTACACTAGAATGAGAGCTTTGAATAGAACTCATTTGTATTTTGAACAAGTGTCAGATGAGAAAAATGGAACTATAATTGATTCGTTTTGGATCGTAAAAGATAAACACGGTTTATATGAAAACTGACAACTGTTTAGGAAAATATAGATTATTTTACTGTAAACTAATTTTTTATATATTTGGTGATAACTATTTCATGTACAAGAGCGTTTATAAACAGTTCGAAGAATGTACAGTGCTTTAGAATTGTGATTTCTAATCATTTAAATTATTATTATTTTACTAGTTAAAGACATATTTTAATTGTGATTTCTATACTAAAATATAATAGAATAACTTAATTGCTTATAATTTGTATTGTGCCATGTAAGTCAATTGGTTTGCCTTTAATTTACTTTGTAAAATTTGTATTTATTTTATGAGTGAATGGTTCGTTTTCTTACCTGAATATATTTAAATGAAATGTTAATTAAAATCTTGTGTTATTTTTATTACAATGGGGTAATATACTACCTATACCATATGTATGGTACATATGGTATAGGTAGCACATGATCCGTCCACGGACGGGTAGCTAGCTGGTAGATCTCTTTTTTAGCGGTATTAAAAACCTAAGTTTGACCAGTAAATCTCTTTTAATGGTTTTAATTTAAAAAAAATCATTTCCTTACATATAATTCACTGCTCTACTCATGATGATATAATAAACTGGTAATTTGTTATACCATGGGTCATAATTGATTTATTTTTATGTAAATGTATTATATAGATCGAAAATTATTCTTTATTATTAGATAGTTTATTTCGAATTTATTAATATTTAAAGATAATACTACCTACATAATTTTTTTAAATTTAAATACCTACACAAATTGTAACTAACTTTTACATTTGCAATACGACGTTATTCACAGCTCATCATGCCCAAACGCAAACCTCAGAAAGAAAACCAAATAGTTAGTCTTCCCCTTCCCCCAAAACAAAAAAGGAATCAGCTGCCTCCAGATCAGAAAAATAAATGTCCATATTATTGTAATGGCAATAATTCATGCAAAGCTAAAATGGCTCAAGATCGTAAAGCACTGCCAGAAAATCCAAAAAGAGTACAGATTGAAGCGAGAAGGAATGTATTAGCATTGAATAAACAAATTAGAAAAAATTGAAAAACTGCTGTGTTGATTTTGTACCCTTCAAATAAAACAGCAATGCAATTTACTTATTAGTTTGTTTTTTATTACTGTAAATTCAAATTTCTTAATTAATAAATAAACAAATAATAATAAATAATGTAAACAGAAATATCAAGAACAGGAATCGCAATTCCACTGCTTAAACTTTCAGAGATCCTGCTTTAGAATGTATATTACAAACATGCGGATGATTTCCACTTCAGAGCCCGATCTATATTATTAGGACGAGAACTTTTTCAACAGGTGGCGCAGTTACCTAGATTTACATTTCAATATAAATGACGTTTTTCATTGGTTTGGCGCACCCTAAGGGCTCTAGTTTTATCATAATTGAAAAGATTTCTTGAGAATAACATACACAATAAAACTTTGTTAATACCTTTCAAGAAAGTTTCATTACGCCCTTATTTAAGAAAGGCGATAGTAGTAACATCCGTAACTATAGAGGCATCTTGATTCAATCGACTATACCAAAGATGCTTGATAAATTAGTTGCCAATCAGTTGAGTATTGCATGTAATAAGTACATTGTGTATCAGCATCATGGATTTTTCCGGGCCGATCTACAACTTATAATTTATTGTCATTTTTTGTGACCTATTGCTTAGATGCATTTGAAAATCATTTACAGGTTGATGCAACCTATACCGATTTTGCAAAAGTTTTCGATCAAATAATTAACACTCCAGCTCTTGTAGCTGTATGTATAAAATGGTTTATCAGCTATCTGATGGGCAGAACGCAAATAGTAAGAATCGACATCTTTCTTTATTTTTGTTAATGGTGTTTCGGTGTTCCGCAAGTTCTTCTGAACTGATTCCATTGACGTTCTATCGTGGTTAAGGTCAGAACACAGAAGATATCGACAGTTTGTAGCGTTTCGGGTCGGAGAAATTCTAGACCTAACAAAATTGAGCCAATGACGTTGGGTTCCCATCCTATGCAACGTAGCAGGCGAGGGTACCAAATGGAAAGAGCAACCAAAGTTAAACTCTCAATGTCGATGGTTTACAGGACCCGAATTCCTGCATTTACCTGAAGTCGAATGGCCAGCTCAACGCCCCCGCGCCGTAGAAATACAAACCAATGAAGAAGCGGTCGCGATAGCATTCCACTCTGAATCTCCAATGTCAACTTTGGTGCCAAATTGTATCAAGCGATGGGTTGCCCTATTCACTTGCCTAACTACAGTCTGAGCAATTCACTTACAAGGGGAAGGCCAACTTTGGTCGTCACAGATCTGCACCACTATCTTTATATCTTTACAACCCAATTAGAACGTCACTTGATGAAAGTTTAACGACCCGGAATTCAGAAAATTTTGTGAAAATAATTTTTAAAGGGCAATGTAAAATTCAAGCATTTGGTAGTTCAAATGTATTTCATTATTATTTCCTTCCTAAAAAATCAGTTGACAACTGCTCGACATAACCTTAGATTTACCCATTATTTTATTTATTAATTTGAGCATTATATCTTTGCTTTGTGATGTAACAGCTTGCAGACGACCAAAGTTGGCCTTCCCCTCGTTAGAGGTCGTTCACACTTTGAAGAAGGACTCCTGTTGGATGGCGATTCGAAACTTTGTTGCTAGGCGAGGAACACCAATTGAGATCCGATCCGACAACGGAACCAATTTTGTTAGGGTTGCAAACGTATTAAGAGATCTATACATGAGGATGACCATAGACTACCGGCGCGAATTCGGCGAAATACGTTGGTTACTTAACTCACCCTTATCTCCCCACTTGGGTGGATGTTGGGAAAGAATAGTCAAATCGGTGAAAACTTCCTTGTTAAAGGTGATACCAACAAGAGGACCTAACGATGAATCGTTTCGATGCTCCTAATGGAAGCAGAAAACATCGTTAATTCAAGACCACTTACACATGTTTCACTTGAGACCAATGATGAAGAAGCCCTGACGTCCAATCACCTCCTGTTAGGATCCTCCACAGGCACGAAACCTCTTATGGCCCTCTCGGAAGACCAAAATATAAGAAAACAGTAAGAACTATCACAACGAATGGCGGAACACTTCTGGCGGCGTTGGATCAAGAAGTGTCTCCCGATGTTGACACGTAAAGCAAAGTGGTATGAAACCTATCGAAATTCGTGACGTCGTAGTAATCACGGATGACAAATTACGTAGCTTTTGGAAAGAGGGCAAAAAGGTGATAGACGTCTTTAAAGGAAAATCTACAAGTCAGGTTAGGCGGGTGATGGTTCAAACCCCAAGGGGTGTGTAAGAGGGATGCGCCTACAAAGTCACCGTCCTGGACATACGGAGTAAACTAAACGCCCCAGAAGAGGATCAGTTTACTGAAGGGGAGCATGTTGCCGAAAGTCCGGCCCTGACTTTGGAAGCGGTCGACACTTAAAATGTAACCGCCTTCAAGGTTGGTACCATCCAATTATTCTTTGGTTGGTATTGATACACAATCTGCCCGCTATAATACTGCCCTGCTTAGTTAAATAGTTCTAAGTGCGAATTTGCTTAAAATCAGTAAAAAGCAGGGTAGAATATGTCTAGCACAACGAAAGGCACGAGAAGAAAATACACTTTTGTCACAGCAAGGTTCTCATTGTGGCCCTATTTTGTTCTTTTTGTTCATCAACGATATCGGTAAAATTCTCCGAAATTCTCTATACTTGTTGTTTGCTGATGATCTGAAAATCTACAGAATTATCAAGTATTATTATTGCAAGAAGGACAAAGTATTCAGCATGTGTATTACTTACATGGTATACCAGTAAACTGAGTATCATTTCAGATTTGTGTTTTATCATTGGTGAATGGGAAAATTTACTGTAACTAAACAATAGATCCATGAAGATTTTTGAAGACAACCACCATAGGACGAACTACGGATTATATAGCCCAATTAGCAGAATGATACGGTCTGCTAATCGATTAATTGTTGATAAATCATTTGATTTAGCCATCGAGTCAAGGACGGTTGGTTGGTCCATGATCATTGTTTGTTTTGGTTGTTTATATAGAAATATTTATTTTTTTCTGATTTGGAAAATGGTTTATCCGTAAATAAATGTATTATTTACATACATACATGTAAACATGTTGTATGCGGCATATGTGCGGTCGCATCTTGAATACTGTTCAGTGATTTGGAATCCGTACCATTCGACGCACATCTCTCGATTAGAAAAACTTCAAAGAAGATACGTGAAGTTTATTTGTTTCAAGTTTGGCATCTGCTTCGACACTGATTACGATTTGCTGCTGAGATACCTTGGCTTATCAAGATTGGATACTAGAAGGAACTACCTGGACTTGTTGTTTTTATTCAAACTCTTGAACAACAGTATCGATTGTCCTTCATTGCTACAATCTATCAATTTTTGGGCTCACCCGTGCTCCTTTCGGAAGCCTGATCTGTTTTTTACCAATTTCCATAGAACTATATGGGATGCAGTCGCCTGTCACAAGACAAGACAAGTTACGAGATTTAAGTCGTCGCTTAGACGTGCTCTAAACATGTAATTGTTATATTATTAATTATTGTAAAAGGAGATATTCCGTTAATAAATATTATTATTATTATTTATTATTATACATGGTAACTTTTTGGTATGCCAACGTGAAGTTACACCTAAACAAAAAATCTGTTAGAAATTGAAATCTGATTAAAACCTATAAAAAATGAACAAACAGCTTCAGAAGGAAGGCAGCATGATTTTCTCGTCAAAAAATTCAGAAATGCACTATCATGTTTTATCATCACAACCTTTCATCTCAAGTTAATACTATAAAAAATATTACCATTGTATCCTTTTCCCGTTGTTACACCAATAGCGTCGAAGTGATGCACTGGCTTGCTGAGATTGTCTTTAGGGAATGCTTTGATTTTACCGCGATGTCTGCGGGATCGCTTCTTTGGGTAGAAACCAATCAATCCATGACGAGCACGATGAGACTGTAACAAATTTAAGTTTGTAAAATTTACATACATTTACATAAATTTAAATAATTGAAATGGAAAATTGTTGGGAAGAAATAATGTACAGAACAGGGTTTATCTCAAGCGTCTTGGCCCAGGGGCTACACAGAGTTTATGGAATCTGTCCGGTGCACCTCCCGAAGGGTGCTTTCTCTACGACACTGCGACGGAAATTTCTATGAGATAAGAAATTCCTTAACGCCAGAGGAAGGTAAGTTCCAACTGATGTGTCGTTTTGTTAACAAAACAAAGAGGAGTAAAACTTACTTGAACCAGGACGATCGGCTCCACGATCATCTTTAGGGAATTATTGTCTTCACTTTACAGAGATGTCTGCGGAATAGCTTCTTTGGGTAGAAAGTAGAAACCCATCGGTCCATGACGTGGGGCACTGCATTTTCGATGAGACTGTAACAAATTTAAGTTTGTAAAAATTGCGTTTTAAATTATTTAAAAATATGAAAAACGTGGTAAATCAGACCGCCCTAGAATAATATCCTCATAATTATTCGGATTTCAACCATAAACATTAAAATCTAAATCATCATTAATTTCATGGTCACCATTATAAGGGCTGGTTTGTTGAATTAATCGATTAATCGAAAGCAATCGATTTTTCGCAAAAGCAACACATTTTAATTCCCAGCCCTGGTCACCAAGTGGTCCACGAAAAATGTATAAAAAAAATTACGTTGGAAATCTCTGTTAAATATATTAAATTGTATACGTTTTAATAAAAATTGACCTATTTATAAAATATTCCAGAGATTACAACATATTTTTTATTATGTTTAAAAAAAATGTTACACGATACTTACCATTTTACAACTTCAAATGATATTCTGTCTGATTATGAACTATTCTGAAAAGATCAGACGGACAAGGCAAGGGCTACTGAAGTAGATGGCGCTAAAACCAATTTTGGTTGGCACCAAAATTTATAATTTTAAATAAAGAAAAATATTTGGTTGAACATGCGATTTTAAAGACTGATCCAAAACTTCTCAAAAAAGAAGAGAATTTTTTCCCAAGATAATTCTCATAGATATAACTTTTAATTGGTTTTTGATAACGGATTAACATTTTAATTATGTCAATTAGCAATTTTGTATCAAAAATACAATGACACAGTTGAAATAGAAATCTTTAATAATAATATGCTGCATTAAAATTGTTTAAATGTCAAGTAATATTATAATTTGAACGATTTCAAAAGATGCGCCGTTTGAAACCAATGAAATTGTTTTTTCCATTTATTTCAACCAATGAAATACGTCAATTCTAAATCTAGGTAACTGCGCCACCTATTGAAAAAGCTGTCGTTCAAATGATAGATCAGGCCCTTGTCTATAAAACACTAGTTGCCTATAATAAATTTACATTTAATAAAATAAAAATTAATAATAACGTTTCGACCGGCTTATTGGTGATTTTTGTATTAACTTTTTAAAATAAAATTTCTATATAAGAAACCAAACCACATTATTTTAAAATAATTTGGAACCTCAACCCCCTCACAGGCGTAATTTTAAGGGAGGGGATTAAATTCATATCTCCCCATTTCGAATTTTGAATCCAAAATAGTCTTGATCTCTGAGATTCCTTTGTGCTAATTTATTTTATTTTTAATATTTTTTTGGAGTTCTTTGGAGAAAAAAACCACCTACACGGACGACGGACAAAGCTCACACCCAAATTAAATAAAAGCTTTTAATTAAAAATGCATAAGTAAATGAATATTTTTCTTCACATCAGTAGCGTTAAGGCTTTCTCCAAAATTTCTTGGATAAGGGAAGTTTCGCATATAATATTATGTGGAATCTCAATTATCTTCGGTCTTAGGTACACTGTAAAAAAAGCATGTAAAATTACAGTAAAAAACAAGTAATTGTTACAGTAAACATAGGCGGATCCAGGGGAGGGGCACGGGGGCACGTGCCCCTCCCAGACGGTATATTTTTATGTATATTTTTATATTTTTGTGTGATATGATAACAGTTATTGTTGACTTTTTTGCCCGTCCGCCCCTTGTGCCCCCCAGAAAAAAATCCTGGATCCGCCCTTGACAGTAAAATTCATGTAAAAATAAATATTGTGTGATATTACAGTAATAATAGTATTACTATTACGACTATTATTACTGTAATATTACACAATATGTATTTTTAAAATACATATTTGTGTGTAAAAATTACTTGTTTTTTACTGTAATTTTACGTACTTTTTTTTACAGTGTAGACCTTTATCATTTGTAATTTCCCTGTTGCCCAACTTTATCAGCCAATCACTGAATGCCGAATGAAAGAAACAGACATTTTGAGGTAGGACAGGAAGAGCTTGTCTGAAATCACCATCAAGAATTAAAAATGTACCGCCAAAAGCATTGGTGTTTTTCATGATCTCTTTAAGATGTTTGTCAATACAATTTAGTGTGTTATTCGGGGCCATTGTAGCTTCGTCTAAGATTAAAATTTTAACTTACTTCATCATAATATCGACGGTGGAAAGGCAAAAAGTCTTAAGCGACATTCACTCTAAGGCTCAATTTCGTATCTGAACGTCATTACTACAATTATAATGTGAGCATTAACGCTAATGTCGCTTAAGACTTTTTGCCTTTCCACCGTCGATATTCTACCTTCTGTTGTGGATTCAATAACGACTTCATTCTTTTACTTTCTTTCTTTCTTGCTGGACATTAAATAAACGCAAAATTGGTCTACTTGGAAGAAGACATGAGAAACGGCGCACCACTCACGAGTCACGATGTCGTCATATACTCGATTTCCTTTATCTTCCGGATGTCTTCCATAATATAAGAGGAATTTAATTACTCTACTCCACACAGTCCATGAACCATGTATTTCCTCACAATTGCATGCAGCCTTGGGAAAGTTTCAACATTGGGTATATCTGCTAAATTAACTTTATAGATGGCATCAGAATCCTTGGGCTTATCTTCTTCTTTGACAATTAAATATGAGCGTGGGACAGACAATGTTTTTAAAATCCAATTATGTAGTACACAATTGCTTTGACTTTCCAAGTACATGTTTGTTAGTTATTGGCTTAACAGTTCATCCAATTTTAACATCAAAACTTGTTGGAAGATTGGCCAGGTTCAAAGTTATCCGACATTTCCTGCCATTTTGGGCTACACGACATTGTTATGATATAATCTGGCTTTCCGTATTTCCGAACAATAACCATAGCATTGTGATAATTTGGTGCCACAGTTTTCGGAAAAAAGACGGCAGAATGACAGCTCTTCGCGGTAGGAGACCTTGTGTTGCCGCATTACTATTTATCAGGTGATCCATCAATCCGGTACATCTTTTGGTCCTCAATTTCTGATGATTTTGCCTTACATAATTAACGCGATTTGCATCTGTTTTAACGTAAGCATCAACTAAATATTGCTGAGTCAGCTTACCGTCAGAGAGAAGAGGATTGAAGTCGTTAAGATTTGATAGCCTATAGCCATAATATTGCAATTGAAAAACCAGTATTCTTGGGTTAGCAGAAATGTTTCTCAGAACCGTTGGTCTTCTTTCAAGAGAATGTGAATTTCCCAGCTTTGATCTCCAAAGGGATAAAATAGAGGATACACCATTTATTCGAGGTTTGGATATCTAGAATCTAGAGTGTACCAATGAGCAATAAAAAGTTCTTGTATGGTGATCAAGTTTGCCAAATGTTTAGACCGTGAATATATGGAAGTATAAGATTTTTTTAACCACTTCAAGCCCACATTAATTATGAAAAAAATCAACACAATTTTTAGACCTTTGTTGGTTCAAATTGGCTCTGATACGAACAGATCAGAACTGTTGCGTAGAATTGAACTTGGCGATCACAATGATATGACTCAAAGAAGAAGGTATAAAGAAAATGAGAAAAAAAATGGATAATTTATTAAGTATCTACCCACGAAAGTAATTAAATTTTAATCATCACCAAAAATTTAAACGAATTTTACATAGTTAGGTAAAAAAAAGCAATTACAATTCTTAGTTCATCATCCTTAACCAATTGTATTGGTAATTGGATCTATGGTTAATCCATGATCAAGCTTTATTAAGTCAGAAACTCTTTCACCTACCATAACAGTAGGTGCAGTAGTGTGAGCAGCAACCGTAAAGGGAATGATACTAGAATCAACTACCCTTAAATTCTTAAATCCGTGAACTTTTGCTTTATGATCAACAACCGAGTTTATTGGATTTAGACCCATTCTGCATGTACCAACTTGGTGGTAACCAGATGCCGTCAATAATCGCAGAGCACAAATCCAGTAATCTTTACTTCCCAATTCAAAACTTCGGCATTTTGGATAATCAGCAAGAACTAAAGATGCATTAATTTTTTGTAAGGGTGCTGTTTTTAATATACCTTCAAGAATTTTAATTCCTTCATACATTCTTTCAACCTCGTCATCCTCTTGTAGAAAGTGTGTTGTAATTACAGGATACTCAAATGCATCATTGGAACGAAGTGAAATTGTGCCAAGTGAACGCCGTATAAGCAAAAACATGTAAACATTTACAGTGGTTTGACTATTTAGGTTTTTAAAAAGAGCGTTATACACATCGTCTGTGACTCTTAAACTGTGTCGTACAAAATCATTAGGAACGCCACCTCCAGGATTAATTTCGAATTCAATATCTGGATAACTGGAACTATTGTCAAATTTAGTTCGATAATAACCAACACCTTGACAATTTAATGCAATTGTTAGTGGTCCATAGTCATTTAAAAACTGCTTAATGTTTTCTCTTAAGCTCAGTATAGGTTCAGATGAATTTGTGCTCACGAATAAACCGTAAAATAAGTTGTGATCGTATAGAGTTCCTCCCACTGGGAGGTCATGTATACATGTTCTAGGATGCTGCAGGCTTTGTAGATGCTTCCGTGGTCCGATTCCAGACAGCATTAGAATTTGGGGAGAACTAATTACCCCAGCAGATAGGATAACTTCTTTACGCGCTTTAACAAAATATTTTTTGCCATCTTTTGTAAATTGAATTCCTTGTGCAGTTTTTTTTATAAAATTTACAACAATTTTCGTTACATAACTATGAGTTAAAATTTTTAAGTTTGATCTTCCTTCAATAGGCTTTAAAAAGGCCGTATAAGCACTTTGACGAAATTGTTTAATATTATTAATTTGAGAATAAAATGTTCCTATCTGTTCCCTTCCATTGTAGTCTGTACCACATGATTCCTGTGCAAGTTTTCCGCCTTCTACAAATGCATCAATTTGCGGACTGTTTGGCCTATGATATTTTACATTCCAATAACCATCTCGTCCATGATAGCCAGGATCTCCGTTAATTTGTGAATTTTCTGATTTGATAAAGTAAGGTAGAACATCTTCGTATGACCAGCCGGGATAGCCTTCCTGTCCCCATTGGTCGTAATCACCTCTGTTTCCTCTGGTATAGAACAAAGCATTTATTGCACTGCTACCACCTAATGCTTTTCCTCTAGGCATAGGACATATTTGATCCACCATACCTTGAAAATATTAAAAACAAGTTTAGTTCGTTTTCCTTTATTTTATCTGAACTGACTTGAAATTCTAAATATATCTAATTTTCTGGCCAGCTTAACAAATAACTAAAGATTATTTTACCTAAGCATGCTTTGGTTTGCTTCGTAGTATTGAAATTCCAATTTAATTTTGAACCTAGTAAATAAAAGTACATTCCAGGAATGTTAGAAAAATTGGTTTCAGGACCACCAGCTTCGATCAACAATATGGTCCAATTCTTTATTTCTGATAACCGATTAGCCACAACCGCTCCACCAGGACCAGAACCCACAACAACAACATCGTAAGTTCCATAATCTAGTAGAATGATACATTTTCATTATTGCGTTCAGTTTCGTTAAAATATCTTAAATACGGATCAGACTGACACGCCGCCCCAGGGCCAAGTCATCAGCCTGGACGGATCTCTATATTTACCTCCCATTCCATTATGTTTTGGTCTGTAAGCTTCCGCACTTGTAGGCAAGTTATAATGAAAAGCTTTATTTATTCCAGTTTTGATTAGATTTTCGTAATAATTTATTTCTTCTTCGGAAACGCCATCGCATTGAATAAAAGCAAATTTTATGCACAATAAAATACCAATAAGTGGCACATATTTCACAGTTTTATAATGGAAGAACATTGTCACTGGAATTCAAACCTACAAGTAAAAAAAGTACAATACAATTTACGCTTTTGTAATCTTTGAATTTACATTAAAATTAAATTATTCGTGGTCGAAAACAGGGTATGTATATTTAAACAAAAATGTATCGAGTTAATTTTAAAAATATTATCTTAATTGCTGATTGTAATGCAAAAGCTCTTAGAGATAATATTTAAATTTATAATATCGAATTTATTTAAATAATAAAAATATTGAACATGGAACAATAATCGGAACAAATATTTTCGTGCTTTATCATAAACGACAATAATGATAAAATATTTAACAATAATAATAATTATTTATGTACAAATTATATTCATGATAATGTTCGAAAAATTATATACTCGGCTTCGCCTCGGATAATGATCTTTTCCTCTCCCTGACGGTAGAAACACAGTGGAAGCTGGTCACCGAAACCTGCTTACCCGCTTGAATGTTTTTATTGAAATACGAGCTTCGTTTGTCCTCGATTACATTAATTCATGTATTACTTATTATATTATTAATTATATTATATTAATTAACGTAATTGAGGACAAACGAAGCTCGTATTTCAATAAAAACATTCAAGCCGGCAAGCAGGTTTCGGCGAGCAGGCTCCACTCTGCGCATAGCCTGAAGTATCATTTTGCTCTCTTGTCGTATAGCATATAAAAAATCATCATCATCTACACGTCTAAGATCAGCGGGCCATTACGTTACTTAAAACAACTGATCTCGCCACCCTTTCTTGAGCCGACCTACAGATCTTCTTCCTCGGGGCTTATATTGGAACATCTTCTTCGGTATTCGGGTGTTATCCATCCTATCCAGGTGTTGCCTCCATGCAGTTCTATATTCTTTTATTTTAAGTAAAGATGATAGTAACAATCTTTGGTAAGAAATTCTGTGAAGTCTGAGATTTGAATCCAAAATTTTCGCTCTGTAATGCAACCAGTTATCACATTACTCCACTGCTGTGGCTAAAATTTAAGTTTTGTTTCACCCATGGTGAGCAAAATGTTTGATTTTTACTGGAGATTATGTTAACTTTCAAATTTTATAATTTTTGTGTTTTTACCTTATTTTATAAATAAAATACTTGAATTTGCTTCGTAAAGGTATAAATCGGCATGTCATCATCGATTTACAGCAAGACGGCATGAAATTTTCAAGATAATTGGACTTTTGGAACATAAAATTATTCAAAAGAAATGCAGTGTTTTATAAATAGTTTTGAAGAAGCTTTTCTAGGTGTTCAGCAGCAAAATAACATCTTCGATACACGAAGGCACTAATGCGATGATTACTTAATCAATACCGCATCTAATTTGTCAAAATTTTGGACTCAAAAACGAAAATCACCTAGGACCCAAACTTACACTGCCATTTTGGAAGAGATCGTTTTTTTGTGGTTCCATTTACCAACTCAAAAAAATCCACTTTTTGGAAATTTCTCATCACGTTAAATTTTTAAAACATTTTCCAGCAATTGACACAAATGGTTATATTTTCAAATATAAAATTACAAAATTTATTAATTTTTATTATTATTATTATTATTTTTTATTATTTATTTATTAATTATTAAGTTTTCTGGCATTTGACTACCCAAAATTTGAAGAACACAAATGTCTTTCTCAACCTGTCGTCGTGCTGATTACATTCTTTCTAATCAAGAACTGAAATTAATCCAAATTACTTTTGTGTAAAATTTATCCATTTTTAAAATGATCAAAAAATAAGCAAAATTCAACTTTCAGGAAATGTTCGACAAAACTAAATTTATTTAAGGCTATTTTGAATCCATTTTTTACAGTAACTTATAGTCCAGTCAAAATAGACATTTCACTTTGCAAAAATTCGCATCCAGCTGAAAATTGGCATAAACCTTAAATGCACTATTACAAACAAAATATCAAAAGTCCCCACCGATCCCACGTCTGCTAAAAAAGTTATTCAAGGTCAAAGGTCAACAATATCGGATTTTTACATTTTTCTCGTAAATGATAAGTGTTATCGTAAAAATAGGTTAGACAAAAATTATAGATCATGAAATTCTCTACAAAAATTATTCTTATACTTTTTTTCGTAAGAATCGTTATTCATCAGATATCACGATTCAAAAGTTGGGAAGTTTTATTAGACAGTGTCCTATTGATTGAAAAAATGGTAATATTGGTAAAAATTAAGTGATTTTCGAAATCGCGATATATCCGGAATAGCGATTCGTACGAAAATAAGTATAAGAATAATTTTTGTAGAGAATTTCATGATCTACAATTTTTGTCTAACCTATTTTTACGATAACACTTATCAGTTATCATTTACGAACAAAATGCAAAAAATCGATATTGTTGACTTTTGACCTTGAATAACTTTTTTAGCAGATGTGGGATCGGTGGGGACTTTTGATATTTTGTTTGTAATAGTGCATTTAAGGTTTATGCCAATTTTCAGCTGGATGCGAATTATTGCAAACTTTGCACTTTTTTTTGTCAATTTTGACTGGACATGGCTGTCTATATTTATTTAAATTTTAGAAGGTCCTTGGTGGATATTTGTGATACTACACAAATACACATAATATAAATATGTACATATACTTGGAGAAAACGCAAAAAAAGAAAATCAATTCTTTTTACCCTAAGGATTTTTAACAGACTTAGTAAGTCCTTCATAAATTATAACTATAAAAGTGTCCAAACTATCCCCGTAGGCATATTAACATTCCTTACCCTCTATCGCAACCAGGGTCGTGTTGGGCTGAAAATCCATGTCCGTGTGGTTCCAAGTAAGTCTAAAGCGCGGAGAGTGGGAACCGACGCAGCACCGTTCATTGTACCTACACCGTGGCGTCGTACAGTTAACATCGAGCTAATTTTACTTTTGATGGGTATTTTTGGCTTAAATTTGCCGAAAAAAATAAGAGAGATCCATCCTCTTCACAGTAGCACACTTTGCCGAGTAGGACGGCCATAGGGAAAATTTTTAGTTGGTATAGTGTTATCAAAATGGCTCTGGAGCGTCTGCGGCAGAGCGTCCGATGCGGATGCGCAGAGAGTCAGTTTTGACAAGACAACTAAATCTTATTTCTGATCCATCATCGTTAAATAAATTTGCAATATTAACCATGAATTTTATATATTGGCTCAGTAGCCCCTGCTAGTAAAACATGTAAAATTCATGGTTAATATTTCAAATTTATTTAACGATGATGGATCCGAATAGGACTTAGTTGTCTTGTCAAAAGTGACTCTTCCGCGCCTCCGCTTCGCTCCACTCTGCTTAAGACGCTCCAGAACCGCTTCCGTAAGGACTGTTAATATGATCCCCGTAGCTAGGGTAATATTGGACTTGGCAAGGGGACAATTTGAATTAATGAAAAATTGGTAACCAATAATAATAACATTTATTCAAAATATTAATTGCTAAGTACATAATAGGCACAAGTAATTTAGTAAACTAGTAGTATATTATATTATACTAGCTGGAAAGCCCGTCCAAGGGCTGGTGGCTAGCCAGTGGATTTCTTCTTTAGTGGTTTTTAACTGTCTTAATTCAAAAAAATGTTATTTCCTAACACTAACCTGAGCTCGATTCCTAATACTGACAATTTTAATTGTTCGTGTTCAAACGTCCTCACTTTAGTTATTATTAAAAAAAAATTAATGGTCAGCTGGCTAATCTTTTTTGTTAGGACAAGCATCGCACTCTAATTGTTCATTGTCTTAAAATCATCACCTCTCCTGGGATGGAGTTGCACATCAATCGAGTTTCCAACCTTGGCGAGCTACCCGTCTATGGATGAAACGAATAAACCTCCTGCTATATTAATTTGTCGGACAACGTAATTGGTCCAACTTTACCTCCGTTAATCTGATGATCTTCCATCCAGAAAATTTAACATTCGACTTTTACATTTTCATTAAAGGTATTAAATTATCATTTTTGAAAGTGAGGACGTTTGAAAACAAACAATTGAAATTGTCAGTATTGGGAAACTATTATTTTTAATGAAACCCGCCGGTCGAGCTTAGGTTAGTGTTAGGAAACGATATCTTTTAAATTAATACCGCTGAAAAAGAGATCTACCGTCTAGCTACCCGTCCATGGACGGGTTCTCTACTGTATTAAGGTAGCAAAAACTTATATTTTTATTATAAAGTTTTGAATGTATCCCCGATTCTACGTTATCCCTGGTTTCCCTAATTGAATACAAATAAGATATTTTGATTTTTCAAGATCAATGCAAATTTTCAGTAATTCTTAACAAAAATCATGACGTAGTAGAAAAAATTGTAGAGCTCCTGCAATAAATCGTGACATGGTGTAGCCAAATTTCTGCGCAGTAGAGGGGTTAGAATGCTTCATACCCAAATGACACCAACATGAACCCGATTGGACCAATATTCGTTTCTGCACATTATCCACGCTCTGTCATGATTTATTGCGGGTAAAAATTTTATACCTCTATATGGTGAAGCGTCAATTCCTCCCTAGTGATCCCTAGTGTAATTAATCTCCTCCACTTGATATTGAAACTATGCACTACTTTCCTCTATTAATATAACAAAAACTATATTACTTACAAATTAGAAATACTATAAATAATTCACTTTTAGGTTAGTAATAAACATATCAAGAGATATGATGTTACAATCTTTATAACTGACATAATTTCTGAGTTATTTTCAAAATTATCAACAATTGTTAATAAACTTTGGAAATTAGTACTACCTATAATCACTTTTAAGATTATAGGTACTACATAATTACATAGTTATGTAGTTTGTTTAAAAATTAAAATTATCGAAAATTAACAAGGTGTTCTGTCACTATTTCCTTGAAAAATGAGAGCTATGCACGGCTACGCAGTTGGCGTTATAATAGGCTAATTTAATGGTAGTTCAACTCAAGCTCAGTCCCAAATTTGAACGAATGTCTCGCGACAGTAAGAACCTGGCTGTGACTGTGGCGCCATCTGTGGATGGGATGTTCCTGTGGAGAGGAATTTTATATTTGATCCTGAATCCAAGCATGCGCATTTGTTTCTGTTTTGTACTTTTTTTTTGTCCTTTGTAGAAGGAAATAATTTAAATAATAAAAAATGTACTTTACTGGAATTTGACACCTGTCAAAATTCACAACTTCGCATAACCTCACTGACAGGTCAAATTTTCTAAGAGTTACATCACCGTACCACAGATGGCGCCACAGTCACAGCCAGGTTATTACTGTCGCGAGACATTTGTTGTTTAGGCACTAAAAATCTATTTTAGGTCAGTAAAATCAAAAATAGGCATTTAGGCAAATTAAACTAGGGTTCAAAATTTTCAAACTAGTTTGAAAGGAATTTTTGTATTTAAAATTTTGAATTGCCTAAAGGACAAAGAGGCAAATTGCCTAGAATCCGTGCTCTATTGATCATATTATATTGTTTCTAACTTTTTTTATTTTATTTTTATTTATTAGGTATTGAATTAACTTTTATCATCAGTTAATTAATTTTAAAAGTTTTCAAAAATTCTTTTAGAAATTTTGTATAGTTTGACTTTAAAATTTTAAATTATAATTAAGTTCTACTTATTATGTTTATAATAAATTAATATATTATGGGGTGCTTACATATGAAATTACTCGATCTCTTAAAAATTATAAAAAATATAAAAAATGTTATTTTAAAATTAAATAATATTTATTTACACACTTTATTTACATGACTAGTAGCAGAGCAAAATTATTTTTTAAATTGTATCAAAAATACAGATAAATTTAAATTATTAACAATGCATACTTTAAAAAAATAACAATGCCTTAAGTATACTAGAATAATACATCAATTTTTTTTATAATAATGGAAATGCTGAAAACTTTAAAATAAATACAATCTTTAATTACAATAAATTATAAGAGATAAAATAGAGCAAAACCCGAAACTATTTAGCAGCTGCTAATATTTTAAAATAATAATTTCAATATTACACGCGAAATTTAAGATCGGAAAATCTAAGTACAATTTTTCCGCTATTTAACAGAATATAAAGCTGCACAAAGTCTTAATTGAAAATCTTTATATAGAAGTTTTCCTCCTACCGGAACTCTTGCCAAAAACATGTGCGGTGACATTAAGCATAAAGCTTTTCCATTCATCGAAAATTTGGAGGACGAAATTTCTGATAATCCGTGTTGTTGTGACACAATTTTTAACCATTCGATTACGTCTTCTTTGGACCACTGTCGAGGATCTGCAAAAATAAGTATAATTTAGCTATTACATAATTGCTTGAAGGGAGCAGTCAATTTTAACTTACCTTTTGGGAGTTTATCTTCCTGTTTAGTTTTCTGATAACGGTGATTTCGGCTCCATTGATTGGAAATTCCGTATGTTGGTACCACGAATGATTCGGTAAGCTGCATGGCCATTTCAGTTTTAAAAAGTATGGTAAAAATCCAATAATTTATTCTGAAAATAAATTGGAAAATTAGAAAGGTACTGTAAATTTGCACAAGAAAAAAATTGAAAAGGTTTCATAATAAGCGCTAACGAGAGGAAGTGAAAGAAATAAATTTCTTTCTGGTCATTTAAAAATATTTCGGTGATTAGTTACCGTTTCCTGTAATGATATCGAATTTCAGAAATCTGTCTCATTGCAATTTCGGCGCCTCTGAATGTGTAAATGTTAGCACACGTTTGGCAGGAGGTATTTAGATGCGTTAATAATTTAGAAATGTCCGAAGTGACAAGAAATACCGACAGAGCCGCTTTTGTTAATCCATAAAAATAGCTTTATTTGCGGATGTCAGAAAACGAGGGTCTAGCGGAAACAGCATTGACTAGTCGACACCCCTTCCTGTCTATTTTACAACCCTCTAACAGGATTGTACAGATGCATAGAAAGGAATTGTTGTGAGTAAACAATGGCACACCAAGAAAGTAACGGAAGACTTTTGTATTGCATTTCTTAAATGTAAATAAAGTCAACTTTACTTCCTCTTCAAATTCGTATTATCCAATTTCTGCTCGGTCTGTTTGTTATGATTGAGTTTAAGTTGTAGATTTTAGAATAACATAAATAAATGGAACCATTCAATAAAAACAAATTTAATATTTTTTTGGTGTGTGTGGTCGCCTTCAAACTTGGATGACAAACCGCAAATTTTGGTTATTTGAAAATCATTTCGATTGTTGTCCAGAAATTTTATTCGACACTTCTTTAATAAGGATTTCCGTAATAAAGTTGATTTCTATTGAAACCCATCATTTCATGAATTTTGTTTCACAAGGTGAGGGCCATCGGCATTAATAATTTTTTTAGGATGCAATTTGTATTTGATTAGTACGGATATGCTTGCTTTTTGCTTACACAAAGAAAACGACAGATGCATCCCAATAATATCGTAATAAAGTAAAAGTCGCGTTGCTGATGGCCAACTGTCGTGAGATAAATATCTCTTCTGAGACAATTACTGCTACAAATTGTTCCATTAACAAAACCGCCCCTGATCAAATTGCAAAAACTCATTGAAATGCACCATCAATCATCAAAATAAATACAACGCAATCTACTATGTATTTTGCTTTCATAAATTTTGAGTAAGCCGACCAATCAACTATCAATTAGCATAATAAACAGTAGACTAGACAAGTTCAGGTGTAAATGGTAATAAAAAGGTTGATTAAAGAAGTTACGACAGGAAGTTGTTTAAGCGGTTTACTTTCAGTTTTACAAATGTTATTTTTATAGGATTAAAAAAGGGCACTTAAATAGTTTGACCGATTTTATCAAAGATTTCTACCTGACTACCTATATATTAGAATGTTAATATTAATTACCTAGGAACAGACATCCGGCTTGAAAATAACCGTTCTAAGTAGACTTTTTGTAAACATGTCGCAAGTATTTCAAACTTTGAAGCTACTAAACAATTTTGATTATCTTACCGTGAACTAGCAAAAATTGTTATCTAACACCACACGGTAACATTAAATGCTAAACTGATACTATTTGGTACAAAAACAAATTTTAAAAAAGTATGAATAAACCGGAATGGATCATCGCATATGTAATAAACATTCATATAAAGGACACATACAGGATATCCGTATCCTTGCCGTATTTAAAAGCAAGTCGTTTGGTTTATAGATGGGAACAGGAAATGTATTATCACAAATTTTCAATTGCCATTATCGTTTTTCCGTTGTCGTAGTTAATCATACCGCACATGTATTGTTTTCCATATTACGCTATATTATATCTATGTTACCTTTGTTTAACAATTTTATCAATATGTATTACATAATCAGTGGAGGTTAATATGTCATTCAAATATCAAATTATATTTTGTAAATATTGTAAAATATTCCCGTTCAGAAAGAAAATTTTTAATTTTTCATCATAAATAAATTATTAATATTATGTTATAAAACTTTTAATATGCTATAGAAATTGGTATGTTATATTATTTACTATATGCAATAAACGATATTATTAATATTGACATGGGATGGATGACATTCAATGCTATCTTAAAAGTTTTCTAATATATTTTAGTAAGTATGTTATTAATATATTCAAAAACAAAATTAATGGAACATAGCAAATCAAGTCAATTAAATACCACGTTTTTCCTATATGGATTCACCTTGTAATTTCAAAACACAATTTCTGATTCATCATGAATATTCAACATAATTAACGTGAAAATGATAACAATATTAACCAAATATAAACAACACAACCACAAAAATAATAATAAGTAAACTTACCCAAAAGTATTAAAGCAATTCCAATTAAATCCAAGTTAATAAAAATCGAAGAGTAACCAACAAACCGAAACGTTTGAAAAACTACAAATAAATGACAAACCAATTCGGGCAATGCCTCAATTCAAACTGACGTTTCCGTTTCCCTCCATTTTATGATAAGGGTAGACACCCCTCTGGTTAAAACCGATATTTCTATAAAACGGCCTTGTTAAAGATATTTGTAGGGATTAAGGTTGTTAAGAACTTGCCGCTTCTTAGACAGCAAACTAACTAACTACTTAATGAAGAACATTTTAAGAACCGGATATATTTCCGGTTTACATTTACTCAATGTAAGATTATTGCAAATGTATTCCCATAACACGTTAATAATAAGTATAAACACAATAGAAATTTAAATTGCTCGTGCATAATCTTTTTATTTTATTTTCTTTGCCGCAATTGTTGAAAATAAACTCACACGCCTAATTATTACGGTAGTAATTATTGTTAGAAATACGATTACTATCGTTTTTTTTATTATTCATCCTGAATTATTTATTATTTTTGGTGTTAGTTTATGAATATTTTAGTTTTCGAAGTTTACGTTAAAAGGTAAAAATAACTTCAAGAAAATTTTGCGAACTGTCCGCCTCAATTATTTCTTATTTTAAAAGAAACCGGTACACTCGATAGCGTTACTTATAAATTGCATGCAATACTTCAATTTAAATTACAGTAATTAGTAGTGCTAATATTGTACAATAAAGTGACGGTTCCAGAACGATCAAATAATTAGATGTATTTTTAATAAAAATAAAGGAACTTAGATTTTCAAAAATTTAACAATAATAGTCAAATATTACATTTGTAGATTATGATCAGGGTCGGGTGACTGCATTTGGGAGATCGGGTGCAAAATGCGTTAGGGGCCTCCTAGCCAGCAGCCATTCTCCACAGATACAATACCCATGCAGAAGGGTCGGTCGTCAGTCAGTCGTCAGTCCAATCAAATAACCGCGTTCGATTTTTAGTTCAATCAAAAAACCACAGGACCACACCGCAGTCGTCGTGGGCTTTAAGTGGAACGCACCCCTATGCAATTGAATTCACTGTGATGTTGTAGTTCGTCCAAAAGAACAAGTATAACCTAAACTATAATTTTTCCTAACTTATCACAGCTTATGTTATTTGTTAATCTGGCTCTTCTTTTTAAAATAAATTTGTGGTTAGTGAATGGGCAGTCGGTAACGGGAATGTCATTAATCCATTTATGCCCGTTAGTAGTGGACATATAACGGATAAGATCAGTATAGATGTTAGAGAGCAATGGCGCATACGCGCACCAATCTGGATCATGGCATGCTCTAGTCCAGAACAGCTTCTAGAATCTAAATCAGGGGTCGGCAACCTATTGTTGTACGGGGGCCAAATAGTTTATCTTGAGATTAATGCGGGCCGCACTTCTTGGAAAATCCACTGAAAAGAGCTTCTTTTTGTAAAAGAAAGTGTAAATTCGCTAAAAAGAGCTTTTTTTTAAACAAGATGATTCATTTTAGAGTCCGTGGGCCGCACCAAGACCCTTCGGGGAGGGGGCAATCTTATTATGTTGCAATGTAGTAAATATCATAAATTCCATCTTATGCTACGCTTACAGAAAATTATACACATTTTTCATTCTTCTAAGTCAATTTTCTCCAAATTGGTTCAATTTCAGATTTTTAATTTTGTAATTTAAAAAGGTGCAGATCGTTGACGATTAAAATTGGCCCTCCTCTTGTGAGATAATTTTAATTTTTTAGAAGTTGATCGTGTTTGCTATGTATCTTACCAGATTTTTAAAGTTTATTTGTCCACTTTCATTGTTTGGAGTGTACCCTTCCTTTGTCATAGGAATATCATCATAATAGGATACATTCAGATCTATTTGTAATGCTCGGTCTCTGACGCAATCGAAACCAGGTCGTTCATTTATTACTTACCAAAAATTGTTCCTGTGAGGCCTTCAGGCCGCACAGCTTGGGAAATCTAGTTTAAGAATAAAGGTAAAATATAGTACAATGCAAATAAATTCACACTTGGATTTTATGAATTAAGCATCGCCATTAGTTGTGCAATTAAATAAGCTTCCGTAATTTGTTAGGTTAGGATGATGCAAGTGACAATTTATTTGGATTGTACTATAGGAACTTTCTAAAGTATGTAATTAATTACACTTAAGTTGCTCAGGCTCTGCGGTCTGAAGGCTACACTGGAATTATTTTTAGATTGGTTGACACCCATATTTATTATAATATATATTTGTTTCTGCATGTTAGCTACTCCCAACCACTATGAATAAAATTACCTCTAATAGCATGGTGGTTAGTACGATCAATTGCAAATGCAGGTAACCGAGTTCAAATCCAAGAAAAGTAAAACTTTTTTATAATCATCTCCGGCGACGTAAAGCCGTCGGCGTCGTCCCCATGAGTTGATGAATTGAGCCACCAGTGATAAAGAATAACCAGGACAAGAATAAGAGGAGGAGAAATCCTGATTACCTCATGTACCGAACATCTGTTTCGTATGATCTAGATCTAGAAGTTTCTTCTTATGATGATGCTGATGTATTATATCTACTGCTAAATTCTAAAGAACAAACTGATTCTTCACTTTTATATTTTACACGAAACTGGATAGGGGCTCGATGTGTTATCGCATGGGTTTCCAAACTTTTTAGCCTAAGGGCCACACTGACTCCTTCCTTAAGCCTCAAAGGAAAAGACCCCCTTCCCCCATATCTATAAGATTTGGCAATTGAAGCTTTAGAAATACATTTTAAGTCCCTTTCTTTTTTGATTTTGATGCAATTGTAAACGGCATAAAGATTTTCCAAAATCTTTTTAACGTCTTGCATATAAGAACTAATATTATTCGTTAAGAGGGGCATTTAAATTTTGATGCGAAAACATGTTTCAAAAGATGGCGCGCCCTAAAATATTCTAAGAATCTAAGAATCTTTTCACCAATACAGAATTCTAATAATTTATAAAAGTCATATGAATAAACGATAACTAATTGAGGGAATGAGGAAGTTTGAGCTTCCAATGTTGAATATTTACAAGTATATTTCAAAATGATATTCATATTTGAAAATATTGAATATTTTTAAAAATATTTAACTTTGAAAGCTCAAACTTCCTCATTCCCTAAATTAGTTATCGTTTATTCATATGACTTTTATAAATTATTAGAATTCTGTATTGGTGAAAAGATTCTTAGATTCTTAGAATATTTTAGGGCGCGCCATCTTTTGAAACATGTTTTCGCATCAAAATTTAAATGCCCCTCTTAAATAAAATTATTTTATTATTTTGCACGATTTACTATACTTTTACCTAACTTAGTACATTATAAATTTTACAATGGATTCAAAATAAACTGCTGCGGGTCGGATACTGGGCATGTCCGGTGTTACTGGTAATAAGAATGTTATTCTTCCCGATGAATAAATAGGATTTATTTTCGACCGAAAGGGCGTGACTTTTTTTTTTTTTGAAGAAGATATAATAATAATTTAAATCCCCCCTCCACCTCCTTTGATATTTAGTAATAGAAACTATCTTGTAAATTTAGCACCTTTTCCAAGGATCATTTTAGCCTGAGTCTAAATGATCTGCACCTAATTATTGGGCCTGGGCCTGTTTCGGTTGTGCCCAAATGTCCTAGACCCCCCAAATTCTATCCCTTTTGAAATTTAAATTATACGCGGGTCTGGAAATCCCTATTATAGAGCTTTCTGTGTGTCACACTGAACTTCAAAGCCATAATTATGCTCCTGCGTCATTCTGAGAATTGGCGGATTTCATCAAGATTACAATACTTACCCACATAGGATATAGAAATTCACCTAGAATGTAATAAAATTTATATTACATGATTATAAATTGAATTTGTATGATTTTTTGAATTCAATATACCTATTGCAGAAAATAAAGGGTGTAGAAAATTGAGGCAACTACTTTCTAGATTCGAAGATTTCTAAGATTCTACTTACTTTGCTTATACTTAGCATTATTTTGTAATACATTTTTATATAAGTGTCACGTTCTTGAGAATCAGCTCGCCGTTCCAAATTTTTCAATTTATATGCTCTGCATAATATAACCTTGATAAGTATAAAAATTGTTGACCTGGAAAAAGACTTCCGTCGACTTGAAATATTACAAATTATTTAAAAATATAATAAATACTACCGCAGTAGTACGTTCATTCATCATTTATCCTAATAATATATATCCGGTTTGTACCATTTACGCAGTTTCCGGTTTCCAATTGAAAATATGTGACGTATACAAGAAACCTACATTTTAACGTGAATTTCGCACCACGGTAGTAGACGATTTGTACACAATTTGAGTTTAGACTTTAGACACATAAATTGAGAATCCTTTAAGGAAAATATGAAAACAATTGTGCTATGGAGCCCATAGAAGCTTACAAAATGGCGTATTTACGCATTTGTTCATTTTTTACATACGTAAAATTAGTAGGTACAAGTGTAATCCTTTAAGATTTTGAATTTTTAAATCCAAATTTTAAAGACAATTTTATTTTATTTTGGAAAGACACTGCATTTTAAATAAATATTAATATTTTATTCTACAAAGCCATCTACCCAGACTATCTGAACGTCCCCCAAAATTTGTCATGCCCACTATCGCCCCTTAGGACTAAAAATCGCCCACATGGGGGCGATGTGGCCCACTTTGAGAACCACTGCACTAACCTAAGCTCGACAGGTTGATTTCTCTTTTCACGGTTTCTTAATTACAAAAATATCGTTTCCTAACACTAACCTAAGTTCGGCCGCTTGATATCTCTTTTCACGGTCCCCTCATTAAAAAAAATTAATATTTGGACGGTGTTTTGATTATTTACTTTAATTTATTTAATTAAATTTGAATTAATTACTGTAACAAAGCTGTAATTATTTTAAATAAATCAAATTAAAATGAAATCGGCGGGCAAATTTGAAAAATGAAAGTGGCGGCGAAATGAGAGGCGGCGTTTTTATAGGCGGCGAAATGGGGTGATACCTATTTGAATAATGGCCGGTTTCAGCAATGTTAATTTAGGAATTTACTCTTACATTAAATATAATTATTAAAACAGCTTAAGTTTTACAAAAGAAAATTTCACATTTTACAAAAGGCTTTTTACAAGTCCCCCCCCCCAAATGAAATCCTGGCTACGGGCCTGCTGCAACCCTTTCAAAATTTAGCAACTGATTATCTTTAACATGCGTGTTAACTAACACAGGTTAATGTTAATGTTCCTGAAACCGGGCCTAAGTGATGAAAAGTAAGACACCGTAACTCGAATTGATATCGAAAACTGACACTGCATATCAAAATTTTAGAACAAAATGTGTTTTTCACCAAGTTTACCCATACCTTTGATATATTAAACAGTTGGTATTTAAAAAAATTAAATAATATGGCTATGGTGGTACTCCTGAAACGACAACCAAACCAATGAAAATCACTTCTTCTTTTTACTCCTTTGACACTCCGTTTTCTAAATAAAATAATAATTAAAATTTATTTATAATATACTTGGGGATTAGTCCAAAATAAAACGAAATGGAACAAAAAATCGATGTAATTTCAAATTTGAACCTGGAAATTGCTCAAGATATATTTAATTACTTAGATTCTGATTCTATGTTCAAAGTTGCACGAGTTTGTAAGCGATGGAAGCATATTTTCAATAATAGTTATATTTGGAATAGAAATTTGAAAAAATTGGGCGTAAAAATATCAGTAGAAGAAAATAAACAAGAGACAACAGAATCATCTTTAAAATTTTTAAATAAGGTAGGCTATAAAAATGTTTTAATTATTTTACTCGCAACAAAAATATCTGAATATTTAATATTTAGGGCGTTAATTCTTATGTACATTAATTTACACACTATAATTTTAATTTAATTGTGATCAATATACCTGCAATTCCCATTTTTGAAAATCGAGAATATTAATAAAGTGAATAAAATTTATTAGTAACGATTGCAATAATAATTGAGGACCGTTTTTTCAAAACTCGCTTTGTCCTAAAAGTAAAATTTTCAGGAAACGATTTTGCTAAACCGACATTTTTGTATAAAGCGAGTTTTGTAAAAACTTTGTTTCTCTAGCGTTTTCTAATGAAACAAAAAGAATTTTGCAATATAATATGATAGCAAATTCTGAAAGGTCGCTACAAAATTATATACATTTGATATAAAGCTTAATATTTTTTAATTTTGACAAAGCGAGTTTTGAATAAACGGTCCTCATTCATTGAATAAAACTATTGCTACAGCTACGAAAATTTTACAGGTTGTTGCTCAAGGCTTCCTGTGTAATATATTGAAATATGAGGCGTAGAAGAAAATTATTAAATTGATAATTAAATAAATAAAGCAATGACGAATTTTGCGCATGTGAAATCTCATGATTACGCGAAAATTAATACACATAATTGTCTCTTATTTCAATGTTACACGGGAAGCTTTGAGGAACAACCTATACAATTTTCGTAACTGTATCAATAGTATTATTTAATAAATTGTAATCATTGTTACATAAATTTTAGTGCCACCTTAAGAGCGCGCTGCAAATGTTCATGCAAAACCATGTTTCAACAGATGGCGCGCCCTAAAATTTTAATCATTTATAATACTTATCTGTTCACTAATACAGAATTCAAATCTATATATACAAAAATGAAATGCCCCATGTATGACTGATCATCACTTGAGAACGGCTCGACCGATTTGGCTGATTTTTTTTTATTATGTTCATAATTGTCAGGACAAGGTTTGTATATAAGAAAATGTTTGGAAAATCACCTGAAAAGTCGGAAATTTTGATGGTATTTTTTTACCTGTCGATAGATGCCGCGAATGAGATACGTAAATTGTAATTGTAACGGAATCACCAACCATACAGGGTGGCTCAAATTCGATTTTTCATATGGGAAAAATGGATGGCGCATCCTCGATCTCTTTTTTTGAGAACGGTTCGACCGATTTGGCTTTTGTTTTGTTAGTAAGGTTTGTATGTAAGAAAATGTTTGGAAATCCACCGAAAAGGTCGGAAATTTTGATGGTATTTTTTACCTATCGATAGATGCCGCGAATGAGATACGTACTTTGTAATGTTTTTAGTGCACCTAACGATAAGCGGCCTAATGGTGTATGGTGATCGCTGCCACATTGTTAGAAAGCTTAAACTGCTTAAACGCTTAAACTGCCACTGAATTCGCAAACGATAGATGAACCGATGTGCAACATTTCCAAAAAATCAGCAATGGCGAAAGTACTCCAGAATTGCAAAATAATCAGTTAGGATGAGTGTACGATGGCGCACAAACGAGCATTGGAGGCACTCGGTCAAACGTTGAAAGATTTACTCAATAACGAGGACCTCTTTGGTGGTGCGATGATTGAACCCTGCCAGTCATCCAAAGATCAACAGCTGCTGATGAAATTAACGCTTGCTTGAAGTCATCGAATTTGTGTATTCACACAAACTTAAGAGCAATGTCCAGTGGTACCCCCCTATACAGTGTGAATATTTGTGTTTTCTGTCATTTATTTCCAGGACGTTACAAAAATTTAAATAATTGCTAGCATTACAAAATCTTTCAACACTTTTTTCTATAAACACGCTAAAGGAAGTTGATTTATTTATTGAAAAGATTCTGCAATGCTAGCAATTATTTAAATTTTTGTAACATCCTGGAATAAATGACATAAAACACAAATATTCACACTGTATAGGGGGGTACCACTGGACATTGCTCTTAAAGAAAGATTCGGTTGGATGAATCCCTTAATAATTTCTTTAATTTTTCATTAGTCGCACAACTCTTAAATTACATTATGAATTGAATTTCAATTGAATAATGGAGAAGTTCTATTGCCAATCAAATTGGAACTTCGTACCACCCAAAAACCTCGAATTACCGAATTCATTTTTTACTTTGTTTACACATTTCCAATAGCTTTTCACAAAACGATCAAATCGCGTTTAAATCACTTTTGGGCGGTACGAAGTTCGCCGGGTCAGCTAGTAATTCATAAAAGTCATATGAATAAACGATAACTAATTTAGGCAATGAGGAAGTTTGAACTTTCAAAGATAAATATTTTTAAATATATTCAATATTTTCAAATGTGATGAGTACCTTTTTCTTCTTTCTTGGAATATACTTGTAAATTTTCAATATTGGAAGCTCAAACTGTCTCATTCCCTAAATTAGTTATCGTTTATTCATATGACTTTTATAAATTATTAGAATTTTATATTGGTGAAAAGATAAGAATAAAAGATTAATATTTTAGGGCGTGCCATCTGTTGAAACCTTAGATCTAAGGTTGAAACTTCTTCTTGCATCAATATTTGCAGCGCGCTCTTAACAGGAATTTCGAGAAACCATTATATTAAATTGAAAATAGTTAAAATTAGTATGTACTACGTTATCACGTAATTATAGTTACCATGTTATAATTTCATTTTCTAGGTTACCCTGGCTAATGATAAGCTCACTCAAAACTGGATACAAAAGTCCTTGAAGGAAGCAGTAAGTCATAGATTAAAATATTCTAAGTTTGAATATCACATCGAATATGCTGACGATGAAATAATTATTATAAGTACAATAATAGATCAGGGTGCTGACGATGATTACATAATTAATTGTCGAGTGTATAATAATGCTTTAAACAAGGTAAGATTATTTCAATCCATCATTTAATTTTACAATAAACTGCAATAATTTTTGGCTTCCATCATAGTAAAGGATTTTAAATCTCAAGTTTGCCACTAAACTTTAGTATTGCGTCATCATGAATAAAGCACACCATTGGGTACTTAAACAAAACAGCCTCTATGATTGGTTACATTAGAAAGAAGTGACATTGAAGTTACGTGGCACTTAGGACGTTCGATCGTTTTTTAAACTAAATATTCCTTCAATTACTATTTTTAACTTTCTTCCGTATATACAGGCATTTAATTCAATTGTGGGTGTAAACCAAACTTTAAGGTAGTGAATTTTAGGTTTGTTCGTTTGTATGAACTAACTTGCTCGGTTTAAGTTAGTGCAATGTACTGTGTTCGTTTGGCTGCTCAGTTCATAACCGAACATGAACTTCTTGCTCGACCTCCATAGGAGGAGTAGGCAGTGCAAGTTAGAACACTATCTAACTTTTGTGGTGGGAGTATTTTGTCTCGAAAGATAACCCAGTTCCAGTTAGTTCATACAAACGAACAAACCTATTGAATAACATCCTAAGGATGCGTTCCACTTAAGAGGGGCCTTTAAAATTTGATGCGAAAACATGTTTCAACAGATGGCGCGCCCTAAAATATTAATCTTCTCTAAGAATCTTTTCACCAATACAGAATTTTAATAATTTATAAAAGTCATATGAATAAGCGATAGCGATAACTAATTTAGGTAATGAGGAAGTTTGAGCTTCCAATGTTGAATATTTACAAGTATATTTCAAAAAGATATTCGTATTTGAAAATATTGAATATTTTTAAAAACATTTAACTTTGAAAGCTCAAACTTCCTCATTACCTAAATTAGTTATCGTTTATTCATATGACTTTTTTAAATTATCAGAATTCTGTATTGGTGAAAAGATTCTTAGAAAATATTAATCTTTTCTACTTATCTTTTCACAAATGCAGAATTCTAAAAATTTATAAAAGTCATATGAATAAACTATAACTAATTTAGGTAATGAGGAAGTTTGAGCTTCCAATGTTGAATATTTTCAAGTGTATTCCAAAAAGATATTCATATTTGAAAATATTGAATATTTTTAATAATATTTAACTTTGAAAGTTCAAACTTCCTCATTACCTAAGTTAGTTATCGCTTATTCATATGACTTTTATAAATTATTAAAATTCTGTACTGGTGAACAGATAAGTAGAAAAGATTAATATTTTAGGGCGCGCCACCTGTTGGAACATGTTTTTGCATCCAATTTAAAGGACCCTCTTAAGGCGAAGCATCATCACGTGACTAAATATTGGTGTAAAACGTTCTTTAAAAAGATTTGTTAAACATGTTTTTTAAGAAATATTTAGATATTTTTGGAATTTTAAAAATTCAGCTTCGTAGCTCAATAGAATGATCGTTTCTGTAAACTAAAGTATTACAATAATTGTCTTTATTACTACATTTGAAAAGAAATTTGACATTCCTTTTTTTTAAATTTCTGAATATTGGAATTCGAGATTTCTTTAATATACGTATTACTAAATAGAATTACCAAAAGTTGACAGTATCAAGAAACAATTATTCTATTGAGCTACGAAGCTGAATTTATAAAATTCCAAAAATATATAAACATTTCTTGAAAAACATGTTTAACGAATCTTTTTAAAGAAGGTTTTACACTAACGTGGTGATGCTTCGCCTTAAAGCCGACGCGACGGCAACCGCAGTGTGGTCCCGCAATTTTGATTGGACTAAAGATCGAACACGATTCAAACTATAGTGTTTAACAAAGATAGCTAAAAATTGTAAAATCGTAACGATCTGGTTTCACTACCTTGAAGGGTACTTGGTATCTATGAAATATATAATATGATCTAAGGCAGTGTTTCCAAATATCTCGAACTTGCGGACCCCCAAAATTAGACACTAGTATCATGGGGACCCCCAGAAAGAATTTCGTTACAAATATAATAAAAATTAAAGCAACTATTGCGTTTTTTAAAATATGTAATTATTGTAATTAATAGTAATAATCATAGGCGCAATTAGGGTCAAAAGTTTGGGGGGGCTAAAAAAATGTTTTCAAACAATTTTTTAAGGGGGGGTTAAAAATAACGTAAAATTGCGCCGCAGGCAAAATTTTTTAGATTTTTAAGGTCAAGAGAGCTTAGATTTGAAGTTAGAAATTATAAAAAGATGTTTTTGTACTAATTTTTGGGGTTTCAGAGGCAGAAAACTATTTTTTGAAAAATAATAAGCTTCTTGAAAGCCTGGCCTTCGACGCTAACCTCATCGTTTGCTAATCAATTCAAGTTTCTTTCCCCACTAAATTGAAATATCATAATAAAAAAAATAATTTTTGCACATATTTATAGCATATTCGGCAATTAAAATTTGTTAATATTTATTTATTTTCAAAAATTAATTAAATAAAATTTCTATGGAAATTCAGTGTTTACTAAGAGGGTAAGGGTTGCGAATATTAAGTTAATCGATTCTTCATAATATCCGCCATTAACAACTAACAATTTTTGGGATATTTTGGGGGGGGGCTAACTTGAATTCAAAACTTGAGTTTGCGGACCCCCAAAAAACATGCCTCAATTTGGGAAACACTGATCTAAGGGATTATCGGTTTCATTTAATTCAATTGTGAGTGTAAACCAAACTTTAAGGTGTAACACCCTAAGGGCCAGTTGTATAAAAGAGGGTTAACTCGGGGATCAGCTGATCCTGGTTCAAGAGCTGACCCAGGATCGCCGCAAGGTAGATAGATTACAAATAAACCTATCAAGTAAATTTTTTTTATAAAATAAACCTATCAAGTAAATTTATCTGCCTTACGTTGATCCTGGGTCAGCTCTTGAACCAGGATCAGCTGATCCCCGAGTTAACCCTCTTTTATACAACTGGCCCTAAATGGTACATTGACCGATTTTTATTCGCTGGGTGCGTGACATCTGGCCAGGCTTTTTGCACAATTTGTCCGCAGCGAACGCTGGCGTCGTTTACGCACCCAGCCAATGGGTGCGTGCCATCTGACCAAGTTTTTTGCACAATTTGTCCGCAGCGGATGCTGGCGTCGTTTTTTAATACCCCCCACTATGCACTTCGCACCCAGCGAATACTTATTTTTATTCTTCCTTTTTTCTTTCAATATCGCAAAACGGGACTACCCCATTCAAAACGGGAAGTTTATGGTCACTTTAGATAAGGACTACTCGTATACTAGATATTTGTTATTGTATGCATAATTTATTTTATTTTAGCTAATAATTGACTCTTTCAACATAATAGATGCTACAGTAATAGCACGAAATGATAACTATATCTTCATTTCAAGTTCAGAAACGATGGAGATTGGTAACAAGATGATTGTAAATGGAATACTTATGGTACGAGATATAAAAACGAGAACTTTCTTATGGGTACGTAATTTTCCACGAGCTGAAAATTACGTAATTAAGTTTTTATTACACCAAGATGTAATAGCAACTACAGTTTTTGATAGCGAGATGATTAGTATTATAGATATCCACAGTGGAAATATAATAAGAAATCTTAGAAATCATTGGGAAGTTATTGATATGAAGTTTTGCAATGATAAACTCATATCTTTAACAGAAAATGGCGTAAATATAAAGATTAACGTTTGGAATTTTAGAAGTGGTGCGTTATATTATGGTCTTCCGATACAGTGTATACAACTTGGGTTCAACATTAATTGGAATTATGCAGTACTTGAGGTACTGTAATTGTGTAAAATGTAATTGTTTCAAATTTTTTATATCTAACGTTATTAATATTGTAGATCGAGAATTCATATTTAATTGCTAGTTCGGAAGATTATAATTATATCTATGTATGGAATATAAATGAAAAGAAAATGCTGTACACATTAAAACTAAAACATAATAATTATAGCATGATATCTACAGAAAATTCTAGATTAATTTGTAGTACAACAAGGAGTCATACCAGATTCAATCATATTATACATATTATAGATTTAAAAACCGGAAGTCTTCTTTTTACCATCGGTATGTATTTAAGAGGGCGCCTTTAAAAAAAAAGGTTTCAACAGGTGGCGCGCCCTAAAATATTAATCTTTTCTACTCATCTGTTCACCAATACAGAATTCTAATAATTTATAAAAGTCATATGAATAAATGATGAATAACTAATTTAGGTAATGAGGAAGTTTGAACTTTCAAAGTTAAATATTTTTAAAAATATTCAATAGTTCCAAATATGAATATCTTTTTGGAATATACTTGTAAATATTCAACATATTTTAGGACGAGCCACCTGTTGAAACCTGTTTTATAAAGGCGCCCTCTTAAGTGACTTTATTTGTAAAGAATATTTTAACTGAATTGTTTTTCACATGATAATCATCATTGTTTGGTAATTCTGCAAGGAAGACAGCTCTTGAAATAATAATTACTTCTAAGAGAAAGAATTTTGGACCCTCATTTAGTTTTCCTAAAATAGCAAGCGTGTTTACCGATAATGGGGAGTGGGGCAAATAACTCTTTTTCAAAGGGTACCGGGATACCTCTAATTCAGGGTGGTTTGACTTAAAAAAAAATGCAACACTCTCGCCTGCGGCGCTATCTTTCCTTTTAATTTTCACTATTTCAATATGCAACCGCGATAAATAAATTAACTCCCCCCTCCCTATAACCGTAGTCTTGATGCTATTTTGCTAAATGGTGATGTGAATCAGGAAGTTGTAGATCCACCACCAACTGTATTACAATTTAGCTAACAAGGTTAATATTTTTAGATACCAAAGAACAGTTTGGATGTGCAGTGACAACTAATAGTCGTTTCGTAATTTTCTCCACAATAAATAACATCATGATTTTTGATTTACGTGGTCGTGGTCAATTAAAAAGAATTATACCTTTACGAGAATTAAAAAAGAGTATAACAGATTTGGATGAAATAACTCTCCAAAGTACAGAAACCTCACTAATGATTGAATGGACAGATAGAGATGATCAAAACCAAATAATTTTCTTGGATTTTAGTATCATTTAAGAAGATAATAATATAATTTGATCGTTTACTTTTTAATTTGTTATAGATATTAATTTTGTTATAGCATTACTTACTAAAATAAATGTATATTATTATTATCTAATGACTGAGGCATCTCGCACAGTAAAAACGTTTTGTTTATATATACTTTTATTGGATCAAAGAGCATTCCATGATTGTGGAATGACCCATGTTCATGCATTCATTGTGATTTCAGTGAGAGGATTCCTGTTCAGGGACATCTGGGCTGAAAACACCAGAATCGATGACATTCCGCCTGCCAAGATCTTGGAGTTCATTCTAATGTTGAGATGTTTTGAGGACTGACAGGATCGGGGTGCAGTTAATAACCGATTTCAGCATCCAAATATACTTACGCTTGTACGGGGGTTCCATATTTTGTATAAGGGTCCTATGACTCCTAGCTAATTCACCCGAATTAAATATGAAGAAAATAGCTTAAACTAAGGAAACAAATAACTTTATTATTATACAGGTACACAGCCAAAATTTTAAATTGTAGTAATATATTTTACAAGGTTTACTTAGAATTTTTTCAGAACACATTCAGAATTAATAAAAATATTTCCTAATTAGGTATACTACATGACAATATTTTAATATTCAATTGCAGGTTGATGAAACCAATTCATATATTTCTTGTTACTGTACACTGGCCCAAACTTGCAGTGAGAAATATTGTTAATGCATACCACTGCAATGTCCGTTCTGGGGGGTAAGTGAGCCTTAAGACTTTCCAAACTTCCGCACTCAAGTTCATTCTCTGCAATAAACTCATTGCGAAGCTTTTGGATTGTTAAACAAAATTTCAAATAAGGTACATCCCAACCCTTCACAATCACAGTGTCTATCTTGCAGTGCTCTGTACCTTCAAAATATAACATTGGAATGTATTTTTCCCCATTAATTACAATAAAAGATACGCACGAACTGCCGATAATAAGAAACCCGCACTTATTTGAGATATACCTCGGACGATATAACACTTCGAAAGCAATTTTTAAAAAGTCCAAAAACTGCGTCGCGTCCTCTAACAAAATCAAGAATTCGTATTGAATACCTTTCACGTCTTTATTGAAAAGAGAGTCACAGTGAACAATATTAATTTCATTTAATAGCTTAACTTCTGCTGAAGTAGTTTTATAGCTATTAATTTTGGTGCACCCATAGTAGACAATTGGATTGATTCGAGATACCAACGTGCCCAGAAAAATATTTTCAAAGATTTCTGCCGAACAATATTTTTCATCATTTCTATAAATAAATGGAAGAAACTGCTCATGCAGCATACACCATCCAAATTGTCCTCTTATTGATTGTTCGTCAATTGATGCAAGTGCTTGAATACTGCTTATTAAATCACTATCCGATTCTAAATCTTCATTTGAAGATTGAACTACGATATTATTTATGTCAGTCGGTTCTTCCATATCGATTATGATCATAAAATCTGTAACAAAGTTTTACAGATAGGAATAATGTGAATAGTCTTGTTACAGAAAAATTGACTATCATAATAAATTATATGACTATCGATAATTATAGATTAATCGATATTTCAGAAATACAAGGTGGCGCGTTTGGATCTGATGTATTTAGAATGGAGCAGTACATTCGAAGGAAAAGATGTGGGAGATCCCTGACCTTCTCATTGGGTTCGCGGTAGCGAGAAGTTTAGTAAGCATGGCTGCCTGGTTTGCTGAACAGCACGTATTCGCGGCAGAAATTCTTTTTGCGAAATAAAGAGTCCATAGTTGCAGTTAGGCGCAACTTACGGCAACTCGTAACTGGATATTGGAATGGGTGAATCTTTTTCGAAGGGCAGTGGTAAACTCAGCCGCTTAAGGGTATTTTAATCCTCTCGGATTAAGCTTTGGCTTAATCTGCATAGGTAAACTCAGCCTGGAAGTCTTAATCCGCTTAAGGTATTTTAATCCTCTCGGATTAAGCTTAGGCTTAATAAACTCAGCCTGGTAGTCTTAAGCGGCTAACATAGGCGCAACTAGGGTCAAAAGTTTGGGGGGCTAAAAAAATGTTTTCAAGCATTTAAAATAACGAAAAATTGGGATATTTTGGCGGGCTAACTTTAATTTTGGGGGGGGGCCTAGCCCCCCCAGCCCCCCCTAATTGCGCCTATGATTAATCAATACTACCAATTTTATAATAAAATCTTAAAAACGTAGTGTTTTTAAAAATGTTTAAAAATATTGAAGAATTTAACAAGATACGCAACCTAACGAGCAAAAACGTGTCGAAAAAAATGGGTCGAGATGTGGACGTTAGCGTTGATTGGTAGAATAGAATAATTATAAATATTCATTCAATCAACGCTGAAGGATAATCAATGTTAACGTCACCTACATCTCGACCTATTTTTTTTCGACACGTTTTTATTCGTAAGGCTGCGTATCTTTTAAGTTCTTCAATCAACAATTTAACAAAGTAATATTATGATATGCTGTAATTTGAAGGTTATTGGCTATATTCAGTTTTGAGTCATCTTTTATAAAAAACAAAAATGAAAAAATTGATAAAAACTATATAGTTAGGTACATATTACAGTTATCAACTGATGGTTCGCATTTTGGGCTGACATGCGGGAGCGAGTTTGCTCCGAGCAACATACGTGAGCAAATTTGCAACCGACATAATATATATGTGCGTAATATATGAAATCGAAAGAATTTATATATTGCGCACATTTTGCCCACAAGATTTTTTTAGTTCCGAGCAACATGCACGAACGCTTTGCTCCGAGCAATAAAAGTAATATATGATATGCTGTAATTTGAAGGTTATTGGCTATATTCAGTTTTAAGTCATCTTTTATAAAAAAACAGCTTTCTACGATTATTCGTTTTTGAATTGAACTTGACACAAGCTCAGCGCCTATTGATTTGCCCCCTTAACAAAGTAATATGATATGCTGTCATTTGAAGGTGATATTGGCTATATTCAGTTAACAAAAAAATTAAAAAATATTGAAATATTAAAACTACACTACATTACACTGAATACACCCCATTTCGCCGTCCCTAAAAATTTGAACGCTAACCTAAGGTCCACCGTGGATTGTTAATGGTGCCTTCATTAAAAATAAATCGATTTCTACCACTACCTAAACTCGCACTGTTCGAGCTCTCTTTTAACGGTCCCCTCATGAAAAAAAATCGTTTTCTAACACTAACCTCGACCGGTGTAATTCTCTTTTCAAGGTCCTTTCATAAAAAAAAATCGTTTCCTAACACTAACCAAAGCTCGACCGGTGAATCTCTCTTTTCACGGCCCCCCTATTAAAAAAAAATCGATTCCTACCACTAACCTAAGCTCGACCGTTGGAACTCTCTGTTCACGGTCCTCTTATTAAAAAAAATCGTTTCCTAGCACTAACCTAAGCTCGACCAGTGGAACTCTCTTTTCACGGTCGTTTCATTAAAAAAAATCGTTTTCTAACACTAACCTAAGCTCGACCGGTGAATCTAGTTTTTAACGGTCCCCTCATTAAAAAAAATCGTTTCCTTACACTAACATAAGCTCGACCGATGGATCTAGCTTTTCACGGTTCCCTCATTAAAATAAATCATTAGCTAACACTTACCTAAGTTCGGCCAGTGGATCTCTCTTTTCAATGTAATATGCGCTTTTCAATAGCATAACTTTTCCTCGTTGGCTAACTATCTCTTTGACAATCTCCATTGTATATGATGAACTGTATTTCGGTTTAAACAAAACTTCTAACTAACTTTAACTTTACTAACTTCTTAGTCCTTACACTACACTACATTATACTAGTACCGTTGCTAGTACTGCGTAAAAGTACCAACCATATGATATTTGGGCCACCCTGTATGGCAATTATTAATTAACTAACCGTCCTAATCTAAGGTAGGTACGGTCCTGGAATAGGCAGCCATCTGATATTTGGGGCCACCCTGTATGGCAAGGCTTAGGTATTTACCGGCTGAGTTTACCTGTGAAGATTAAGGCAGAAAATTTCTAGCAGGCTGAGTTTACCTAGTAGGATTAGTAGCCTTTCTGTTAAGCGGCTGAGTTTACCATCGCCCTTTTCGGGCGACTGGTTCATGTAAGCCACAATTGAAAGGTAAAGGAATTACGGTTCGCACACCTGAGAATGTGAAGCGTGTGAGAGTAGATGTTATTGCAAGCTCAAAACACTCAACCAGACGTCGTGCTCCAGCTCTTGGGATGTCACGTCGGAGTCTTCAAAGAATTCCCAAAGAGATTTGAATGATAGCAAGCAATGTGGAACTTTAGTGACCCAATCCAAGAATGTGTCGTTCAACATGGAAGACATTTGACAGAAATTATTTTACCTGTATCACTTAAAAAATAAATTTCCGTTGTCACTCTTAAGCTACGTTTAGATCTGAACTTTATTCCAGAAATATATATAAAGTGTCAGACATAAAATTATTTTGACCGTTTACATCACAGGTAGAAATTCCTTGAAAGTTTAGCCGGACACTTATTTTCAGAAATATAAATAAAATGTCGGACATAAAATTGCTTCGACCGTTTACATTAGTATGTCAGACACTTAGAAATTTCCGACATTTTATGTCGGGCAGTCACTGTCGCTAATGTAAACGATGCAAAATTTCTGTCGGACATATATATTTGAATTTTCGACAATAAGTGTAGACACTTATAAATGGTCAGATGTAAACGCTGCACTTTAATAGGCAAAATTTCTGTCAGACATTTATTTATCAACTTCTGTGGATAAATGTTTACACTTATAGATGATCAGATGTAAACGCTGTAAATACATATTCCGAGTTGCTTGGAATAAATTGCAAAAGTTGATCACTCGTCTACTTTTATGGAAAGTGTCGTACATTTTTATATGTACTTTTTTGATAAATTAAGATTTTTACAAAAGAATTTTAATTACGATCAGATGTTCATTTTATTAAAAGGATATAATTCGATTAATTTCTTTTGTATTTTGTATTTTCAATGAGTTTCTAAATGTATGTTTGTAATAAATTGTATTTAAATACAATAAAAATGTATTTAAAAATTTACCGTCACCCACGTGGTTCAAAATGCTTCTGGCGTAGGTCTGCTTTTTTAACTAGGTTGGTAAAATCATAGAATAAATACTAAAATGATTAATGCCTCTGTTTTCACCAACAATTTATTTGAATTTCCTAGTAAAGAATTACTTATAGGATTCCATTAATGTTTGGTGAAATTTGACATAGTATTGACATAAAAAAACTCATGTCAAATTTGACCAATCACATTAATGGAATTCTAGATAAGTAATTCTTTACTAGGAAATTATTAAATAAATTGTTGGTTATATTGGTTATAAATTACGTCTTTCATTGGTTGGAAAGAATGAAAGGCCAAATTTATTTATTTATTTTATTTTGTATTTTAAATACTCGACTTTCAAGTCATATTATGGGGGGGGGGGCTCATTATATACGGCCCTGCGTGGGATTAAATAATATAAACTCCTAATGCCCGATTGCACCAACATTTATTTAAGAATATCCTAGTAAAGAATTCCTTAGCTAGGTATTCCATAAATGTGATTGGTGAAATTTGACATAGTATTGACATAAAAAAACTCATAATATGTCAAATTTGACCAATCAAATTTATGGAATCCTAGCTAAGGAATTCTTTACGACGAAATTCTTAAATAAATTGTTGGTGAAAACAGGCATTAGTGTATTATTTTTGTAGTTTGTTAATCAAACTGGCAGCAATTTTTTTCTTCAATATTTTCATTGTGAACTGTGAACCTTTCCGGTCAAATAATCTTTACAGAATGAAGGAATCAAGGAACTTCTTACCTGTGATGTAAACGGTCAAAGCAAGTTTATGGCAGACACTTTATAATAATATATTTCTGGAAATAACTGTCGTACTAAATTCTACCTGTGGTGTAAACGGTCAAAGCAAGTTTATGGCAGACACTTTATATATACTTCTGGACATAACTGTAGTGCTAAATTTTTACCTGTAATGTAAACGGTCAAAATGAATTTATGTCCGACCCTTTATAATACATATTTCTGGAATAAAGTGTCAGATGTAAACGCATCATAAATGTCCGACAGAAATTTTGCATCGTAAAATTTTGCGTTTACATCTGAGCATCTATAAGTGTCTACACTTATTTTCGGAAATTCATGCGTATATGTCTGACAGAAATTTTGCATCGTTTAGATTAGCGACAGTTGGTGTCCGACATAAAATTCGTGGAATAAGTTTCAGATGTAAACGTAGCTTTAATTTTAAAATTTATTTGTCCCTTCTATCTTCAATATTGACAATTTGAGAGCTATTTGAAATATATCAGATCCAAACGAACCACTCTGTATAATATCGTCCTTCGATTAATCGATAGTGTAGTTGTCAGAGAATTTACCTAGTAAAGCATAGATCATGGGTCCATCTTCCGAATCCGCCAAGTTTTTTCTTTTTCAATCATCTTGTTAGTTTTAAAATGATATATTTTTAAAAAATATTATACTTTTGTACAATTTTTTTGAGTAATAATAATAATAAGCAACATATCAGTGAATTACGAAAGTATGTTTTCCAACTTTGAGGATTCCTTTTTGAGGCCCAGTTTATCAATCTTTAGTTAGTGTCCCAAGTAAATTTATCTGACAAGTAAATGTTAAAGGCCCTGAAAGGCCCTTTGAAATGGCTTATTAGGGCCTTTTAAATTTATTTGTCAAATAAATTTTCTTGGGACACTAACCAGAGATTGATAATAATTTGGGCCTTAGATAATTGAAAATATATCATTTTAAAACTAACAAGATGTTTGAAGAATGAAAAGAATTGGTAGGTTCGGAAGACGAACCCATGATCTACGGTTTATCAGACAAACTATCTGGCAACTAGGCTATCGACTTCATTACCAGTTCTTTCTAATATTAATACAGTTAAAGTGCATTCAAAATTCATAATTTTTGAAGGTGGTGGGTGCAGAATTTTAAGATATTTTTTTTAACTTGTGGATTCCAAAGCAGAATCATGTCAAACTTTTTAGAGTACTACGAAAATTCTAACATGGTTAAATAATATTTTTGAATTGATCAATTCTTATTTTGTTGAATTTAATTGCGAACGAATTCTAAAAAATTATAATTTATAATTCTTGGGTCATTATTGATTTTTTTGAATTTTTCTTATAATGTTTTAGTAGAAAAAAAATGAACAAATTTGAAAAAACCGCATTTTCGTTCTAAAGTCAAAAGGAATTAAATTAAAAGGCTGAAATTTTGCACACGATTGTCTTTTCACATAGCAAACTTTGTAAAAAAAATTACCATCATAAAATTCAGAACAGATATTTTTAATATACTATTTACTCGGCTACACCCTTTTATTATTAGACCAAATATTTAAATTATTATGGTATTTGCTCAAACTGAAGTAAATAAATAATCGTAAAAACTGATCTCTGGCCGTCAAAATTTACGGGCTTTCAAGCCCCGTTCTCACGATTCAAGTTTAGTTGAACGATTTTAGTTGATCAACAAATATCGAATGAAATCTGTAGTGAGAACCTCTGTTTCAATACAGTTGAACAACTTTTTAGTTGATCAACAAAAGATTGACCCAGTCAAACTAAAATCGTTCAACTAAACTTGAATCGTGAGAACGCGCCTTTATTTAAAAAGTTGAACGATAACACAACCATTGAGCACATTCAGCCGGTCCCAACTGTTGGTTTGCTGGGTAAGCGGTCCCGGCTAAACAGCAAATTGAAAAATTAATAATTTTGTTGCAATAAAGCATACCCAGCTGCTACACTGATGACCCCAACAGTTGACACTGGCTAAACGGGTCCATTGTTTAATTTATTGTTTAGCCGGAACTGGCCGGAACTGTTACCTAGCAACCCAACAGGTGGGACCGGCTGAATGTGCCCATTACGAAGTAGGCTAGTAGCGCGTTACATAATTATATATTTTGTTTAAACAAACCCAATAAATTTAATAATTCAAAGATTAAATTATCTTACCTTGTTTAAAATAATTCTTAAGGACTGTCACAGGTGGTTACGGTCAAGAAGATGATGACGTCGCGTCGGTGACTTATTGCAGCGCCACAACGAATGAAAGTCGCACTAAAGTTTAGGCGGGAGTCTTGGCACATTTGAATTACATATCATTAAATTTCACGGGAATTTAAATTTTTACGTATTATTTTTAAGTTTTTCAAGCAATAAGTTAAGTAATGGTATAAGAGTAACTTATAATATAAGACATACAAAAACTTTAATGTACAGTAATAACAATTAAAATTGTAGTACACATATTAATCCTCTAGTTCTAGTCCATAGAGAAAAAAAAATTATTAAACATTTTTTGGTGAACTTCTTCGTATGATTCTTGACAAAAGCATCGCCATCGTGGCCATTGATTTTAATATTAAATTTTTAATGTTAAATGGCTTTCTTGGTAGATTACCCTCGGTGATTTTCTATTACTTTTCGAGTAAAGGCGGGACGGGAAATTATTACTTCACCTGGAGTTGAAAGAGGTATAGTTGGCATTAACAGTCAAAGCACTTAAGGTGGCCGTATAGCGAGTGGGCGTATCAATGTTAATTATATGAGACAGATTGCTCATTTGTACGTACTAGAAGTGCTTCAATTTTCACTTTTAGGGAATTATTTTGTTATCATTTTAAAAATAAAACTTGGCTCTTGGACGTGATCTAATTTTTATTAAAATCGGATGATTAGAAATATTGAAAATTTTGCTGCAAAGTTACTCGATTTTTCAAGTAACTTTGCAGCAAAATTTTCAATATTTCTAATTATCCGATTTTAATAAAAATTAGATCACGTCCAAGAGCCAAGTTTTATCTTTAAAATGATAACAAAATAATTCCCTAAAAGTGAAAATTGAAGCACTTCTAGTACGTACAAATGAGCAATCTGTCTCATATAATTAACATTGATACGCCCACTCGCTATACGGCCACCTTAACCTGTATGCTTCCGACCATCTCTTCTTGGTGTACACCTAGAATTTATTCTTAGAATCAGTTCAACTGCAAGCGCCAGTTCAAGCGCCGCCGCAGTAAGGTGGTTTTGTGCGATCACTAAGACCTTTCTTTTTTACTGAAAAGAGAATTTAGGTATATGTAGGACTTTATTTTTAACTTTTTGACCTTACCTTCCTGTATTTCGAACAATTTGCGATGATATCCTAACAATAAGAATACTTAACACCGGCAAGAGCCGCAGTGGTGGCTTGATGTGATCGCTGGTTGAGTTCAGAGCGGAAATTCTGGGTTCGAATCGCGGACAGGCGGTCCCGGTCACCGTGTTGTACCACCTTGCAGAGTCGATGCGACCGGGGTGGCGGGGGACCTGGGTAGACCTACACCTTCGGGTGGCGGGGAACGTAGGTGGACCTACACCTTCGGGCTCGTGTCCGAACCGAGAGATGGGCGACATTGAACGGGGAGCAACGTGAACCGAACCGAACAGAATTTCTTAAAGCTCGGCCTTCCAGAGGACATCTACACTGTTGGTGACCGAGGTAGTCATCGAGATCTATCTGATAGGTCTCCACCTCACAATCCATCTAAGATCTTAGCATGGAGCGGGGTACAATAAGCTAATTATTTGCTTCAGTGCAAGTGGATTAAATGAGCCACACCCGTTGAGACAATACGAATACGAATAACACCGGCAAAGTCGGAGTCTGGTAGGCTGGACACGATGAAGAGAAGATTGCTCTCAGTTCAGGACAACTTTGCATAAAATTCATAATATGACGGAGTTAAGTTGACCTGAGCTGAGGAACAGTAGGTAACGTTGACAAGAGTGTTAAGTCGACATACAATTATTGAAAAGATTGTATGTTTCTATAAAGTAAAAGGTGATAAAACGGAATCGGGTGCATTGTTGAAATTTAAAATATAAAAACAAAAGTAAAATCGGTGAGGATAGCAACGAGAGATAAACTAGTTATTCTGGGTCGCTCAAGCCAAGAAGTCGTATTTTGGTGGACGAGATAATTTGGACCAAATAAATAAATTTTAATGGTAATCAGTGAAGACTTGGTACAGAGCAGGGGATTATGTAAACTGCCCTCCAAATTTGACCATAAACTGTAAACTGCCCTCCAAGCAAAAAGGTTGCCACTAATCTCAGATGTAAACTGCCCTCCAAACTTTTTTCTTTTGTTATACGGCTTAATTTATTAATCCCTTTACTTAAAGGATTATTTTTTAAGAATTAAAAAATTAAAATTACTTGATTTCATTATTGATTATAGAGAATTTTTATTGTTGAATAATAATATTAATAGCAAAATAGAAATTTATTGGAAACACTACAAATTAATGTCTTTAATTACATTTTCAACAAATGAATGAGTGTAAGGGTGTAAACTGCCCTAATACCATACCAACTTTGGGGCAGTTTACATTCGGGATTAGTGTTGCCATTTTTTTTTGGAGGGCAGTTTACAATTTAAAAATTTTACCTGTTTCATGAATTGGGGCAGTTTACATCGACCCCAGAGCAGCATCCTCCACAATAGTGGATAATAAAATAATTGGTGGAAATAATTTATGGAGTAATTGGTTGGAAAGTTGTTGATGTCATTGGTGCAGTATTTGGAATCGCGGTACTAGTGGGAATTGCCGATGAAAGACGCATAGGGAGAATAATTGGATACAGTGGAAGTTATTGGTACATATGTTATGATCTGGAATTGCGTATGTGGGAAGATTTAGTGACAAAGAAGACGAACAGGTATTTAAATTCATTCTTTTGTGTTAATTGTGGTGTTTAATTTTAACATTTGGGTAAACGGGGGATAATTTGATAATTGTGTGTTGATAAATAAAAAGATTCGAATAATAATTATTGTTAACGTATTATCATTAATCAATTTAAAAAAAGTATCTTGACTCAAGGTCGCTGTTCGAGTTATCGTTCTCTGAGACGAATATAAGTTGACGAATTGGAGGTAAGTGTATGGTCGTTCTTCGGTGACAATAATAACTACCGGAGGACACTACAATATGTTAATATATTTCTCCTGGTTCAAGGGCCCATAAAGATGGAGTCAAATTACTATTATACCTATGTATATCTGTGTTTTTATCTGTACCTAGATTCTGTTTACATAAGGCAAACAACAAATTTTTAAACTATTTAAATTATCCAGATACAAAACCAAAACCTTTTATAATAATATCATCGTCCGACCCAAAATCATTATATCATCAGATGTGGCCTTCCGTACTCTCATCTACTACCGGGTCGCTCGTAAAATATCAATTATTCGGAAGCGTCTCGGAAAAATGTAGAATTGCGGTGTCCCTCATAACTCGGTGCTGGATCATCGGAAATCAAAAAATCAAAGTTCTTTCGTTAGATAATTGATTTCCCCAGGTAACCCTGGGAGGGTTTTTCGAAATTTAAATTTTTCACTTTTTGGGAACACTTTGAAGGGAAAAACGCGATTTTTGCGAATAAAATCGGCAAATTTGTTATTGTAAAATAAAAAATATTAACAAATTTTAAAAAAACTCTCCAGCGTTACCTCGTAAATTATGTACAGAAATAGTGTTCAAAATTTCAAAAGGATCGGTGCAGTAGTTTTGAAGTTATGAGGGTCACCGAGTTGGAAAACGTGAGTTGTGGGAAAATCGCTCTAAAGTTTTGATATCCGTGGTTTTGATATAAACTTATAAAAGATATGGTATTCAGGTATAAAAATACTCATAACGTCGTCAATTTTGCTCCGATCGACTTGAAATTTTAACACAATGTTCTTGAGATGTTATGCATTCAGTTCAAAAAATAAAAATAAATAGAATTTTAATACCCTACCCCTCCCTTAATTAGCGCATCAAAAACAAAAACTGTCAACCACCATTGATCGATTCTCGATCGAAAAGCCTTGAGTTTATTCGACCAATCCTGACCGTTCAAATTTGATAACCCCTATCCACTAACATACGGAGTGTGTCGTAATAAGAAATGTAGAGCATATTCAAAATATGCATTTTGAATGCGACAGAGGTCGAGAAACTATGACGTGGGCAAGGTAAACTGATTTTGTTAATTAAATTATTGAGTTAAGTAAATTTAATATCGTATCTGGTCATGTGTCGTCATCCACAAAATTGGAAAAATTTGTTTTGCATTGGATCACAAGGACACAATCTTAGTGTTTCTTTTCGAGGTTGTTGCTAAACGTGGGGTTTTTGGGTTGTGGTCGGAGAAATTCTAAGTGGAAATCACATATAAGTTGTGATAAATCGGTGAGTGTGCAGTGTGTGGTGTCGTGAGAGACATCACATCGCACTATATTAAAGATTCTTTTTTAAACAAATCGTGGTATCATCATTGCCAAGCACAAAAATGTCATAAGTGACCGTGAAATTGTCAGACAACTGAAGATGTGTCCTAGTACTAAGCTCGATATTTAATGATATTTAAGCTAATATGATATTGAGGGCCGATATATTCACCTCTGGTTAGTAGTAAGTGTCGGGTAACTATGTGTTCAGTAAATTTATAAACCTCCTTGTTGATTGGTGATTTTACTGAAATGTGAAAATGTGATTGGTGACATTGGTTTATTTATCTGTCAGTTACGCTATTGAACACTTTACTGGGAGGTGAATATATTGGCCCTTAATCATAGGTTAAGTCCGATTTGAGTTGGGTTGCAGCAATATAATTTTTATAACAGGTTAAGTTTAATCTTATGATTAGCGTAATCGGCGTAATCATAGAATAATTTGGGATTTTTGACACATTTGGGTTTCAGCAACGTTAATTTGTGCTTAACACAGATTAAATACCTAAAATATTTAATTACTGGTTGACCAATGATTAAAGTTAAATTAGAGCAGAAATTAACATTCCACTCGCTAAAAACGGACAAAGCAATTCAAATACAAGTAGACTGACTGCATTGATCCGCAATAATTATTCAAAAAATTTAGATTGTTTAATGAGCACCCAAGTAATTTTTGAGAAATTATTTATGTCGATGCAAACTTTAACGTTAAATTTACTTTGGTTGTTAAAATGAAAATGAAGTTAGATCTTCAAAACCAAATAATGATTACTCAAATTCCTTTAAAATAAGATAAAATTTATTTATTACCAAATTAAGAATTTATTACTTTTCAATTATTATTATTACTTAACAATCGTAATTTCATATTTTTAGGGGGTTATTCTGTAACTCTTAAGGTTTTAAGGAATCCTTTAGAGCCGTAAAGTTTAGTTTACACTTATAATTGAATTAAATACATCCGATAATCCGGAAATATTATGGAATATACTATTTTTTGCCTTTCCGAAAGCCGAAAGAAAAAAAAATTCAAAACAAGTATAAGCGAGAATTACCAAACCATATAGCCTAAAGCCAGACCTGTACATGGCATTAATGAAGTACCAACTTAAGTTGGTGGTACTTACTTTTCCTCCCGCTAATTTACTTTTCCCCCCCTCCTAAGAAAAGTGGCACTTTGCTCCCGCAAAACTGGGAGTAAAGTAACCACTTAAAGGCAAAAACTAAAATGTTTTGGTTTTTTTGGCTTTTTACCACCATCCATAACCATATTACACATAATAGGAGATTACTAATTATACACTAGAAAACGTTGCTGCAACCCATTCAAAATTTAACAACTGGTTATCTTTTAATGTGTTAACTAACACAGGTTAAGGTTAATGTTGCTGAAACCGGGCCTAAGTGTTGAAAAGTAAGACACTGTAACTCGAATTGATTTCAAAAACTGACACTGCATATCAAAATTTTAAAACAAAATGTGTTTTTTACCAAGTTTACCAGTACTTTTGATATATTAAACAGTTGGTATTCAAAAAATTTAATTTTTATATCACCTTATATAAATTTTATACCTAAATAAAATAATAATTAAAATTTATTTATAATACTTGGGGATTAGTCCAAATTAAAACGAAATGGAACAAAAAATCGATGTAATTTCTAATTTAAACGTGGAAATCGCTCAAAATATATTTCATTACTTAGATTCTGATTCTATGTTCAAAGTTGAACGAGTTTGTAAGCGATGGAAGCATATTTTCAATAATAGTTATATTTGGAATAGAAATTTGAAAAAATTGGGCGTAAGAATATCAGTAGAAAAAAATAAACAAGAGACAACTACAGAATCATGTTTAAAATTTTTAAATGAGGTAGGCTATATAAATGTTTTAAATATCTTTCTCCCAACATAAATAATACTTATATCTCAATATAAATATATGAGGGCGTTAATTCGCACATCATGAACATCTGTATATGTTAATTCACACAGTATCAAGGGCGGATCCAGGATTTCTTTCTGGGGGGGCACAAGGTGCGGACGGGCAAAAAAGTCAACAATAACTGTTACCATATCACACAAAAATATAAAAATATACATAAAAAAATACCGCACGTGCCTCCGTGCCCCTCCCCCTGGATCCGCCCTTGCACAGTATAATTTTAATTTAATTGTGATCAATATACCTACAATTCCCATTTTTGAGAAATAGTTAAAATTGGTTGGTACCTACTCAGGGCCGTTTCTAGGGGGTATTGCGCTTGCATGCAAGAAATTTTTTCCGCCCTTTATGCTAGATGGGTTATGAAAAATCAACCGGGAAATTGTCTGATGAGCAAAAAAAAAAGGTAGGAACGGCCCTGTACCTACTATCACGTAATTATTGATACGTGTCATAATTTCATTTTCTAGGTTACCCTGGCTAATGATGTTAAGCTTACTCAAAACTGGATACAAAAGTCCTTGAAGGCAGCAGTAAGGCATAGATTAAAATATTCTAAGTTTGGATATATCGAATATGCTGACGATGAAATAATTATTATAAGTACAAGAATAGGGACGGATGCTGACGAAGATTTCATAATTAATTATCGAGTGTATAATGCTTCAAAAAAGGTAAGATCATTTCAATCAACCATTTCACCACTAAACTTTAGTATTGCGCCATCATGAATAAAGCACACTCAATGATTGGTTATGTTAGAAAGAAGTGACATTGAAGTTATGTGGACCTTCGATCCTTCATTAAACTATTCTTTTTTCTATTTGTTTCATTTTCTCCCGGTTATTTTTATTATGTACGCAGAATTACTTTAAGGTTCTAAAGGATTCCTTAAGAGTTAGTGAATAACACCCTAAGGATGCGTTCCACGTAAAGCCCATGGCAACCGCAGCGTAGTCCCGCTATTTTGATTGGACTAAAGATCAAACACGATATTATTTGGTTGGACTGACGATCGACCGTGCTCGTCGTGAGCTTTAAGTGGAAGTGGAACGCACCCTATACGGTACATTGTCCATTCTTCATACTTATTTTTATTCCTCTTTTTTTCTTTATGGGACACCCTACCGCAAAACGGGATTACCCCATTCAAAACGGGACGTTATGGTCACTTTAGATACCCAAGCAGCACACTGGCGTCATAATTTCGTCAGTTATTGGGATTGTAGTGACGTCGAAGACGTCGTAAATGACGTTGTAATAAATGACGTCATTTGACGTCAAAGCAACGTCTCTTAATGACGACGTCAACTTTTCGCCTTGAAAGTCACGTCATAATGTACGTCATTTATTCGATCAATGACGACGAATAATGACCAACAAATGACGTCATTATAACGACAGTGTGCCGCCTGGGTAAGGACTACTCATATACTTGATATTAATTTGTTATTGTAGTATGCATTATTTACTTTATTTTAGGTAATTGACTCTTTCAACGCAATAGAAGCTAAATTTATAGCACGAAATGAAAACTATATCTTGATTTCAAGTGCAAAAACGGTGGAGATTGCTAACGGGATGATTGTAAATGAGAATCTTATGGTAAGAGATATAAAAACGAGAACTTTCTTATGGATACGTAATTTTCCACGAGCTGCAACTGGAAATGCTCGAATTTCCTTATCACGAAATACTTACAAGGAAGTACACCAAGATGTAATAGCAACTACAGTTCTTGATAGCAAGATGATTAGTATTATAGATTTCCACAGTGGAAATATAATAAGAAATCTTAAAAGTAGTTGCAATGTCATATACATTAAGTTTTTCAAAGATACACTCATATCTTTAACAGAAAATGGGGAAAATATGAAGATCAACGTTTGGAATTTTAGAACTGGTGCCTTAGTATACGGTCTTCCGATACCGTGTAGACGTAGCGAACTTGGGCCATACGTATTACTTGAGGTAATAATCAAAAAGCAATTGTTTAAAATGTTTATATTTAACACTTTTAATATTGTAGGCCGAGAATTCATATTTAATTGGCAATTCGGAAGATTATAATTATTTCTATGTATGGAATATAAATGAAAAGAAAATGCTGTACACATTAAAACTAAAACATTATTATGATAGCAAGATATGTACAGAAAATTCTAGATTAATTTGTACAACGAGGACAAATTTGAGAATCAATCATATTATACATATTATAGATTTAAAAAGCGGAAGTTTTCTTTTTACCATCGGTATGTATTTACAGTGACTTTATTTGTAAAAAATATTTTAATTGAATTGTTTTTCACATGATCATTATCATTGTTTGGTAATTCTGCAAGGATGACAGCTCTTGAAATAATTACTTTTAAGAGAAAGAATTTTGTACACTGATTTATTTTTCCCGAAATAGCAAGCGCGTTTACCGATAATGGAGTGGGGGGGGGCTAAATAACTCTTTCTCGAATTGAGGGTTGTTTGACTTTCAAAAATGCAACACTCTCACCTACGGCGCTATCTTTCCTTCTAATTTTCACCATTTCAATATGCAACCGCGATAAATTAATTAACCCCCCCCCCCTATAACCGTAGTCTTGATGCTATTTTGCTAAATGGTGATGCGAATCAGGAGGTTGTAGATCCGCAACCAACTGTATTACAATTTAGCTAACATGGTTAATATTTTTAGACAGCGAAGAACCGTTTCGACGTGGACTGACAACTAATAGTCGTTTCGTAACTTTCGCCACAAAAAATAACATCATGATTTTTGATTTACGTGGTTGTGGTCAATTAAAAAGAATTATACCTTTACGAGAATTAGAAAAGGGTATAACAGATTTGGATGATATAATGTGTTCTCTCCAAAGTACAGAAACCTCACTAATGATAGGATGGATAGATAGAGATAATCAAAAACAACTAATTTTCTTGGATTTTAGTATCATTTAAGATATATTATTATACTTAATATAATGTGATCGTTTATTTTTTAATTTGTTATATTAATTTTGTTATAGTATTGTTATAGTATTACTTACCAAAATAAATTTATATTCATTATGCCTTGTCGGTAGTGTTTCACACTCTACCCTACTGTTTTTTATATGTTTTTAGTTTTTACATTTTAAATTTTATTATTTTGACTTGGTTGGAGATGTTGCCCAATCTGCCATGGTTTGCATTCATATTTGTTACGCCGAAACGCATTCCATCTGTAATTGTTAGGTGATAGTGACATTTGTTATTTTTTAACGTTTCTATATGATTATTTTTTCCCTCTGTAGTCCTGAGGATGGTTATTATTTAATAAAGCCGAAACGTCGACCGACAATTTATTTGTTTCCTTTGCATATCCAAAATCCTGCGATTCCTGTTTTCATACATTCTATTCACAAGGCAACATTAATTTTGCCAACAAATTTTTTTAAGTAATTACGATAGGTACATTGACAGTCATCCGAAAAAAAATTATATTTCATAAAAAAGTTTGCTTTTGTAGCCAGGAGAGCTATTTAAAATTTTGTTAAATATTTTAAAAAATCTATGATTTTAATTTTCATCTGTTATAAAAACCAAACAAATATATTTGCATATTATTTTTATTAACTTTTACTATTACAGTAGGTTATAAAATAAAGGAAAAAAATTTAAAAGTGAACTCTATAGTACCCTTTCTTTTTTTTGTACATGGGTACTTTCTCTTATTAAACCCAAAATATAGTCTCCCATCATATTTTTATCGTATTAGCCTTGATAACGGCTTTTAAAGTTCATAACGTCTTGATGAAACCTAGAACCAACCCACTGAAGTGGCGGATTTCCGAATAGGCGCATGAGGCGCGCGCCTGGGGACTCACAAATCAAGGGGGGCCTCAAAATTCAGCTTTTTTGAATCACCAACTCTGAATTATAGTATAGGAGTCAATAAGGCGGTTTGGCCTAGGAAAATTTTAAGGACCGTTAAAAAATAGTTATCCTAGTTAACTATTTTTCCAATGTCCTTAAAATTTTCGCAGGCCAACCGCCCCAATGACTACTTATACCATAGTAAAACACGTGCGCATAGAATGCATACTGTAGGCTGTAGGGGTAGTGAAAATATTTATAAGGGGGCCTCAAAATTGAATTGCGCTTGGGGCCTCTCAAGTGCTAAACGCCACTGACCCACTGAGACTAAATAAAAATATAAATAAACAATTTATTTATAATATTTTTCGCACTGAAAACTGTTTACCTTATAACATCTTTTGCAATTACTACACGCAACATGTGGAGCCCCTGGCCTATCATGATTCCGAATAGAGCAGTCAAATTATGCTTCGTAGGCTTCACAAAGCTTCCCACTGATGTTCAATTTAAATTTTATACCTCGTACTTTAATAAATTTTCCACATATACAACTAAATGCATCAGCATCATTCCTTACACTTTCTCGATGACTTTTTAACCTTTTTGAAATTGGTACATAACACATTATTGTTGTTTTTGGCGTAAGCGCTATCTGGAGATATAGTAGGTACCGTACGAATGTGAAAATCCCTTTTATTTTTTCGCGGTGTGTTTAAATATATCATAATTAGTTACTGTTTCTATAAAAACGCAAGAATCTATATTATTAGAATTACAACTACAAAAGCAAACTTTAAAGGGGATATGAAAATTTTTCCTTCATTTTGGTGTATTATGAACAGGAAAATCATAAAATGAAACCTAGGACAGAAAAAAGTTCTTTTTTTGTCGAGTTGTGTTATCATTATCATTTGTTATCTCGTGTACCGTATGTACCCCCCCCCCACCGAACCTACATAATTCTCCCTCCCAATTTGTGCATTGAAGTCTCCTACCATAATCATGTTTGGGCACCCAATCACACACCGCCTCAAGCTCTTCGTAAATTTTATCTTTTTATAGATAAATCTCTCTCGCTTTCTTCTGTTCATAAAAACTTAAAACAGTCTTGTAAGCCTGATTTAGTTAAAATGCCCATTAAACCATAACCTAAACTAACCTCTCTTTGCTTGCATTTCGAATTTTTTTAGGTTAAAATACCAACTTATTACAGTTAAATGCGCTAAACTCCCTATAAAATAGTTCAAAGTAAGGTTTAAATGAACAATTGATCAATGGAAAAACAGTTCTCTGGAGCGACGAATAGAAATTCGAGGTTCTCGCTAATAAAAGAAAAACGTTCATTCGAAGGATACGTTGAGAAAGCATAGGGGAAGAATTAATGGTAGCTTTGGTTAAACATGGAGAAATGTCCGTTATGCTGTGGGGTTACTTTTAAGTGGTAAAACGGTAGGTGATTTGGTTAAAATTAAAGGAATATTGAAGAAGAAAAGGTACATACTACATATGAATTTTAGAAAAGAATATTTTACCTTCTGGAATGAGGCTTATTGGAGCTAATTTTATTATTCAGAAGGACAATTCTACCAAGCACACGCCTAAGCTTTCTACTAATTGATTTAAAAAACATAGAACGTCAAAAACGACTTAAAAATGATGATTTGGCAGCCTTAATCACCAAACTTAAACTCCATTGAGTTATTGTGAGACCACTTGGACATACAAGTACGTGAATAAGCTCTCCATATCTACAACAAACCTGTGGTCACTCCTTCAGCAAGAATGGGCACAAACACGTGAAGCAGCGATTAAAAATTGAGTTGGTTATGCCAAGATATTTAGCATTGTCTACTTGGGGAAAGCTACTGTCCGTTGAGAGTGACAGTAGGGCATGTCTCCCTACGCAGTATAACGGTGATATGTTGCGATTTGGCTTCATTTGCTATAATGCGCCATTTTCTAAACCATGTTTGAATTTGGTTAAGTGCCTTTTGTAGTTTTTCCGAAGCATAAACAGGTATTTCATTACCCGGGAGCTATCTTTGGTTTTATTTTTCTAATCAAAGCTTTGACTTCACGGATGTTTATGGCTTGTATGGGAGGTGCCATTTGATAATGGTGCTTACTCAATTATAAAGTTCTTCTCCTCATCCTCAGGAATCATAGGCGAGAAGGGCCTAAATACTTTTTACAAGTGTTTGGCAAAAGTCGTAGCCTTTTCTTTCTCTGTTTTTACCCATGATCTATCTGGTTTTCTTTAATTTTCCCGTTACCTTCCATTATGAGTACTTAGTGGCTTCGGTTAGTGTTGAACCTTCAATATATTCATGAAAAACCTTATTTTCCTAATTGTTCAGTAGATTTTAAAGATTTCGCTCCGCTTTGTCAAGTTTTGTTTTGTCTAGAAGGGCTCTTGTCGTCATCCATGTCTTTCTTAACTTTCTTTTATCTTTAATGGCTTTTTTGGCTAGATTGGATTGATTTTGTTTCTGTATATTAGCATTTAGTACAGGAGTTGCGTTCCAAGCTACTTGGTGTATTGATTTTATAAAATCTACTGCTGTATCAACCCCTTTTAGAGCTTTAAGCATATATTAAATTTATATTAATTTTTTCTTCAATTGTTGACCTAAATAGCTCCCAGTTTGTCCACTTGTTTCCGAGAGATACTGGTTTTTGTTTGCTTACTACCGTGGAGCTCAGCAGTACCAAAATAGGCGAGTGATCTGATGACAGGTCAAAACTCTGTTCAACCCAAAAGAAATGTGGTGATATGCCTTTTGTCACGCAAAAATTGATGACATTGGGGAACTTGTTTGAATCTGCAGGCCAGTATGTAGGCTTTCCAGAGGAAAAGACTCCCAAGTTCTGTTTGTCTATACATTTCACCAGTTTTCATTCATTTCTTTTCTTCAAATTTTTACTTCACAATACTAAATTGATTTCCCAAAATTGCAGGGTGATTTTCGACGCAGAGTTCATATTTCAAATCTTTACATTCGGACACAATGCATACTTTATAATCATGGAGTCCCCTACACTTGATGCATCTTGGTTGAAGCGTGCAATAATTTTGTGTGCGCCCCAGTCGCTGACATCTGACACATTGTGGAATTGGTCTGGTTTACTTTTTAACTTCATATCCATGAGTGGATATTTCAGCTTTTAGTTTTTCAATATTTGTAGAGTAGTAGTCCCTTAATGGCAGCTCTAAAATGTCCATTCTTTAGTCAATAGCTTGATTTCAATAAATTGTTAGTAGGTAGTATTTTAAAAGTATATTTATTTTTTTATTAAATTTTTTAATTCTGCTAAAAAGATAGGAGGTGGTTTTATTTTATTATGTTTAGCTGCTTTTTCTTTACATGTATTCTTCGCTTGCGGTTCTTCTAGAGTTTTACTGTCTTTGTTATCTTCGCTTATCGACCTTTGCCTAACATTTCTGGGTGGATCTAGCGAATTTGGTTTCTTTTTTCGTGTGTTTATAACTGTTGTCCATTCGTTTTCTTTCTTGTATTTCTTTGTAATCTTTTGAACAAGTTCTTCAGTCTCCGTGCATTGTAAACCATTTTCGATTTCTTCTAGCATGTTGTGCTCTGTGAGTGAGAGAGATAGGTTAGCATTGTTTGTTGCTCGATCTGAGAAACCGTTAATGGTTGTAACTGTTGTTGATCGCTAACAATAGAAGTACAAGTGATGGTTTTCTTTGAGGTTATGTCACTTTCTTCACATTTGTAACAACTCCACTGGTATATTTCGCCTCTTTTCTATAATACCTATTATGATACTAAATGTCCAATGACGGAATATCTCTTTACCGACATTAGCTTTCTATTGCCTTATTTATCAGAATAAGAGACGGCCATTGCCTTGCAGCTAACGAAATTGGATGCGAACGCGGGGTACCGGGTTCAAACCCGGGGAGAGTCAAACTTTCTTATGACCAAGTCTCCGTGCTTCGGAGGGCACGTTAAGCCGGCGGTCCCCCTGAGTTGACGAATTGCCACCGTTAACAAAAAACAGGGCTACAGGCACATCTGAATGCTAGTCTAGCAAGCTGCTACCGGATGTAAAACAACTATAGTCCAAAATCAATCTGCGGACTACTCACCAACCCGTCTGGCCAGATCCTCCATAATATGGAGAGACTTATGTCCAGCGGTGGGCGGAAAAAGGCTGAAGAAGAAGAAGATTCATCAGAATATGGTGAAAAGGTGAACCCACGTTTGTACATAGCCACTGCGTTCAAGTAGTCCTTGAACGTCCTTGATTACATCCGCATGTCGTATGGGTGTTGTCATGTGGGAGAAATGGTTCTTCAGAGAAAATGAAGATGAGAGAAAGCTTTAAGGCTTTGTGTGAATGCTCCCGGAAGTCGAGCGGTAGATAAATATTTAAATATACTTACGATTGAGTCATAGTATAATATTTTATATTTGCGTGTGGGTTGCAATGTCTTGTGTAGGGTTGCTAAGAAATTCCTAGCTATGCCTCTGAATTAAATAGCTTAAACTAAAGAAATAAATAACTTTATTATCTACACAGCTACAGTATTAAAATTGTAGTAATATATTTACAGTTTACTTAAGATTTTCTAATAACACATTAATATAATGCAATCTTGAGAATAAAAAAATTAGTGATACTTATCAATACAATAAATAATGAATAAAAGTATTTCCCAATTACAAGACGATATTTGGATATTCAATTGCAGGTTTATGAAACCAATTCATATATTTCTTTTTAGTTTGCACTGGTGCAAATTTGCAGTGAGAAATATCGTTAATCCATACCGATTGAATGCGCGTTTCAGGTGGTAAGTGAGTCTTAAGACTTTCAAAACTAGCACATGCAAGTTCATCCTCTGCAATAAACTCATTGCGAAGTTTTTGGATAGTGAAACACAATTTCAAATAAGCTACATCCCAACCCTTCACCATCACAGTGTCTATGTTGCAGTGCTGTATACCGTCAAAATATAACATTGGAACGTATTTTTCACCATCAATTATAATAAAAGATACGAACGAACTGTCTACAAAAAGAAAACCACACTTATTTGAGATATACTTAGGACGATATAACACTTCGAAAGCAATTTTTAAAAAGTCCAAAAACTGCGACGCGTCCTCCAATAAAATCAAGAATTCATACTGAATACCTTTCACGTCTTTATTAAAATGATAGTCACAGTGAATAATGTTAATTTCGTTTAATAATTTAACTTCTGCTGGAGTTGTTTTATAGCTATTAATTTTAGTGCACTCGTAGTAAACAATCGGATCGATTCGTGATACAAACGTGTTCAAAAAAATATTTTCAAACATTTCCGCTGAACAATATTTTTCATCGTTTCTATAAATAAATGGAAAATATCGTTTATTCAGCATGCACCATCCAAATTGTCCTCTTATGGATTGTTCATCGATTGCTTGAATATTTATTAAGTCACTATCCGATTCTAAATCTTCATTTATAGATTGCACTACAACATTGCATACGTCAGTCGGGTCTTCCATATCGATTATGTTCATAAATTCTGTAACAAAGTTTAGATATAGGCATAGTGTAAATAGTTTAAAATTTAAGTTATTTACAAGGTTTCTACGGTGACCCCAATGGAATCGGGTTCAAGTATGAGCTGGATTTATATAGATTTTACGAAGGCCTTTGACCGTGTTAATTTGTATAGGTTGATTTTTGGGTAAATTAAGAATAATGGCGATCTGGTTACAGAATGGCTAGCTTCATATCTCTCAGACCGAATTCAATGAGTTTGTAGGTCTCCAGAAAGATTATGGTTAAATCGTGAGTACCGCAAGGTTCTCATTTAGTTCCATTATAATGCATCCTGTATATCAATGATATATAATGCGTGGTTGAGCTGAGTACTCGTACACTGCTATGATCGTAAATAAGGTGACCAACACTTTTTTTTCGGGACGGCACTCCAAAAACTGGAACTTGCCCGGTACGATTGGGACAGTATTGAGACAATAGTCACGACAGAAGAAATAAAAAAAAATTCAAGCAGGAAATAGAGCATTTTATTCAAATAAAATGAATGAAGTAATAAGATTGATGACAGGGTGAAAGCCAGATTAGGATGGAAAAAGATGGAAGTTAGAGAGTAAATCCATCTCATGGAATGAATTGTGAAGACTTTTCTGAAGTGGTTCTATTCCGACAGGAATGGAAGCCAATAATTGATTGGACTGATTTGATAAAAAAAACAATAACCTTCTAAAACAAAAATAGTAGGAATTAAAGGACTGCCTGCTACAAGATCGAATTAATAATACAAAAGTTGGACACATACAGCAAGAAATATGGCTTGGAACTTAACAAAAGCAAACCAAAAATGATGGTCATAGACAGAGAACAAACTAACGTACCAGAAATTGAAATAACTGGGTATGAGGTGGTGGATAGTTTTGTTTATTTGGGTTCGCTCATAGAAAGAAATGGAGGATGCGAAAGCGAGATCTGGAGATGACTGGCAATAGCCAGATCAGCAACCACAAGACTTGTAAAAATCTGGAAAGACTCATCCATATCAAAAATGACAAAGCTACGGCTAGCAAACGCCCTGATCTTTTCCATTGCAACATATGCAGCGGAAACATGGACCCTCAAAAAGACAGATGTCAAAAGAGTTGACGCGTTTGAAATGTGGGTATACAGAAGGCTCTTAAGAATACCATGGACATCCCATAGGACAAACATATCTGTTATAGAAGAGCTACACATCTCAAAAAGATTGATAACAATTAAACAGTCAATATTGCGATATTTTGGGCACATAGCGAGAAGCGGCGACTCAATGGAAAGACTGGTTGTGGAGGGCAAGACAGAGGGACGAAGACTCAGAGGAATATCGCCAACCGGATGGACGGACCAGGTGAAGAAGATGATGGGCTGGCGGAGGCATCGCATAGGGCGCATGACCGGAGGACATGGTCCTTAACAGTAAACGAAGCATCTCTATAAGGTCACCATACTCTTTCGAGAGTGAAGGATTGAGACAATGGATTCCTAATGAAAATGAACGATTTCCCGGTTCAATATTTGCTGCTGCTCAAAATTTTTTCTGAATTATTTTGAACATTCTTTGGTAAAAGCAGCAAAACCATCCACTAATAATTCCGTTCTTCTAATCATGCAACTCACATTGGATTAAAATTAGTGGAATTGGCTGTAAATAAACCATGTAACAATTCTTGTACTGCCTCGTCGGTAAGTCATTTGCTTGAGCTGCTCGATTTGGCAGTTTTCAAGTCAATTATTTAAATCATTTTGGGATGAGTATATTTGCACAAGGTTTGAGTAAAATAGGAGAACTATGGAAAAACCTGAACACTGAAATTGTTAAAAATGTATTCAGGAAAGCTGGGATCTTTTCGTTTAATAAAGATGTCATTCCTAGAGAACACTTTGACCAACTATCTTTAGAACGATGGGGAAAATTATTGAAACCCAAAATCGACTTAGTTGTAACCTATGCAATCGATCAATATGAATCACCTGAAATCGACCAAATTGCAGCACCAGAAATAGACCCTAACGTAAACGATCCTAATAGACTCTTAGAACTTGAAATTTAACTGATTGGAGCTTTTGAAGAAGATAAAAATGACACAGTTACAGACGTCGAAACTAACAACGTTATCACATCGAATAATCACGAGAAGATGCTACTATCAACTATTTTGCCCCATAATCAGAGAGATCAACCGGTTAGGAAAACCAAAGTGTATCTTGGATCAAAAGTCACCACATCCTAAGAAAGAAGACGTCGAAAAGCAAATAAACGCTATGAAAGAAGACAAACAAAACCGAAGACGAACAAAAACCCAAAGACAAGAATAAAAAACCGAAGAAGACAAAAGTCAATCAAAAGAAGAAATCAAAGTTTGAAGTGTCATCATCTGATGAAGAAGAAGTGTAATTTAATTTGTGCAATGATGAATCATTGTGGTATGAAGAAATACCAACTGAAGCAGCGTTTGAAATAGATGACCTACCAAACCATGTTGAGACAGAATTCCGAAATCCATCTGCTTCCATTCTTCAAACCGAAACGAATCAATAATGTTGGAAGTTGCAGAAACTGGTAATGGTTTTCAAACATCAACACCGTGAACCACTAAGAAAATTATAATCGATCCGATGACAGGAGCCCATACACAAGGAATTGAAAAGTCATGTTTGGAAGCAAAATTCGAATATTGAAATATAAAAAAAGGGGAGCGTTCCATAACAGCATTTCCAGTCACATTTAGATTAGAGAAAGATTTAGAGAAGAGAGATTTAGAGAAAGATTCCAATTACCTTTTTCTGGCGTTTTTGGGTAATGTTGGAAGTGTTGCAGATAAAGTTTTTAAAATAATTTCATTTAATAATAATTATTTAAAAAAAGTAGAATCTAATATTTTTTAAATAAATATAATATTTTGTTTTATTTGTTATAAAAGTTAATAATCGTACAAGGTATTAGAAATTCCAAAATAAAAAACACCCTTTTTATTGTTATATTTGTATATTGTCGGTAAAAGTATTAATGCACGTTAAATATAAATAAAAAAAAATTCTATACAAGGTCCGCGATTTTTTTTCCTATATATCTACCTACTAATTATTTTAATATTAATTTACTAATTACTATATTCATCTTACATATTAAAAAACTGTGTTATCGCTTATTTGAGTGTTAATAATATAATCGTAAAAAAAATTGAATTGAATTAATAATTGAATGTATTCATTTATCAAACGAATACTTATGCCTGTTTTCACCAACATTTATTTAAGAATTTCTTAGTAAAGAATTTCTTAGCTAGGTATTCTATAAATTTGATTGGTCAAATTTGACATAGTATTGACATAATAAATTATTATGTCAAAATTGACTAATCAACTTTAAGGAATACCTGCTAAGTATTTCTTTACTAAGAAATTCTTAAATAAAATGTTGGTGAAAACGGGCACTAATAACGCATGCGCGATACCTATTTATAATTTATTATCTGGCAATTTGAAATACGCATGCGCGGAGCAAAATGAAGATAAAAAAGTATTTCACGAAAAGTCATCTACAATAGCAGCGAATCAAGTGATCCAATATGTCATATCGAATAAATTATAACATAAATAATTAAAATAAAAAATTATGATGCCCACAATGTTCTCCGAATATAATAATGTTTGAACAGGAGCACTGATCGATGACATCCCTTTGCGATTGCGCAAACAAAAAAAAAGTTATATGACAATGTTTAAATTTAATAAGTCGCACTAAAGTCTGATTAATTATTATCAATTTCTGATGCAGCCTACTTATGTTCAATTTTAATCAAAACATGAATAAAATTTTATTGCAGTTTAATTTGTAACAATGCTGCGCAAACGCAGTAATTAAAGAATCCGAACAGCTGACTCTCAGCTGTCAAAAAACTAACGATCTCTTGATGTGAAAACATCAAACGATAACAAATTGTGAAATCTAACTAGCATATTTCATAATAATATAGGTATTTGTATAAGAATCGTAAATAAATTTAAATAATGCACACTCAGTTTTTCTTACCTTCCTTGTAATACTACTTATAAGCAACCTCCCGCGAAGTAGGTTAACCTTAATATGAAGCGGGTTGGCGTTACAGTGTACGAATCTGCAAACATAACCTACGTGTATTCGAGTCGAACGGAGGGGGGGTTGGTTAGGCGCGGTCGAAGTAACGTCATTTAAAAAACTAAATTACGATGAATTTTCAATTTAATTTGAAAATTGTGTTACAGTTAGCTCGTGGATAAACTTTTATTCTACAGAAATTCAAATTAAAAACCTACCCAGCCGCGCCGTAATTCTGTGAATAAGAAATACCGTTAATTTTAACCTTGACGGCTTAAGGGATTAGGCCTGTAACAGTACTTTTTAGAAAAGGTACAAATGGATAACAGTGATTTTAAAGATAAACATGAATTGGGGCGAATGTTCTCCCGGCAAGGCCGAACAGTCCAGATAAGCAATGCATCACCAGAACATTCTTTTTCATCATTTAAGAGAATAAAAACTTACCTAGCATATTTCTTTGGTCAAGAGCGATTTGAATATTTCTTCTGAAATGGAGGAATGTGATTTTAATGTAATCATTGATATAATGCCTAAAATAAAAGTTAGAAAAACTTGTAAAATATTGAAAAAAATATTAATCGATATAGAAACATTAATATGGGGAGTAAAGCGGCGTTCACACTGAGAATCTGGTCTTGCGTTGAGATCGTATTCCTTTCTATGGAAATAAAATACGTCAATCTGATTGGTTCTTGTTGACAAGACAAAACCCTCGATGTGAATCCCGCTTCAAGTAGTACGCAAAATAGAGCAAGGTGGCTAAGTAAAACTTCGCTGAAAAGAAGTCGAGATGATGAGCGAATTAATAGCTTTCAAAATATCAGTTGACGGTATTTCAAATAAACATCAAGAAATCTTCAATATAGTACAAATTTTCGAATATGCTAGGTTATCCTAACCTAACCTTTGAGGACGTTTTCGAAGTTGAAAGATTTAAATCCTGCTGAATATAATTTCAAAATGCGATATAATTTTTGAGACCATAAAAATTTTCTATTATAACTTCTTCAGTTTTTGTTTTTTACTCTATCCCCACTTCCAAAATATGAATAAAACTATTTAAAGTAAACAAATAAATAACTTTATTATGTACACAGCTACACTATTAAAATTGTAGTTATAATATTTACAGCTTATTTAAGATTTTATTATTTCAACATTAACATAATGCAATATCTTTCGTTTTAACAATAAAAAAAGTAAAAGAAGTTATACTGATCAACGATTAAAATACTTAGTAATTTGTGACAGAGATCTTCAGTGATGTTCAATTGCTGGCTTATGAAACCAATTCATATATTTCTTTTTAGTTTGGACTTGCGCATGTTTGCAGTGGCCGATTTCGTTAATCCATACAGCTTGAATGCGCGTATTAGGCGGTAAGTGACTCTTAATGGTATCAAAACTAGCGCATACTAGTTCATCCTCTTCAATAAATTCCTTGCGAAGTTTCTGTATTGTGAAACATAATTTTAGGTAAGAAATGTCCCACCCTTTGACTTTAACACTGTCTATGTCGTAATGCTGTATGCCGTCAAAATATAACAATGGAACGAATTTTTCACCATTAATAACAACAAAAGATACGAATGATTGGTCGACTAGAAGGAAACCACACCTAGCTGAGACATATTTGGGGCGATATAAAACCTCAAACGCATTTTTTAAGAAATCCAAAAACTGCATCGCATCGTCTAACAAAATCAAGGTTTCGTATTGAGTACCTTTCGTGTCTTTATTGAAATGATAGTTACAGTGAATAATGTTAATTTCATTTAGCAACTTAATTTCTGCTTCAGTAGTTTTATAGCTATTAATTTTGGTACAGTCGTAGTAAACAATGGGATCGATTCGTGATACAAATGTGTTCAGAAAGCTGGTTTCAAACATTTCCGCTGAACAATATTTTTCGCCACGCCGAAAAATAAATGGAAAATATCTTTTGTTCATTGTACACCAACCAAAATGACCTTTTCTGGATTGTTCGTCAATTACTTTACTTTTTCTTATATCACTATCCACTATTAACTCCTCAGTTATAGACTGCACTACACTATTATCTACTTGTGTCGGTACTTCCATGTCGATTATTGTCATAAAATCTGCAACAAAGTTTTTATATAGGAATTATATCGTTTACGGTATGTTTATAGTTGGCAGCGCATCGCTCACACGATAGAATGGAGCTGTCTTTATTGTGTTCGCATTAGACAGCGCCATTCGATGGCAGGAGGGATTCGTGAATTGTTGCCAATTAGGACACACCATTAGTCTTCAGTATAATTATTATTTAAATCAGGTATTTATTACGAATAAAATTATTTCCAATTTAATTTTATTAAGAACAATATTCACTGCTTACTGCATAATTTGTGTTTTAAAGGATATTAATTTATTTATTTGATACCACGTTATTAGAAAATCTGAATATAGGAATCCCCCCCTCTAATCTCAGTTTTCGAATAATGCGATGTTCAAATAAGTGAATTCAATTTCATCTGAAATTTGTGTAACGTCCTGGAAATAAATGATATAAAACACAAATTATTCAATGTAACACTAGATATTGCTCTTAATTATCAAGTTAAAATATAGATTAATAATTTTAATAATGAAATCAAAAATATTGTCAACAATCGCATCAACCAGTTTGTTGCATTTTTAACTAACGTGAACATCTCTAATTATTAATTTGTAATATAATTTATTCAACTTGGCATAATACTTTCGATAGACTGAAAATTAATGATCATTAATTCTTATTAAATCGGAAATTCCGAATAATTTTATTGCATGAATAGATTATAATAGTTGAATAAATAAACAGAATGAATCATAATGTGAATATTCTTCATAAGGGAATCTGATTCGTGAAATTCTCTTTGCAAGGATTTTTAATTATCATTAACTTGGAAGTGTGCCGAAGGTATTCCTAGTATAACAGTATAATCTCATTATTTATTATCAATAATAATTGAAAGTTACGGTTATAGTGGATAAGTTTGTGACGAACTTTTATTCGACCCATTGCGTCGTACAATTAAATAGAAATTTTCTTCAACATTTATCAGAATCCAAATTCGTGTAAACACGCATCCATTATAACTATAAGCCGAATAAATTCTTGTTATGAGATCCTGGGTTGTTTAGGGTTTGAAGAATTTGAAACCGTCAGACGCATGCGCACATTAAAATTATAAAGTGAATTCAAAACTGCGCCTGCATCTGACAATTGCGAACGGTTTTAAACTGAACAAAAAAAAAGAACAGTGCTGCTGAGACAAAAAAAGCATAGTACATCGTGGACCATAAAAACGTACGAATTTTAAAACATCATTGTGATCGAACGGTATGTCAGAGCGGGCGCGGGTGGTGGGATTAGTAATCCCACCACCCGCGTCCGCTTGGTTAAGCTACTACTTCAGCTTTGTGAGCAGCGTACATTTTGTGTACAACATTATGTAAAACAACAATAACAACAATAAAAGTTATATTATACCAAAACCACACTTGAATCTGTTCAAAATGGATTTACTTTAGGAACTAGAAGAATGTTTAAAGTTTCTCGCGATAAATAGATTACGTTTAATGTTATTCCCAAAGAGTAGATGGCTAAAATGTGGGTTTATTCAAAAATAACAATATTTAAAAAAATTCACTCCTAAATCTTTAATACCTGCGGTATTTAATTCTATTATGTATATGTTTTAATATTAATTTGTTGATTTCCTAATGTAATTTTTAAATTTATTTCTAATTTTATATGTTTTAGAAGTGGTCTAACCATAATATTCAATATCATCAATAATAATAATAAATCATATTTAAAATTTTGGGTCTCACTGAATTTTCTAAATCAAATTCCCAGACTAATGCCGGTTTCTCATGACTAAAATTGAAAATTATTCCTAACCTCGAAATTTTATAAATTCCAAAAATCAAATGATAGCCATCTTTTGGGCGTGTTCGCTTTGGAACTACTTACGCTTCCAAGCACCACCACACACTTTTTTTGCGTTTGCTTTGGCACTTTCACTTGCTTCCAAGCGCTTTGACTCCGTCCTTTTCACTTTTCAGACGCTACAAGCACTTTTTATTTCATTTTGGTGGGCAGGCGGAAGTGTGGCGCGCATGGTGGCAAAATTAGTTTAAATTATTTTTTTTAAGTATTTGTGCCGTCCGTCGTTCAATAAAAGTGACCAACTGTCCTTCTTTTGCAAGTTTTGTACTTGAATTGAATTATTAATATGGCGAAGAACGGCTCACATTCAACTACAAGGTGACTTAAAAAAAAACAGTTCAGTAGTGTAGAAGCTCGATTCTGTGAACACAAAAATCCAAAGGCATGTTCAAACTAACGCAGGTGTTCACACTAACGGGGGTGTAGAAAAACTAGTGTTTTAAATATAATTTAAGATATTTTTTGGAAAGAGCAGTCACAATCATTCCTTTCTTGCATTCTTTAATAATTTTTGTCTTTTCTAACAGTGAAAGACATTTTTTATTAGTATTATTTTTTGACTTTGCCATTTTACAATACATCTAACGAAATGAAAAACAAATGCACTCACAAAACACTGAACTGTCGCAAATTAGTACTAACATCATGAAATAAAAATATTACAATGTCATCACCACCTTGTATTTTGTCAACAATTAGGCGACTTTCTTATTATTTTGCAGATATGCATTTCTTTCTTTTAAACACGGGTACCTTTAGGTATATTTAATCACGTACAAGTGATAAGAAGTGGCTGGTAGATATCAAGATATTTAATACACAACATTAACAACTGTTAACTTTCGCTGTTCACGTTATCGAGTGTAATAATGTTCACGTTACCGAGTATAGAAAAAATTGGGCGTTCACAGGACAGAGATGTTCATAAACTCCAATGTTCACGTTATCGAGTTTCTACTGTATATCAATATTATATTTAAATTTGTTAATTTTGAATTCGTGATAATAAATTAATTGATTTATATTTTAATAATTTACTAATTAATGGAATTAAATTAATTATTATGTAATTTCTGACGAACAGTGCATTGCACTTGAAAGCTTAAAAATATAATATTAATTTCATTCTAATAATTCGTAAATTATTAAAATATATCAATATTATAGAGGACCAGTATTTCAGTGTCGTAAAGTGAAATGAATTAATTTTAAATTTGACAAATTTTATTTTATTAAATTATAATGGATAGTGAAAGAAATAAATAAGGTAATAAATATTATGTTACTAATACAGTAATATATCGACAGGTACCATACTCATATTGCTAATTATTAAAATTGTATTCGCACAAAAGTAACAATAACTCCTAAGCAACAATAACAAATTTATATTCTTAAAATATAAAATAATTTATGTACTTACTTAATATGGAACATTGGTTTCAGTTCAAAAGAAAGATGTGTAGCAACTTATACATATTTATAGGTACTAAAAAAATAAGTTAGGTTAGGTAGAACCAACCTAACCCTCGAGGGTTCTACCAACCTACCAATAGCAAATTTAAATTTTAAACAATTTGAGGTCACGAGCGTCTGCAGATCCCACGGAGGCAACAAAACGAATCTAGTCAGAAATGTACGAAACGTGACTGCTTTTTCAAAATATGAAGTGTTTTAAAACACAATATACCTAACCTCCAAAAGATCGATTTTGACTGCTGAGCTAGCTTTGTTTCACTAGTTTTGCGGAGAAAACGAAAACTAACAAAAGTTAACCGCACTCACTGCACTGCAGTTGGAGAGCACCGATTTACCCATACCCTTGACCGCGGGACGCAATTTGACATGAAACGGTTTCCATTGTGAATGGCACCGTATAAACATGGTAATCGAATTTACGTAATTTTTACGCTTATTCGTTGTAAATGGGTACATTTCCTACCCGAAAACTTAAATTGTTTACAAATATTTAAATATTATAAAACAAAAGAGAAAAAAAAAAAAGATTTCAAACTTTTACATAATAATAGTGGTTCCTGAATGTCAAATTTTAATGCTCCCAAGTTGCAGGTAGAAATAATTTATAATGCCGATACAAAAGAAATGCAGGTAAAATTGTAAGCAGGGAAAAAATAATTTCGAATGAAACTAGGTAGTATTTTTCTATTTCTAAAGAAAATTTTTATAAACTGGTTATATAATCAGTAGAAAACATTTGTAATGTCAACAACTTGTCTTAATGTGTGACGTCACTGCTCAAAGCAATCATAATATTATCTAATTAACTACGTTGCAAATAAATTTTCCCTACGTAACGAAATTACAATTAAGAAATAACATACCGAATGTAATTAAAGACGTCGGTGATTTTATTTAAAAGAGTTCGAAAACATTGCATGTCTTGCTGACCGAAACCAATAGTCGTACGTTACCAATATTGTACAATGTACATTATAAAAACATACAATGAAAAATTAGTATGTCGTTACTAGGATTACATTAAAAACTAACAAAAGTGCTGATTCACGTAGTCACAGCACATTATGTCAAATTATGGTAAACAGATACCAGTTATATTAAATTAAAAAGAAAACATGCATTTTCAAGTGCACCTGTTTGACTTGAGATTTCCAACTTTATCCATACCATTTTAAACCATGACGCAGAGACAAATTTATTTGCAGCCGTCTATAGTTACCTCGCAAAATTTTCACAATATTTTGTTAACCGCAAAACACAAATAATACGGATGAAAACTTCATTTTATAAAATTAAAATAGTATTTGAGGTTAGGAAAAGCACCCGGTTATAGAGCAGGCGCAAAGAAAGATGAGAGGGTGGAGCTAATGCGTAGAAACCAAAACTCGTATAATCGTGTTTATGTTGGTGTCAATTGGTGGAATTGGGTGTTACGCGATGTCTACTGCGCCGGATTTTGTCTACGCCCTCTCATCTTACTTTGTGCTCGTTCTACGTAACGTCAGCACGCTCGATCGAGCTACTACTTGAAAGTACAATCTATGATAGTTCTAAAAAGCAACACCAAACTGCAAAAATACGTAGATGCGCAAAGGAAGGGAACTGCGGACACAATTGTTGCAAGTTGGAATCGCAGGTAGGTTTTCTTGGATTATTTGGGCCGTAAAATAACAAAACAATAGAAACATTTGCAGAGCGAGGGTTAGGATTCCACAGTTGCACTACTAAATAAGTTTGAATCAATGGTAGCAGTATAAATATCGTCGTAGCAGTATAAATATCGAATCGAAAGAGAACAGCGCCGTGGTGGAATAAATATCAAATTGACGAGACAGTGGCGAGATAGGGTTGATACATTTGAAAAAGAACAAACGGAACCATGTAGTAAATAAGGCCGAGCAACAAAATGCGTTCTATTCTGATTGAAAATAGTAGCGAGATTATTTGATTTGACGACACATATGCGGCCGCTTACAGAACTAGTATAAAACAGATCAAACTGTTAATTGTTTGTCATGATTCATTAAGAACGTGAATTAAGAACACCGTATCTAGTGGCAGTACACACAACCACAAACTGAAATATTATAGAAGATAATAGGTTAGTTTAATTAGAAGTTCTCTATTGGCAAAATATTCAAGGGTAATCAATCCCAAGTAGAAGTAAACATTAGTTAACGAAAGAATGTTAGAAATAAACATGACTTCCGTCAATGGATAGGTATTTCAACCATGATGATACCATAATCAGAGCGAGAGATATCTAGAATTACGTCATACACGAGAAATTAATTTTTCTAGTTGTCCGAATGCGTGATTATGAAACATTTTGGATAACATACACATGAAAATAGAGATGATTAAAAAAAAAAAATTAAAAATAATTATATACGCATGCGCGTAAAACGTGGAAAATTGAAATACGCATGCGCGTAGCAAAAGTAACGTGACAAAATGAAGCACAAGATATTATTATCAGCAGGCCTGGATGTCAGATGTAAAAACGGGCAACGTTTCTACTGTGTAATATATAAAAAAAAACTAACAATAAGTATGACGCATAAAATTATTTAAATTAATGTTTGGAGGGGAGCAGTAATCGATGAAATCACTTTGCGACTGCGCAAAACAAAAAATATGCCGAGGACGTATGTCGCATTAGTAACACATTTTCAACATTATGATTCATTCCATTAACCTTCAAATTTAACTAAAATATGAACCTATTTTGTGAAATTCGCAGTAATATAATTTTCAAGATTGCTGCGCAGACGCACTAATTAAAGAATCGCAACAGCTGATTCTTACTGTCAAAAAGTTAACGATCTCTTGATTTAAAAAAACACTAAACTATAACAAATTATGAAGTAAAACCGCACATTTGATAAATATTTTGTGAAAAATATAAATTTAAAAATTACAAACATTTAATTTTCTTACCTTGCTTAAAATATTCCTAGGCAACCTTCCCGCCAAGTTGGTTACCATCAAGCAGTGATCAAGCAGCTCGGCGTCAAAGTCAGAGTGCTCGTATCTACAAACATAACCTACGTGTAACGTAACCTGAATATTACTTAATGTTTAAAAATGCTTACATTTCGTTTACGTGCTAATATTTTAAGTAGAAAATTAATTTTTGATAAAACTTTGGTATGTAAAATTAGTATTGGCGTAATGATAAATGAAAAAAAAGCAAAATGTTTGTTAAAAAACAAACTAAAAACCATGACAAAAAACAAAAACAAAACACACACGTAAATTCGTAGAAGTTACTTAAATTTACTTACATTTTTAGTGCAATAACGAAATAAGTATTTTTGTTAAAATTAGAAACTGTTCAGTTGTGTATGTTGGTTTAGTACTTTCGTGTTTCGTAGATACGTACAGTTCAATCAAAAGTTCACAGTGGTTCGCATACTGGTCGAACTAGCGGGAAGCGGGACGCACAAGACAAATACGGGCCTTTGCGCAATACGTCACGAGACTGCACTTACAGCTGTGCTCACAAATTGCTCTACCACTACAGCGACACAAAATAACTCGACAGCTGTTTAGTTATTTAATCTTTTATTTTGTTTTTACTTAACCTAAAATTTTAAAAATGGAAAGCGGGAAATTCTAATTTAGGAACTTTGTTTTTAATAATTTATTTTTATTAAAAAAAGTTTTTTTCAAAGTATAAAATAAAGATTTTTAGCAAAACAAAATAATTATAAATTTATTGTAATCGGGGATTAACCAAACGGTACTAACTGACAAATCCTCGCGAAAATTTGCTTTGTATTTACCACCATCGCACTGACATGAAATTACATCAGTGGTTCTCAAACTTTTTCGTTTGGCGGCAACTTGCAATTATTAATTAAGATTCGCGGCACTCCCACAAAAAGACTGGGTATTCATGGCTCATGGGGTATACTAGGGTGCCCTGGTTCCGCTTTTGAGAACCACTATGTAAAATTATAAAGAAATAAAATCCGTTTGGACTCTTATCGTATTATAGAGCTAAGTATTTCTTTCGTGACTGGGCGAAGCCAAATTTCTGCGCTTTAGATGTGGAGGAAAAACGTGCCGGTGCCGACGTGTAAACAGACCGTACGAATATTTGTTTCTGCACATTGGCCACTCCCAACCAATAACGATTAAATTACCTCTACGCTTACCCTACGGTTGAATGCCATTGGGATTATACTGACCCTACCTGAACGCAGGTAGCTCTATTTACCCTATCCCCTAAAAGCACAGGTACATTGCGGGGATAATCGGGATAATCTTCACTGAATATCTGAAACCTACAAAATTAGGCGGCATGTTTTGAGAATAAATAAATGGAAAAGAAGAACAAAATAAGAAATAGTGGAAAAAATCTAAATTAATAACAAAATAAAAATTCAAAATTTAAGTTTGAAATGCTATTCAAAAATCTCGTATTTTGTACATTATCTTTAAATATAAATATTTGATCTCTCGAAAAAAGTTTTTGTAAAAAACTACTGTTCGCGAATTTAGTAGGTAGTACTGGCTGGCATCTAGCTGCATGTTTTTTATTTTTGAACATTATTCTCCGCATGCGCATTTGTTTCTGTTTTGCACTTTTAGACAAACAGGTATACCAAATGTAATTTTGAAAGCTATCAAATTTTATCCAGGTACGTTTATCAATTATTTCGTTCTACAATGGGAGCGTCCAAACACTTGACCGGCTTACGATCCATTTAGTGGTGCCCTCTAACGAATTTTTGTTGAAACAGCGTAAATTGATACACAACCTCGCATAACCTTAAATTTAATACGAGTGTTTTAATTGATTACATTGGCAGTAGCGGTAGTAGCTAAAAATGAATTTCGTAAATAGGCAGCTCGTTAAGGTTGGAAACTCGATTGGTGTGCATCTCGTTTCCAGGGGGAGGTGATTTTAAGTTGATACGACCAGTACGACCAACGACAGCAACCAATCAGAGTGCGTCGCTTATCCTAAAGAAATGAACCGCTGGCGCTGGAGCATCAGCGTGCTGACTTTTTGCATGTATGGTGCCAGTCGGAAATTACTTGGTGTGCAACTCAACTCCATGTGGGAGGTGATTTGAAGTTAGTAAAAAGGTTCTCGGATAGATTAACACAGGTGGATCAGCATACATAGGTATGATATCACAGGCGCATGTTAAGAATCCCGTGGACTGCACACATGACGAACAGTGAAGTACTAGAACGGATGGACAAGGAAAAAGAAATAATGAACAGCGCCAAAAGAAGAATGAGGAATGAGAAATGTTATGGATTATTACTACTGATACTCCAGGGAAAGGTGTACGGAAAGAGGGGGCTTGGGAGAAGAAGGATATCATGTTTAAAAAACCTAAGAACGTGGTTTTCGACAACCACAACAGGACTCTTCCGGGCCACAGCAAACAAAATAATGATAGCCAGAATGATCGCCAACATCCGGTAACAGATAGGCACGTGAAGAAGAAGATGACAGTTGAAACTTATTTGGTGTGCAACTCGAATCCAAGGGAGTTGATTTTAGGTTGGTAAAAAGTTAAAATTACAAAAAGTAATCGAAATAAGATGTGGCGGGTCGGATACGGGCATGTCCAATCTGGTAGTGCTCGAGGGCCGGTGTTGACTGTTGACCTGCGGACTGTAGTTTGGAGACCCATACTGAAGCCTCCATTCCTTAATTTGGAGATTTGACATATGACAAATGTTCCCCATTAGTTGATGTCAAATATACGGCACCACAATTAAAATGAATTTCTCCCAAAAAAAATGGTTTCCAGCAAGCCTTACGTTCGGGAAAGCCTGATGAAATCTTATTATCCCACCACAAAATTTTTCCCAGTATAATATTTCCAAATTTGTCGGATTAATTGACCCATTTATATGCCCACTAGCTCAGTCTACTGCTCTCGTATCTCTTACAGACGTTATCGCACGACCTTGCAATACACTATTCTCTGTTTATCCAATATATGCACATAGGTTCCTCCCCAAAATGTATTTAAGCCAATTGTAAACGGGAGTTTCAAAATTCAAGTAATAGAAAAGTTCTATTCTATTTCTTGGGGGGAGCTAGGGTGCATATGTCGGGTAAACAAAGTATAATAATTTTACTTGCAATTTACAAGTTGACCAATTTTCCAAAAAAACTCCAAATTTCTTCTTTTTTAACTACTGCTAAAGAAAATCAAACGCACTTCTCTCACAAATTTTGTTTAATTAAAAATTCATAAAGTTTTTGCAATTAAAATTTTATGCGACCCCGCTATTCTGCTCATCGTTCGCGAGACTCCTTCGCACTTCCGGCCCCTTTCCCGTTTAATCGGAACCCACAGGCGCCGCTCAAATGTCAACTTTACAATGTTTTTACAAAATCATACAATGTTAATTAATTTCCAAACAAGACAAAACTTGCGCGACGTGCAATTCGGTTCCTATTTTTCTGATTATTCGCTGTGATATCTTTTTTTTAATGACTTTATTTAACCCTATTTTATAATTGAACTTCTTGGAATCTTGGATCTTTCGCCTACATAACTAGCAACGCCACTCAAATAAACTGTGGTGGGCCAAATACCGGGTGTATCCGGTTCGCTATCGCGGACCGTAGTTCGTAGACCCATGGTCTAATCCACTAAAATAACGTAATTTATAAATCGATGTCCTTACCCGTGCGTGCACCGCCATCTTAAAAAAACCAGCCGAAATCACCACAAAATCCAGTGTTTCATGCATAGCTCCTTTCCAATGCAAATTTTGTTACAATAGTTTTAAGAAATTTTGTAGAGCATAAAATTTCCTACAGCTTTTGTATTTATAATTTTCTTCTAGGTACTGAGATAAAAATACACATAAGGCTGCTCTCAAGGTGGAAGCTGGTTTACCGGCGCCGACTTACCCGCTTATCTCCCTTCAATCTTAATTAATGTAACAGAGAACAAACGAAGCTGGTAACAGGATATGTAAATTATCGAAGCGGGTAAGCCGGTTCGGAAACCAGCGTTCACTGTGTTCGCAGGCTAAATTTTTAAAAGGCACGACTAGGTTTGGTTTTTCTTGAGTATCTCGTTTTCTCCGCAATTACGAGAAAGGTTTATTAACACTAATTGGTAGACCATAAAATTTCATTAAAGATGGTGTATGTTTTTCTTTATTATCATCATTAATTAAAAACGTTAGGGAATTACCAGAGAAATTCCTAAATTCCTTTACCAAAGAGAAGCAATCTCTTCAACACGATAATAACCACTGCAGTTTTTTAATCGATGGATATAATCACCAGCACTTCTTCCTCGGATCCTCTGCAAACGGAATCAACGCCATAGAATGAGTATTCCTGTCAAAATGTTAGAGTTTGGGATTAACGTGCGGAATGTTTTCACGAATCAAACGTGAAGCATCTGCAAAAGAATCATTAAGAAGATTCACATTCGTGGACCACCTCCCCATTTACCTCAATCTCATTATCACAACCTGGCTGCCTTAAAATGCCGTTATTGCGCCCATTTATAATTGACCATAATCAGCGTTATTAGCTGGCTGGATTCTTAATAATTTTGTAAATGGAGGAGTCGGGGGGTCGGGGTAAGTTTTTCCAAGCAAGGTTGTTTTTCTTTCTATAGCCTTATTATTGACATTTTTCATAAAACTTTTGGACTTTTTTTTTAGTAATCAATTATTATTATTATTAATTACTTTACTTTGCTTATCGATTAGGTACACCATGGGAATATATTTTAAGTATGTACTACCTATACTATGTACAATCAATAAATTGAAAAGTTGTTCTCTTCTTTCATCTGATTCTGAGAGATTCTTGTTTTCTTCTCTAATAATTACTAATAAATAAGTATGTAAAATATGTATTTATTAAGCATTTTTTGATTGTCCTAAAATGCAAAAATATTTTATGACCGGTTTCAAATCAATAAAATTAATATTAATGGGTGCCTTAGTGAGGCAATCGCCCCCAATATTCAGTCTCAAACAATTTTTATATCAATTATGTACGAAATTATTAGGTACCGTCGAATGGGGTAACATTGGCCCAATTTTATACAAATTATTTGAAATATTTAGTAATAAATTATATAGCACCAACTGTACAAAGCATCTAATATTTTTTAATTTATTGGTAGGGATATATCTATATGTTTTAAAGTTCAATTAATTTTTTTCATGTTACAATTGCGAAAAAAAAAATTGTTTTTGAAGTGGGCCAAAGTTACCTTGACATGGGGTAACTTTAGCCCAAACATGTTTTTCGGGGCTTGTATTAAAGATAGTCTAAAATAAAAGCTAATAGTTGATTTTATGAACAAATAGACCCTGTAGGTAATTAAAACAAACAGTTTTATGTGATTAGTAAGAAAAACATAGAGAAAAAGGTCAAGCAAACTGCATTTTAAAGAAAACTTTAGAAATAGTAATATTTATTTAAAACTAATATGCAAATAGGTACTACCTAGTTTTTTAAAACAATAGTAAAAAAAAATATTTTTAATTTAAACGCAAACTCTTCTTCCTATATAATTTTTCTATTTCTTTCCCAAAAAATAACTGGAGCTCAAACATAATTATCGAGCTCCGGGACTTTATATTGATTTCTCTTGGAAACTATTATGGGTTCTGGTTCTGGTATTTTGTTAATAACATCATCTCAGCTGTAACTGATAGCATCTTTTTTTTGGGCCACCTTCAAAATTTCAGGCTCTTCTCTAGACAGTCAACTGTTGGCTCTTGTTCTGAAATAGCAATTACTTTGCCAGGGTATTTATTATCGTTTAACAAAACCACAACAAAGTCGCCAATGATTAATTCATTGGGATTTATCCTCAATTTCGGGTTTTCTTGGACCACTTCTATCACTTCTTCCAAATCAGAAGATGTCTCACTTTCTTTATCAGAATTTAAATTGATTTTAGCTTGGGCCAATGTTGCCCCAATATCTGGGCCAATGTTGCCTTATCTTGGTTATTCATTCGTCACAGACCACCGGATTATAATTAAATTGAAAAATCTTGATAAATCACTTAATTACTAACTTAAAATAAGATATTAATGCTTACTGTGTTGTTCCTAATTTTAAAAATTGCGTTTGAGGAAGAAGTTGCCACGTGTCGATTACCGATGAATAACTCGATTGACGATTTCACGACCTGCACAAGAAAGCAGACAGCAAGTACTGTTCAAATTTATGGTTCCCCGCATTTTTGCGGTCTTCTCCTATCTGCTGACGCAAAACTTAAAAAATTATCGTTGCATTTACGATCTCTATACTACAAACAAACATTTTTTGTCAGGTGGGCCAATGTTGTCCTTAAAGGGCCAATGTTGCCCCATCATACGGTATTCATTTATTAATGTTCAATAAATAGTTGAACCAATCAATAAATCTTTAACTTACTTTTACTTAATTTACAAATTAACCAATAAAATCATGTGAGGCTGACCACTGGAGGCAACTTTTCACGCACCCGTTATTTAACAACATCTTGATTTAAAATTGAAGTAATGAACAAAAAATTATTTTTGAAAGAGAATAAAAATGACAAAAGGGCTTCTTCATTTCATACTGCCGATGGCTTATACAAATATCCGGTTTAAGTTAATAAGCAGAACGTCTATTTGTAAAAAGTATAATAAAAGTACAAATTTTATAAATCTATAGGAGATTGACACCTGTCCAGCAAAGATGTTTTCTTCACAAACAGATGCTTCCGGTACGTAAAACTTTAAACTGTAAAGTTGAGAATAAATACCATTCAATTTAAAAAGCAATTATTTACGGTAGGTCGGCACAGAGCCTGACCACGCATACAAATGATTCTTTACTTAGGAAGTGTGTCCCTTGATAACAAAATCTTCTAGGCTTTTACGCGATGACTGAATTTTGACAAAAGGGACAAAGCGTGATAGATCTACAATTGATACAAAAGTATCAAGTCGCATTGAATGTTAGTTTAATAAAAATTAATTTGATACTTTACCCTGGGTGCGACCCTGGGTTATCAGCATCACAAGCTCACAAGTAAGACTTCTTTGATTTCAGTTTTGGAAAGTTTTAATGGGAGTTTGGATACTTTCTTGGAAAGCTGGAAGGTCGTATACTGCATACAATTCAATAACATTACAATTGCTTCCGGTGTTCGGTCAACAAAGTAAATAAATGAAAATGGTGACTAAAAGTCGGTACCTATGTCATCATTTTACAATGATCATAAATTATATAATTTGTTAACTTTACGCCAACTAGCCGCATCTGTAAATATGGCATTATTGAGTTTTACTTTTTTTCACACTTAAATTTTACAATTTCATTGTCAAATGATGTCCGGTTCACTTCCAAAAATAAATTATTTCAAAATTTCAAGATAAAGCTATTTGAAATGGAAAAATACAGGGAGGAAGTTTACCGAAAAACTTTTTTTAGAATATATTTCTTGCAGGTGATTGTTATAAAATAGATATGATTTCTTTCCAAGGTTTTGGAAAATAAGGGTTGAAATTAAGTACACTGTGACGTATATTTGTATTATTTCTATATTACTGTAATAACATTAGTTATCACTTTTTTTCCTTGTGATGAGGTATTTTTGAATCTTGATATAGGTATTTAGTTAAGCAGGAGCAGTGCCATTACCTCTACAATTTGCTTTCTCTTGATTGCCAGAATGCAAATTTGCTTCGTGTGCTTGAACTCCTTGCCTTATTTCAACTCCAGATGCACCACCACCTCTAATACTGGCGGCACCACCTCCAACATGTGCATCTGCAATTCCTCCAGCCCGAGCTTGAGCATACCCCTATGAATAAAACAAAATAATCTTGAGATATGATAATAATGACAAAAAAGATGACCACACGGAATCTGTTTTGAAGGATCACCAAATTTATAATCAAAAACTTGATGAGACTTTGGTTGCGTTCGAATACATAACCCGACACATAACCGGAGTAACCGGAAATTATAGTTTGTGGCGCCCTCTAACGGATTTTTGTTGATATCGAGCATATAGGCAACCAATAAAACATAAATCTCAAAAAGGATAGAGTTTCAAAAAAAATCCTTTAGAGGTGGTGATGAACTTTAATAAGAAAACCAGTTAGATATTCGAATGCGAAGAATTTCTAGTCAAAATTGAAAAAACAGTTCAACTTCTTACCAAACACATTGCACAAACTACCAAAGCAAAAATAAAGAACTTCATTATTCCGTTTTAGTTGGATTACTGAATGATTGATAGAAATTTATGATTTATATATTACTTACTGAAATTATCAATTATTATATCATTTTAAAATTATTAAAAAAATATTTATATTATTATAATCAATTATTTTTATAATATTCATATTATTAAAATTTATTATTCCGTGACATCCATAATAATCAGCGGCTTTTGTGGTTGTAGGTGTAACAAAAAAATTGAATAGTGTATGATATTGTATGTAATGGTATTACATAAAGTTAATTGTAACTTGAGTGATGTAAAGGATTTATTATGAGCTGCTATGTGACTAAGCTAACTAGTTCAATTCAGCTACAGTGACTCACAATATTGTCTCCGGACAACTAATAAAAAAATTGTATTAATTTCAATGTAGTTTGACTTTTTGAAGTTATTTAAAACCTTTATTTTTAAAAAATTTGCTGATTGTATCCAAAGGTACACTCTTCCCTTAGTTCGTCTTTCGTCAAGCCCTTTAGATGTAAATTTTAACACACAAACTAAGGTCTTTCTGAACTTTTCTTAAAATATAGTTCTCAAGTGTATAAGTTCATTTAAAACATAACTATTATTACGAATAGAAACTTACATTTTTTCATCATAAATATGAAATCACAATGTTATAATTAAAATTCAAACAGGATATAGATACCCAATATGTGCAAACTTGAAGAACACACTTTTTTTGTAAATAGATGAAACCTAAATTTTAGACGATGATGATGAAATGTTTCTCTTTGAGATTTTGTCTCCTCAATTTGGTTCCATTATTTATAATTTTCCGTAAACGTGAAATTAATCGAGTTATAGTCGTAAAACCCATTATGTAAAGGAGTAGAGGATTACCAACAATTTCCAATTGAGAGATACCTAAATCCTGCTTGTTTCTTCCTGTAGTTTCTCGAGATTTTTCGCAAACTATAAGCATTTATCAGCTTTTATTACAAATCAGGGACCACCAAACAATTAAACTTGATAATTATTAACTAAAACTGAGATTATAATATTTATAAATTATAATAATAAATAGAGATTCAGTCAAAATCACGGAATCAGACCTCGGTTCTGGGGGGGGGGGGGTACAGATTCTCGATTTTTATTAACAAAACGCCACCACACGGAATAATTTCAAACTCTATTCTGCACGTATATAGTAAGATGCAATCTCCAGTGTGTTTACGGGTATTTGGTGTTTTAGTTTGTGTAAATTAATATAGTTTAAATTTAAAAAACACGATGTGAAGTTAAGTAAAAGCTTCTAATTTATTGTATTTTAATTGCAATTACTAATTACATAACGCCACCACACGGAATAATTTAAAAGTTCATTCTGGACGTAATATAGTGGCGGCACCAACGGCAATGTAAAACGCGAATATATTGCGGTAATAATTGACCAAACAGGGGATCTCCTACTACAATCAAAACATAGGTCATCCTGTGCATATCTGCGATGGCTGAGAGAGGAGACGCCAATCGCATAAAAGGTTCATAATTACATTGTGTGCAATTTTGTTACTATAATTATTTAATTTTTCAAATATGTACAGGTTTTTTATTAGTTGGCAGGTACGATTTTTACATCACCGATTTCATGCATATAAAGTACTGTTTATACAGTAGGTACTGCTTTAGTAGTTACAATTTCAGCGGTGTGAATGCAAAAGACATTAACATCGCAATATGTTATTATATTATTTGTAGTATAAATATAAATTACAATTTTGTCGTTATTTTTCCAGTATTTTTATAGTAGGTATATTAGTATTTTCATCAAGTTGCACAATATTTGAATTAAAGAAAATTTAACTTTTATCAAAAACTTTAAATAAACAATCGCACTGAAGTCATAACAACCTTAAATCTATGGCAATTTAGGGGCTTAGAATTTTTTTGTTATTTCCTCTTGTTATTGTTAAAGTATTAATATTTTCAAGAAGTTCCAGAATATTTGACGGTCAAAATTTCCTCTCGCCTGGACTAATATAAACTGCAAACATTTACATTGCCAAAATTGAGGTTATAAGTCCAATGTTGAATTTGCGTTGCTAGGCAACACACAATACCCATTCAGAAAAAAATAATTATTACAATATCTTAACATACAATATTTTAATAATATTTTGCAATACAATTTACTTCTTTATTATAAACATTATTAATTTATTAATATTCATTTTTCATTTTATTGAACAATAATTTCAGTTTATTTAATTGATGCAAGTTAGGTTGCCTAACCCAACGACCTGATTACTTACAGAATTTTAATATAAAAATATAAATTAATAATTTATATTATATTTTCATTATTAGATTTTATTTTCCTATATCGTAAAACAAACTAAGTTTAACATATTGAAGTAATTCATGGTATATTTTAAGTATAGGTATGAGGTTATTCAAATTGGTGTAATTTATTCAAAATTAACATAATTCAAATGTAATAAAATTTAGTCAACCAAAACTTAAAATTGTAATTTTTAATAGTAAAGGATTAGAATAATGACGGAAAACAATTTAAAATTTTAGTGTAAATGTAATTATGTAATTCTTCAAAATAAGCGAATATTAGGCAAGCTAATATTAAAATTATGCACATAATAATAAAGCTTCTATATAATTCTTTTCAAAGGAAAATTACAATTAATAAATTATTTTTATTCTGAAAGTTGAAGTTATTGTTATTAACGACATTCCTGTATACTTTAATATAATTTACCAAGGAAAAGTCTCTTTTCTCTTATTTGGAATCTGGAATGGAATCTCTTCCATTATTAATTTTCTTCTCATTGGAAACTTATCGTTACCTTATTTTCACGATCTGATTATTAAGAATTTGACCATTTGAGGGGACCAATGCAGATAATTGATCTGATTGCTGGCATGTATAGTGAAAAATAGAATCTGGATTTATTTATTACTTATGTAAGTTTCCAATTGGATTTTGACCCATTGATGTTATTCGTGAATGTTATGTGATATCCATAATTGAACAACATTTATGTATGGTTTATGGTATACTTTATAGATGATTTTTCTTCGCGGCCAACAATTGAATCATAACTGGCCCCCGGAGTGATAAACAGCTTTTTTGGTATAATAGATGGAGTTTAATTCCATCTGAATATAAAAGAATCTACGAGTAAATGGCAGTATTTTGCTCCTAAGCTGAGTATAATGGCTAGCCGCTCTTGAAGAGCAGGAGGTCAATTTAAGCAGAGTAGCCATAATTAGTAGGTATCTACAAAATAAATTAAAATTTAAGGTTAGCAGCTAATTAAATCATTGTAAACACTCAAAGTGTCATTTCGGCCATATTTATGTATAAAAGAGGACCAGCTCTAAAATTTGTGTAAAGTAAAATTAAAATATAACTACTAAATTTGTTTTCATAAAGTTTTCAAAATTTTAATTTATCAATAAATTATCGTTGTCTTCTTTTTGAAAAATTTTGAAAAACATGAATTTGGTGAAAAATAGCAATAATTTAACCAAACAAGTTGACCTTATCTAAAAACCCAAAAAATGCAGAAATATAAAATTAATTAAAATACATTAATTAATTAATTAAAATAATTAAATAAAAAAATTAAGAAAGATACAATATTATTTTTTGAAATGACAGAAAATGCAATCATTTGCTTATACCTGCACCTACTATAAATAGAAAATTAGCACTGTAAAAGTTTGAGATTCAAATAACCCCTGAAGTAATTAAAATTAAATTGTCAAAATGCCTTCTCTCCTCGTCCTGTGACGCATCCTTCCATCTCTTGTTCTCCCTTCATGGGAATTTGACTCAATTTTTATTAATCCCAACTATGTCTCTCACATCAATCATGTGATATTTTAATATTTTAATATTTTTTTTTTACATTTGTATTGTCGTATTTTCTTTGGGATGAAGAAGTTTCTTTGTAATTGCTAATTTTGTAAAATTTGTAAATTTGAAAATTATGTGACACTTCCGGTTTTATAGAGAGGTAGGGGGTCGAATGCTTTTTGATAAAAGAGCTCGCAGACGACCTTCGGTGTTGCGAGGTTCGTAGAATTTTGAGGGGAATTTTTGTAGAGTTTTGATTTTGAGATAGAGAAAAATAAATTTAGTGAAAAAGAAAATTGTTAATTATTTTGTTTATTAATTATTAGAAGGAATAAGTTTTAAAAAAGTTGGATATTTGATGAATAAACGTACGAAGCGTTTTAAAAGTACTAATAAATTTAACAAGGTCGCGAGATTGTGACGGCATAAGAGATGCGGAGCATATGCAATATTCGAGAACAATAATTTTTTGAAAATTTTGTTTTAATTTTTAAAAACAGTTTAATTTGGATTTATAAGATTTCAGTATAATATTATATTTTTATTAAGTTGTTTATATGGTTGGCTTTTAATGGTATATAATAAAAAATATAGGTTAATTTTAAAATTATATTTGAAATTATGAGTTATTTTTATTTCTCCACACTTTCATTAAACTTGCGAAAAAATAGAAACAAAAATTTTTTGTATATTTATTTTCTTTAAAAACTTTGCAAAGCTAGGTCAAAGTTTAAGTTTCTTCAGGTGCATCTGTAGCTTCACCTCCATCAGGTGCTGCAGTAGTTTCTTCACCTCCACCTGAACCTGCAGTTGTTTCTCCTCCTGGTGCTTCAGTAGCCGCCGGTTCAGTAGCTGCGGGTTCCGTAGCCGCCGGCTCGGTAGCTGGAGCCTCAGTAGCTGCCGGTTCCGTAGCCGCCGGCTCAGTAGCTGCAGGTTCAGTAGCTGCCGGTTCAGTAGCGGCTGGTGCAGTAGCGGCTGGTTCAGTAGCTGCAGGAGCTGAAGTTTCCGCGCTAGGTGCAGCTGTAGTCGTGGTTGTTGTGGTGCTTCCAGTTGTTCTCAGACCCAAAGTAGTTGAAGTTGCTGTAATATTAATAAATAATAATTAATTTTATTTAAAACTTGTTAGCTTACAACTTTGCTTTTCATTAATTTCTACACAGAAAATATTGACAACTAATTTATTGGTTAGTATTTTTATCATTAAATGGTCAGTATTTTTTAAAATAAATGGTAAGTATTATAATAATATTTTGGTCAGTATAAATATTTAAGTGTCAGTATTAAATCGAATTTTGGTCAGTATAATTTGTTATTTTGGTCAGTATAATAAAATTTGTTAATTTGGTCAGTATTTACAGTTTAGCACTGCAAGTTGTTTGTTTGGTTAGTATACTTTATTGCTTAGTTAATTTTTGTTGTCAGTAACCATTTTTAATATAAAATAAATACAGAAAAATTTTCTTTAATTAATTAAATATGTGTAAACATGGATGTGCACACATTGATTGGTTAAACACATCAAACAAAATCTACTGACCATATTATTTAAAATACTGACAATTTATTTAAAATACTGACAACTTATTTAAAATACTAGTAAAATAAATACAAGCCGAAAATATTCTTGTAAAATTTTCATATAAAACTAGCTGTTGCCCGCGACTTCGTCTGCGTGGAATTCACTTTTTTGCGCGCAAACCCTTTTCCTTCCGTCTCTATATTCTATATTCTCTACTCCATCGGTCTCTCTCTCCTGGTATGTTGTCCACAGTTTCTCCATGCAGTCCTGTCCTGCACGCTCTCTTTCCACTCATCCACCTCTACAGCTCCCAAATCGTACCTCGCTTGTTATTCCTGGCTTCAACATTACTCTGGCACTCCATCCTCCAACTCCCATCAGTTCCCATTTCCGGCTACCTCCACCTCTCGTACTCTTTGTATCTTCCTCATTTTCCCTTCTTCTTTCCATTCCGTTTGACGTTTCATTTCTCTCTCTCTACTCGCGCTAGAAACGACAACCCAAATCAACTTTTCGGAGGTTCTCGTTATATCCTAACCTATCTCACACTTTTATTTTTTAATTTCTAAAAGTTTATTATTTTCCTTTCTAAACAAAATTCCATGCTTCTGGACAGTAGACCCAACGGTTTAGGCTGTGCTTTGGAAACTTGAAGGACGTCGACAGTGGGAATCTCGTTAATCCATTCGCGCGCGTCACCACTAATTAGATATTAGGTGATAAATCCTATATTTATGTATATTTTTGTTTATAAAGAAAATCCCATGCTTCTAAACGTAGACCCACCGGTTTAAGCTGTGTTTTGTAAAATTGATGGACGTCGACAGTGGGAATCTCGTTAGTCCATTCCTGCGCGTCACCACTAATTAGATAATAGGTGATAAATCCCTTTTAGATAGGATTTTCATAAAATCCTTTCTTAGTGCTCGCCTACGTGATAACAGGAACCTCTGTGCAAAATTTCATCTCTAAGGACCCAGTAGTTTGGGCTGTGCGTTGATATATCAGTCAGTCAGTCAGTCAGTCAATCAGTCAGTCAGTCAGTCAGTTTATTCTTTTATATATATAGATTACCCTAATTATTTTGCAACAGGTACTATTTATTTAAAAAATTTGTTTAAATTTTTTATAATATTATGTAGTAGATACATTGTGGCAATATTAATTTAATAAAAGTTAATAGTTATTTGATTAATTTCATATTATATTCGCAATTTTATTGCGTCCATATTTAATTATTTTCTTGCTTTTTTTCTTTTCTTTCTCTGCGGGGTTGGTAGACTATAATATTAATAAACTCTATGTAATATCTTTTTTTTAATTAAGTTAACGTTTCGAGGGTTGTGTTTCCTCTTCGTCAGACCAATTAATAATATAATATGTCATAAATTGATAAAAAAAAGATATATAGAGTTTAATATTATTGTCCACCAACCCCGCAAAGAAAGAAAAGAAAAAAAAACAAAAAAAAAGTTATTTGATTGTTTCAATATTTCACACTACAAATTGTATTTATTTTGTATATTTGCTGCAATATTGTACAAATTGTTATAAATTTTTTTCAGTGTTTGAACAAATTTAAATCTTTAAGTGTAGGAAAATATAAAACTTAAGCTGAACTTAACACCAAATCAAAATTTTTTCAAATTTAACTTAAATTTAAAATTTAGAAATTTAAAAATTTAAAATTTAAAAACAGAAACAATAAATTATATTAAATGAAAGGTATAGATGCAAACTGAGACATATCCATAAAATAAATCGAATAAAAATAATTTTTGCATTTTTCTGAAATATTAATTTAATTTTAATAATAAATTAAAATATATAAATTAATATTGAATACAAATCATATAAATAAAAAATAAAAATGAATTTAATCATAACCATTAAGTACAAAAATATTTATTTTTCTGTGAGAAATTTTTAGAAATAAAAAAGTAACTTGCGGATAGTTGGTCTGGGATGACGTCTCCGTTTTTTTAATATCCAAAAACAATCCTCTTTGGGGTCTGTGTCGGACTGTATAATCGAGGCAGCTTCCTGAAGACATTTTCTGGTTATTTCTTTAACTTAAACTAATTAATTAAAACTCACAATTATGCAAAAGCACACCGACGTGGCGAAAATTAAAACATGCAAGTTCATTCTTATTCCCGTGTCAGAAATTTATAAAAATTACAATAGTACCACAGTGACATTCACGTTATATATAACATAAAGACTAATGTGATACACGCCATCCAAAGGATGTATGTTATGATCATTGGATTTCAAATTTGTAACAAGGTTAATTCTTATCTAAATCTCTATTAAAATAATATACTTTTTATCAAATATATCAATCTCGGTTTCCCTTTTGCACTAATCCATTAAAATTTAAAATGTAATTTTTCCGTAGATATTAAAAATTAAAACAACTATGAATATAATAATATGTCAATTGGGGTTATCTATTAAATTGATATAATTGAAGGACTTTCCCTTACTAAATTAGTAATTACAGTATTTTATAATTAAAAAATTTATTTCGATTATCATGAGTAGTTACGAAGGGTAAATCACATGGGGGTGTTAAAATTTAGAAAGATCTTGAGAGATTTTCTAATAAGTATTCAAGTGATTTGTGGCTACTCAACATATTACAAAATATTTGGTAGGTATTGATATTTAAACAACAATGCTGCTAACTTCATTTATTTATTTATCTAATAAAACTTCCACAAAAACATTACATTGGACATAATGTGAAAGAACATGTCAACAACAACAACATAATAGCCACTTATAATTTAAGAAATGGCAAGAAAATCTACCAATCACAATGATTTTGAACTTTTAATTTCTTAAATTCTTAAACCCATGCATAAAAAACGTACCCAGGCGTGTAGGATCACAGAGGGGCTGAGAGCCATTAGCTCCCCATAATCTTTAGATCCTGCAGGCGAAATTTATTAGAAATTCTAATAGCTGATTACATTACACTAATGTAGTGTAGAAGATGACCTTCTTTTCGATTTCTGTGCAAAATTAATCAAAGCATCGCAAAAAGGCGTTAAATTGGCAAAATTAATTTTCAAACCACGAACGCAATTTTTGACAACTCCCTCTCACCTTTATCGCAGTTGATCTTCTGCTACCCGAGTGTTATAGCTCAGCCTGCGGCTTTCGCATTTCCTTTAACGAATTTTTGCACTTCGTTACATGGTACTACTTTCTCATTTCATTTCAATATTTCTAAGTACGGCCCATGCATTTTATTTAAATGAATTAATGAATTAAAGGAATATAAGGGTTAGTTCAGGAAGGAGTTCTCTTTAGAGACACAAACCATCATCACAATGGACCGACACACACGATTGACAAAGTGTAATTAGTCAATATAAACCAGACTTCACCAACAAAAAACGCATGAAATGCGAAAGAAGGGTTAGTTCTTCGGCACACCGCTTATGGTAACCAAAGAAACCTACCTTTACCTTGCGAGAATGGATGCCCAATGCCAGCTAGCTCTTGAGATCTTTCAGGGGAGAGTAAGTTACATTTATTTTGACGGACAGATTGGCTTATACACTGAATTAACCACTGATATTAAAAAAAAACTCATATAACTGAATAATTAAATATAATAAAATCATAATAAAAAATATACACAAATCTATAAAAATTACACTTTAAATCTAAAATAACAATTGATACAAAAATACTTAAACTAATAAAATAAAGGGAAGTTAATAAAATTATAATTATTAATATACAGGGTGTCCCCGCACTCACTTTACATAACTTTGGTGGTGATAGAGGACACTTTTCCAAGAACAATATTTAAAAAAAATTTTTTTCTAAATTCAAGCCCTCGAGAGTTAGGCCTCTTTAAAGCATTTTTTTAAATTTCCACCTTCACGTAGCCATAGCCCCGAAAATATTGATTTTTCAGTAAAAATGGTTTAATACTTTTTTAAAGAGCGTGAAATGATCTACAAACTAAGTGCAAACCTTTTTTTGTCTAAAATCAACGGCTTTCGAGTTATGAATTAAAGTATGTTAAAAAATGTCGAAAAATTCGAGCTTTTATTTTTTTTGGTTTTTTTCAAAACCCTGTATCTTTTAAACGAAACATTTTACAAAAAATCTGACGCCCCATTTCGGATAGGAAATTTAACGGACTACAACTTTTGTCTAGTAAAAATTTTTGAGAAACCAATCAATTTCACAGAAAATCAGAAAATAATAAACAAGTCAGCTACAAAACAAAAAATTAAATTCAAAAATTTTTATTTTTTTTGAAAAATTATTTTATTAATTAATTTTAAACTATTACATTATTTAAGTAAATGTTGAAAATGACCAACCTCATTTTCAATACACAGTCGTGATCGTTTTAAAAGATGTTTTATAGTATTACTTATTAAATTTCCTTTTTTGTTAAGAGCCACTATAGCAGGGGTGGTCAACAAAGTCGAGGAATCGACCAGTCGATCACGAGGCCAATTTTGGTCGATCGGTGATTGTGAAAAAGTGTCAAAAATTGAATTTTTGCGATTAAAAGTATCAAAAAATCAACTTTTTTCGATTTTTTCTCGACAAACGTCTTTTAAAACAATCACGGCTGTGTATTGAAAATGAGGGTGGTCATTTTCAACATTTACTTAAATAATCTAATCGTTTAAAATTAATTGATAAAATAATTTTTCAAAAAAAATTAAATTATTATGAATTTAATTTTTTGTTTTGTACCTACCTTGTTTATTATTTTCTGTGAAATGGGTTGGTTTTTCAAAAATTTTTACTAAACAAAAGTTGTAGTCCGTTAAATTTCCTATCCGGAATGGGGCGTCAGATTTTTTGTAAAAGCATTCGTTTAAAAGTTACAGGGTTTTGAAAAAAATCAAAAAAAGAAAAAGCTCGAATTTTTCGACATTTTTTAACATACTTTACTTCATAACTCGAAAGCCATTGATTTTAGACAAAAAAAGGTTTAAATCTAGCTTGTAGATTATTTCACGCTCTTTAAAAAAGCAATAAACCATTTTTACTGAAAAGTCAGTATTTTCGGAGCTATGGCCACGTGAAGGTGGAAATTAAAAAAAATGCTTTTAAGAGGCTTAACTCTCGATGGCTTGAATTTAGAAAAAAATTTTTGTTAAATATTGTTTTTAGAAAAGTGTCCTCTATCACCACCTAAGTTATGTAAAGTGAGTGTGGGGACACCCTGTATATAAATAAAACGATACTAAAATAAAATAAGTACTTGATCAGAGTACATAAATTTTGAAAATTAATAGATAATTAGATAAAATTAAATTCACAAAAATAGGGAAATTCCTTTATCATTTAAACTTTACTCACATGTAAAATAATTGTCGAATTTAATCATTTGAGGTACTAAAAGATAGAGATGAGGTTTTGAAACTTGAATTTTCTAAATCTTCCTTTTTCACAAATATTACACAGTTAATTGATATAATTGTGATAGTTTTTCTTTTTAATTTTAAATTTTCGGTAGTTTTCAGATATAATGTTCTTTAAAGAATTCACGAAATATCCAATAATCAGTTTAAATAGATATGTCTTTCATGACAGTAACTGTATTGTAAAAATTAATATTTTTATTTTTACACACTCTACATCAGAATAAGTCTATAAATTTGTTAACCAAGATCAGTATTTCAAGTTCAAATTTTGTCGGTCACAAAACTCGTAAAACTTTAATTGTTTTAAAATAATGTTTATAATAAATCTCATTACTTAAAATTGCACACGGTAGATTATAATTCGATAATTTCTTCAAATCCAAAACAATATTTCAGGTATTTTATTTTATATTATAAATTTTGTCTATATCACTAGGTATTAATTTTGATTGTTCGGTATTGTTCTTAACATTTAATTTTACACAGATACGACTTGAAAACGATAAATTATTTTAGATAAAACACAAACTTTGTTTAAGATAAGGTAAAAGATACATTAAAGGTATGAATTAACTACAGTTGATTTCTGTTAATTACAGTCAAAAACTATAGAGAACTTTAACGAGATTCCGCCCAAACGCGAACACCCCGGAGTTACATCTTCTGGTAAAAGATTAAGGATCTTGCTTACAGATAACTGAGGTCCCTTCCTCCTTTTTTGATTTTTATATGAATTCCCTTTCTTACAAAATCTTATCCCCAATCCTTCAAAAATACTCTCCTTCCAATTGATTTTCACGTAAAATTCCTAGGAAAACAATTAAATTTGATGATCTAACAGAACGTTACATAAGGCTAAAATCTGCACAGATTTCAGTCGCCAAAAACTTATTTTTCCTAAGAATCCTAAGATGACTTCATTTATTACATCATTTTTGAATAGTTACAAAATTTAACGTAAATACAGGGTGGTCTGATTTAAAACTCTCTTAAAAATGATTAATTTTTATTCAAAAATTAATGTAATTTAAAATCTCATGACAAATCAATTGACAGGGACGTATTAAAGAAATTTTTATTTAAATTAGTACAAAAAATTACGATAGCAAAAAGCGTACCGTTACATCCTTGAATTCAATGCATTTTGCTAGCAGATGGTTGATAACGTGAACCTCTGGCGTATGAAACCTTCAGTCTCGCCAGCTCGACGATATTAGTGAGCGTATATAATTTTTTGCTTGGACAAATAGTTTTTTGGTCCAATGTTACCATTTTTGTCGTGCCAGTCGTTTGAAATGAGTAAGTCAGCTGTCGTGTGGTGTTTTTGGCTCCTGTTTGTAAACATCTGGAAATAGCAGAGGCTCTCTTGTGTGGCGATCTATTACGTAGTTTTTGGTGAGCAAGTTGTGGAACCATTTTAGATTTCCTCCAGTTGGTTACGTCATATTGTTGTCAGGATTGTTGTTGTTTTAGATGATCACTTGGGAAATTCCTTCGTCATATGAATCGTCCAGCGTTGCATAACATCTCCAACAACATCTCTCTCACTGGTCCAGTTCCAGCTACAGATCTGCAAGCAGTGGTTTAGTGTCGCGAACACCGATCAAGTATTTTTCAGTGTAAATTAACAAGTTACAGATTTTCATCGTTTAAGCCGCACGTTTGACAGCGATTGGAAACGAACACCTGTCACCATGATATTGGAAACTTACCTTAAGGCGCTGGAGTAAGTAAATTTTATCTTTTCCAATTCGTATGTACCGACGTGTTGAGTATATTGAGTAACCGTTTGAGATTATTCTAGTCACAATCTAGTAAATAAGGTCTGTGGCATCTCACTACATTGTCCAAAGCTTTTTGTGACCCTTCTGCGCAGCATGTGCGTATGTTGACGGCCACCATCTTTGATTTTTTCCCCGCGATAATTTAAATTCCTGTGTTAAAAACGAAGTCAATAAAAATGTTTTCAAATAATATGTATTTAATACAAATATTGTAATTGATGAATTAGGTATTTGTTAATAGGTAGATTAGATAGATATTGTAAATAATACACAATTTCATATTATATAGTTTTTAATATAATATATCTCAGATCAATCATCGTTAAATCAATTTAAACCCTTTTCAAGTATTTGTGGTTCTAAAAAAAACCATTTTGTTTTGGATAATTTATTATCACCCTGTCATCTGCAAATTTTTAAATTCGTGAGCCTTTAAAAAACCACTCGATGCACAGGGGTCTCACTTTCCTCAATAGACACTTATACGTATAAACAAGAACAACAACAAATAAACAACAGTAACACAACAGAAAATCCAAAAATCTGATCAAGTCTTAAAATGTACAACACGACGTACGAAAGATTGTCAAGTAAATGTAAACAAACAAGATGGTGGTGGACAACATACAACAGCGTGTTGCCTAACTTCCTAAATTTTGGCATGCGCGGATCGAGGAGCCACAGACCTTATTTACTAGATTGTGATTCTATTTATATTTTGGTATTTGAACTGGGGGGGGGGACTTTTTGATTTTCATCATTCTTTGCTACTGTGTGTCTGTTCACCACAGTAATTTACATTGCAATTATTGGAAATGTGATAGCCACTCTCAGGTTCTGTGTGTCAACAATTATTAAAGTATTAGATTACTATTTGCGTTTTTTGTTAGTTTCCCCAAGCTACCGGTCTTTTTTCAGAAATCAACGACCTACGCCTTTGCATGAATAATGAGCTAGTCTATTGATATCGTGGCCAAACAAACTCGAGAGGTTATCTCTGGATTGTAACGGACTCTGGTCACTGTTTGGGTTAATCCTAATCCTAACCCTCTCATTAGGGGTTGCGATTCAGAGGGTAGTTTTTGTAGCAAGGTCAAGACACCTTCTTTATTCCACCGTTCAATTGACGACGGACGGTGAATTTTTTTCAACTTCTGTACAAAAATCAATAATCACGATATCGCAAAAACAGAACTTTGAAATTGAAAAATTAAAAGCCAAAATCAAGTATCAAAAGAAAATTATTAAAATGAAATTTTACTTAAAACTAAAAGTTACGTAAAAGGTAAAGTTATGAAGAAAATAAAAACTCAAGAAGAAACAAAAATGGCTCATCGTTCTCTTGACACCGTTGATTATGACTATTGTCGTGTTGGGATTTAGATGATAAACAGTAGCGAATACGTCGAAGGACGCTACTGAAGGATTTTCAGTTTTTGTATTTTGGTCTTTGAAGAAAAAGATAATTTTTGAATTTGTGCTGGAATTTTATTTTAAGGTTGAGTTTCTGATGTGCGGAAACTCTACGAGCAGATTACTTATTCTATAAGGACGAAGTTTGCCGTCTTCTTCCAAATGAATGATTCAGCCTTCTTCGTTCCTGTGTTTAAGGTGGCGATCTAGCCCATAATTAATGCAATGTTAATTGTGGCGTTTTTAGTGTCAAACGGCAGCGCTTAAGCAGCAAAAACTATTGCACTTATAAACAAATGATGTATACAGGGTGTCCCCGCACTCACTTGACATAACTTTGGTGGTGATAGAGGACACTTTTCAAAGAACAATATTTAACAAAATTTTTTTTTTAATTCAAACCCTCGAGAGTTAGGCCTCTTTAAAGCATTTTTTTTCATTTCCACCTTCACGTGGCCATAGCTCCGAAAATACTGATTTTTCAGTAAAAATGGTTTAGTTCTTTTTTAAAGAGCGTGAAATAATCTACAAACTAGGTTTACACCTTTTATTGTCTAAAATCAACGGTTTTCGAGTTATGAATTAAAGTAAGCAAAAAAATGTCAAAAAATTTGAGCTTTTCTTTTTTTTTGGTTTTTTTAAAAACGCTGTATCTTTTAAACGAAACATTTTACAAAAAATCTGACGCCCCATTCCAGATAGGAAATTTAACGGACTACAACTTTTATCTAATAAAAATTGTTGAGAAACCAATCCATTTCACAGAAAATCAGAAAATAATAAACAAGGCAGCCACAAAACAAAATAATTTTTTGTTTTTTTCATTCAATTCATTCACAAAATTTTTATTTTTTTTGAAAAATTATTTTATTAATTAATTTTAAACTATTAGATTATTTAAGTAAATGTTGAAAATGACCACCCTCATTTTCAATACACAGTCGTGCTCGTTTTAAAATATGCTTTATAGTATTATTTATAAAATTTCCATTTTTAACAAATACTTGTAATAATTTAAAATTAATTAATAAAATAATTTTTCAAAAAAATAATAATTTTGTGAATTTAATTTTATGTTTTGTAGCTGCCTTGTTTGTTATTTTGTGATTTTCTGTGAAATGGATTGGTTTTTCAAAAATTTTTACTAGACAAAAGTTGTAGTCAGTTAAATTTCCCATCCGGAGTGGGACGTCAGATTTTTTGTAAAATCTTTCGTTTAAAAGATACAGGTTATTGAAAAAAACCAAAAAAAAGGAAAGCTCAAATTTTTCGACATTTTTTAACTTAATTTAATTCATAACTCGAAAGCCGTTGAGTTTAGACAATAAAATGTTAGAATCTAGTTTGTAGATTATTTCACGCTCTTTAAAAAATCACTAAACCGTTTTTACTGAAAAATCAATATTTTCGGGGTTATGGCCACGTGAAGGTGGAAATTTAAAAAAATGCTTTAAAGGGGCGTAACTCTCGAGGGTTTGAATTTAGAAAAAAATTTTTGTTAAGAGCGCGCTGCAAATTTTGATACAAAAACATTTTTCGACAGATGGCGTGCCCTAAAATATTAATCTTTTATAGTTATCTTTTCACCAAAACAGAATTCTAATAATTTATAAAAGTCATATGAATAAACGATAACTAAGCTAGGCAATAAGGAAGTTTGAAGTTTCAAAGATAAATATTTTTAAATATATTCAATATTTTCACATGTGCATATCTTTTTGGAATATACTTGTAAATATTCAACATTGGAAGCTCAAACTCCTTATTGCCTAGCTTAGTTATCGTTTATTCATATGACTTTTATAAATTATTAGAATTCTGTTTTGGTGAAAAGATAACTATAGGGTGTTTTTATAGCTGCATGAGAACTTCAAAATGAAATAAAACATTAAAAACCTGACGGAATGTTTTGGTTATAATTTTTTTATGAAAGTACAGTTAAAGGCATTTATGATTTGAACATGACTTCCGGCATGTGACCACCACGACTAATGGTTACGAAGCGCATCCGTTCAGTCCAATTTTTGACCACTTTTTCCAATATTTCTGGCTTTATTTCATAAATGGCTTGCTGAATATTAGCCTCCAATGCTTCTAGAGTTGTTGGTTTGTTAGCATAAACCATGGATTTAACATACCCCCACAGAAAATAATCTGGAGGTGTCAAATCACACGATCTTGGAGGCCAATTGATAGGACCACGTTTTGAAATAATGTTGGCACCGAATTGTCCTTTCAATAAATTGATGGTTTCGTTGGCTGTGTGGCACGTAGCACCATCCTGTTGGAACCATAAGTTGTCTCTTGAAGTTTTGGAAACAAAAATGTATTGAGCATGTGTCGATATCTCACACCATTCACCGTAGCGGTAGCTCCTTTCTCATTTCGAAAGACATATGGACCAATGATGCCGTTGGCGTTTATTCCACACCAAACAGTCAATTTTAATGGATGCAATGGAGTCTCAAGATAATGTCCCGGATTGGTCTCACTCCATATACGGCAATTTTGTTTGTTCACATACCCATTTAACCAGAAATGTGCCTCGTCACTGAACAAAATTTTACGGTAAAAAAATGGATCCACTTCCAATTGGTTGGAAGCGAATTTGGTAGCGTTGTTCAATGGCCAAGCTATGCATTATCAAATGCCAAACCTTGCTAAACACAAATGTCAAAAAACTGTTTCCATAGCAATCTTGATTCAATTGTTATCCCTATTGAAAGTTCTCATGCAGCTAAAAAAACACCCTATATAAAAGATTAATATTTTAGGGCACGCCATCTGTTGAAACATGTTTTTGCATCAAAATTTGCAGCGCGCTCTTAAATATTGTTCTTACAAAAGTGTCATCTGTCACCACCTACGTTATGTAAAGTGAGTGTGGGGACACCCTGTATATAAAATAAGTCTTCTAGTAGCTAGCATTAGAAGAAATATGTCGGAATTTAAATTTTTACATACAAAAACGGGAGCACCTGAGTAGACGTTAATATGTAATTAAATTTTGAAATTGAAGTTTTAAAATAAAGGTAACTGTCCATAGAACATTTTGTATATATCAGAATTAAGATTTTTTCTCGAAATATATAGAAAAATCGTGTGTATAAAAGTGATTTCTAAATTGAAGGGCTCGGTGCAATAACCGGCTAAACGCCAATTTTTTCGAAAATGAGTTATACTATTTTTAAAAGCTTTTATTCAGGTCACTCATCTGACGTTTGTACCAAAAAGATGGCGATTGGACGTATGTGCAGTACACCAAAGTTCACTTTTTACTTTTTTACATAAAACTTTTACTTAAAAATTTAAAAGGAAAAGTTACATTTACGCCCACGTATGTATTTAACCGCAATCTTTCAAAATCCTAATCTCTTACACGCTCCACTCATTAAAAAATATCAGTAAACATTTTTATTATACATCTTAATTACTACCGTGGTGGAATAATCCAACCTAGTGCACCCGCTGGGCGTGTCTACAAAACAATACGCAACAATTTCACCAAAGTGACAAGTGACATTTACATTTCTTGAACATTTATTTACATTTTAATACTATTCCTTATTTTTTTTTACATTCCATTTCATCAATATTATTATTATTATTTATAAACTCTCACTGGGCCCAAACCGTTTCCTTCTCACATTTTTATAAATAAATATTTATAACCTTACAATTCCCGGTAATTACATACTAATAGGATGTTAGGCCGTTATAGCCCTCTCATCTATAATATTTCATTACGTATGTTCAACAGTTACTCAATAACAACATTTTCATGAAATGCAGGATAAAACTTTGAAAAACCTAAAATTTACATTACTTCATAATTCACACAGACGAAAAACCTTTTCCTTTTCAAATATGTTACTCTACATCTTCATACATATCACAATTACAATCACATTTAAAACCTCTCACAAACCATACATTTTTTGCGTTTCACCTTTTTGTACTGTATATCTGTTCTACAATTAACTTTAAAAAAATTTAATTTAACAACTCCTACAGGAGAAAAACCTTTTCCTTTTCACATTTACAACTATATAATGTGCTCAACAATACACTTTCAATATACATTTAGCCCCACGCTTTTGTTGATGTTTTATAATAATACATACTAATATCACACCTAGGGAATAGGGAATTCCCTAACTGTTAAGGAATCGTAAGGAACAGTAAAATTTGGCTTACACTGGCAATTGAATTAAATACAACCGCAAATCCGGTAATGTAATGGGTGGAAAGGAAAGTTAACGATTGTTAACGAATAACGATTCGTTAAGAGTAAATCAATAGGGTTGTTATTTTGTAAATGTATGAGATTTATTATTATATTAATGGTTTTTCACCAGTGCCAAATCTTTTATACATTGCATATTGTGACTTTAAATAATTTTTATTCATATTAGTGTTTAACTCTTTAGTACTCATCCATACACTAATCACAGTTTTCTAAGGTGTAAATACCTCCTATTTGTATAACAAATGAAAGCGACGAAAAACCATTAATGTACGACAATTATTTTTAACTCTTATTTCAATAAAGCATTATTTTAATTAATATTAATTAACAAAACGATGGAAGATTTAAAATTAAACACCAAATCTATTAAATATACGCAATAAAACTCAATATATTGTAATCACCTGATTTACCAATTGCATTTCAATCTAAATTGCGTTTTACTCAAAACTACGCTTTCTAACTTAAGCCCTTCTTACTAATCACCGGAGATTTATTTCCCGAAGGTCATGCATGTGTTGTTTTAAGTGGAGTTACATCGCTACATCGTCTTCAAATTTAACAAATTCATTGCACCATTAAAAATACATTAAAGTTAAATTAAAGTTAAAATAAAATCATTACATATTTAACCCTACACTGCTCCATTTTTTATTTCTACTCAAAAAAATATGACAACTGTGTATTAAGTCATAACTAAAGTTTGTTCGTTTGTATGAACTAACTTGCTCGGTTTAAGTTAGTGCAAATGAACTGTGTTCGTTTGGCTGCTCAGTTCATGCCCGAACATGAATTTCGTGCTCGACCTCCATATGAGGAGTAGGCAGTGCAAGTTAGAACACTATCTAACTTTTGTGGTGGGAGTATTTTGATCTCGAAAGATAACCCAGTTCAAGTTAGTTCATACAAACAAACAAACCTATAGAATGATGGAAAAATATTTTGGACGGCTCCTTTGTCTGTTATTTTTAAATTTTGTTAATTTAATGGCAATTATTTAAGGCAATTTAATTGCCTTACCTAGCATAAAAACACACAGAGCCGCAAAACAACTTAAAAAAAATTATTTTAAACAGTCTAATGGCTCAAACATACAATTTTATTATATTTTATTTCAGAAAAAAACAGTTTATAACGATAAGACTAAATATGCACAAACATACACTCCCGCCATTATGTGATAGCAACCAACTAAATTTCTTCATTATGGTTATAATGCTAATGCCAGTCTAAGGGCCGATCTATTCATCTCTTCGCAAAGCGCATCGTAATTACGAGCCAAATAAGTTTACAAGTGCCCTGCAAAAAATTTGGGTATATTCATTTTGTCGTATCTTGTTCTTAGGTATTGCGAACTTACTAAACAGGACGATGTTTTCTTCTAGTTGGTATATGACAGAGTAGGATAGCGCTATAATATATTGTTATGAGAGAAAGAGATAAAATAGTTTTGGTCCAGGTCATTAGAAATGCAAGAAACCACGTCGAAAAACTACCTGAAACTACCCTCCCACAATCGCCTCGATTTCAACCCCGAGCATCCTTCCATATGTGCAATTTGTACATTTTAACAGTTTATTTATCCAAAGGAGTAAAGTGGATTTTAAAGAAATCATAATTAAACAACAAAACTTTTGTTAAATCACTTTGTTAAAAAAGTGATTACATTTTTACAGTCCCGACAATTTAAATTATCCTATTACTGAACTCTGTTTTCGTCTTGGATAAAATTAATATTATCTAAAAGATTCGTTTTGATCAATTATTTATCAAAAATTAAATTTCTCATAATCATAAATACAACACTCATAATTCTAGTAATTTTAAGTTAAAATCTGATTTGTAAAACATATTTGCCTCTTCAAAGGGCTCTTAAATTTATGTTAGCCGTAACCCATATTTACAAGGCAATAGTGGCTATTGGGATGTGAATAAACGTTTACGAACTGCTACCTTACCCGTAACGCTAATAGCTACTTTACGAAGAGATGAATAGATCGGCCCTAAATATCTTAACATTATAATATAGCTGGTACCTTACAGATACGATACACACCGATTTTAGCATACTATTATTTGAACATTATATTTAATGCATCGATTTTTAATATATCTCATATATGATACAATGAGCAGTGTGGGGTTAAATATGAACTGAAATCTTTAAAATTATTTAATCTTTAAAAACATTATTTTTTTATTTTCTGACTAAAAAGTATAAAATAAAAAAAAATTATTAAAAAATACTTTTTAAAAAAAAGCTTTTATTAAAAAACGATTTTACTAAAAGTAAAAAATAATTTAATCTTAAATAAAAAGTAATTAAATCTTAAAAAATGGACTAAAAAGTAAAAAATAATTAATTTTTATTAATAACCCTAGGGAATAGGGGTGTAGGTGTGATATTCGTATGAATTTTAGAATTATAAAACATCAATAAAAGCGTGGGGCTAATAATTTCATCCACTAAGAGCGCCCCACGCTTTTATTGATGTTTTATAATTCTAAAATTCATACGAATATCACACCTACACCCCTATTCCCTAGGGTTATTAATAAAAATTAATTATTTTTTACTTTTTAGTCCATTTTTTAAGATTTAATTACTTTTTATTTAAGATTAAATTATTTTTTACTTTTAGTAAAATCGTTTTTTAATAATTCTTGTTCAAAAAAATATTCTGCATCGTTTGGTGCAGTACCCGTTCATGTATCGTGAAAAATAGTGTACATAGCCGAGTTTTGCTACCAATAATTTGCAGATTTAATAGGTGGCGGTGATAACCATAGTTGCAATAATCGGCTATGTGAATAAAATATAATATAAAATAATAATATAAAACTTTTATAACGATTTAAAAAGGAGTGAAGAAGAAATCACTTCAGATTAAACCTAAATGTGGTAATATTACCAAGTGATATTATTAGTATAATATTATTCAGTTATATTTTTCTTATTTACATTATATAGTTTTAGGTTGTAAAAAGTATTTAAAATTCAATTATATTAATTAAATCAAGCTAATTTTACGTAAAAACCTAATACACTATGTTTTTACGTTGAATTAGCTTGATTTTTAATTAAATTAAATTTTAAATATTTTTTTTTAAATTTTGCTTATATACTATACTTACTATTTTTTTTTAGCCTTTATCCACATTATATATTTTTTTCCATAATTTTAACTGGTTTTATTTGAACTTTTTCCAATTAATTAGCAATAAAAAAACTATTTTATACATTTGTTAGGAACAAAAACCGTTCATGTGAAATATAAAAAATTAATTATTGTAGTTATTTTAAATAATTGATTTACAACAATTGCATTTAAATAAATATAATTAAGTATTCTATACACGAGTGACAAAAGAATTTAATATTATTACTAAAAAATGAGCCAGATAGTTTTTCCTCGTTTTCTCGAAACTATGTTTCATGCACATAGCTCGTTCTTGCACCAAGCCCTTCAATTGTAATTTTTAACATACCGTATTTCAGTTAATTTAAATAATTGAATATTTAAATTTAGCTTACAATGTAGATCAATGTTTCTACTTTATTTTATATATACATCATTTTTTTGTAAGTGCAATAGTTTTTGCTGCTTAAGCGCTGCCGTTTGACACTAAAAACGCCACAATTAACATTGCATCAATATGGGCTGGACGTTCTCTAATAATTATCAACAAGCGGTAATTTGGAGATATTTTTTTGTATAACCGCATGGTCGGATTTGTTCGAATTGCGACAAATTTTATAATTTTGGACAGGGGAATGGAATCTACGTCAATTCATCGCGAGCGTCAATTTAACGCCGGCGTCAATTCATCGCGCGCGTCAATTCATCGCCCGCGACAATTCATCGCCTAAAGTAAATCATCGATGATGAAGGTGCCAGCACACTTAACCAAATTTCGATAGCTTCGTTAGTATAGGTACGCAGGGCAACAGGTGGCACTCTGAAATTGCCACCGAAAATAACAAAGCGACAGACGAATGCAGAAACGTCGTCTAAGTGTGCGAGCACCATAGGCGCAACTAGGAGAGGACTGGGTCTAATCATCGCGGTCTGGTATTAGTTTTTAATGGCGATATTATGAAAAATCAATTAACTTAATATTCGCAAGTAAACACCTTCTTAGTAAACACTTCTACATTTCACACTAGTACATTTCAACAGCGATTTTATTTTTGGGTTGGTAATCTGTCATCCACTTACGAAGTTGATTTCTATAACTGCTCCCTTATTTTTCTGTGCTTAAAACTGATTTTTTAATTATTTTCAAAATAAATAAATATTCAGGTCTATTTTTTATCACCTAGACACTATTATAGCGGTTAAACGTTATGTTATTATACGGTATCGCGTATCATTTTAAACGTTATAAAAAAATGATACCGTATCGCGAAAAACACTATTATAATAACATAACGTTTAACCGCTATAATAGCGCCTAGATCCGATGGACAGGTAGATCCGTCATTCATGAGTATCACTTCGTGTAGGAAAATGTATAGCCTTCCACCGGCAGACGATTGCACACCTTCTCTTTCTTTGACCTCATAACAAAATGTTCTTGTTGCTTTTATTTTTTCCAAATACTTTTTTTACAAAGGTGGCCAATTTTCTAAAAGAACTTGTAACTTGTTGTAACTGAACGTTGTAATGTAACATAGTCCGCTCTCGCTCCTTTGCGTTCGTTTATACATGGTTTATACTACACTGACTATCGAATGCTCTAACGTTCAGTTACAAGTCAGTCGCCAGCTTTAGCAAATAATAAAACGCTGCACACAATCTTATACCTACGACTGGCGCTTAACTTGTAGATAAAAATTAAAGTGAATTTTTAACTTGGGTGCTTGTATGGTAACAGCTGTGGAAAAATAACCGACCATAAAGAAATTCAATAAAGTAAAAAATAAAGGAAGATGTTACTGAATTTGAAATTAGGCATTTTGAGGTTTCAAAATAAAGCGAATAAGACTATTTCCAGCAAATAATGAGTCTGTGTGTCCGTGACTTTTGAGTATGCTCACTGCACAAAAAATTTCGTACTTATTAACTAGTAGATACTTTTATATTGAGACTCAGAGCTGCATTATTATCTAGTTGTTTTAGAAGATAAAGGAGAACTGGAAATATATTAGTTGTTATCAGAATTGCAACTACAATAAACATTTGCTAATTGACAAGCTACTTCCAATTCGAGAACAATATGTACGGCCAGTTGAAGGATTGGCAACGGGAAGCCCATCTAGCCCAGCATTGGCTGGATAGGCAATGGAAGTGCTAATCAAAAAGTTAAGCCTTCTCTTTGTAGCATTTGTTGTTCTCGGGAGGTTCAACGCTTTCCATAGAAAGATCCAATTTATAATGAAAAGGAATAAAATGGAGTGATACCATTTTTAAACGTAACGGTCATTAACAACACCAATAATAACATAATCATAAATTGGTACGTTAAAACGTGGTCAGCAGAATGAATAGTGGGTTAGGACGTATATGTCTTGGTTCGTATTTCTTCTGAATGTTATGTTGTTTACATCCCTTGTGGATTAGAAATAACTCTAAAATTAATCATTTTATGAAATTCTGTATTATTATTACTACATAATATTTTAATGTATAGATTTTCGAAGTTATTGCAATAAATCAGAATGGATTCTTAATATTTACACAAATTATTATTTTAAAGTAGCAGATGGCTTAATTTTGCTTAAGTGATTAGCGAAATGTACTATTCCTCCATTTCCTCGAATAGCTGCTGAGGCTTCTGATGGTGGAGGTCCTGGTGGAGCACCTGGTGGAGGTGGACCTGATGGAGGTGGACCTTGTGGAGGAGGACCTTGACATTGTGCTTCACAATGTTCCTATAATCATTAATTTAATCAATGATTAATACTTTGTTTTTGTAACTTCCTATTTACGGATGCCCGGTTTCATAAAACTTTTAACAATGCGTTAAATTTAACTAACCAATAGAAAACGTCTACTAGTACCAATAAATCGATAGAATTCACCCGTTAACTTTAACAGCTTGTTAAAAGTTTTATCAAATTGGGGGTTAGAAGGTTAGAACTAAGTTTTTAATTCGTGAAATTCAATAAAAACAATTTTTAAACATATATGAACTGCTTCTATTTCATATAAGCTAATTCAATTAATTAAATTATCTCAAAATTACGTACCACAAATACTGCAAGGAGCAGAACCGACAATATTCCAATCATGCACCACTTCATAATATTATTTTTATGGGTTGTATTGGTGTAATAGTAGAAGATTTGCAAAACAAAATAGAACTGACTGTTGATAGTTTTGGGAAGCCTTTATAATCAAATTTATTATCAAAAAAATTAATTAATATACCTATCATTGTAATATTTTAATTTTTATCGAAAACTAATACCTATAATATTATAATAATTTAAAAAATTATTTAATAACATATTTGAAATATATCAATAAACGAAATGATATACATATTACCTGTTAAGTAATTCTTATGTAAGCATTATTATTTCATAAAAATTAAATTGTTATACTTGGGAGGAAATGTTAATAGATCACTTACATTTATTTATATTATATACTAGATGTTGATTTAACTGAAATTAATTTTACTATTAGTTTGTTTATTGGGATTCATAAATTTCTTATAAATAATAAATTAGAACATTCTCCTTAATTAAATGAAGATATCTTATAAATTGATTATGCTGATTTACGAGATTAGCTAACTCTACCTGCTACCCTCAGATAACATAACGCCTAACCTAAATGCTTCCATGGTTACGAACTGACAACAATTTTCTGTTACCGTAACATGCTACAACTTGGGACACTTTTGACATTCAACGATGTGCCATTCTTTTTGTACTCTTCCCTTCAGTTATATGAGATAGCCATTTTTCCGGTCTCTTTGAGTACTTTAACGATACGTTCTAACATTTTAAAAATATTGCATATTTCAGCCCTTTTTTTAAAAAGAAACTAGGTGTCCCAAGTTACCTCACGGGTGTTACAACTTGGGACAGTTATTGAAATATTCAAAGAAATCAAATTGTTTGAGCCGTTCACAACATGGAACAAGTATATTCTTTTTAAAAAAGGGAAAAACTACATAGTAGCATATAAAAAAAGTATCCAAGATCTAAAAAGTCACTAATACGACCTGCATTTCTTAGATATATGTAAAATAGGGCACTCGTTTAAAAGTTACGTAAAAAATCCTTAAAACCCTTTAAAATGTTTTAAAATACTTTAAAAATAATCTAGTTGATGTCAACAAACTGATATCTTCCTATTTGATAAAAATACACTTTTACATCACAACATTTACATCAGATGATAGGTGTCCCAAGTTGTAAACGCAGGGAGTTTTTTAAAAAAACAAATTAATAAAAAAAGGGGTTTAAAATATAAAAGTTCTAATTAAACCATTCAATTAACAATAACATTTGCTATAAACATTCAAAATATGAACTTACAACAATTTACAGCCACACCGCCCCAGCAGAAGTTTTCCAAGGTATAAAATTTACGTAATATTTTTCAATGACATTTTTCAACACGCCGATGCATTCTTCTCAAATGATCACACGTGACTTAATCAAGGACCTCTGAAATACGCATAATAAACATGTATTACACACGTTGAATCAAAAAACCTAGATACAACTTTGCCAAATTGAGTTTTCTGAATAGTGTGCAAACTGTCCCAAGTTGTGATAGTGTCCCAAGTTGTGATAGTGTCCCAAGTTGTAGCATGTTACGGTACCGTGGTTTGGAATCCACGCTAAATGATAGGTCTCACACTTTTCACGTGCAATGGACATAGGCAGGGAAAGGCGGAAATATCAATGAATATCAAATTAATATGGGTTGGGTTTTTAAATAAAACATCAGTTATTGCTTCAGTTTATTATTCAGTTTAGTTTTTTAACAGCTCAAACATAAAAGAATAGTACTAAGAGTATAATACCATGTAAGAGAAAAGGAAACAACAAAGGACGAACAGCAGAATTAGTTTTTTATTTGTTCCTTTTGAGGTTAGTGAACCTGAAATGAAAAATTGTTAATAAGTAAAAAGCATAAATAATCTTACAGTTCTTACCTTTTTAATTTTATGGATTAATATGGAACAATAACTTTGTTCCTAATCCATATCTTAATTTTCCATTAAGTCCTGGAATAGGAGGAAGTGATGGTGGTAGTGGAGCAGGAAGAGTCATTGGTGAGTCTTGACATTGCACCGTAGATGGTTCCTACAATATTTTTATCTCTAAGTCATTCCATGTAACTTCTTAATCTAATACATAATCTGATAAAATAAACTTTACTTACAAAAATAGTTACAAACAGCACTAATGTGCAAATCAAAATTAAACACTTCATTGTTTCTTGTTTTGGAAACTGATACCGAATTTAAATATTCTTGTGCTTTTATATTCAAATTTTTGTTATTATGGAATTACGCAATATTAGCATGTTTAGTGCTTTAATGATTTAATGATAGGTATTACTGGGAATGCACGCTGGACCGGTACGGAAGATATTAAATTTATTAATAAAAACTCAACGAAATTTGATAGAAACATTAAAATGAAGCGTTTAAAGTGAAGATGAATGCCACATATCGATTAGTTTAGCCAATCATTGATTTTAAAGTTTACATTTTTCACTCAAATTTAGTCCTTATTGACACCATTCAACGCATGGCATGTGGACCGTGGTCACAGTCGAGGCGTTTACTCAATGTCTTGACAAATACCTAGATCAATTCCCCAAGTGAAGCCTAATCCGGTTGGGGAGCAGCAACATTTTGTTCTGCAAACCAACTCCGCACCAAGACGAATCGAATTTTTGCTCAAGATCAATAATTTCATCCCAAAGGCTGATTAATGCAACTCGCGTTAATCTAGCAAAACTTCGAGCGCGTTGAGGCTATTAGCTCGCTAGTATTTATGCCATAAACCATCCCTGCGATGTTCTATGATGTTGAAAGAGGTGAAGGAGGCTCCGCCTCTACGATACTCTGTAAACTGAACGATGCTATGCTATGTTATGTGGCATGTGGAGTGGACCTAGATCAATGATCCTTATGAGGCCCCTTACAGTTAGGTATTGTGGAAGTAAATATTTTGCAATACTTTCACCGGTTCACGTGTGCCTACCACCTTCTTATTACGTCGACGGCACTACTTGGCCCTTCTTCGAACTTCGACGCTATGTTCTCTGGGTGTTGCTTGAATCTGTCTTCTCTTCTGCTCAAACGACTGCTCTTCATTAAATTCATGAAAGCAACTTCGACATCGTGCGTGCGGGGAATATTTTATAAAACTGTAAGTTGATATAGCTAATTTCTTTTCAAATATTGAAATTAATACAATTTTGATTAATTGTCCGGAAACAATTGTGTCACTGTAGTTGTTTAAATAAACGTATGTTTCTATTATCCTAGTTTCGGTGTATTAGGTTCTAAGAATCGTGATAGGTGAGGATGATTTCCAGAACATTGTATGAGTTCCTTGGATGTCCTTGCATTGCGGAACGACTTGAGTAGGACTTTCAGCATTGCTTTGAAGGTAGGTGTCCACCTTTGATAATTGTCGCCGGTTTGAAGTCAAAAGTTATTGGTATCGGAGGCTTTGGCGTTTGAGGCCAAATGATGCTTGGTAACGATTTTTGGGGTGGAATCGTGTAGCCAGGGATTACATTTCTTTCGTGCAAATGAGCGTCCTGGTGTGGTTGGTCGTGGTTTTCGTCCAGTTTGCAGGGTTGCCGAGTTTCTGAACTTTATCGGGTGTCATAAGGTTTGTTCGTTTGTATGAACTAACTTGAACTGGGTTATCTTTCGAGACAAAATACTCCCACCATAAAAGTTAGATAGTGTTCTAACTTGCACTGCCTACTCCTCCTATGGAGGTCGAGCAAGAAGTTCATATTTGGTCATCAACTGAGCAGCCAAACGAACACAGTACATTGCACTAACTTGAACCGAGCAAGTTAGTTCATACAAACGAACAAACCTATAGTGTCCAGCATAGTGAATTTGTTTGATGTGAGAACTTCTTCTGAAGAGGATAAGAGTTTGCGCTTTCTGTTGCGCAATAGTTGATTCTTTAGCCCCAAAACTTTAGTTTTGATCAAAATAAATGGACTTTAAATAAAAGTATGTTTAAACTTTGTTATAATATGTCATTTGCAATTGAATTAATGTATTTCATCGCAATTAAAATTTATACTAATTGTTAGACCTACTACTCATATATTAAAATGTTGCACCGGGTACTTTTAAATAATAAAATATATACAACAAAGATAGTGCATTATAAAAAATGTTACTTATATAATATTAATTTTAACCTAACAAAACTTCAACTATAAAATAAAGAGACAGAAATCAAAAAGTTTAGTATTTGTCTGCAATCCACATTCGAAGCATGAAGAGTTTAATTTTGGTGTCACTTTTTGTGACATTAACCGTATTAATTGCTGTAAGTAATTATTATGTAATTTATAATGAAAATTGTAATATTGTTTAAAAGAAATTTAAAACAAATTCAAATTTAAAAGCTGTTAATTTTGATATTGTTTACTTTGCAGCAACCAGCAACGGTTTCTTGTCAACGTCCACACAGAGGTCCACCACGAGGTCCACCACAAGATCCACCACAAGATCCACCTCCAACAGAACTTAGCGGATCTATAAGAAATCAGATGAACTTAAAACCAATAGGTCACCCCAGCAAAATTTAAACTTCAATTATTACTATACATACGGTGAATTTTAGCATTGCTTTTATTAGAACCAAAGTAAATTTATAAAATGCGTTATTTTTAGATAATACTTGAACCTTTGCTTATATTATGTCAGACTTTTTCAATTAAAATTTTAGAACTTACTATCAAAATTTGTTTAAATAAAATTTATCCTCAAAATTACTTTGGATTATTTTTATTTTTTATTTTATGTGCACTCGTCCAAAATTGCAGTAAATCCTAAGGTTAATGGGTTTTGTTTACATTTCCGTGAAATCCTTGGAATATAGAAGATTTGTTATCAATTTAGACTTTGTTTCATTTTCAATCTTTCTTCTAAATATGACCTCTTTTTTCTGCCACTTACTTTTCCCAGCGCTATAGGAACTACAATTTATTTTGATGCTTTGGGAAAAGATATTAATTCCCTAGTTCTGTTTCGCCCGACGCGACGGTTTGAATAAACATTTTTCCGCTCCCTATTCCAGGGTCTAGAGTCAGAAGGGTGTAACTACAAAAATAGCTGTTTTCAGTTTCATTATGGTTTCGTAATTTAGTAATTTCGTATTTTAGTGTCAGAATAAATAAACGTTTGAATAAATAAGTAGAGATTTGTAGTTGTAGCTGTATCTACAAATACGACATATTGATTAATGACAACTTAATGTATCAGCTCTTAGAACTTTCCGATATTAAATATGGTAATTTGTAGTTACATCCTTCTGACTCTAGACCCTCGTATTAAAAGTGCTATTTGTTGCATAATGTACTGTTACCTCATCGATGCTAAAAATGCCATGGGAAAGAAATGATCTATCAGTTGATTCGCCACAATTCAATCGTCGCGTCCGTCGGCGGAATGCATTTTGCCAATAATCTTCTTAATAGTTTTACGTCTTATAGAGAACACTGCATAATCTACACACTAAGCCATATAGTTATACAATTTTTTAAAGATAGCTAAAAAATATGATAAGCGACAATGGATCCAAAATAATTGCAATGAAATTCCAGCTCGCCTAAGCAATTCCAAATTTCCCCACACCCAGTTATTATTGGTAAATTTGCGTGTGGCGACCCTATTGTAAAAACTAGCTCTATGGTAATTAGGAGGCAAGGTGAGGATTCGGTTTGCCGCTTCTCGAGGTAAATAAAACTAGGTCGGAAACAAAAGTTACGTTACGTTTATTAATAATTATTGTCTCAATAATCGCACACACAAAGGACATCCGCCGACTATATAACTAACTTGGTCAAATGGCGTTAGAAGGTACATGGAAGTACCAAAATAGACTCACCTCAGATCTTTCGGTGCTCACAAAATCTACCTTATGCAGAATTAAATGTACGTGATCGATGGTGTTAAATGAAAACAAAAGGGTATTCCACTGCCCTCTTCTGCCAGTCTTTGAACGAAAGGATCTCCTGGTATACAGTTTGCCCAGCAGGAATTGCGAACGTAAGCTTCAAGGTTACTGATTGACCTAAGGTCATGCGTCAGGTGTAAAAGCCACAAGGTATAGGAAAAAAAAACACTGTATAACCTTCGAGGTCCATGTTGCAAATAGTAGAATTTCGATAAACAGCTTACAACTAAGCCTGCATCAAAACAACAAAACGGGAAAATCCGTAATCGAGCGCCGCGTCGTCAATGTGACCCAGGAGCAAAAACAGGTGTCTTTATCCCAATTTGCAATATTCACTAAACGTAAACCAACAACGTTCAAACGGCCTAACAATCCGAAATCGCTCTCCCGATAAAAATGACAGACCCCCTCGTGCACCCCCATTTTCCCCATAGGCGTAGCCCACGAGAGAATTGAAAAGGAGTTAAATCCATAGGCGTACGAAACCACGTCGGATGACGATTTTACGAGTAAAATCCATAGTCCTTCTTCCACGCTCCTGCCTTCTGTCCCAATTTATCATCTGTATCCGATTGTCAAAATGAAACTACCTGTGCTTGTGGTCAATAATTTGACAATATCAAACAGTAAACGGTTTACTGATAATAAGGATGCTATTCCTCCTGATCAATATTTGGGGATTATCTTAAAACAAAACGCCATCAGTCATTGGGACTTTTTCAGGATTCAGAAACGTTATATTTTTTGAATATATAAATAAATGCGGATATGTAGACCTCTGATGGTTTCCCGACCATGAGGATCCTGTATAACACTTTGAATAGCCTAGCCATAGGTACATCAATGGCTACTGACCAATAACAGACCTGCCAGCTAGTAAAATTTCCGTCAAAATTGGTTTTCTGCGAGATAACTAGCCATTAAAGTATGCACTTGTTTTGAAAGCTGTCAGCCAATTATTATAGTCTATTTTTAAAGCTTGCGACCTGATAAGTATTGAGGTACTGTCAATTAGTTATTAGCTTGCTGCTATTAAAATTTGGCACCTATTACCTATTAAATTAGGTAAACAGTATTTGTTTACGCGCTTTGTAAGGACATTTAGGTACAAGACAATATATAATGTTGTTAGATTCTTCCCATTGGGATGGAGTGATCGTCTGCTTATTTTCTATTTTACATCGTAGCAGATTTTTTGTTATTTTCTTTTGCTTGTTTTAATTACTTAACGCTTAGTAACATTCGCATTTTGTTTTCTCACTTAATTTAGCTGCTACCCAAAATTTGTTTGTACCATCTCAAAGTTTCAAATTTAAAACCCAAATCAGAAAATCTTTTGTATAAAAGATTACCATATAAATGGACTATAATTAAAAAAATAAAATTTTGTTTATATTTTGTTATTGGTGATTTTGTTATTTACTTTGAGTAAATTTACTTAATTGTAATTAAATAATAATACTTTGTTCACTGTTCTGTTCACATTAAAATGTTACACCGGGTACTTTTACATAATAAAATATTCACAATAGATAGTGTTTAAAAATTCTACGTAGGTGATATTAATTTTATCCTAACAAAATTTAGACTATAAATAGAGAGAAATCTAAAAGTTTAGTATTCGTCTGCAATCTACATTCGAAACATGAAGAGTTTAATTTTGGTGTCACTTTTTGTGACATTAACCGTATTTATTGCTGTAAGTAATAATTATATAATTTATAATAATAATTGTAATATTTAGGAAATCAAATTTAATAAGTGTAAATTCTAATATTGCTAACTTTGCAGCAACCAGCAACGGTTTCTTGTCAACCTCCACCGGGAGGTCCACCACCTGGTCCACCACCATCAGGTGCACCACCAGGTCCACCTCCAGCATCGCTCAGAGGATCAATAAGAGGCCAGATGAATTTAAAACCAATAGGACACCCCAGCAAAATTTAAATTTCAAATTATACGGTATGGTGATTTTTGCATTACCTTTATTAGAAGACAAGTAAATTTAGAAAATGGGTTAATTTTAGATAATACCGGAACTTTGGCTTATATTATGACAGACTTTCTAAATTGGAATTTTAGCACCTACTATTCAAAATATGTTTAAATAAAAGTTATTTTCAGAATTAATTATTTTTATTATTTTTCTATTTTATTTTATATGCAAACGTCCAAAATTGCAGTAAATCCTAATGTAATTGAGCTTTGTTTACATCTTCGTAAAATCCTTGGAGGTTAGAAGATTTGTTGCCCATGTAGACTGCTTCATTTTCAATATTTCTTCTAAATATATGACTTATTTTTCTGTCCCGTACTTTTCCCAGCGGTATAGGAAGCAAAATTTATTTTTATCCTTTGTGAAAAGACATTAATTCATTTCCTAGTCCCGTTTCGGCTCGAAGTGGGAATAAACATTTTCCTGCTCCCTATTAAAATTGGTACTTTTCTCCCATGGTGCATATTTTGCTGTTACATCATGGATGCTAAAAATGCATGAGGAAAAAATGGTATATCAGTTGATTCGCCACAATTCAAATTACGTCACTAATTGCTCTTGGATGCCAATGTCGAATTAGAAACCATTGGCAGTACTTCATCCGTAATAAAGCAAAATATTCTTTACGAGGAAACCATGACCATCGATAACTAACCCAACAAATAAGTTAGGCCCTGCCCATCGGGAACTGCAAAGAACTTAAAGTCGGTTCTGAAACTACCAATAAGATAAAATCCACTTCTCGCAATTGCCACACTTTCTTCTGACAAAAATTTTCCCGTGCCGTTACTTTTGATCTCTTTTTACAACTACAATTTAATAAAATTGAGAAATTTTGACATAAAAAAGTTAATATCTTGTAGTAGTACTTTCAGAAAAAATGTTTGTTAAAATTAAAACTCAAGAACGAATCAGTTGATCAGGAGCTTTCTTGATTTAGAAGATTTTTTATAGCTTCTGGTTGACATTTCTAAACAGATAACAATCAAGGACATTGCAACCAAATACTTGAATTTTAGTATCCGCGTCCTGTAAATAAAAATAATCTGTAAAAATAATCTGAATCCCACTAATCTTTTGAGTGCCTTATTAAAATGATAAAAAAAAATCAATATATTCGCAATCCAAATAATATATAAACTATGGATAGAGGTGAGCAAATAATTCATTCTCAACAAATTAAAGCTCCAGTAAAAATGGCAAGATTATTAATATTTCTATACCTCACCGCAATTTCATCTTTGGGTAAGTAAAAATTAATTTAAATAAAAACAAAAGATATTTAATTATTGTACTTACTTAGATGCCTTTTCCGGGAATCGATTCGATGCGGCTCGATTAATTGGAAGTTCTAATGCACCAGAAGGATTATATCCCTATCAAGTTTCTATACAATTAAAAGATAATCATCTTTGCGGAGGTTCGATTCTTAGTAAGGATTACGTCCTCACTGCTGCTCACTGCATAGATGGGTAATTACGATTTAAAAAATGTTGGTTTACAAATTTGAACTGAATATTTTAGGCATAACTTAAAAGATGTGAAAGCCGTGGTTGGATTAACCAAACTAAGTGATGGAGGAAGTAAACACGCCATATTGGAATCACATGTTCATGAAGATTGGAACAGCAACACAATAAAAAACGACATAGCGGTGATAAAAGTCGAAGAAATGAGTTTTTCTAGTAAAGTTGCTCCAATTCCTTTGGATACAGTGAAAATATTAAATGATTTGCCATGCACTGTCAGTGGTTGGGGCCTTGTGAGCTACCCCGAACCGATTATTAGTCCAGATCACCTTCAACACCTTAATTTAACAACAATTTCGTTTGAAAAATGTAAAAGTATGCATCAAAAACCAGAGGTTGATGTTCAGAAGGAAATTTGTACTCTAACTAAAGTTGGTGAAGGGGTCTGTGTTTCCGATTCTGGTGGTCCACTTGTTAGATTTGTCGATGGAGTTAGAAAACAAATTGGAATTGTTTCATGGGGATCCGGAGATGGTTGTGCTACTGGTCTTCCAGATGTGTATGTTCGAGTTTCGTCTTATATTGACTGGATTAAAGGAAAATGTGATTATTGTATTTAATACTTAACTGATAGTACCTAAAATTTAATAAAATTTCAATCGACAGACCGTAGAGTTACATGATCTTGTTATCCTGCTTTTAACGACCCTATCTCCTATGTGTTTGGTGAATATGTGAAAAAAAAAACACATACTGTCAATGTGACCGAGATTACAAAGGTTCTGAATCTCAGAAATAAATTTCCGTGCTATTTTTCTAAAAATAAAAATAATTTCCTTTCTAAAAAAGTAAACAATTTTGTGTTCTTCAATAATTTTGGTTTGACGATAGTTTTTCGTAAAAGTGGAATTAAACAATTTATAGGCAAAAGCTTTTTGAAAGGAGCCCTCGTTATTATAATTAAAGTTATTTAAAAAAAATTATTAAAATTAACCATTTTAAAATGATGAGTAGATACTAAATTAGGCAAGTTAAATTATTATTTATATTATATTTTTATTTATTATGTACAGATGTAATGTATATATTTACTTTGCATTATTTTATTCAATAGCATATTAAGATAATTATAGATAAATTAGGACACTACTTATGCAATATTTCCATAACAAAATTTTGAATATAAAAGGCCACATATAAAATATTTTAGCATTCATCTGCAATCCATATTCGCAAAATGAAGAGTTTAATTTTATTGTCGGTTTTTGTGGTCCTGGCTGTATTTGTTGCTGTAAGTAATATTCATATACAATAATAATTGAAGTGTAATGAAATTAAAAAATTATTAACAATAAATAACAATTCCTAAATTACAGCAACCAGCAACAGTTTCTTGTCAACTTCCACCTCCACCTGCTCCTCCGGGAGGACTTCCACCTCTACCCATGCCAAGCCTTAGAGTAGGAGGACTAGTAAGAAACCACATAAATTTAAAACCCATGGCTCAAACCAATGAATAATAATTATTAATATCCAATAATTAAGGTATGTCGCTTTTTCATCTTTTATTATTTGTGCATTAATAATAATTAAATAATTGCTTAAAATTAAATAAAATAGTGATTATAATTGCGTTAGTTTCAGATACCACAACCTTTAATTGATGAAGAAATGCAATCCTCTGTTTTATGATATAATATTACTCAATAATATACTTTTCGGAACAACTGTTAAAATTAAATTTAATAAAAATTATTCCTTACTTATTTTGTGTTATTAATTAAACAGAATCTAAAGATGCATAGCCAATCATCTCCTAACTTAAGGAGATATGTAAACTTATAAACAAAATTTGTGGTAGCGTGTAAGAAATTTCACCTAAATGTCACCGATATAACTGATCTTTTCCTCTCAAGGCTACAGAAGAAATGGTGAAAAATACACTATTCTTGGTTAACCAGATAAAGACATAGGTTTTTCTCTTTACCAAAAAAGGAAAACTGCCGGCCATGGTTATGCTCAGCTTAACAGGTACTCCTCGAAAAATAGCCGATGAAGTCGGGTCTCTAAGAATAACACTTGACAAAAAGCTGAACAGGGGGCTGCTGGCAATGTCGGGAAGTAATGGGATAGTCATGGGGTCATCACTCTCTGTATCTATATCGCGGTTGTTGGACCCATGCCATGCTACTGTGCAAACAGGTAACAACAGCGTTCTCTTTGTACTCGATTCAGAGATCAATCTGTCTAGCTGTAACTGGAGAAATCCACATAACACCAACTGCAGCGCTTTAGGCCCTCCTCTGATTCCCACCACATGATCTTCACTTGCAAAAGATGGCGGTTAGAACTGCCCTTATGCTGGGTAATTAGAACATATGGAATAATAGGGAGGAACTGGGGGCCATATGCGGATTTTGGAGGAATACTCGAAGAGAATATCTCTTGAACCCGACAAAATCCACCCTATTTGATGTTTGACAGGAAGTCAACGTTCTGTTAAAGGCAAGCAAAACATCCGACTGTGACATATATACGTCTATACTCGGATGGCTTTAAAAATAATACTGAATCAGGCGCAGGACTCTATTCTGCAAAATTTATGCATCCGTATTTCTAACCGGAACAATTCGCTGTGTGCATTCCTGCTGATTCCTTCTGGTGGCTCAATAAAGAAAATGAATTGGGACTGTTTTAGCAATATAGCAACTGTTTTAATTAAGGAGTTTTGAGGGAAATTTATGCTAATCATATAAAGCACAGATAAATAATAATAATTAATATATAAAGAAGTCACGTTTCACGATCGGATTTCGTATATCCTCTCCACCCACGCACATAAGTGAATAGGCATACTACAATACGCATAAACAGTTCAATTAGACATAAGGGCAACTCTTATGGCACTTAGGGCCATAAGATCACCTCTGGTCTTGATCCATACAATAAATAAAATATAGTGCCAAAATGTATTTCTTCTGCTGGATCTAAAGACATTAAGGCGACGAGGATAACAAAATTCTTTTAGATCAATGATCTGTTCTATAAGCAACTATGTCAAGTTTCCCCGATACAATTACTACTGTAAGCATATAATTACTTTACATTTGGTAGGTAGCTTGCTGGGCTGGCCTGCAGATGTGCCTGTATCCTGTTTTTTTATTTTAATGTTGGCAATTCATTAACCCAGGAGGACCACCTGCTTAACGTGCCTTCCGAAGCACGGAGACTAGTTATGAGAAGGTTTGATTCTTTTTTGGATTTGAACCCGGTACCTCGCATTTGCAAACAATCACGTTAGCTGCAAGGTAATGACTAGTGATGGGCGCATTCGGAATACATAATCGGAATGATTCCGATTATTAAAATAATCGGTTGATACCGATTATGTCAAAATGGTAATGAAAAATAATCGGATGATTTTCGAATGCGCGCGCAATACGATTCTTGTTTCGGCGTCACTCGTTCAAGAATCGGAATATTCAATCGAATGCCTACCTATTATATAATATAATGAATAAATTTTATTTATTCCTATCGTATTTCTCGGTCACCCCCCCCCCATAGCATAACGATGAATAAAAAGAGGTCTAATTTTTTTCCGACCCCCCCCCACAGGCAATTTTTCGGAATGCTCCCCCCCCAAATGACCAATGGTTAGCTACGGCCCTTGTTATTAAAAGGCTGGGTGAGGCGTGAATGTTTGTAACCCCTTGCGAATAAAGTTTTCCAATGTGACTTGTTAGTACTTTATTTTTTCAAGTAGAGAGAGTTCAAATTTACTACAATAAATTATATCTTACAAATTATAATAATAATAAATTAGGAGTCCTTACAATTCCTGCCTTCACCGGTATCTCACTTTTATAACAGAATTGTAACCAAGGAAAAGGCAGGGTTGTAAGCACTAAATTTGGGTTAGCCCAGGGGCGCATTAAGGGGTGCTGAAGTTTCTGTAACATTCTCCCCTTCGGTACACTGACCTTCGTTTCAGATTTCAGTTTACCCTTGATATCTAGGACAGCAACTTTAGCCGCGGCTCTTGTATATGGTCCTTTTGTCGTCTTTGTAACCTCAAAGGGATCAAGATAATCGAGTCCTACATATGAGAAAGGGGCGGAGAAAGTCGCCACTCGTGCAGGGGGGTGTTCGGCCATTTGTGGTGGAGCTGGTTTTGTCCTTCTGTTTTTGCATGCTTGACAGTTGGATCGTGTCTTTTGCATGCAGCGTCGTAATCGAGGAATACAGAACTTTTGTCGCACTTCACTGATAGCTTGCTCGTAATTTTCATGCAGGTACTTGCAGTGGTAATCAAATAAGATGAGGTCCGTAACCGGGTGGTTACGAGGCAGGATAACCGCATTCGTTGGGATCAGGTTTGAGATTGGCAGCTCAGAGTGGACCATTGTCCGTATCTCTTCCTCTTCGGTTTCCTTTTCCATGTGCGGTAATCGTTCTACTGGCCATTCGCTTTCCGATAAGCGTAGGAAATCAGGTCCGGCAAACCAACGACATTCTGAGCTTATTTTGGGTTGTTCTTTCCACTTAGTGGCTTCATCTGCTACGTTATGCTTCCTGGGAACCCAACGCCAATCACTTAGATCCGTTAGACCAAGGATTTCTCCAACTCGGAATGCCACAAACTGTCTGTATTTTCGAACCTCTGATCTAAACCATGATAAAACATCGATCGAGTCTTTAATATCACCGGAGATTGCGACACGACGTTCACGGAATCGAATTTCACGGCACGTTTCAGGATCGGTAAAGGTATCACTGATACCAACTGAATAACCGTGGACGCTAAGCCACCATTCGTTCACGACCGTTTGTATGTGTTTACGGATTTCATCTCCCAGCTCCAGCATACAGAAGTGAAGTAAAGAACCAGCACGAGCACCCAACGTCTTCATACACAAGGTTTCGATTACCAATTCGGCATTTTCAACTAAGACCCTTATATCTTCCGATGATATCCATTTGTACGGTCCGTTATCTTGTTCTTCCGGATATGCCGAATGCGCACTGAATGCCGAATGCGTACTGATCAAGATTAATTCGTCTGGAATGATTAAGGATAATATCTGTCGAGATATTTCGTAACGAACCTTTGAATTTCCTAAAACCTTATCGACTTTCCTCATATTTTTGGGTAAACCTTTATCGACACAAACATTGATTAAATCGGTAATTTTAAAATGTTCAAGGATTGGTTCATATGTTACATCAACGTTAAGGAATGATTTCCAGCCAATAATTGTAGGTTGATCAATTCCATTATACATTTCCACACCTTCATCTAAATCCATCATCATTCGTGGCATAGTGAAATACGATTGGTCCACTGAAGTAGATCCACTTGAGGCTACAGTTCTAAAAACTACATCTAAATAATGAATTGCTTTTTCCGATAATTTCGTCTTGAATCCGCTTTTCATAACTTTAGAATATTTTTGCAGAACGTTTAGATCATTAGTGGCAACTTCTTGAACGGTAATATTGAATGTTTTTTCTCGAACATCTTTCACTTCACAACAACTGATACAATTTTGTAAATGTATAAAAATGTAAATATCTAAATTTTCTCTATCATCGTAAGCAGGACGCCGATTCGAGTAGTGTTGCTTCTCGAACAGTTCCATTTCCATTCTTACAAGATTTTTCGGTTTATCTGATACAACATCCACGTTGTAATGAACAGCTATTGGCAGACTTACTGGAAGTGATGGTGCCAAATGGTTTATTGTCATCGCCGCTTGGGTATCGTCGGAATCAGCTCGATTCGTTAATTTTGCACCACCGTTGAGATTCTGTTGATTCGGTTGCTCGATTTCTTGTTCAGATAATTTTCTAGCGTAGCCTTTGCTAACATAGTCGTTGACTTGTAGTTTTAAATTCTCGGCCAATGTTGGATTCTTCCTCATTTTCTGCTCTAGGCATGGAAGTCTTCGTCTCGCCATTGCGTAGCTGTCAGGTAACCGCACGGAATCATAGCGCCAGAGTAGACCAGTCACAAAACGATTATCGTGTTTCCTCGTATATTGTTGCAGTAACTTATTTGCCCTTTCGTCATCCTTGGATACTAGCGGCACATCAGGTATTTTGACACCAAATTTTTCGATCGAAAAGAAGTCCTTGATCTGTACGTGAAGTTTCTCATCGGAGATGCAACTACATTCGTGGAAATGGTGATGTTCTGTCTTTCTCGTACTTCGGGTAGCCGGCAGGGTTCCGAAAACCGTCCATCCTAGTTTAGTCTTTATCGCGATTGGCTGCGTATCAGACCCTTCCCTTACTCTAAGGGGTAAACAAGGTTTGTAGTTGTTTAACCCGATTAATATTCTTGGTCTTGCATTCTCGTATTCAGACACCGGTAGATTCTTGAGATGTGGGTATAAACAAGTTGATGAATCAAACTTGAGGGTTTGGACAGGAAGGTTCAAAGATTTAACGGTTCTAACATCCGAAAATTCAAACCTTTTGTTCTCTGGCATGACCCCAGATATTCCACACGAAACCCTTCTGCTGTCTACTTCGCTTCTTGTAGTTTCTCCAGTCCATTTTAAATGTAACGGTGTAACCGGACCTTCAAGTTCAAGGAGTCTCGCAACTTCATCGTCGACCATCGTAATAGAGGAACCTTCGTCTAAAAATGCGAAGGTTTGGTAGACAGTTGTTGGACCATACAATTTGACTGGCAGGATGCGGTATAGCACTTGAGACGAGAGTAGACCATGATGTGACACCAGATTGGTTTCATCCGCCAGTGGAGTTTGGTGTAGATATGGGTCATGTAGCATGAAATGATTCCTGAAAGTGCATCCGTCGGTACCACACAACTTGCTTGATTTGCATCGAACGGCACTATGTTGATCTAAACATTTTCGACAGAGCTGATGCTCTTTAACAGCGTCTCGTCGTCGTCTTATCGAGAAGTTGCGAAACCTTCGACATTCACTTGCATGGTGGATCCCGTCATGACATACTGTACAATCTGAGCTACTCGCTTGTCGGTCTTTGTAATCAGGGCCATCATATGGGTCTTCAACGGCATTTTGCACTGAGTGTGCGGCATGAACGTATTGGCTGCGTCGTTGGGGTTGTTGATAATCTTTTTCAGTTTTTTGGTGCTCAAATCTCCTTGTTGATTGAAACCTCGCTGTGGCAACGCTTCCTACTTTGTCTGCCAGTTGACATAACCATGACGCAAATGTAGACAGGTCCGCAGTGTTGAAGTTCGATTGATAGTAATCTTCGCCGGTGTTCGTCTTTTCCGCTTTGAATTCTGCCCACGACAATTTCAGTGAGCCCGACAGCTTGCCAACGAGCTCCTGGACTAATAAAGGGTTGTTGAGGTAGTTCGACAAGCCTGAAACCTTCATTGTAGCGACGACGTGCTGCACTGTTACCGAGAAATCAAGAATTGCATCAATTCGTTCCTGAGTTACGTGCGGGTGTGAGCGCAACTGGTCGTTTAGCATCTGCAGAATTTGTTCGGGTCTCCCATACTTGTTCCTTAGGACGTTCAGAACTTGTTGCAGAGTACCTGGATAGAATAGGTATCCTTTCACTGTGTCGAAAGCCGATCCTTGCAAGCATTGGTGTAGACGGTTCAGATTTTCATCTTCGCTAAAATTGCATTGTTCTGACGACCTTGTGAACCACGATATGAACATCGGCCAGTCTTCTGTTCTACCTGTAAATTTACGCGTATTAGTCGCCGCAGTTTGTCTCATGGTGATGTGGTTTATCGTCATCGCAGCTTGGGTATCGTCGGAAGCAGCTCGATTTGTTAATTTTGCACCACCTAGGGGCCGCATATGTTGAGAGTTTTCCTTTCCTACTGAACTTGCCTTTATCCAATTTTCGACTTGTGGTCGGTTGTCCTTCGAGATTATGGAAGCATCGTCTTCCTCATCCGATTCGTCCAACGCACTGATCTTCTTCAAGTACTCCAGTTTGAGTGTCAACTCTTTCTCCAATAGGGCCTTCTCCTTTTGTTTGTTTTTTGTTGTCGACGATCTTGACGAAACTGAACCCTTTTTGCTGGTTTTGCTTTCATCTTTTGGACGGATTTTTTCGGGAGTCACTATTAATTCCGCTAGTCTAGTCTGCAGTTTGGTTATCTCATCTGCTCGTTCGGCTTCCTTGGCGCACGTTTCGCATGACCACCCTTTTGTTTCCACCGTTTTGTCGACTCCAACGCATCCGAAATGAAACCACTCGTCACATTTGTCGCATTGCACCATCGACAGCGTATCCACGTCGGTACATGCTTTGCAGCTTGACATCATCTTATTCGGTGCATGAGGAAACATGTTAATTCAATACCTTTTTTTTAATAGATCCGCCAAAAAGAATCCAAAATTGTCCAATATCCAAAAATGTCAACTCCAATAATGTCAATGTCAATGAATTTAAATTTGAAAATGTTATTAAAAGGCTGGGTGAGGCGTGAATGTTTGTAACCCCTTGCGAATAAAGTTTTCCAATGTGACTTGTTAGTACTTTATTTTTTCAAGTAGAGAGAGTTCAAATTTACTACAATAAATTATATCTTACAAATTATAATAATAATAAATTAGGAGTCCTTACAATTCCTGCCTTCACCGGTATCTCACTTTTATAACAGAATTGTAACCAAGGAAAAGGCAGGGTTGTAAGCACTAAATTTGGGTTAGCCCAGGGGCGCATTAAGGGGTGCTGAAGTTTCTGTAACAGCCCTGCTAATATTAAAATTTTAATGGACGGTTTCCATACGGAACGGAATATAAAATAATCGGATGATATTCCGATTATTGAAATCATCCGATTATGCCCATCACTAGTAATGACCGACCGAATAATGTGCATAATAAATAATACAAAATAAGTAAGGAATAATAATTTTTATTACATTTAATTTTAACAGTTGTTTCTAAAAGTATTATTGAGTATTCACATCATAAAACAGAGTTTTGCATTTCTTCATTAATAAAAGGTTTTGGTATCTAAAACGAACATAATTATAATATTTTAAGCAATTATTTAATTGTTAGGCACAAATAAAAAACATAAAAAGCGCCATACCGTAATTATTGAATATTAATTATTATCCATTGGGTGACCCATCGGTTTTAAATTTATGTGGTTTCTTATTATTCCTCCTGATCTAAGGTTTTGTGGGGGTGGAGGTCCTCCTGGACCACCCGGAGGAGGAGGTGGAGGTTGGCAAGAAACTGTTGTTGGCTGCTGTAATTTAGGAATTATGATATATTGCTTAAAGCTTTTTAATTTCAAAACATAGTAATATACTAACTTATTAAATTATTATTGTACATGGTGATCCATAAAGAATTTACTATTTTAAAACGTAATTTTTTTTATTGCCATCGAACAGTAAGTCGGGGTGCCGGTGGTAGTGATTCGTAGCTTGTTTCATGGAAATTCAGTTACGATGAAGTGCTTTACGGGTGAGCAGCGTGCATTTTGTGTAAAACATAATTTAAATTAAAATAAATAATTGATAAATTTAATTTTAAAAATCACATCTTCCATACAGGATTTAAGTCATGTAATCCATATTCAGAGAGAAATAAATCCTGAACAACAATGCATGAATCGCTAATTTTGTAAAAATGTTTTACACAAAGTTCACTCTGCTCACCCGTAAAGCGCTCCATCGTGAATGAATTTCCATGAACGAAGCAACTAATCTCCACCACCCGCACCCCGTTCCGACATACCGTTCGATCGTAATGAAGTTTTAAAATAGTAAATTCTTTATGGCCCCCCTTGTATATTAATTACTTACAGCAACAAATACAGCTAGGACCACAAAAAGCGACACCAAAATTAAACTCTTCATGTTGCGAATATGGATTGCAGACGAATGTTAAAATATTTTATATGTGGCCTTTTATATTCTAAATTTTGTATGGAAATATTGCATAAGTCCATGTATAAAGTATAAGCATCCTTTATAATATAATATTTTTTATATTTCGTTGTTCAAAAGTACACAGTGTATCACTTTAATATCTATAATTTAATTATTAATATACAACTGAATAAAATAATGCAATATAAATACATAAATTACGTCTGTAAATAATAAATAAAAATATTATATTATAAGTATATAATTTAACTTGCATAATTTAATAGGAGTATCTTTTTTTGAATTATTGGTTAATTTTAATAATTTTTTTTATAACTATAATAATTATTAAAGTTATAACAAGGATTTTCTATATTGAGAACCAGGACATCTTAAAAGTGAATTTACACTTCACACAAGGAACTGTTTTAAAACGTTCCAATGAGGTCACAAACCAAATCGTCAAGCCAAAATTGAAGAACACAAAATTCTTTACTTTTTTAAAACACGAAAATTTGCTTATGCGGTTCACAATCCTCGTTAAACTCTCGGTTACGTTATATTATGTGCTTTTCTCACATATTCACCAAACAGTGGCGTAACAACGTGAAATTTTCTTGTGTGCCAAATTGTGGAACGGGCCCCCCTCCCCTCATACTCAGAATTTTTTACTTAGAAATATTAATTAACGAAAAAACAATTTATAAAAACTGTCACATTAAATTTTATTTTAAATTCAGAAATAAATAAAAAGCATATAAATATACAAAATAAAGCATTATTAAGGGTGCGTTCCACTTAAAGCTCACGACGACCGTGACGTAGTTCCGTCAAGCCCGTAGCCAGACTGAAAATTAAGGTAGGGCAAACAGTTGGTATGGCTGAGCAAATTCTAGCGCCATGGGTGCCAGGCGGGTTTGCGGAATCCTTTCAAGCGCCGCAGGCGAAAATTTTGAATTTGAATTCAGCAATACCCGAGGAACTCGAATATGAATGAGCGGATTCAATGCTATTATCTATGCCAGAGTTGGATGTAAAGAAACTGGTGATTTTTGGAACTTTGCTTTTTTTGTTCCTCTTTAAATTTCTGTTTACGAAGCAACTCACCGTAACTATTAATTTATTTGCGATATAAACTCTTATTTGGTTTTTTACTCCATTCTTTGCCTGAGAACCCTGCGTTCGGGCAGAAGCTACTTTCACTACCAAACATTTCTTTTATTCCTTCTTTCGAGCTTCCAAACGCTTTGGCTCAGGCCCCTTTCAGTCGCTACAAACATTTTGGAGGGGAGACAAAGCGTTTAAAAGCGACTGGAAGCTCGAAAGAAGGAAAAAAAGAAATGTTTGGTAGCGAAAATAGCTTGTAGTATATTGTAAAGCTAGGTTTACCAAACATTTTTTGAGCCAAACGCGAACACCCAATACCCATGGGGTCAGTGGGGGGGGGGACACGTGTACTAATTTAAAAAAAAATTTGTAACAGTCCATTGCTCAATCGTTTATATCTTATATCAATCATTCAATTGTTGACCCAATCAATGGGTTGTTACTAAATTTTTGTTAAATTTTTAAAAAATTTAAAATAAAAATTAGTACACGTGCGTTAATAAAATATTTCTTTACCTGTTAATTATACAAAATTAATTCCTATCCTCGACAGTTTTACAAATTTTTAAAATGCGGTCGTAATCTCCGTAATGCAAGGGTAATCTTAAAGTAGGTATATTTCAATAACTGTACATTTTACCAAAAAGAATAAACCTAGTAAACCTTCTGCATAGACTAATGCTATTTACAAAGTACCTGTTAACAAATAATACAATAGATATTTGCTGTTAACAATTAACAAAAGGAGCTACGTTACAAAACCCATCTTAACTATAATCAATATGGTTTTAAATTTTTAAAGTTCGTAATATTCAATTTGTTCAATTATTATTTTTTTACGTTACAAATTTTTAAAGTTCATAATTTTGAATTTCTCCAATTATTATTTTTTACTTATAATTTTTTTCGGTAACTTCGGGCCCTTTGCCCTTTGGGCCCCTAAGACTGACGGGCCGTGTGCATTCGCACACCGCGCACCCCGGTAGTTACGCCACTGTCACCAAATACATAGGAGATAGGGTCGCTAAAATCAGGATAACAAGCTCACATAACTCGATGGTTTGTCACACCATCACTCTTACTGATTTAATTTAATACGCATTAATTACAAATACTTAGTTGGATTCGAGTTGGATACTTTATTAAATTTTAGGTAGTACTATCAGTTAAGTTGGAATTCGCCATCTGTCTCCAACTCTGGCGGAAATGGTTGTGTTGCCAAAATGGGCCTTCCGCAACAGAAAGGGTGAATCTGTTGTTTATATCGGCATCAGCTCGTTATGTATATGCGCATTTCCGGATGTGTCCAAATTCACACAGTCCGATACCAGATTTCGGCATCTGGCATTTCTGTCACGGACATATCGCGATATTATGTCCAAATAAATCGGCCACGGGCCGAATTCGCCATATGTCTTCAACATATTTATCAAAATTATTACAGAAATAAATCTTAAAAAGAAATTTCAAGAAATTTCAAGAATATATAGGTGTGATATTAGTATGTGTTTGTAAAATATAAATTTAACAAAAAACTTAACTGAATGTTAAAATATTAGGATTTTAACTTTAAGCAAAGAACACAATACGAGAAATTTTATTTAATAAACACTTTAAAAACGTCTTTTATTCCAAATGAGAAAGTAGAACTAGAAAATAGTTTGAAAATGTGACAAAAAATGCAAATATAGGGGGGGGGGTGCAAATTACATTTTCAAACTATTTTCAAGTTCTACTTTCTCATTTGGAATAAAAGACGTTTTTAAAGTGTTTATTAAATAAAATTTCTCGTATTGTGTTCTTTGCTTAAAGTTAAAATCCTAATATTTTAACATTCAGTTAAGTTTTTTGTTAAATTTATATCAAAATTATTAGTTTTTACTTACCCAAAGATGAAATTGCTGTGAGACATAGAAATATTATATTCTTGCCATTTTAAGCAGAGCTTTAATTTGTTGAGAATGAATTATTTTCTCATTTCTAGCCAGAGTTTATATACTATATACTATTTTTGATATCTATTCAAACAAGAGGGTACCTACTTGAATTTTTGTTTAGATGGAAATGCCACTTGATGGGATTCAGATTTTTATCGTTGCTTACTTTATTATACAGGATGCGGATACTAGAATTCAAGTTTTTGGTTTCAATGTTCTTGATTGTTATCTGTTTATAAATGTCAACCGGAAGCTATAAATAAATCTTCTAATGCAAAAAAAATTTGATCCCCCGATTTGTTCTCGAATTCTAACAAACAATTTTTCTGAAAAGTCTTACAATTTAAATCATTATTTATTATTATTATAAAATGTCATAATATTTATTATTTACCCTATAATACAGGGTGAATGAGAGCACCCGTATCAGCAATTTTTTCAAAAACGGCTAGTCGTAGAGAGTTGGGTTAAAAAAATTTATTATAAAAGCCGTAATAAAGAATCGGATGGTGGTATTATTATTTCTCGGAAAGGTCGGCATCCCGAGTAGTTTGCTCCAGAAACTCCAGAACTCCATAATTTTAAATGGCACCATAGGTCAAAAATGGTATCGTTGAATAGATCTTTAAGAAATAAGCAAGTTTTGTAGGAAAAATTATTTTATTACTCACACCCTTTTTAAGTAATATTCGATTATTATATATGGGTGAATGCGACCACCCGTATCAGTCATTTTTTTCAAAAACGGTAAGTCGTAGAGAGTTGGGTCAAAACAATTTATGATAAAAGCCATAATAAGGAATCGAATGGTGATATTATTATTTCTCGGAAAGGTCAGAAACTCCAGAACTCCAAAACTACAAAATTTGTAACGAAGCCCCCCCTAGTAATAAATAAAAACTAATAATTTATATTTGTGATTAATTTAAAATTATTATTAATAGTAAATATTATTTACTGAGACATTTTTATTATTCAATTAGCATAATTAATAAAAGCAATTTATTTAATGATGATGCTAACATTTAATTGGAAAAGTTTTAATTGTTGACCTATTATTTGAATTTATTATGCAAGACATCAAATATTATTGTTCCCGAGAGCATTAACAAAAAGTTGTTTTAAACATTATTAATATAATAGTAAACGAGTGAAGCAAAATATTTTTCGTCTTCTAACTTGTGGAAATATACTAAAGCTATCCCAAAGAATCATGGGCGGGCGGAGCCAAAATCTTGCGCAGGAGATGACAAATGACACCCAATTCCACCAGTTGACACGAACATAAAGTCGAACATCATACGAATTAGTTTTTCAAGATCGATTTTCTCCAAATTGGCTGACTTACGGAATTTTAAATTTGCACCTGATGTATAACTAATTATGACCAAGAGGTATATTAAAAATGGTGCAAATTAGTGAGTGCCAGTATTAGCTATCTCTTTGTAAATAAGTCAAAATACTTTAGAAGCAGGTTAAATTAATTATGAATTCTAATTTAAAATATAACCCTTGAAATGCTATAAAGAACTACCTTGAAATTATTTTGACTTTCAATGGTTGTAAAAATTGAATTAATAATTGATGTGGTCAACTTTTTATATATCTACAATCACGTCTGATTCGATTCAATACTGCACAATTTACTTCCAAATATTTCGCTCTTGGATATTCCTATTATTCATGATAAAAATTGCAAATGAAAATTACGTTTTTATTGATAAGTCGGGAAGTAATTCGATTTTGTAGCTGAAATTTAGAGGAATTATTTTTTATACCTAACACTCGTAAACGGAAAAATAGATCTGATACTTTTTGGAAACTTTACGGAGAGCAATTTTGGCATGTTCATCCCTTCTAAATTTTTCTAATGGCTAGAAGCGTTAGACGACTCCTTTATTTGATCAGTCCAGCGCTTCGGGGATCTTTCTCTTGGTCTAATTTTATTTTTATTGCACAAAAAACTGTAAATGACAAAAAGTCCTCGATTTCACAAAATTTCAATATACGAGGGTTGTCCGTAAAATAAGGTCTCCAAGGCGCTAGAGTCGCGTAGAACGCTTTAATGCAAGATCCGGCAACACAGATATGTAGCTTGGTTCCCCGCCTACAAATCCCCACTACTCCGAGCTCTATGCGACGCTTAGTCTTAGTTTGGTAGGCGTTCGCGATGGAGTTTCCACTCACCGCTACCGCCAGGTGTGAGTTACGTTATAGAATTAAGCCTATAGAAATTTATCGCCAGTTATGTGAAGTGTATGGATATCAAAAACGTGCAAAAATGGTGCAGAGAGTTTAAAAACGCACCTTCTCCACTTTTCAATCGTTCCGTCCGAAACCGATGGCCATCCGGCACGCTGTTTATTATGGATGGCTCTACGTCCTTTTTTTAAACTCTCTACACCGTTTTTGCATATTTTTTATCTCCACACCCTGTTGTCCATAACCTTCACATAACTGTCGATAAATTTCTATAGGCGTAATGTCGTTAGCACACAAAAAACGAATCAGAGAACGTAACTCACACCTAGAGGTAGCGGCAAGTGGAAGCTCCATCGTGAACAGCTACCAAACCAAGACTAAGCACACAGCTGGAAGTGGTGGAGATTTGTAGGCGGGGAACCCAGCGACATGTAAGTGTTGCCGGATTTTGCGTTAAAGCGTTCCTCGCGACTCTTATTTTACGGTCAACCCTCGTATTTGAAAAAAGTTCTGTACAATGTACAAACTTTCATAGATTATTTTTACAAAAAAGTCTGTAAATAATAGAAATTAATTTTCCTTGTTGTGCATCGGGCCCCTGTGGGGCTCGGGCCCTGGTGCCTGGTACTCACATCACCTGTTGCTACGTCACTGAGTCAATCCAAAACATCTTTTTAGAATGATCCAGCCATAGTGGAACCGAGTGGAACCTTGACGAAGAAATTCTTCATCAGTTTTCATCTTTCATCGCATTGCTCTCTCATCATCTTCTGTCGATTCTCTTCCCTCTCTGAATCTCTAAAACCACTCAAACACTCGTGAATGACTCATCGCATCCTTGTCATTATTTCGTAAGTTTCTGTGACCGATTTGCCCAATTTAATGTTTCAACAAGTCAGAAATCGTTAGATGTGAATGAAACTTGGAATGGGTATGGTCTAATGTTTCTGCAATGTGATGCCATTTGTCGCGCAGAGATAGCGCCACTTGTACTGTCTTACCGAAGTAGTTGTGGAACATTTTGAAAATACTGTGTACAAAAAAAAACTGTTCCAATTATAAGCTCAGAAGAAGAAGAAGCCAATATTGTTGCTCAGCAATTTGCATCATGTGCAATATACCTTTTGGTTATAATTATAATTAATTATACATTAGGTGAAAATTTTAAATTCCTTAATTCAGCCAATTTGGAAAAAATCGATTTAAAAGAACGAATTTTAATGATTATCCTACAAGAATTGTATTATTCCAAGGTTAACAATGTATTTCTTATGGACGAATTATGGGTTGCCTACTCGTAATGCATAAAATGTTACGTTATAAAATATTATTGATGCGTAATGCAGTTTAAAATTACCTGCAATTTTCATTCTTCAAAATCGATTTTCTTCAAATTGGCTGAATTTAAAGGAATTTAAAATTTTCACATAATTTATAACTAATTATGACCAAAATGTATAATTAAAAATGATGCAGATTGGTGCAGTATATTTTTGCTTATAATAATAATCAATTTTATGATGCATACATAACTTTTCCAATGCCTAATAATTAAAAACAAATTTATTGCTTACTACCAACATTAGCTTAGCATGCAAAAATCTGAATTATTAGTTATTATAAAATGAAAATTAGTCAGGCAAGGATGAATAGATGCTATCAAGATGTCCTATACGTAGCCACATAAATTTGAAAATAAAACTGTACCTGAAGGACACTTGTTAATAATTATTATTGACATCAGTTTCCCAAATGTGATCAAGGACAAAGGAATAAATAAATCGTCTTGCTATATTCTTCCATCTGAAAAAACGTACCTACTTCTAAATTTAGCCATCAAATCATTAGAATAAATTTTGTTTGGAACTTAAAGGCTCTAATGTTTTCAAAAATATGGTTGATGGTTGGATTATGCACATTCAAAAATATTTAAAATGTTAAACTTTAATTTGTAATGTAATCAACTATCATATTAGTTCTGATTGGAATCGAACGCTATTGTAATCCCCACCCCCTTTCTTAATGCTCTATTAAACATTTTTGTATGAATGTATTTTTTTTTGTATTACATCAATTTTTTTATACCAAACGTGATCAGATTATTTTGGTGAATTTAAAAATCAAACATATCAGTTTTTCAAGTAATTTTAATTAGCAGTTATTAAATAGCCAATTTTTTGAAGTTAATTACCAATTAGTAAAAAAATTACAACAAAAACAATTAAACGACCTTCCATGTTAAATAATAGTAAAGTAAATATCTAACATAATATAGATTTATGTGCAATTACTTGCATGTTTGTTCATACACGAATGTTTTATAAGCGAGTGAGTAATTATTAGCAATACATTTTTAGTTTTATTGTTCAAGTTACCATTTCAAATTAATCACTCCAGTGATAACAGTACAAAATTTTTTTTACGACAGAAAAGCAATTAGAAGTTCGTAAGTCATCAGTTTGAATCAAAATGCCTTTTAAACCAAGAGATCCCAGTGAGGAATACAAGAAATACAAGGAACTCAGAAAAGAAGATGTTACTTCGCTCCAGGAATGGGCAGAGAAGCAACCTCATCTTCCTAGACTCACAGGTATAATTTGTCTATTACAGATCAATGCACTAATTTTGTATTAGAATTAATAATTAATGAGCTTTGACTTTTAACAAAGTGAAGATTCTTTTTTATAAAATAAACAAATATAAATGAGAAAAACTCTTCAATTTATTATTTATTTTGAAATTATTGAGAAAAGAAAAAAAATGTTGGATAGTAGGTACGAAATTCTACAATTTTTTAAATAGATTTATTAGATAAAAATACACCCATATTGTTTATTTGAGTAAATATTCATAAACATTCAGCACCATAACCCACACAGCTAAAATTATGAAATTACTAAATGATTTCCTAGTTTTATTTATTACAAAAAGTTAATAATCAGAACATCCGTTCTCAAGAAAATATATAATTATAAATCAAAAATAACTTACGTAAAATGTAAAATGCTAAAACTATTAATTTTAAGTTTCTAATGAAAACAAATTCTTTAACCGCAAGAAAAATTTGCAAAATTCCAGCAAACGAACATTGCAATTTTTAATCAAAAATTATTGAAAAGTGAAAGGGGGGATTAATTTATTTAAAAATAAAAACTGTATAATTAAGCAAAACATAATATTATAGTAATTTATTGATATCTACCTTGGCGGCCCCATTCATTCGAAACGAGACTTTTAAATAATTTCATTAATTTAGTTAATAATAATTAATTATAATAAATTATATAAAATAAAAAACACTACACCCATGATATATGTATCTTATGTAAAATTACTTATCTTATTTTGTAATTGTTAACCAATCATAAGAGGTTACAGATATTAGAAACTTAACAGCCAATAAAATTGTGTATGTAGTAATACGCATAGATTTGTAAAAAAAAGTGAACACGGGTTGATTAAAAAAAAATGTATTTTCATACCAAGATAGTTATTTATGTTACAAGGGCTATAATGCATTATCAAACGTGTTGCATACAAAATTTTATCTGTTAAAGTAATTAGTAAAGTAAATTGTAAAGCTTTTTACACTCTTTGCGAAAAAGTATATAACTTTTTGCTAACAAAAATAGGAAACAAAAATAGTATATCTTTCGCACATAATCAAATAAATATAATTTTATTTCTTAATTTTGCAAAAATTATGTGGAGATTTGCAGGTTTGTAAAAATAATGAAAAGGGTGATATAATTTTGGAGAAATTTATCTTTAATTTCCATAGGATTTCATTTTTGCCCGCTATAATCAGACCAATGATGAGTTTGGTTGCCTATCCTCGGTAGTTCCATTTGTTGTAAAATGAATTTCCTCTTTTCAGCATAATATTAAAACTTTATGCTGGCAGTCACCGAAGGCGCTGTGTAAATTTTGAAGAGAAATAGAAAATAAAAGACAGTAACCTGCTAATGCTCATTTTGACTGCTTTCTTTTGTAAGCAACTGGAAATTCTATTTTATATGCATGGATATTGAAGTCGATAAAAACAACCCTCAAAAATTATCCACGCAAAATAAAATTCTCCGCAAATAATTTTCCAAAATACGCAAAATTCGTTGAATTTATCGATCTATGTATGCCACAGACTGGTCTAGCTCAATTTATCACTTCCCCACAGTAATAACACACGGCATTCTAAAATTTTTCTTCAAATAACTTTTGTAAATTTTTTTAACTAAAAGTTTAATTTTTTAAATTTTTCATTTAACAAATTAGGGATAAAAGAAACATAACCACTTCTATAAAATTTTTACAAAAGAACAGAAAACATTCATTTATACTTTCTTAGCCCTAAAAGAACAATACGAAGGTGCATGTCGCTGGTCCCCCCCTAAATCGAATTTTGGGGTGAATTTAGTGTCATTCGTTAGAGCTTCGTCAGAGCCTAAATGAGCTTCCATTTTTTTCGTTTGAGCCTCAACCGTCGCGAAGATATTAGAAGTTATTCGCGAAATAGTTGGGGGGGGGGGGCACAGACACGTTGGCTCCCCCCAGTCGAATTAGGGGGTGAAAATGGTGTCAAACGTTAGAGCTTCGTTAGAGCCTAAATGAGCTTCCATTTTTTTCGTTTGAGCCTCAACCGTCGCGGAGTTATTCGCGAAACAGTTGGGGGGGGGGGCACAGACATGATTTTCTATTTTCATTATTTTTAAGAATTTTTGGATGAAATTGGTGTCAAACGTTAGAGCTTCGTTAGAGCCTAAATGAGCTTTCATTTCCAACATCCTAATTTCATTTTCTAAAAAGTTACGCGCATTTCAAATTTTCGATTCCTCCGATCAAGTTGCGTCCTATAATCCTCAAATTTAATTTTATCCCAAGTAACACAAAACCGTCAAAAATGTACATATTCGGTACATATTTTTTCGTGACGATATTGTGACTTTTTGCCCATTTTGTCATAACTAAAATGTATGCATCGTTTATGTTCATATAGGTTACATAAATCTTGGTAACGATTTCGTAACGTAACGGCATTGATTTTATGTACTTATTCGGTACATATTTTTTCGTGACTATATTGTGACGATTTTGTGACTTTTTGCCCATTTTGTCATTACTAAAATGTATGCATCGTTTATGTACATATAGGTAACATAAATTTTCGTAACGTTTCGGCATTGATTTTTCTGTTACTGTGTTGGTGCATCGTTTATGTACAGATTATGTATTGATATTTTATTATTATTTTTAATAATTTTTAAAAATTAAAAAAAAAATTTGATTTCTGTAATTTTTTATTTAGATGCGATGGATGCATTATACTTTTTATAGACAATTTATTGTTTTATTTTAATTTTTACACATAATAATATTAAATTATCATTTTTAATTTAATCCATTTGTTTGCCATGCGCCCAGTGTATCTGAAAAATATCGTTAAATTATACTTATGTACTTACTAGAAAAATCCAGCCGAGGTGGGGTTTGAACCTAGGTTACCATGTTGCGTCAGCGTCGTAGGCGTCGAGTTAACCTTCAGACCTATCTAGAGGTTACTACTATACATTTTATACAATGCAATGTTTGACTATTACAATTTTTTAATTTCGTAGTTTAAAATATCATTGTTAAATTAAAATAAATAAAATATTTTTAGTTTTAACAAATGAAAATTATTACTAGATACCTAGTATATGAATTTTAAAAAAAATTGTTACGAAATGCAGAAAATGGCAAAACACGTGTCATAAATATTATGACATTATATTATATTTTACCATTACCAAACCGCACAATATTAATAAATTTCAGCTTTGAATAATTCAATTCAATATAATAATTATATCAATTATTTAAGTTATAATTAGTATTAATCTTCAATGATTCAATAAAAACGCGTTAAGTATAAAAAAGAAGTGCCTAATCCGTACAAGATACGCAAATATATTTTAGTTAATAAAATTTCAATGCATTTTAGATCATAATCGGTAAAGCGTCCACATCGTGTCACCGAAATTTGTTCCATTTATAAGAAAATCGTACAATCTTTTAATTATTTTTGCTTCAATATCATAATTATCAATTATTTAAGTTATAATTAGTATTATTCATCAATGAATTAATATATTATTAAATAATTCAATAAAAACGCGTTAAGTATAAAAAAGAAGTGCCTAATCCGTACAAGATACGCAAATATTTTTTAGTTAATAAAATTTCAATGCATTTTAGATCATAATCGGTAAAGCGTCCGCATCGTGTCACCGAAATTTGTTCTATTTCTAAGAAAATCGTACAATCTTTTAATTATTTTTGCTTCAATATCATAATTATCAATTATTTAAGTTATAATTAGTATTATTCATTAATGAATTAATATATTTTTAAATAATTCAATAAAAACGTGTTAAGTATAAAAAAGAGGTGCCTAATCCGAACAAGATACGCAAATATTTTTTAGTTAATAAAATTTCAATGCATTTTAGATCATAATCGGTAAAGCGTCCACATCGTGTCACCGAAATTTGTTCCATTTATAAGAAAAACGTACAATTTTTTAATTATTTTTGCTTCAATATCATAATTATCAATTATTTAAGTTATAATTAGTATTATTCATCAATGAATTAATACATTTTTAAATAATTCAATAAAAACGTGTTAAGTATAAAAAAGAAGTGCCTAATCCGTACAAGATACGCAAATATTTTTTAGTTAATAAAATTTCAATGCATTTTAGATCATAATCGGTAAAGCGTCCGCTTCGTGTCACCGAAATTTGTTCCATTTCTAAGAAAATCGTACAATCTTTTAATTATTTTTGCTTCAATATCATAATTATCAATTATTTAAGTTATAATTAGTATTATTCATCAATGAATTAATATATTTTTAAATAATTCAATAAAAACGCGTTAAGTATAAAAAAGAAGTGCCTAATCCGTACAAGATACGCAAATATTTTGTAGTTAATAAAATTTCAATGCATTTTAGATCATAATCGGTAAAGCGTCCACATCGTGTCACCGAAATTTGTTCCATTTATAAGAAAAACGTACAATTTTTTAATTATTATTGCTTCAATATCATAATTATCAATTATTTAAGTTATAATTAGTATTATTCATCAATGAATTAATATATTATTAAATAATTCAATAAAAACGCGTTAAGTATAAAAAAGAAGTGCCTAATCCGTACAAGATACGCAAATATTTTTTAGTTAATAAAATTTCAATGCATTTTAGATCATAATCGGTAAAGCGTCCGCATCGTGTCACCGAAATTTGTTCTATTTCTAAGAAAATCGTACAATCTTTTAATTATTTTTGCTTCAATATCATAATTATCAATTATTTAAGTTATAATTAGTATTATTCATTAATGAATTAATATATTTTTAAATAATTCAATAAAAACGTGTTAAGTATAAAAAAGAGGTGCCTAATCCGAACAAGATACGCAAATATTTTTTAGTTAATAAAATTTCAATGCATTTTAGATCATAATCGGTAAAGCGTCCACATCGTGTCACCGAAATTTGTTCCATTTATAAGAAAAACGTACAATTTTTTAATTATTTTTGCTTCAATATCATAATTATCAATTATTTAAGTTATAATTAGTATTATTCATCAATGAATTAATATATTATTAAATAATTCAATAAAAACGCGTTAAGTATAAAAAAGAAGTGCCTAATCCGTACAAGATACGCAAATATATTTTAGTTAATAAAATTTCAATGCATTTTAGATCATAATCGGTAAAGCGTCCGCATCGTGTCACCGAAATTTGTTCTATTTCTAAGAAAATCGTACAATCTTTTAATTATTTTTGCTTCAATATCATAATTATCAATTATTTAAGTTATAATTAGTATTATTCATTAATGAATTAATATATTTTTAAATAATTCAATAAAAACGTGTTAAGTATAAAAAAGAGGTGCCTAATCCGAACAAGATACGCAAATATTTTTTAGTTAATAAAATTTCAATGCATTTTAGATCATAATCGGTAAAGCGTCCACATCGTGTCACCGAAATTTGTTCCATTTATAAGAAAAACGTACAATTTTTTAATTATTTTTGCTTCAATATCATAATTATCAATTATTTAAGTTATAATTAGTATTATTCATCAATGAATTAATATATTATTAAATAATTCAATAAAAACGCGTTAAGTATAAAAAAGAAGTGCCTAATCCGTACAAGATACGCAAATATATTTTAGTTAATAAAATTTCAATGCATTTTAGATCATAATCGGTAAAGCGTCCGCATCGTGTCACCGAAATTTGTTCTATTTCTAAGAAAATCGTACAATCTTTTAATTATTTTTGCTTCAATATCATAATTATCAATTATTTAAGTTATAATTAGTATTATTCATTAATGAATTAATATATTTTTAAATAATTCAATAAAAACGTGTTAAGTATAAAAAAGAGGTGCCTAATCCGAACAAGATACGCAAATATTTTTTAGTTAATAAAATTTCAATGCATTTTAGATCATAATCGGTAAAGCGTCCACATCGTGTCACCGAAATTTGTTCCATTTATAAGAAAAACGTACAATTTTTTAATTATTTTTGCTTCAATATCATAATTATCAATTATTTAAGTTATAATTAGTATTATTCATCAATGAATTAATATATTATTAAATAATTCAATAAAAACGCGTTAAGTATAAAAAAGAAGTGCCTAATCCGTACAAGATACGCAAATATTTTTTAGTTAATAAAATTTCAATGCATTTTAGATCATAATCGGTAAAGCGTCCGCATCGTGTCACCGAAATTTGTTCTATTTCTAAGAAAATCGTACAATCTTTTAATTATTTTTGCTTCAATATCATAATTATCAATTATTTAAGTTATAATTAGTATTATTCATTAATGAATTAATATATTTTTAAATAATTCAATAAAAACGTGTTAAGTATAAAAAAGAGGTGCCTAATCCGAACAAGATACGCAAATATTTTGTAGTTAATAAAATTTCAATGCATTTTAGATCATAATCGGTAAAGCGTCCACATCGTGTCACCGAAATTTGTTCCATTTATAAGAAAAACGTATACTCTTTTAATTATTATTACTTCAATATCATAATTATTAATTATTAGTATCTAGTAATAAAAACATTTCAAATATATTTAATGTTTTAATAAGATTTAAATAAATTTAAACATCATAAATAATTTTTATAATTAAAGTATATTTATAAATTATAATATGCTGAAATTGTAACTACTAATATGCATCAAATAGGTAAAGTAAAAATCGTACCCTCCAATTAATAAAATACCTGTACATATTGGACAATGAAATTATAGTAACAAAATTGTAATGTTTTTACAGCACCGAAACGAAACCATATAATCTAATATTATTTAGTTAATAAAATTTCAATTCTGATTCGATACAGTAATTTGCTTCAAAAAAACGGTATGAAAATATATGCATTAAAACTGTACATAAATAGTACGGTGCAAATATGAACTAAAAATTATGTGCCACTAAGGTACCATTTTGGTACATATTTTTCAGTTATGAAAAAATATGTACATATTCGTCATAAATCAATACTAAACTGGCACAAAACTGACATTGGTGTTACTTGGGATATCAAGGATCCTGATCTCGAGCTTAGGTTAGGTTTATTTCGTTAAATAAACACATTTTTATAGGAATTCGGGCCTTAACCCTAGATTAGTGTTACTTTATGTTATTTGTTTAGTAAAAAAAGTTCATTTCTACAGGAATTCAGGTTTTGAGGTTATGTTTGTGTTAGTTTATGTTATTTATTTAACTCTCATTAAGAGAAATTCCTTCTAGAAATTTTTGGTTCTGAAAAGAACCCTTTTACTATTTGGAATGGACGTGTGAAATATACAATATACAATTGATGAATGCGTGCAATATGTGAATGACCAAAATTATTCATCCACAAGAACTGGTCCAAGTGGTTAGGTAACAAAGAGGAACCTATAACACTGTTTCCATGTAGATCAATAACTTACCACCTTATTTTTGCATACCCCATCCAATAACCGGGTCCACAAAATTACGACTGTAGTGCAGTCTTGTGGGTATCTGGTAAGACAACTCCAAGATTATTTAACCTGGAATAACCTTTCCAGCATTTCGTTCAAATTTCGGTCCCAGGATTTACAAATTTTGAAATCAGGCTTTTTAAGTGGGGGATTAGTCTTCATAAAATTACAGTTCAAACATTCATTCATGGCGGTTTTTTTCTCATAATCTGAGGTGTGTATCTTCATTTCATTTACTATTGATCTTGAGATCTTTCGATCACCACAGGCCTGTCTCCAGTTTGTCACTTCGGTCACTCTCAAGTCTTCCATCACCCAGTACCGTCCCACTATTGTAGTTTCGGCCTTCCTCTGGTTCGGGCCCGATTCGGCTCCCGCAACATCACTTTCTTTGTTAATTCCTCAACGTTTCTCCTCATAATGTGGCCCAACCATTTTACTCGTTACGCCTTTATAAATCTCACCACGTTCTCATCGTTCAATTCCCCTTGTATTTCATGGTTCATTTTTACTCCGTGTAAACTGTCTTCATACTTTTCACCTAGGTCTTCGTTATCAACTTATCATACTTTCGTCAATTTGTACAACCTGGTCTGGACATCAAATTAGAAGGAGTTCTGTTGAAAGAAAGTTTCCAGATACCAAATATCCCGAAATAACAAGTAGTATGATATGTAAACAGAGTGGTAGAGAAACCCAATAAGTTTACCAGTTACACCTGGATGACTTTCACATACCCACATCCACAACATGTAAAACACGATCTTGTAGTCTTAAGACTTAGTCTTTCTGCGGTAGAAAGCCGACAAGCGTTAATTGGATTAAAGTATTTTCTTTTATCCTTTTCTATGATTAAAAAATCGTTCAATTTTTAATAAGAAGACGATATCGTTCCCCCTGCACTTAGGGCATCTGAAACAGTGTTTCAATTGGAAGTTGTTACACTTAAGATGCAAGATGGCTTGGGCCATCTTTTGTGGTATCAAATTAAACTGATGGAGCAAAGCCAGTAATTCAACATCGTCGCAATCGAAAACTTTCACAATATCTTGAAATCTCGAAATATTCATGAATCATGATCACCGCTAAGAATTTACATTAATTTATACTTTATGAATTCTCACGGGTTAGCGGGGTTAAGTCTAATTTTTGATTTTTGTACTTTGGGTTTTTAGGTTTATTTTTGTGTGTGAATGGAAAATTAAATTCATCTAATTACATATCCAAATAATAAATTGGGTTATTAGAATGAAATCATGTGTTCCACAACTGGGGATCAAAAATCCCACATAAAAGGGAGACTTGATCATTAAGCGTTTCTTGACAGTCTTAGTAATTAGTGGAAATTAGTGAAGTATTTAGTTGGGACTGTAATTGCGATACAAAATTTTTTTTTCAGTTCTTCTCAGCAAAATAGGAAAATGGTATCAAGTGTACCACTCTTTCCTAAATATGACACCGTTTTGACATGAATTTCGCGTAATAATTACTTAAAGAACCCATTTATAGTTTTGTTTTAATTTCATCGTAACAAAAACCGTACGAAAAACAATATAAGTTAGCTTATTATTATTGTACCATTGTATACCTCTATGATTATTTACCTCTATTCATATAATTACAATTACGTAATCCTTTATTTGTTTACTGATATTATTAAAACTCTAATAATTGTTTACTTGTTTTAAATAATTATGTAGGTATTATACTTATACTTAGTTTGGATAAATACCTCCAATCTTATTATGCAAGACACCCAGCTGTAGAGGACGTGAACGCTGTCGATTGATTTGAGATTTATGATAACTATTTACCGAATTTTTTTTAAAGCATTAATGTTGCTTCTACAATTCCATATTAATATTTTAATCTTTCCTTTTAAACGCATTAAATTTCTATTGGGGGGATAGGTAATTTGAAAAGACGTAATAGTAATAGCTAATAGTAGGTAGCTAATTTTTTCTACGAGACAGATTTTCATTATTTTGCAGTAAAATTTTTATAATAATAATAATAACGTTTATTTAGCCTCTGGCTATACATTAACACAAACAGAAAACAAAAGAAACAATAATATATAACAAAATAAATCTAAAATGCATATTATATACAAAATACACTATTCATCAAAGCTTATCGTCCCAAGATAACTCTTCAATTGTTTCTTGAACCCGTTGATACTGTCGCAATTCCGTAACGTAAATTCCAAAATTTAATTTAAAATAAATGCTGCAAAATTAGACAAATGTGAACTAATAGGCAAAATCCTGGAATGTATCTACTTAAAAAATTATTTTTGAATTAAAAAAATGTCTAATAACAATATTTTTTCAGAATATCAATACATCATGTTTCTTCAAAGTTGCTACTTCAGTGTAGAAACTGCTAAAAATACAATGGATACCTTTTTTTCTGTTAGAACCCATTGCCCCGAATTTTTCAGCAAGCGTGATCCATTTTTCCCTGCAACTCAAGAGGCCCTGAATGTTACGTGAGTATAGATGAGTTAGATGAAATGGAAACTTACAGAACTTCAACTTTCAGATTATATGGTCCGTTATCAAAGTGCACTCCAGAAGGTTATACTCCAATATATTGCAGAATTGTTGACCCCGATAGTAGCAAGTATTCATTTAACGATCAATTAAAAACGTTCGATATGTCGGTAATGTCATGGTTAGCGGAACAAGGAACTTCTGAGGGTATTGTAATCGTTAATGATATGAAAAATGTCAGTATTAGTCACATGGCAAAACTTGGTATAATGAGCATGAAGAAATTTTTGTTCTATCTGCAGGTAATAATAACAAAAAATTATTAGCAATTATAATAAAGAAGTAGGTTTGGATTCAAATTCCATTTAAAATTTTATTTTAGGATGCAATGCCAGTACGGCTTAAAGGTTTGCATTTCATAAATGTTGTCCCCTTTATGGATAAATTACTAGCATTGATGAAGCCGTTCATGAAGAAGGAGTTAATTGACATGGTATGTTGTGTATAGTTCTATTACTGCTTGAAAAAGTTCAACATTTCAATATTCTAAGAGTTCTAAAACCACTACATATGTCTGCACTAGTGCGGTAAAGTAAGAGAACCCTAGACCAATGTGGTGCAGCACATAAAAAAACTCTTGTATGAAGAATGAAGATACATACAATTTTTTTTTCTTATACTGCGTGTTTTTGACTTACACTAATAAATTATTCATTCTTATCAATTTATAGCTCTATTTACACACCGACGGGATAGAAAGTGTGTATAAATATGTTCCAAAGGAATGCTTACCAGAAGACGTTGGCGGTTCATTAGAGAGCATTGCCAAAATACATGGTAATATAATTATTACATAGTGAACTTAAATGATAAATAATAATTACAATTTTAGAACAAACAAAGCAACGGATAATGGACAAAAAAGATTACTTTGCAGCAGAAGAACTCCTAATTTCTGACGAATCTCGAAGAGTTGGTAAACCTAAAAATGCAAGTGACTATTTTGGAGTTGAAGGATCTTTCAAAAAATTGGATATTGATTAGTATACTTTTCTGGTAAAGGTATACTTACAGTAGAAATTGGTTAGAAGCACTTAAGCTCTTTATAACAGAATTAATATTAATTTGTGCAAATAATTTGTGTGGGTACCAAAAAAAAATTACTAATACTGTTTCATCAAATTGATGAACTGTTCTTGTAGGTAAATAAGTAAAAAATTTGTTTGTACTGTTATGTTGTAATAATAAGAATTTATACCGGGTGTTAATTTCAAAAATAACCAGTCGAAATAACTTTTTTTCAAAATGGTTTCCATAATTGGCTAAACAATAGTACAACCTATTTTGGAACTCTTCATGGGCTTCCTGATATATTTCTGGACTATCTTCCTACATTCTAGGGTTATCTTATTTCTTCGTGGTTGAAGATTTTCGGAAGGAGTTTTGAAACTATCGTTTTGAAATGACCCCAGAGGAAAACTTCAATCGGCAAAATCAGAGGATCTTGCAGGCCATTCTATCGGAGTTCCTTTACCAATCCATTTGCCAGAACACTTTTCGTCCAATCAATGTCGCACATTTAATGCGTATTGTGGGGGTGCCCCCTCTTGTTGAAAATGTACATTTTGTTCATACCAGATCTCCTTCTTCAAAAACATAATATTCTAAAAGCTGATCGGTAAAAATTTGTCCTGTCAGGTTTCCTTTATTAAAAATTGGCCCCGTAATGATATTTCCAAATATACCAGCCCACACTGTGACCTTTTGAGGATACTGTGAATGATTTTCTCGAAAGTCGGTCGGATTTTTATTGTCCCAATACCTACAATAGTGTTTGTTAGCAAACCGTTCAAGAAAAAACGGAGTGCTGCTTCACATTTCGAAGCAGGGGCTAAACTTAAAATTTAAATCGCTATATTTAAGGGCGAGGATCACCAAAGTCAGTTAGATTATCCTCCTGCTAAATAGTTGGATATAATAATTGTTATCGTGTAAGTGGGACTTTGAATAAATTTGACGTTTAATTTCCAAACACCATCTGTCATCTGTAGAACTGAAAGTTGGCGTAGAATCTCGTGTAATTAGAAAATAATTTACTTTGAGCTTACTGTTTTAACTGTTTTTACTGTTTTGTGAGTGATTTATATTAAATTCGAATTCAAAACAGATGACAGATGGCGTTTGGAAATGAAACGTCAAAATTATTCAAAGTTCCACTTACATGATAACAATTATATCCAACTATTTAGCAGGAGGATAAACTAACTGACTTTGGTGATCTTCACCTTAAATCGACGTGTTTTATCTGTTTCTCAAATTTACCAAAAAAAAGTTATGTTGACTGGTTACTTTTGAAATGAACACCCGGTATAAATGCTTCACACATAACTAAGTAAAATGATCTTGTGTTACGCGCAAGAGTAGATTTACGAGATTTATATTTTTTGCTTGCAACAATGTTTACTTATAAAAATTGTAAAATTCAACTAATAAATGGCGTTCCAATTTGAAAATCCGCAGCTTTTTATTATTTTACATTGAGAGAAAGATTTGCTAAAAATTACACAATAAATTGTACATTGTTTTAGCACAATTTAGTTCTAAATTTTCTACTTAGACCAATACTATAGGTAAACATTTGGGTCAACGATTTTCTAAAGGGGAACAACCCAAGAAGGATATTTCTATAATACAAATTTTGTACAGAATTTTATTCCAAAAATAAGTTACTACAAATACTTATGTATGTGCAATTTCTGAGCACAAAACAGAGTATATGGCTACGTAAATCCTTTAATGGTAAGGGCTATCTAAATTCATATCAAATTTGGTTTTTAAACTGCGTTAAAGGGTTTCGTCGGATAGGTATGTTAAAAATGCCACTTCGGAATTTTATGGGGGCAAGATTTTACCAAATTTGTTATGTAAAAAGACAGTTAGTGTGCACAAACATACTTTAACTTTCATCCGCTCGCGTATGCGGCAAATTGGCCTCAGTTAAGGCACTTAGGGTAGTTTGTGGCTGTACTGAGCTGGTTAGTGGAGCATTTTTAATCAGACCACGGGCATGGTCTAGTGGAGGAGATAGTAATTAGAGAATACAAGTCCTTCTCACCTCTCCCATGGCGCTCTGGAAGGAAATGGGAGAGAAAATTCAAAAAGGCTAATTTCAACTCCAAAATTTGACATAATACTGCTATGGAATCGCTACAAATTAAAAATAGATTACAAAATTCCCATTCCAATTATTATGAAATTTTGAGAACAGATAGTAAGTGATTTTACTACGCGTTACTGTTAATAATTTCAATAAGGTGTTCGTGGTGTAGCGGTTACCGTTGTGGAATGATGAACCGTAGCTTTTGATTGTAATCTTCAAGAGGTTTGTTTTTTACTTATTAATTTTTAAAATTTTGTAATTTATTATATGAATTAATAGTGTGTTTTAAAATTTCATTTAATTATAAGATACTAGCTGGAAAGCCCGTCCATGGACGGGTGGCTAGCCAGTGGATATCTTCTTTTACGGCTTGTAAGAGTCTTAATTAAAAAAAATTTCATTTCCTAACTCTAACCTGAGCTCGACTTACGGATCTCATTTAACGGGCTTCATTAAAAAATAGTTTCATTATTCTCGTTCAAACGTCCTCCCTTTCAAAAATGATGATAATTTAATAGAGCATGATTTGTGCTTAGTGGTTGGGGGTGGCTAATGTGCAGAAACGAATATTCATTAGTCCATGTTTGTAAGCAGGGGGTATCAATTTTTTGCGTTCATTACCCTACTATTTCTATGTTCGTAAAAGGTTATTATGTTATCAAATACTTCACTATGACAATACGGGAAACTCATGCAAATTTGCATAATCGCAGCGCCACCATCGGCTAAAAACGTGAATTAACGCTACTTGACGAAGGTTATGTTGTTTTATTAAGGGTACAGAGCTTTGTTTAAATAATAAATACAATAAAAATCTAATTATAACCAATACGGAAGCTTAAACTTCCTCATTACCTCAATTAGTTATCGATTATTCATATTATGACTGTATTCTGTATCGGTGAAAAGATAAGTAGAAAAGATTAATATTTTAGGGCGCACCATCTGTTGAAACATGTTTTTGCATCAAAATTTAAATCGCCCTTTTAAGCCAATAGGTGGTACCCTTAAAAATGTCGCCGAAAATAACAATAGAATTTGCAAGAGTTTCCCGTATTGTCATAGTAAAGTATTTGATGTTATGTTCTTAACTGCATATTATCTGAAGAAGTAAATGAAATTTACTACGGCACTGGCAAGCTCCTCCTGCACATTTACTGCGCTGGTTTTAGTTTTCTCCCAGTCACTATAAGGATAAAATTCGCTCTACATTTATTGAAAATGTAAAAGTTGAATATTAAATTTTCTGCATGGATGATCATCGGATTAACGGAGATTATATAAATATTAATTAATAATTGATTAATTAATTTAATTGGAAGGCTCATCCATAGACGGACAGCTCGCCAAGGTTGGAAACTCGATTGGTGTGCAACTCGATCCCAGGGGGAGATGATTTTAAGTTGGTACGACCGACGCCAACGACCAATCATAGTGCGTTGTGTGTTCTAAAAATTGACACGCTGGAGCAGGAGCTTTTTGGAGCAAGGAGAAATTTGGAAACACTACCATCCTGTCAGAAAGTCCCCGGTTTGTGTTCGAGAGCGGCGACCTTCTCCATTGTGTGTCGCGAGCAAGACCTGCTACGTATGGTGAAGTGTGTGATGGGATGGGTATGTCAGATACACCAGGAAGAACTACGGCGCAGATATGATTGAAATATTTGACGAATGTGACATGCCCAGCACGAAAGATGTAAAGCACATGAGAAGGGTTAGCAGCAAATCAGGGACATTTGAAGTAGCAGTGGAGACCTCGGTAAACATCGTAGCAGCACAGCACTAATTCTTCTTAGCCAACGTCGAAGTTTGTGAAGCTTCTTGACGTATGACACATTGTATTACTATCATAAACTTTATTATACTTGTGCTTACAAATAAATGTTTTTTTAATTTAATTTACCTCTGGTTCATCCCCTTTCAAGAGTTTTTGTTATTGCTTATATAAATAACTTTTAGGTTAATATTATTTTCATTGATGAGAGGAAATAGAAGAGCTGCAGGTGATTTAATCATTTGTAATTTATGTACCGTTCTCGTATTTTTAATTTAATTACACTCCATTTGGAATCCAAGTGAGAATGAGAATACATTGATATGCCAGAAGAAACAGCTAAGATTGAAATGATTGTAGTAGATGGGATAAGTTGATTTGTAATTGCTGTAAATATTAATCATTACTTATAACAGCACTATCAGCATAGCAGCGTTGTAACGGAAAAGTAAATAAAGTAATTAAATAATTAATTAATTTTTTAATAATAACGTTTAAATAATAATAATGCATATAATTACACAACACCACGCTTAAAATTAATATTATTATATTATAAGTTACAAATATTTCAAAATTTTCTGATACTATTGTTAATTACTTTATTGCGCACAAGATAAATAAAATAATACACTTTTTTATACATAGTAGATACATTGAAATGTATTCAATTTTTTTTAAAATTTGATTCTAAAGATGTTTTGATATACTTACCCTTGAATTCCATGTTAATTGTATTTAATATTTTAATTTTCACACGAATACATTAAAGTTTATAGTTTATTACGTAATTATAATTAATTACCAGCATCTTAAACAAATCAGTATACAAACACATTACGGGACTTCGCTAGAAAGCAAAACAAAATATTTCACAGAGTGCAGTTCTGTTTATTAAATTTATTAAAAATGCCTTTTAAAGAAGCTGATCCAAGTGAAGAATATAAGAAAAACAAGGATCTCAAAAAGGAAGATTTCGCCGCATTGAGAGATTGGGCTGATAAACAACCGCATTTACCCCACCTTTCAGGTAAGTTGATGATTTTATACAATAATCGGAATTGACCTACATTGCAAATTCAGATAATTAATTGATGATTTTCAGATTATCAACTAATTTTATTTCTTCAAACCTGCTACTTCAGTAGAGAATCTGCAAAAAATGCTATCGACATATTTTATACTTTAAAACCTCACTGTTCTGAATTTCTCAGTAAACGTGATCCATGTCTTGCCTCAGTGACAGAAGCAATGGCTGCAGGGTGGGTAGTAATGTAAATTGTTAATTTTCATTATATTATTTAAAATTTTTTTTTCTCATTTTAGATTATTCCAACCTCTGTCAACTCGCACACCGGAAGGATACGTACCCATCTATTGCAGGGTTATGGAACCAGATGCTAGCAAATTTTCGTTTAGTGACCACCTAAAAGTATTTGATATGTCAGTTAACTCGTGGTTTGCACAAGAAGGAACTGCTGAGGGAATAGTCATAATTTATGATATGAAATTGTTCAATCTTGGACATTTTGCAAGATTTGGTATAATCGCATTGAAAAAATATTTATATTATTTGCAGGTAAACAATTCTGTAGGTATTAAAGGTTAACAGGTAGTGGAATTCGTAGTTTATAGATTTACGCATCTACATATACTTAATTGGCATTAATTGACATCTTAATTGGCACACACGTGATGAACAAGAAATAATAAATCCACGTAATTTAAATATTTAACCATAATAAATCAAATTAGGTACATTTTAAATTGTACCTAATGTTTTTAAATTATCTCGTTAGCATAATTCAATTTTAAATCAGTTGAATTTAGAAAATTCAACAATAAGAGGATTATTTCGATTTTATTAAATCTCATCAATAATCTCAGCCAACATTGTCACTCACCAATTTACAATATTTTTAAAAATTGGAGAAAATCGATTTTAAAGAACGAATTCGTATGATTACTGTATAAATTGCATCTTGCATTATTCCAAGGTTAACAATCAATGTCTTATTTTTCTCAAAATTAGCTGAAGTAAGGAAATTAAAATTTTCACCTAATGTATAACTAATTATGACGAAAAGGTATATTAAAGATGATGCAATTTGGTGAGTGACAATGTTGGCTCGCCCCTTGTAAAAAGCACATGAACTGTATAATGGATGCACTTTCAACAACACCTAAAAGATTATTTGTATGACAGTTCTTGGTACGAATTGGTTGGAAAAGTGCATCCATTCTACACTCGTAGTGTGCATATTTTTTAGAAAATAAATTAACCATTACAGAGAACGCTGAATTTCAGTAACGACTTTATTTTGTAATTGCAGGAGGCGATGCCTGTTCGACTAAAGGGTTTACATTTTACTAATGTCGTGCCGTTTATTGATAAATTATTAGCAATAATGAAACCATTTATGAAGAAGGAATTACTGGATGTGGTATGTTTACAATCGCTTAAATTAAAATTTAAAGAGATAGGTTAGGAAGAATTGGGGCAATGTTTGCACATATATTGTCACATTTTGAAACCCTGGTTAAATTTCAAGTTCTTAAAAATAAAATTATAAAAAGAAAGAGATATTAAAGTTTTGCAAGGGCGGATCCAGGATTTTTTTCTGGGGGGGGCACAAAGGGGCGGACGGGCAAAAAAGTCAACAATAACTGTTATCATATCACACAAAAATATAAAAATCTACATAAAAATATACCGTCTGGGGGGGGCACGTGCCCCCGTGCCCCCCCCTGGATCCGCTACTGAAGTTTTGTATACATTTTCCAAATTAATTCTCCAGCAAACAGATTAGCACGACAGAATTAACACGGACGTATTGTGTCTAGTAGATTTTGGAGGATCAACCATAAATTATATAAACGTTTGTAAGTGTATTCAACGAAGTTAATCGTGACATGTTTGGTGTGTAGCATGATATAATTTAAAATAAAAAATATAAAATTTATTAGTATTTAATTTGCCGAAAATTGTTATTTTTTATTTTAAATTTTGTAAGTGTAATTTTGTAATTGGAAATTAATTTCTGTCTTGTTATTTGAATTCAAATATTCGAATGAGTGGTTCCAAAAAGCGCCGCGAAGTGAAGTTGGCAGGAATTTTGAATTTTTGGTGTTGGTGACAATGTGGGAGAGCGGCGCTCTCTTCGATAAAAGACAGGAACATGAGTAGTTGTATTTCGTCGAGCTCTAAGTGAAAATTAAAAATATGTCCTAAAAATTGTGAAAATTGCATACGATTTTATGAGAACATCATTGAATTAGTACCTTATGGGTTAAGAGCGCTGCAAATTTTGCAAATTTTGATGCAAAAACATGTTTCGACAAATTAATGGCGCGCCCTAAAATATTAATCTTTTATACTTTTCTCTTCTCCAATACATAATTTTAATAATTTATGAAAGTCATATGAACAAACAATAACTAATTTAGGCAATGTGGAAGTTTGAACTTTCAAAGATAAATATTTTTAAATATATTCAATATTTTCACATATGAATATTGTTTTGGAATATACTGTAGTGTCCACCGGGATTTGCTCGTATCACCGAAGAACGACCACACACTTACCTCCTTAATCTCAACTAATATGAGATAAGAATGCTCAACACTCGTTTGCCCCAATCCTGCAGCTCGTCTCAATTTCAGAGAACGTTGTTATCGACTAGCAACCTTGAGTTGAGATCTTTCACTTCAAGATGATAAATAACAATGCGTTTACAATATTAATTTCGACTCGATTTATTGATCCTCAAAATATTTACCCCTTATGTACAACTCTTACAATTATCCCCAAAATATTATATACAAAAACTATCTACCTAGGTATCCTTTTATCTACGGTAGTCTTCCCAAGTTAGGCATAACCACTCCGGAACAAATAGTCTTCACACCAAGCACCGCCAATGGTTCTCCCCTTTTCTCAGCTGCAATACTACACTTGCACCAACTCGGACCCAATTCTTGTCCACATATGGAACCACTTAATTACGTTGACTTGATCAACCACCACATCCAATTTCCAGTGAGAATCCAAATAATCGTTAGATAAACCAAATCCCCAATCATTTATAAACATGTATCCAATTTATTGGATTTCGTCCAAATGTGGGCTCAATTAATTATATTTAATTAATAGACCCTCCAATCCTATCCAAGTCAGGATCCAATCAACTCTTGAATCAACAGACCACCAAATCATTCACAATATCTCCAATTAATTGTATTTCGTCCAACATTGGTTCAATTGATTTTATTTAATTAATAAACCATTATCAAATATGTATCCACTTAATCTGCTTTTCCAAATGTACCACTTCCAAATTCAAATTATATTTTTATCTCCCAAACGGCGACTGCCTGGTTTGGGTATCTTTTCTTAACTAACTCTTCTCCCCAGGAGACGACTGCTCACCTCTGGTGAGTTTTCTTAATCTGGGTGATCTGGGTGATCTTTCTTAATTAACTTGTTTATATCCGCTCGTTGCCATATCGAATCTGCTCTTCACTTGTTTTTCTGTTTGATTTTCTGTAATCATATTTTCCTGGTTCATTATTTGATGTAGACTACCGTAAATAAAGAATACCTATCTAAATTCATGGTAACAAATTAACATCTTTTAATACATTTTTTTATAACAATGTTATATAAAGTAAAATACATTGAACCTTCTTTCTAGAGGAAGTCTCCTATTCCGATTCATATTTCTTTTCGTGTTATGAACAGATTGTAGTTTTGAAATAGTTAGTTGTGTGTAAGAAGTGAACGAATAATTACTGATATTAAACTTTAAATAAACTCAATTATTGACAATAAAAAAGTGTTATTTTTTCCTTCGCACCTTCTCATAATTTCACGAACAACAGAAATTATAAAAATACAATTTGGTTTCATTTATACACAGTACACCCGATCCGTTTTATTATCTTTTAATTATGGAAACATGCAATCTTTGAAATAATTGCATGTCCAATTACCACTCTTCTCAAAATTACTTTTTCTCAGCATAGGTCAACTTAACTTCGTCATATTATGAATTTTGTTTCAAGTTGTCCTGAACTGAGCAATCTTCTCTACGTCGCGCACAGTCTGCAAGACCGTGACTTTAACGGGTGTTAAGCATTCTTATTCCCAGGTCGTCACCTCAATACTTGTAAATATTCAATATTGAAAGCTCAAACTTCCTTATTGCCTAGCTTAGTTATCGTTTATTCATATTATGACTGTTATAAATTATTAGAATTCTGTTTTGGTGAAAAGATAAGTATAAAAGATTAATATTTTAGGGTACGACATCTGTTGAAACATGTTTTTGCATCAAAATTTGCAGCGCGCTCTTAAGCTATATGATAGCGGTTAGCGGTCATTAAGCGATGAAAGGGGTCTAGGAAGCTTATGTATGCACAAGTGGTACTACCGTAGTAGATGGGACCTTGTGCTACTGTTAAAATCATAATAAAATCACTGTTTAGGAGTTCAGTTAGTTTAAATATCTCGATTTAGGTTATGTGCTAGCCCTCAGGTTTATTTCTAATAAGTTGAACTGTCTCAGGAATCTACATTTCCTAATACGCTTCACACACTGAAACTTCGTTATTCTTAATCTTCGTTAACGATTCTTTTAGTCAGAATTCCACGAATCTGATACACATAATAAAAATACTCAAATTACCACTTGTTGTATTATTTACTTAATTATCATTTACGCTATTTAATAAATTAAATTAATTGCGGATTTGCAATTTATGAAAAAGTTAATGAAGAATTGATGATCGTTAGTGGCAGTCTGTCTACGGTATAAGATACCGGTTGATGAGTTGAGTAGGCTTCAGGAATATTTTTAATAAGTTAAACTGTCTCATATATCTCGGTTTACTTGTTCTGTGGGTTAAAAATAATAGAAACTCCTTCCAAGACTATAATATGTGGGCGAAGCTAAACTTTTACCAGCAACCAATGCGATACTCGCATTTATTTTTCTGTTTTTGGACTTCATTAAGTCCAATTTTGAATGATCTATGACATTTTTAAAACTTTTGGTTACAAATTCATGTGTTTCTTCCTAACCAATTATATAGATTATAAAGATATAATAGTAAAATTTCATCGAAAATTTTCAGTTTTACTTACATACCGAAAATATGGACAGTTTATACAAACATGTTCCCCAGGCTTGTTTACCAAAAGATCTGGGAGGAACTGAAGAGCCTATTGCTAAATTACATGGTAACGTAAAAGTAATTTTATAATCTTTTAATTATTTTAAAAATTTATTGATTTAGAAAATATGAAGCAAAGATTAATAAATAACAAAGACTATTTTGCTAAAGAAGAACTTCAAACCGTTGATGAATCTCGAAGAGTTGGCAAACCTAAAAATGTTGATACTATTTTCGGCGTTGAAGGTTCTTTCAAAAAGCTGGATATTGATTAAAAATTGCATATTATACAGGATGTTCCCGTGACCGATAGGTTTCGATATAGAAATTTTTCTAAGAAAAATTTTCAACTAAAAATTTTGCCTAAATCTACACCCATCTTCAAAGCTTATTTTTATACCTTCAAATGCCCGTAGTGCCGAAATTATTAATTTTTCTGTGTAAATACTGAAGAACTCTTTTAAAGAGTATGAAATTCAACGGCTTTAGAGTTATAGATCAAATTCATTACAAAAATGTTGAAAAATTGGAACTTTTATTTTCATTTAATTTTAAATCTCCTAAATTTTTTAAACGAAACTCATTACAAAAGAGTTTTCGCCTTCTCTGGATAGAAAATTTAACGGACTATATCTTTAGTCTAATAAACTTTTTTGATAAAACATACAATTTAATATTTAAGCTCAAATCAGTTGTTGATGTTGCAATTTATTATCTAATTCCAACCTAAAAAAATTTTCAATCGACAAAATCCGTAGTCGACTTTTTCTGCTAAACTTTTAAATTAATTAATTAATTAATAGGTAAATTTTTCGTTAGTGGTTGACACGTGACTTGGGCTTGCGCGGCAAATGTGGAGGGAGACACCCGTGACAGCTCATTCCACCAATTAACAGAAACATAGAACCGAAATAACGCATATTCGTTTCTGCGCATTAGCCACTCCCAACCACTAACGAAAAATTTTACTCTAAGGTAAAACACCCAGCACTTGAACACCGCAAGAAATGGAACTAGTACTTGAACAGATTTTTGAAATTGTATTAATGCAAAAACGGAATATTCATAATAAGTAATATCCGTATTTTATAATTACTTGATGATTTAGCAATTGATTTCTATAAGTTTTTTTAAATTATAAATCGAAATAATTATATTTTTGTTAACTTGAAAGTTGGCATGTGGAATAGCCGATAAGCATGCTACTTTTGCCATGGAAAGTTACCCGCGCAATCACAGTTTTTAGGTTATGAACTTGAACTCGAAAAAACTAACATAAAATGATCACGTTTGTCCATTACGTTTGTCATACATAAATAAATCAATGTTGCCAAATGTATCTTTAGAATATCGATTGGATTTTTGTTTGATTTTGACTGATTTTTACTATTTTCACACGTGTTCAAGTACAACCACCACCGGAGTGTTCAATTACGGCTGCGATTCAAAATAGATTGTTCAATTACAGCTGCATTTGAAGTATATTTTAAAAACCTTGTAAAAATATGAGAATTTTATTAATTATACCTTTTTTCTTTGCTATTATATGCAAAACTATCTATATTTTTATAAATAACATATTTTAATCAAATTAATCGAATTTTATTTGCTTAAATTAGAGTGAAATAGGTTTTACTTTCAAAACTGTTCAACTAGTGGGTGTTTTACCTTAGTACTAAATTAATATTTCAACGTAAAATATGAATTTTTTGACATTTTTCTATTTAATTTAATTAATAACTCAAGTCTCTAGATTTTAGACAACCACAGGTTAAAATCTAGTTTGTAGATCATTTTATGCTGTTTAAGAAAAACTTTAGTATTTACACTAAAAAACATTAGCATCGGTACCATTTATAAGCCAATTATACGTAGATATGAAAAAATGCAACTTAAAAAGGAGAAAGTATCTTCCATCACCACCGTAAAGATGTACATGGGTCCTATATAAGGCATTTTGTATAATAATTTAATATATAAATTTTTTTATATGATTTTGTTAATTAATTAATTAGTAAATAGGATATTATATAATAATACATAGATGGACCACTTAGTAATAACAATTTAAAATAAATATTCTACTTTAATTCAATAGATAGATTTCCTGTTTCCCTAACCCTTCCAGGGTTACAATTACTGTATTATAATATAATCTATATTATACAGAATTAAATTTTCCACTTTTTTCGTCACTTTTGAGAAGAAAATCGCAAAATAGCGTTTTAACATAGGTGTACATTCATTGATGGCTTGCACAGAAAGCATTCAGCTCTCCCATTAAGAACTGGACGAAAATCAATTTCAATTTATTTATTGCTGAGGGGTGGTAAGTTAAACATTATAAAGCATAATAGAGCCGTGTTATTGTTCAGAACATACATAACATATTTTGGTTTGTTTCTTCAATAAATGTAGTTTATGTTGGTCATATAATTAATTAATTTTCACTTTTAGGTTTTCAAATCTATCTTGATTTTAATATTATTATTCTTGGTTCAAACCACATTCGATTTTCAACCCTAATCGTGAGCACAGATCGCCTCTATCTTGACATGAAAGTGTCGATTTTCCTATCAAGGAACTTTTTATACATGAAAGCAAAAACACAAATTTATTGGGTAGTAATTATAATGTTTACTTCTAAAGCATTTTATTTATAAAACTATAATTTCAGCAAGATCATGAACTGATTTTGGATATTTTTGATGTGCTGATTCCAAAAAGTGATTACTTATCACTACGTTGCAATGCAGCTCTGTTACGTACCTCTGATTGGTTTATTTATTTATTACCCACTTAAAAATAGTAGTCAAGATAAAATAATAGGTGCATATATAAAGTTAAATTGTACAGTAAGATACAGTATTCGCTATGTGCAAGGTATGAGAGGGGATAAGCAAATCGAACGAAGCGTTCGGAGTGGCCGATAATACAACCTCAACGGGACTTGCATTATGTCATAAACACGTGATCATACAAAATTAATTAAATTATTTGCTATAAAACAGTTGGTTTTCAAATTTTATGACAACAAAAATACAGCTCCACCAAGCTTAGAAAGGACGCGGCAAATATGCCAATTAATTTGATAAAAATTTGAATGAACCAATGAACGTTGAGTTATTTCTCAAGTACATTCTTTTGTAAAAGTTACAAATCATTGCGTGTGTTTACATTTGTCGTGGTTTTTTGTATTTAATATTTACTAAATATATTCCAAAAGTGCTTTATTTAATATTTGCGGTAATATTTTTTACGTATTTCGTGACTGCAATTTGACAAAATAATTTATGGATTTTAAATATTCGCGCCGAGAAACTTCTTCATTTGAGTGTACATTTTTAATTTTAGCAGCGCCTGACACGCCCCTAAAGTCGGTTCTAATGTTGGTGGAGCTGTATTCAAGTTTCTCATGGCGTACCATTTTCACAGTGAACATAAAATGTTCTCAGTCCCGAGTAATTTTCTTTATTGAGCCACCAGAGGGCAGTAGGAGGAATGCACATAGCGAATAATAAAACTCTCTTTTTTTAATAATACAGTGGCGCACAATTTCATAATTTTATTTCTAATGACATTAATTTCGACTAACAATTTTGCAAAGTTATAGAACTTGATAATTACAGCTGAAAATGTGCTTTGTGTTATTGTCCAATATAACATTCGAAAAGTGTGAATCCTTTACTATTTTGCAAATTTGGAAACGCCAGCTTTGTAATGAATGTGCTAAATATAGTACAAGCACATTATTCAACAATAACAATTGTTCTTTTTTATATAATAAAGGGATTTTATTGTTTAATAGGCGGTTCAGCTGCCTATGGCCGCCTTCACCTCCTATGAGTGTCGGATGTGGTTGTTCGGTTTTCGACCTCACAGAGTGAAGGGACAGTGATCTTTCATGCACGTCACCACTCAACCAGAATGGAAGTTCTGCTTAGTTTGGAGAAAGATTAATCCGAGGAATGAATACACGTTTACCGGCATGATTACCAGTAAGGATTTCAGCATCACGAACATGTTCATTGTTCAACCATATTTCGGATAATCAGGTATGTTCCGTTGCACAATCCTTTCCTTGTATTCAAGTTATGCCGCAGCATGACGATTGATCCTATCTTCATCAGTGTCAGTTTGTGCGGAGGCATTCCTGCAGGAGTCTGCGAGTTAATGAACTCCATTGGATAATTATTTTGTTCCTCTGGATCATCACATTCGAAATTATGTCTGTCGATGCTGCTGTAAATTTTGGCTTATCCGCGGATTTTGTCGCAAATCTTATCGTTCATCTCAAATAAATCTTTATTTCTCGGTGTTAGGATCGCAACATTTTGGAATGACTCATAGGATGAGGGATCAAAATCATTTCCAAGAATTAGCTCTACTGTCACAACAGTCCTAGTTGTTAGCGACTTTTGTTAATTTTAATCTTATGTTGTTATGGGATTTTTGGAGAATTTAAAGCTCAGCAGGCGCTGTAATATAATGGAGTTCAATAGAACTTATGCTAGAGGCAGATACGCAGGTGAATTGTTGGAGGGAAGGATTCATTTAGGCGAGTTTGAGGACGGTACATAGTTTTGATAGTTATTAAAGACTAGGTGAAAAGCCCGTCCACGGACGGGTAGCTAGCTGGTGGATCTATATATTTCTATAATTTATATATGGATTATTATGTAATTTCTGATTAAGAATGTATTCATTTATTATATAATCAACGAAGTTTTTCCTGACACATTTGATGTGAAGCATTATAAATACGACGTTCAAAATATTTTTCGGCAAAATATTTGCTTACACAAAATTAGAAATAATAAATTAATGTAAAACAAGGTAAAAAATAAGGTGTAAAATAAAATGTAAAAGATAAATGAGAAAGAGTAAAAGAGACGGTCAGAGCATGGTGGTCGAATAAATTGACTATGAACGCTAAATGCCCGGTTCGAATCCGGGTGAAGTAAGAACTTTATTCTGGCCGTCTCTCTGGTCCTCCAGTTGGGGGTTCTATGTCGGGCTTGCTCCTCGTGTAGGTAAAACATGTAAAATGCTAACAAACCAAACACCAATTCGCAAGGTTGGTAGTTGGACTCGGATAACGTTGTAATGCGTTTCAAAAACCGATTATATCACAAATGTAAAACAATTTATTAAAACATTACGACAATATTGTTTCGAAGGGATTTTTTAAGTATCTTATCCACAAAACTTACATTTTGCCACGATAAGGTGGATATTGTAATTCCTTAAAGCCGCTTTCATTGATTACTTATTGAACAATTTGTGCTTTATGCATCCTGTAGTTGTCGTGCAGAAGCAGTTTTCTGAGCATAATTATTGTGGGGGTCCTTTTTCGTGTATAGCTGCTTTTAAGTTCTTAATAATTGTCTTTGTAGACATGCCCCCGATATTGTAGTTCCTTTTGGCATATACTCAATTAAGAGAATCTTCTCATCCTCAAGGGCCATCACTTTTCCCCTAACAAAATTGCAGCTTCGCTTTCTTGGGTGGTGAAGGGCCCTCAGGAACCCATTCCATAGGCTCTTGTTTCGTAGGAGAGTTCTAGTGGTGTACCCAGGTCTTATTCCCAGTTACAATTCTATAGAAAAAGTTTTCATCTTGGGATAAAGCAGTCAAATTCTCCTCGTAAATTTGTTCGCTTCTGTGTTCAAGTTGCAAACCACTCATTTTCGCCTCTTTAATCTGATGTAAAAATGACAAATGTAAGCGATTGGAACCAAACTTGGAGATGTCATTATGAAATGTTTACCGACACTTGGTGTAAGAAAATTGTCGCGATAGCATATTGTTTTCATAGTTAGGTAGATAACATAAAAAACTCCCCTCGTATTAATTTTTGTATTCAATGTAAAATACAAGATTCTGTATGATATGATATTCATGGTTACTATGTTCGTAACATGCATGACTTTAGATTGCATTTATTTATAGATAATAGAGCACAAAACATAAAGAAGGATATGAAATTGTCTAGTTTTAAGAGAAAAATTAAAGATTATGTTGGCGTCAATTTTATTTAATGATATGTAAAGTGTGTTATATAATAATGGTTTTTCATAATGGTTTTCTACCAATTAAAAGTTTTATTATTATTACTTCAAACACAAGCCGAACGACTTGCTACTCGAAGGCTAATAATAACATTAATGCAATCTAAATAGGAATTAAGGCAATGGCAAACCACCGAGAGTAATATGCCAAGAAGAATCCTGAAAATGTTAATGATCTAAATAAGTCCAAAATTGATCTGTGGACTAAGGGGAAGGCAAACCACCACCCCATTAACATTAACATTTCCCTGGTACAGCCTGTTTGGCTAAGTCGGGGGGATCGCCGTACATCCGAAATCGGATAGGCACCTAAAGAAGAAGAAATCTAAAAGATAAATTATTTAACATGCATTCACTGGAGGAATTGAATAAATTTCGAAACTAAAATTAATTAAGAAAAATTAATTAGTAATTCACTAACACAAATTCGTTCTATATACACGCTAGAACGTATTTTATTTTATGTAAAACCCCGGGCGAAGCCGGGTATCCAGCTAGTAATTACACGGGATGGGGACGTTTCGCCCCCACCGTTTCGCCCCCGCCGTTTCGCCCCCGGCGCCGTTTCGCCCCCAACCGTTTCGCCCCCGCCGTTTCGCCCCCGCCGATTCGCCCCCGCCGATTCGCCCCCGCCGTTTCGCCTCCGCCGATTCGCCCCCGGCGTTTCGCCACCAAGTTTGGTTTTACACTACATTCACACTTTGTATTAATTTCTACTATTGGTCACGTTTAAGATCATTTTTATCATTTTTTAATAAACTTCCTCTATTGGTGAGTTATGTTAGGGCTAGGGGTTAATCAATCACATGAATTCGCTCTATGGATTCGAAAAATTGCTGCGCTCGCTTTCATCCCAGTGGAATCAGTAGCAGACAAATTCGACGCGCTCGTAGAAGACGAAAATTTTCCTCAAGATGCACTGCCCATTGTGGATTATTTTGAAGACTGTTACATAGGACGAAGAAACAGAACACAGACGAGCTCCTCAATTTTCTATTGAAATGTGGAATAATGATATAACCGAACCATAAATGATCGTCACACGACGAATGATCACATCGAAGGCTGGCATCGCGGTTTTCAAAGCACTTGCAGAAATTTATTTCCAAACATTTTTCAATTTATTAAAAGTTTAAAAAAAGAACATGCTCTAAAGAGATATGAAATTTCACAGTTATTATTAGATGTTAGACCAAAAATAAACAAAACATACTATAGTATAATTTCAAAAAGAATAAAAAAACATCGCAGAAAGTTATGGAAGGATAGTTAATATGGATTATTGTTGGGCATTTTAAAATTATCTGTTTTTTTTTTCGACTTTTAATTTATTTATTATTTTAGGGTCGAAACTGCGGGGACGAAACGGCAGGGGCGAAACGGTCGGGGGCGAAACGGTCGGGGGCGAACGTCACATAACCTAATTACACAATACCACGCCTACAATTAAAATTTAAACTTTTTTAAGTTACAAATATTTTAAAATTTTCTGATATTATTATTAATTAGTATATTTCCCACAAGATAAATAAAATAATACATATTTTAATTTTGACATACTTAACTTTCAATTCCTAGCTGATTTTATATAATATTTAAATTTTTATAAACATCATTAAAGTTTATTAGTTGATTACGTAATTAAATTATTCGCCAGTATTTTAAACACATCAGTATACAATACACACTACGGGACTTCGGTAGCAAACAAAACAAATTGCTTCATAGAGTGCAGATTTATTTTTTAAATTTATTAAAAATGCCTTTTAAAGAAGCCGATCCAAGTGAAGAATATAAGAAAAACAAGGATCTCAAAAAGGAAGATTTCGCCGCATTGAGAGATTGGGCTGATAAGCAACCGCATTTACCTCAGCTTTCAGGTAAATTCATGATTTTATACAATAATCGGAATTGAACTATATTGAAAATTCAGATAATTAATTGATGTTTTTCAGATTTTCAACTAATTTTATTTCTTCAAACCTGCTACTTCAGTAGAGAATCTGCAAAAAATGCTATCGACATATTTTATACTTTAAAACCTCACTGTCCTGAATTTTTCAGTAAACGTGATCCATTTTTTCCCCCAGTAGCAGAAGCAATGGCTGGAGGGTGGGTACTAATGTAAATTGTTAATTTTCAATAAATTATCTAAAAAGTTTTTCTTTCTCATTTTAGATTGTACGAACCTCTGTCAACACGCACACCGGAAGGTTACGTACCGATATATTGCAGGGTTATGGAGCCAGATGCTAGCAAATTTACGTTTAGTGACCATCTAAAAGTATTTGATATGTCAGTTACCTCGTGGTTTGCACAAGAAGGAACTGCTGAGGGAATAATCATAATTTATGATATGAAATTGATCAATCTTGGACATTTTGCAAGATTTGGTATACTAGCAGTGAAAAAATATTTATATTATTTGCAGGTAAACAATTCTGTGGCTATTGAAGGTTAACAGGTAGAATTCGTAATTTATAGATTTAATTAGGCACACATGCAATGAGCGAAAAATATTAAGTCCCCGACATTTAACCATGTAAAAACATAATATTATGTTCATTTGAAATTTTATTGTTTTTAAATTATCTCGTTAGCATAATTCAATTTTAAATCAGTTGCATTTATAAAATTCAACCATAACTGGATTATTTCGATTTTATTAGATATCATCAGTATCAAGTAGTTAAAAAAAAATGATACATTTTTACTTCTAGGACAACTTGCCTTATTTCGCAGTCTTTTTAAGAATTATGTTTATACGATAAATTATTATCAGATTAGAATTCTAATACATAGTTCGGGTAATATTATGGTATTCTTAGGATCAACTTCTAATAGGCACATGGACATGGACAATGGATGCACTTTAAACAACATCTAAAATTATCCGTATGACAGTTCTTGGAACGACTTGGTCGGAAAGTGCATCCATTCTGTACTAACTTATAGTTTGTATATTTAGAAAATAAATTAACCATTACAGAAAACGTTATTGAAAGGTATTAACAACTTTATTTTGTAATTTTAGGAGGCGATGCCAGTGCGGCTAAAGGGTTTACATTTTACTAATGTCGTACCGTTTATTGATAAATTATTAGCAATAATGAAACCATTTATGAAGAAAGAACTACTGGATATGGTATGTTTACATTCGCTTAAATTAAAATTTAAAGAGAGAGGTTAGGAAGAATTGGGGCAATATTTACACATACATAATATGTAGTACCTATACATCCAAATTTCTTAGTTTCTAAATTGAAAAATATTATATTTCCACAATTTTCAAGATATTTGGAAGTACGCTTAAGAGAAATGAACTATGCAAAAATTCTGCCGCCATCTTGGAAAACGTGTTTCGTATTATATCTCGGAAACGGCTTACTTTAGGATGAAAAACATGGAGACATTTTTTGTAGATAATTGAATTTCCCACCTTTTTTGTTCGAAACTTTTTTTGATTCAACTTACCGTTTTGTCGCAATGTCGCAAATACGGGACGTTTCATCGTTAAATCGACTTTCCAGGGAGTTACAGCTGATAACAGGAGATTTGCGACATTGAACGAGCTGTAATTGAAAAACGGTAAGTTGAATTAAAAAAAGTTTCGAACAAAAAAGGTGGGAAATTCAATTATCTACAAAAAGGTCTCTATGTTTTTCATCCTAAAGTAAGCCGTTTCCGAGATATGATACGAAACGCGTTTTCCAAAATGGCGGCTAGCGCTCGATGTTTCATAATTCTCATTTTTGAATTTAAGCTTTTTATAAGCCTACTTAACGATTGTAAAAATATCAATGCTGTGCAGAATTTTTGCAAAGTCACACCTATAACGAATGTCTCTATTGATTGGACTATACCCCATTTAAGGTTGCCTGGCTCCAAAAAAGGACGCAGCCTCAAAAGGACGCAAACCATAAAGACATAGACCCAATAAGACGCACTTCGCCGAGTTGGACGGCCCCAGGGAATATTTTTAATTGGCACAATTCCGTAATGTAAAATAAGCTTTTGCGCCTGTCTGGACTTGCGTTTTTATAGTTTGCGTCCTTTTGGAACTCACTCGCGTCCTTTTTGGTCGCGTCCTTTCGGCCGCATTCTTTTGTCCTAGACCCTAGATAGTTTGAGGTTGTTTAGAGTACTTTATTTTCTACTTATTTATTTACATATTTATTTAAAGTAATAATTATTGAAGTAGATGCTGTAACACAAAACAAAAAATATGTTTACTTAAGTTTTGTACTAAAATGTATTCCAGGATTGATATTGTGTATAAACACAGTAGGTACTTTGTAAAAGTAACTTTTTACATATTTAACCTTCCAAGTGAACATTATAATATAAAACAAATATAATATAAATTACGGTATTATAAAAATATTATATAATAAAAAATACAAAAAATTGGTTTATATCTTCTCCGAAGAAATTAATTTTTGCATAAGCACATTATAATAACATTATATTATAATGTCCCACATTATTTGAATTTTGGTTACAAATTCATGATTATCTTCCTAACCGTGTTTTAAATTTAAAAAAATTTAGCTTTTAAATTTTCAATTTTAATCTTATATTAATTATACCTAATAATAGTCATTCTATATGAAATCACTGAAAAAAAAATTGTTGCTGCACTGTTTTAGATTTTGCTTAAACTAACAAATAACCAAAACGGACCTTGAAGGTTTTTGAATTTAAAGGTAAGAACTAAGTATCCTGTAAATTTCAAACTTTTGTCTATTACCTAACACGTCCAAATTGTAGCCTGAAATATGCAAATTATCAAAATTTCAGGCAAAGATTTTTTCAAAACGGGTTGATTGAACGAGTCCATTTTAAATTTTTATTCTCTTACGATATACCTATGCACTTTAATATCTGAGAATGATTAAACTTTTATATTCAACAGCGCAGACACTGGAGTCAATTGAAAATCACAAAAAATCAATAAAATACATGTATTTTCAATACCATGCTATGTTTCAGGTATATATAAATTATGTAAATTTTTATTTTATTTAGAAACTACCATCTTTCGTCTTCAAAATGCCACCTTGGTCGATTAGATATCTATAATATAAAAAATTCTACAGCTAAAACCGCAAAGCACAAAAATAAGACTTTTCAATTTCTTTATTTTGTGTGGACCGGAAGTGGCGCGTGCGAAAATTAAATCCTTGCGCATCTTGTTCTTTGGAACCCTAAAGAACATTCCTACAAAGTTTGAGCAAAATCTATAATAATATGCTGGCTTTGCCGATTTGATGATTTCATATCGACACTGGAAAAGTCAATAGGCGTAACCCACATTAAAAATTTTTTTTAAATATTGGTTGATATCTATTAAACCAAGGGTAGTATTATTTCACAGTAATTTGCAATTGATAAAACAAAACTTATTACAAACAACATTGCAGTTTTTAACCATAACAATGCATACATGAATAATTAATTTAGTTTCTCCTGGCAAAAAAAAAAATGAAAAATTTTTAGTGAGGGTTGCGCCCATTGACCTTTCCAGTATCGAATGGAATGACTCAATAGTAAAACATAATAGTAAAATTTCATTGAAAATTTTCAGTTTTATTTACATACCGAAAGTATGGATAGTTTATACAAGCATGTTCCCCAGGCTTGTTTACCAAGAGATCTAGGAGGGACTGAAGAGTCTATGGCTAAATTACAAGGTAACGTAAAATTTATTTTATATTTTATAATTATTTTTAAAATTTATCTTTTTAGAAAATATGAAGCAAAGATTAATAAATAACAAAGACTATTTTGCTAAAGAAGAACTTCAAACCGTTGATGAATCTCGAAGAGTTGGTAAACCTAAAAATGTGGATACTATTTTCGGCGTTGAAGGTTCTTTCAAAAAACTGGATATCGATTAAAAATGACATATTAGTCGTTATTAATGTATTACTTATTATATTATTAATTATTGAAATTATCTACCAGCTTAAGTTTAAAATTCATAAATTTTTTAAATAAATCGTTTTACAAAAGATTTTTGGCCTTTTGTAAATAGCAAATTTAACAGCCTACAACTTTAGTCTATAGGCTAATATTATATTAGGTTGGAGAAAAAGTAATCCATTATTTTGGCGTTTACTTTAATGCTTTATTTAACACGGTTACCATCATCTGATTTTAGCCTAAGATGCGTTATTTTGTTCGATAATTTGTTGCCATTGTGGTGGTAATTTCATGATTCCTCTCCCATAAAACCCAATGTCCCTATTGGCAAAATACTCGAACAACCAATTTTCGCAGACCTCTTTTGAGGCCAGTTTTACACCACTAAGAGAGTTTGACATGGATTGGAAAATATGATAATATCTTGGTACCAGATCCGGACTATAAGGTGGATGCATTAAAACCTCCCATCCGAGCTCTCAGAGTTTCTTAGCGAGTCACTATTGACGTGTGTGGCCTGGCGTTGTCCTAATGGAAGTCGACTCCTCTCTTTTTGGAGAATTCTGGTCGCTTATGGTCAATCACCAACTTCAATCGGTCCAATTGTTGGCAGTACAGGTTCGAATTGAGTATTTGACCCGACGGGAGCAGCTCATAGTGGATAATCCCTCACCAATCCCACTAAACACACGGCACAGCTTTTCTGGCCGTCAATCCTGGCTTGGCAACCGTTTGGGCGGCTTCCCCGCTCTTTAACCACGATGTTTTTCACACAGAATTGTCGTATGTGACCCATTCTTCACCCCCAGTCACCATCCGCTTTAAAAATAGTTCGATTTCTTGACGTTTGGCCTAGGATTCGGAGATGAAAATACGGTCAATAAAGCTTTTTTGCGTCAATTCGTGTGGCACCCAAACATCGAGCTTATTTTTGAATCCAACCTTCTTCAAATGGTTCACAACAGTTTTGTGGTCGATCTTTACCTCAAGGGCAATAATGCTACGACTGATCACATGCCGCTCTAACTTATCATTTCCATCATTTTATCGACATTTTCGATGGTTGGTCTTCCAGAGCTTGCTTCATCTTTGACATCGAAATTACCGGAACGGTATTGACTAAACCAAAATTTTAAGTGATTGACTGTTACAGTGTCGGGACCTTGAATACAATTCACATTTTTAGCCGCCTCACTTGTGATTTTGTCTTTATCTATGCAAAACTGTAGAATATAGCAAATATTCTCTCTGTTTACATAGATCTTTGGCGCAATATAACTTGAAACTGGTTTGACCAATTACTAAACTGCCAATTGATTTTTTTTAGTACACATTCCCACCTTTCCAAAAAGTATAGGGATTACCCGATCCAACGAATAGATCACGAGATATATGTCACTAAAGCCATCTAACGACAAAATAATGGATTACTTTTTCCCCAAACTAATAATAAACTTCCGGAGGTACGTTATAATTATAACAGAGCTGCATTGAAACGTAGTGATAACCTGGTATTTTTTGAAATCAGCACATTAAAAGTATTCAAAATCAGTTCTTACTCTTCCGGCACCAAACAATTGATGACAAAAATGTTACAAGGAGGACTTCCAGCTCGAAGACAAAATAAATAATAAAATTGAAGATTTTGCTGAAATTATAGTTTTATTAATAATATTTCCGGCGTGCGCGTGCAAAGTGGTATAAGTCGATTTTTGGGCAAATTGAGATAAATGCATAGGAATATTGCTTATCTTATTCGCTATGTGCAAGGTATGAGAGGGGATAAGCAAATCGAACGAAGCGTTCGGAGTGGCCGATAATAGAACTTCAACGGGATTTGCATTATGTCATAAACACGTGATCATACAAAATTAATTAAATTATTTGCTATAAAACAGTTGGTATTCAAATTTTATGACAGCAAAAATATTCAAATTTCTCATGGCGTACTATTTTCACAGTGAACATAAAATGTTCACAGTGTCGAGTAATTTTCTCTATTGAGCCACCAGAGGGCAGTAGGAGGAATGCACATAGCGAATAACCAATGAATATTCCTATGCATTTATCTCAATTTGCCCAAAAATCGACTTATACCACTTTGCACGCGCACGCCGGATTTTATAGTAGTAAGTTGTTTGCACGAATAATGAAGTTTCGTCATAAACGGCATTTGTATGAAATAAGACGAAAATTGTGAGTCACATAAGTGTTTGATATAATAAATTTAATTCATAAAATTTAATAATTACTAAGCTTAAAATTTTATTTTTAACAATATTTATGACTTTTATGAAATATGTGGGTCCACGGTCAAATTCATACCAAAAACGGTTTGGGAAATCAAAAAATTTAAGAAACCCTGCTCTAATGAAATGGAAATATAACCTAAAATCAAACTAATTTGTTAAAAAATGAAAGCAACAGTCACTATAAAAACTACTTTTATTAAAATTATTATGCACGCTAAGAACTATTGTATCTATCTCTTTCTATCTCATACGTTGGGTGTCAGATAATTTTCGACTTAAAAGATTTCTAAAATCAGACATTTAAGAATAATTTAATATAGTGTGTCTTTGTTTCACCTATGTTACTACAATTAATTAAAAAAAAAGGTTGTCTGTACTTAATTCAGATGGTTGTGACGTAAGCTTCATTATTCGTGATTACAACTACTGTAAACAGATAATAACTATCCAATGAATTTGTGTTTTTGCTTTCAAATTTAAGGGTTTGGTTATTGGCGAAATCAGCGCTCTGGTTATTCTTAATTTTAACATACTACATGGTAAGGAACCAGATACACATTTGTAATTTTAACCAATGTTTATTTATAAATTATAAAAAAAATTGTGCTAAGGAGCAAATAGAAGTTTACAAAATGGCGGCACAGTCTGCGGCGTATTTATGCATTTATTTTTCATTTTTACATACTATCATCCATAGAATTAAATTTTTTTAGGATCTGCAAGTGGTCTTTCTTTTCCTAAGATACGTAGTTTGGGACTGAACCTAAAATCAGAACGATTGAAACGGAATTATTGTACTGGTAGACGAAAAAACACGATTTTTACGATAAAAATGCGATGGTTTTGTATTTGGACAAAAAAATCGGGACTTTTCAATGTTTTTTGGAAAATCTCGGATTTTCATGGATGATTTCAGAAGTTCAGTCCCAAATTATAATATATGTTTCACATACCACATTCACGTATAGCCAAATCTATTCAAATATTTGCTGAATGATGCAGAGTATTCATTTGACCGTATGCTTTTTTATATGAAAAGCATAAGTGTGAGTTTTTTGCAGCGCTGAATTATACAAGGTATACAGACGAATCACTTTTATTGTAAGACCATCGATCGTCTTTTGATGCGGGACAGAAGGTGCAATACCAATACATAGAAGATATGGCGTGGTGGATATTCGACGATGTGTTACTGCATAAAACCATTATCGTACATAGTTAATTGACTCCATTAGTGTAAAGTCAAAACACCTAGAATATTGGTAAAGCCAATCAAACCACACGAATTGACGAAATGTGAATTTGACAAGGGGAAGACGAGACATTGGGTAGACATATCCTTTAGATATTAAATACTTAAATAAAAGTATCCCGACTTTACTTTATGAAAGTAGTAAGGCGAATTTTTAAGTCACTTTCGAGAAAGAGCTTGTCGAGTTCTCCGTACACTTTATATCTCGTAGACAATGACGCAGTATACAATAACTGTCGTGGCCTACCGAGCTACATATAGGGAAAAGAACTCGCATGCATTGTGGAATGTGTATATTGCACTGCGATGTTAATGTTTTAACACCAACTTTCTTTATTTAAAAATTCACCTAATAATTCGGGTGCCTAGATAAAGTTAATTAATACAAATCTGACATATAATAAATTGTAACATAATTAATTGCATTTATTTTACATTTTTCTATATTTATTTAACCAAATGCTGCTCGTTGCAATAATGAACGCATACCCTTGATGACAACCCTTTTCAAAAGAACAAATCATCACATAAAGGCTTTACTATTCCAGATTAGTATTAAATTGTTAAATTATGTTTTTTTCCATAATGCCTTTATGTGACTGTTGCTCCCTCTCTTCGTCTCACAGACGCGTGCGAGAGACGACTATTTCGATTGTGGACGTAGACCCCTCGTTTGATCAAATATCATCGCAGTGTATTACTTGTAAAAAAATGCAAAAGGTGATGATAATATTGCCAATGTTTATTTTAATTTATTTTCAAAGAGGGGTTTTGTCGATACATAGTAATTTCATATCCAATTCTTGTGGAAAGTGTTCTAACAGTTTATTTGTTCAAATTTACAAGTCATTTTGTTATATTGTCTTAAATAACAATAAAAAACTTCAAAATGATCAGTTTCAAACTGCTGAAAATTTAACAAAAAAGAGAAAATTACATATACATAAACCTAGAAATTGCTTTTATTAGTTATATTTGTGCTTATATTGCAAAGTAAGTAACCGGTTTTGTAATGTTCGACCATGAATATCTTGAGACGCGGACACGAGATTCTATGAGACTTTTGAGCTAACTTATAAAATGTCAAAACAAAGACATAATGAAAATTTTCAGCTTATTATCTTTCATTCCGAAGTTTACCTTATTTTTCTGCTTATTATTATATTATACTGCTACAGTTGTAGCAGTGTTACTAAATTTAATTTAATAATGGGAAGAACTCAATTAACCGCGTGAAGGTAAAAATTGGTTTTTATAAAATTTCACAAGAACTACTCTAAAATCTACACTGGATTAAACCACAGAAAACCTTACGTCAAAATGGTTACAAAAGATTTAATTTGAAAAAATCACTTTTAAACATCAGCACAGTTAATAAAGTAAGTTTGAAGTAGCAGATTCAGCTCGGTAAAAACACCACTGGTAATTCAAAAACAAAAAAATAGATATGAGTCGGCGAAATCGAAGAAAGATTGGACTGTTGATAATTGCAAACGACTGATTTTCTGACGAATATAAATTTAATCTAATAGGTAATGATGCGCAGTTGAAAATTAGGGAACGATCTAAGAAGAAAGATTTTCAGAAGAATGATTATTACTAACCGTCAAACATAGTCTTCTATTTAGGAGGTGTATAACATCCAAAGGAATTACCCGGATTAGATTTATGGAAGGTATGGTAAATGCCATTCCGGTTATTCCGACTATAGTGCTACTGTCGGAATTTATTAGAAAATCCATTTTTCATGATGATTTTGATAGAAAAATAAGGCAAAAGAAACCGAAAACGATGAAGGAATTAAAATCAACAATAAAGAACGTTTGGTATGAAGAAATCACAGAATATGTTTTGGAAAAATTTTATGAGTCCATGCTCAATCGTATTAAAAATGTTATAAACGAAATTGAGGAATTACGAGATACTAATATTTGAAACTAATTAAATATTTGCTTATAATTATAGAACAACATGATGTATCATTCATTATTCAAAATAACTTATTATTAACAAAAAACTTTCGTAATGGGGAAGTTTTATTGCTTTTTAAAATTGAAAGATACAGAATTTTTAGGTGCGACTTTTGATGATCCTCAAAATGTATGTAGCCTTGTAATTAATTAATAACGGTAATGGCACATTAAAATTTATAATCCGGTTATAATAATGTAAACACTATATTAATAAAAGATTGTATACAATTAATAAATGTAGGAAGAAAAATCTTTTTATTATTTGTAAATATTGTACATATAGGTAAATCTATTTGACCGAATGCTTGTCACTCATGAAGAGAATAAGTCAGAGTTTTTTGTAGCAGTAATATAACAAGGTGGAAAGATTACTCACTTTTGATTTAATCATGATATAATTTTTAATCAGTTTTAATAACGAATTAACATTTCGAGTATGTTAATTAGCGATTTTATATAAAAAACGAACGGTTAATTAAAATTTAATATATGCTAGGACATAATTAAAATAGCAACCTTTAATATTCTGCATTAAAATTGTTTAAATATCAAGCATTGTAAGTGCTGTAAATGAAGTTTCGTTTCGACTATAATTTGAATGATTTCAAGGACCCGCCTTATGAAACCAATGAAATATTTCTTTCAAGCTTTCCAACAAATAAAAAATTTCCATTTATAATTAAATTGTAAATCTAGGTAACTGCGCCACCTATTGAAAAATTTCTTGTCGGGCTCTTAATGCCATCATCTCTTGATGCCGAACTGAAGGTGCAATACAAATATACAGCCGCTCGCACTCGAACTAAATATGCAGTGATGGTAATTAAAATAGCCTCAGTCAATAAATTGTATCCAGGGCAGCCGCTAGGGGTACTTCCGCCCGTGTGCAAAGTTTAATTTGGTCGCCCTTGTAGCCGTTTTTTTGCAGTTTTTTAAAACAATTTCATAAAATTTCTACTACTTATTCCCTGCCGTAATCTTTTCTAAACCCCTATTTTTGGGATTTTGGCCGCCTCTAATTTTGGCTGCCCGTTTGTTTTGCACACTTTGAACAATAGGACGCGGCGCCCCTGATTGTATCCATGCAATAGTATTCAGGTTGACCTTCAATATTTGGTTTTATAATAATTGCATCATCGTTTCCTAAAATGCATAACTATCCTGGGAAACTAAAAAAAGGTGATAAAAATGTTAATTTCTTGTAAAGTATATTAATTTATAATATTATATGAAAATACTATAAAGACAAGCGTTTCAAAACGTTGAGTATCATAGTAGGTACAATAATTCTGACAACAATCATAATCATGGGTTTCCAAGAAGCTGATGTGAGTAAAGAATATGAAAAAAATGAGGAGCTTAAAAAAAGTGACATTATACATATTCAAGAATGGGTCAAGAAACAACCCCATTTACCTCAGATTTCAGGTAAGTTTTTTTAACTCTTCAGAACTTAACAGTATATAAAATATCGCAAAAATTATTCATTATCAACAGTCCTCATGCATGAATAAGGATTTGAATGAAATTTGGATTTAAAATAATTATTTTTAATTATTAATCAATTTTCAATCGCCAGTAATTCGACAGATCATATTTTGTGAATGAATTTTATGTTTTATAATATAAACCCCAATCCTTTTTGGGCTTTGAACCCAAATCCATGTTTCATGTACCGAGTTTAGGACCATCCACTATTATTATTGGAAAATGATCCAATCGCGACAGACCAGGTTTCATGATTTTCTGGAGTGTAAAGTGCTTTAGGCCAATAATCGGCTAATCAAATCAAGTAAATTAATTGATGTTATAATACGAGATATAATTGAAATTTATATCGGAATAAGAATATTCAAGTCCTTCTGTACCTACCTTATCCTCTATTACCCGAAGAAGAAGGAGAAGAAGACTCCGTTAAGTCAATGTTTGAAAATAAGACAATTTTTTTATTTCAAAATTTAATTTTTTAATGAACAATTTGGTATGTTTCTAAACTACAACCGTATGTACAAGTAGTGATTGCAATACCGGACCAAAATTACAATACCGGTATTCGGTATTAATTTGCATGTAATACCGGTATACCGGTATTAATTTGCATGTAATACCGGTATACCGGTATTAATACCGGTATTAAAACAAAAACAAATTCAACTATAGAAGATCAAAAAGTACCTTATAGTCTGATTTTTGTAAGAAACTGATAGAAATTTTGTACTCCACGTGGACACCGTGAATGTTAACCAATGAAATTGCTTTGAATTTAATTTAAAGCAATTTCATTGGTTAACATTCACGTTGTCCACGTGGAGTACAAAATTTGTATCGGTTTCTTACAAAAATCAGACTATAGTGCAAAAATTTCCTGCCGCAGAAAATGCCCTTTCCGATTCTACACTGGTGGAATATCTAATAATAATCTACGGCTGTCATTCGCGAGAAAACTGCAGGCAAGGAGTTGATGTTATTTAGGGCAAAATAATCAGAAATCTTAGATTTCTTATGTGGTCCATAAGAACTGGAACTTACCGGAATGTTATGGATGGAACCGTGAATGTTAACCAATGAAATTGCTTTGAATTTAATTTAAAGCAATTTCATTGGTTAACATTCACGTTGTCCACGTGGAGTACAAAATTTGTATCGGTTTCTTACAAAAATCAGACTATAGTGCAAAAATTTCCTGCCGCAGAAAATGCCCTTTCCGATTCTACACTGGTGGAATATCTAATAATAATCTACGGCTGTCATTCGCGAGAAAACTGCAGGCAAGGAGTTGATGTTATTTAGGGCAAAATAATCAGAAATCTTAGATTTCTTATGTGGTCCATAAGAACTGGAACTTATATTTGAATTTGAACAAAGTTCTTTACTTTTTAATACGTTAATATCATTGTTTTCAAATGTGTATGCAAACCACTGGTGCTTCCACCAACAACTTTAATAATTTTTAAGCATTTTTTGCATTTTCCAAGATTATCGTTTTCGTTATTATCTGCTGATTTTTTGTGTTCCTTAAAATTGATGTCGTTATTCATTTTCGATCGTTTTTTATTTAAATATTCTATTTGTTTACTTTGGAAATAATGTTAAATCTTATAATTAGAGAGCGGATTTATATGCATGTTAGAATAAGCGAGGAGTACTAAGCCATTCAACCTAAGCCCGGACCTGTATATGACATTAATAAAGTACGGCCCTGACTAGTAATTTAAAAATGAAGTGTGATTAGGGAATGCCAACCAAAAGTCGGCATTACTAGCGTGGTCATGAATTGGGTTATAATATACCAGAATACAATAACGAACAGAAATAAAGTTAAAAACTGAATAAATGGTAGTAAATAGAAAATTAGTTTATTTATCGCAATTATTTTGGCTAACGCTTACATGCATAACAGACCGGTCTTGAGGTAACACCCCAAAAACAATAGAAAACGTTTATTAGCACTAATAAATTTTTCTTAACCAATTGTTTATGGGGTCTTACCTCAAGATAGGTCTGCAATGCATATAAATCCGCTCTCTACTTATAATATTAGTAATATTATTATATAAATACTATTTATATTTATTTTTAATAATACCCAGGTTAATACCTAACCAATGAAAAACGTCTGATGGATACCAACACGCGCTTTCCATTGGTTATTATTATTAACTATTTTAGTACTAAATTTTATGCAAAATTTAACGTCGTGTAATACGGGCTTTACCGAATACCAACTTCAAAATTATTTTAAATAACAAAAAATTAAATACCGAAAAACCGGTATTACAC